>JANAVB010043419.1:11607331-11830975 GCA_029216955.1 Iris pallida | reverse complement strand
TTTAATTTTAAATTGCCAATTAACAATCGTTTAGTGCTTGATTAGTTGGCTTGACCCTATTCAACGACCCCCTCTAGGTTGCTTCCAAAATGGAGCTTGAGGAGGAGGGAGAAGAAAAGGATGGAGGTTGAGAGAGGAGGAGGTGGAGGAGATGAGAGTAGGCGAGGAGAGGAGAAAGAGAGGAGGAGGACTATCAAAATTTGACAGTCCTTCCACTAGGAAGGATTGTCAAATTTTTTGACAGTCTAAAAAATTAGGATTGTCGAAATATTTGACAATCCTCCATAGAAAGGACTGTCAAATATTTGACAATCCTTCCAATAAGAAGGACTATCAAATTGTTTGACAGTCCTGAAAAAATTTGGGCAAGCCTAAAGCAGTTTTTTTGGTGGAAAACTTGTAAATAAATAAATAAAACAATTCAGCTAGCCTAGGTAAAACTTGGAGTGCCTTTAGAAATTACCTTAGGTTTTGATGACTCCCATCCTTCGAACGCAACCATGTTCTTGTCCAATCATTAATTCTCCCTAGTTTCGGCACCCATGGGGAGCCCTCTTCCCCAAGGCATCATCCCCATCACTTACACCAACTGAGCCCAAACCCTAACCTAATTTGCCTCCATCTTCCATGTCAAGATCGCACGGGGACGATTGGAATAGTAACCAACTTCCAGGCCATGATCTCCGATCTAACCGTGCTGCCAAAATTTAATACCTCACTGCTCGACGAGGGTATCGTTTGTGGCTGGGGCGATAGCTATGTGTAAAAAAGAGAAAGAAGAAGGCCTTCTTGGCCACCTCCAATTGCCACCCAGATCATCGATTATGTAAGACTAGCACCGACAGCTTCATCTCATGGATTTTGACTATTTGGGAATGATATGTGCGAGTCTTGGTCTAGTATCCAGGCACTGTACGTGATATGCTTGACTATGCGAAGCTAATCAAGGACACACACGCACATGTGTACGAGTAAGATGGAAATTGCGATTGACTTTCTAGCATTGATGGTGTGAAGCTGTAACCATCACTTTTTTCCAAATTTATAACAGAAAATTTTCTATAAGGATTTTGTTTGGTATAAATTAGACTAAACGAAACCAGTATAGATATTTTTGAGGAAACGAAACATCGCCACCTTAGATGGTGAAAAAAAAGTTCCACTAAACAAATGAAAAAAATCGAATAGAAATTTGCCATCGCGGTTGGCGGTTCCAACCAAGTTGGCGGAATATTAGCTGTGCCGGTTCACGCGAGTTGTTGACAGTCCAGTCAAAGTTGGCTTGCTAGGCCTATTATTTTTTCATAATTGTTCGGGTCATTGCTTATACTAGAGCCAACTTGCTCAACCTAATTAGCAATATTATTTCCAGACTCATCAGTACTAATTGCAGGTAAACATCCCTTAAAAAGCCATCAATGCATGCTTGAAACAAATAAAAGTTCTTTGAAAACCAATATTTTATGTAGTCTTTATACAACATCTACTACCTGGATTTGTCTCGATAATTGTAAAAGCAAACTCTTCAAGACTACTATATGCATAAATATAACTAACATTAATTTCAGATAGAGCAATTCGTCTAGCTTTCCATGCTTTACAATATTTAGTATGTATTTGGTGTTCCCTATATATGTCCTTTATAATATGCAATGGACTATACGACTGATGGTCTTGAATTTTATCAATAATCTTATTCCTAATCCATACATTAGTAGCTAATGAATGACACCCAGTTGTAAGTCCAACTAAACAAGAATGTAGATTTTTTAGCGTAGCAATAACAAATCTTTCGTCTTTACCAATGGCTTTAGTATACACTCTCAAATTACACTTGAAACGTTACATTTATATATATTCCATGGCATTATTTCTAGTAGCCGAACAAGTAAAAATTATGTTCAATTGTATACTAACAAAACTTCTAAATTTAAAATGATTCTCAATTTTTTTTCCAATGGATAATTCAAGAGTGTTAACATTATCAACATTAGCATCAAATTTATCATCTAAATTTTTAGTCAAATTGTTTTATCGTCATTATTACTATCATGTACTACATGTTCTTCTTCAGTAATTGAAATAAATTGATGAGAAGAACTAGGAGCACTACTAGTATTTGGTGGTGGAGTCACAAAAATACTAATATATTGTGATTGCATATTAACTTCAAAATAAATTTTCATACTTGTTCACTAGCTAAATTTATACAATTAGATAGAAAAATATGTACCAATAAACATTCATAATCAATAGAAAATTGATCGATAATTAGAATACTTAAACTCTTAACAAAAATTTCGATCAATTAAAGAAACATCAGTTAAACCTCCTTCATAGGCTAACCCGTTTAGTATACCACCAACCGAACATAGTATTATTAGACTTCTATCCATGGCAAAAAAAAACGAGCTTGACAACAACTTCAGTGAACTTTTTTGTGAGGGATTTCTTTCTGTGGTGAGAATGAATATAGAGTGAGAATGAAAAGACAACGAGAAAATAAATTCTGTAGAGAAGAATTGAGAAGCATAAGAATAAAAAATTTCATTTGTTGGATATAAACGTTGCAATAGCTGTTAAAAAAGTTACAAATAGTCATTCGAAAAGTAGCTAGCTATTACAATAGCTACTGGTTCCAAATCCAGCAATATAACCGTTGCAAACCAAACCAAACAAATCCTTAAGACAATATAACCGTTACAAAATAAACCAAATAAATTTAAAACAAACCAAACCAAACCAACCATAAAAAACAAACCAAACCAAACCCTCAAACAAATTTTCTACCAACTGCGTTGGCAAAATTTCGTTATAGTTAATTTGTTTATATTTGTTATGTTTTGGAAAATTATCGAAACATATTTTCGGTACAGTAAATTTTCTGAATTTATAATTTATATTTTTTATTTATTTTTGTCATGATTAATTAATATCTAGATATTTTGACTTGTAATTAACTTTCTAATTAATGTTTAGGTTAGGTTAACCTAGGATTAAGTTTTAAGGAAAAATTTAGCAAATGCCGAAAAATTGTAAACGTTTTATGAAAAACCCACCGTAAAATAACATTTTATCACGTGTCCAGAATTAACGAAAAATATATAAAGGGGGTTCTGAATGACCTTTTTGCCATATTAATTTATTGAAAATACCCCCGAACCCTACTCTTCAAAAAAATCATTTTTTCGCGATTCTAAAATTTCGGAAAGGGCAAACAGTAAAACTGTTAAAACGGAGGTCCAAACATCATTTTTTTGCCATTCTAAAATTTTGAAAGGCCGACTAACATAAATTTGTTAATCTCTGGCTCCTCAGAAATACGCTCCTTTTGCGACAAACTGGTCTCGTTTTGACTCCTACTCAAAAGTTACATCCCTTCAAAGTTTCAACTGGACATAAAATGCAGGAGAATAATCATTCTCCGGTGTAATATCACGGAGAATGTCCATTCTCCGTGCTAAAACCACGAAGAATGGTCATTCTCCTTGCTAAATCACGGAGAATGGCCATTCTCCTTGTTAAATAGACCAAAAAAATAGCCATTCTTCGTATTAGAATGATGGAGAATGGCCATTATCCGTCAATTTAACAAGGAGAGGCCATTCTCTTATTAAATTGACAAAGATTAGTCATTTTTCGTGTCAAAATTAACAAAGAATGGCCATTCTCTGTCAATTTAACAAGGAGAATGGCCATTCTCCATCATTTTCACGGAGAATGGACATTCTCCGTGGTTTTAACACGAAGAATAGCCATTCTCCGTGGTTTTAACATGGAGAATGACTATTCTCGTCATTTTAACACGGAGAATGGTCATTCTCCATCATTTTGACATGGATAAAGCCATTATTCGTGGTTTTAGCACGGAGAATGGTCATTCTCCGTCATTTTAACACGGAGAATGGTCATTCTCCGTGTTAAAATCATGGGAATGATGGAGAACAGTCGACAGAAATCTAAACCTAATTTTTTGTTTTTTTGTGGAAAAAAATTGTGAGGAACAAAAATTTAAGAGTTTTCGTTCTTCTTTCAAAACGATGCTAACTCTTATGGAAAAGAAGAAGAAGATCTTCTCTCCACAATTGACCTAATCGTCGAAAAACTTCAAATCTCTCTACGATGATGATGGATGATGATGATGAGCGATGATTGGAGTTCGACTAAAAGCACAGTGAACTACGAACATCTTTGCGATCTTTGCTGAAGATGAGAGTAATGGAATTCAGATCTCTCGTGAAGAAGAATAAGACGAAAATCGTAATCCAAATCTGATTTTGTGCGAAGGGTAGTTATGGTATTATAAAGATGGTAATTTTGTAAATATAGAGCATCTAAAAGGAATCTTAGAATATTTAACGTGGAAATATATAATTCTGGGCATTCGATAAAATCCATCCAGCGGGTGGATTTTTCATACAAACCAACCCCGAAATTGGTTTCTCAGCAATTTCCAAAGTTTTAATTTAGATATTTCCAACCCTAAAAGTATCTAGACATTACTTCTATCTTTCATTGAGAAAAATATCTTGAGGCAAACTTGTAATTTAGTCTTCTACCTCTTCAAATAATGATCAAGGAGTCTTAGAGAGATAACAAACCTCTACCTCATCCCTACACCCCACCCCTTGTGGCTAGCCCCTATAAACACACCTTACCACTTTATTCCACTCCATTTCATCTTCTCCAAATTTTTAAACCATAATTTTTCTGCAACAACCCAAATCAATCCATTCCCCCTTCAACTTTCTTTCAAAGTTGGAGCCAAGACTTGGGAGCTCAAGTAGAGCTAGCAAGGAGTACAAGCAAGTGGTGTGGTGTCCAACTCTTTCATTTGCGTCTATTTTTGAGTGGATTGTCATTGGAGCCCTACCCAAGGGTAATCATTGCTTCCAACCCTATGGTATAGTACTAATTTAAACCAATAGAAAATCCACTAATAACTAGACCTATTTTCTAATGTGATCTATAGACTCTATAGTATTATGTTACTAGTATATGTTCATGTGGTTATACTCTTTATTTTGAAGTGATCTATGTTAGTAAATGGATGGTTACATCCTCTTTATAGTTAACTTCGTATGATATCTATGTTAGTATAAGTTATTTTATTTGGATATTATTTAGGTGTTTGTGAAGCTTGAGATACCATTGAGTATCATGGAGTGATGCTTGGTATAATTGGTATCAACTAGATTAGTATTCTAATGTTAGTGTTGAGTATCCCATTGTTTTGTTACCTAAAATAGTGTCCTTGTGTTGTGATACCAAGTAGGTATCATGAGAGGTGTTAGTGTATCCTAGAGATTGTGTTTTAGTGTGCACAATTGAGTATGGATTTAGATAGTTGAGTGTTAGAGAGTGGGGATTTTGAATTCAATTTTTCCTAAAAAACCTGGAATCAATAAGCTGTGATAAGCTACTGAAAAACAGAAGTAATTAGCAGCATCAACTGCAGTAAGCAACAACAACTTTTTGTAGCAACAACAACAATAATTTTAGCAGCAGCTTCAATAAGCTGAGAAGCTGCAGTAAGTAATTGGTTTTAGGGGTTGCACATTACGTACCATTTTGTGTTCAAGTATGGGTGTATAAGTAGGATACAAGTGAGTATCCTAGTTTATATTAAAGATGTTGGTATCAAAATAGATATTGGTGGAGATACCAATTATAAATAACTGGTGTCGGTATTTACCCATCGACCAAGGTAATAAAGCTATATCCAAATAAACAAGTATATATCCAAATTAACGTAGAAACCAAATAACTAGATAACTATGATGTTATTATTTTTAAATCACCTATTTATACATTAACTAATAATATAGGTTACTTGGATTACGGTACGGACTCTGACTCGTATCACCCACTTAGGACGACAAGCGAGTACATTTTTTATTGTTTTCAGTATCTTGACAGCTTCTATATTTCATGATTCTAATTATGTTTTACTTAATTCTCGACACGCTTGTTTTATGGATTCATATTATATGGAATCATTATATTGTGAATCCATGAGTATTAGTCGGGACGGAGAAATATAAAGTAGATATGTGATCAAACCCTGTATTCTATGTTGATATAAAGAATGATAGTAATCATGCGATTCACGTATAATCATGCCGGACCCTTTCAAGAACAATACCCATCATTACTATGTGCCGGATTACCTTAGTCGATCACATGTTGAAAGTAGTTTTTTAAACCACTTAGATTAGTTACAGTCTTTCTTGTTTCTCCATACTTGTTTTCACATGCCATGTCTTCTCAAGTTACCTATTTCACTACCTGATTGTTTACCATGTTTCAAAGCTTACTTCCTATAATGTATATCATATATGTTCCTGTTTTATAGTCTCTACCGTATATTGGAATTGCTTTCATTGATGTACTTGCTCCAATCTTGACTGAATGTTAATATAAATTAGGGACGCTATGAGAACCATTCTACTACTTATTATGGGGCCTAGGAGGACCTTATTGTTGATCTTGATCCTGCCCAACCAGAGGATTAGGAGACCCTTGCAGCGGAGACCCCGGCTGCGACTACTTAGTTTTTAGTGTAGCTTATAGACTATATCTTTTTTCCAAATTTTTCTCCGACAGTCTACTGTCTTTATGTTATATTTGGATCTAGATGAATGAATTATCTGACATAAACATTGGACTTGAACTATAGGCCGTTTTGTTTCTATTTGGTTGTTCTTTCTTGTGATATCTTCTTAGAAATGTGACTTGAGTACTATAATTGTTTTCATATATATTGCGTGAGTTATTGAATATTATTGTATGATTTTAGACAGCATTTTACTGCGATATTGTGATGTAGGCTGGACGTACCCCACGTACTCGTTTCTGATCATCAGGGCACGGGTCGTGACAGAAGCCCCCTGAGGATTTGGCGACAGACATCATGGTGTGGTCTGCAAAATGGTTTGGGGTGCGCATGGGGTACGGAGGGCCACATGCGGTGTTCCTGATGATATCACAGGTGGGCAATAGGATGATGCCTGGGGGATCATTGGGGTCAGCATGGACTCGACGGGGAACTCGATGCTACGGTTGGCGATGGAGACAAGGGCAAGATATTAGGAGGTCCAAGGCCACAACCAGCATCTATACTGCTCAGGTACCTGAGATAGCAAGTCTTGCTAATTTCATTAGTTTAGTTCTTGTCAATTAGTTACTTCAAGTCAGAACTCATGGCTAGTTTATAATTTATTCCATCAAATATTTTTCTTTGATATCATTGGTGGCATTCTATTTTATATCTTAATCATACACTTGTCTCATGTTGTTGTTTCGTAAGTTTAAATTTCATATGGTGTTACACATACACCTATGTTGCACGAATACAGATATTAATACAAACACAATACATATGCGGAGCATGGATAATTTTAAATAGTAGAAATAGTTACCTATTTTATAGGGATACAGACACGGGATATGTACGGACACGATACGGATACAAACACCTCTTTGTTGTGTTTGTGCAACATAGATATACACTTTCTAATCTAGGTTAATAATCATTTCTTGAAAGTTAGATTACTTCCATTTCATTTGATCCATAAAACAACTGTCCTCATCTTGTGTTTTGTCAGTTTCCAGTATCTCAAATTGTGCTTACACCAGTTATCTGAATTGTCCTGAATTTGTCTTCCCATCTATGGGTCCTTGCTAGTCTCCTAAGATGCTAATCTAGTACCTTTAGCATGCTCGTCTCCTAAAATGCCAATCTAGTACCTTTAGCATGGTTTACTTTCCATATGCACTATGTACTTATATGTTTTCATAGTTCTTAGAAACAAGACATGTAATTGTGCCCAAATTTGTTCTCCCAAAAAGTTATTGTGTACTTACATGTTTTCATTTGAAATCTTATGTGAATTACTGCTCATGTAATGTTGTCTTACCTCAATTCAATTTATCGGGGTCATTTCTTTCTTAGTTAGCCTGACAGTTTGTCGAAGTTCTTCATTTCCTTGTTCTTTTTTTTCCATTATGTTTCTCTTAGCAAATTCTACTATCACTCTCCGTAGGCATTGCTTTCTAAATAGATCCCTTTTAATACACTGAGATTTCTGAACTTTCTTTCTGTTGCTCTTTTTAATAAAAGAACTTTATGCTAGTTTGAAAATTGGAGGTAAATTTCCCTCCTGAATCTGTGGAACCCGAGGTTCATAGTGCAAGTCCAAGTGGGCTTGTAAGAGAGCACATATTTAACTCACAGATATTCAATTTGTATGAACTTTCTTCCTTGTGATTCCTAGTATGTTATTGTACCTGAAGTTCTATACTGTTTTCTACTTCCACCTAAATATGAATATCTTGTCTATACACCCGTACTATTTCAAGAGGGATTTGGTATTGGTTCTCTTGCAGGATTATTGTATTGTGATAACTCTCTGTTCTTTTTTGTTTCAACAGGGTATTGTCGTTGGTTCTCTTTTAGGAAATTACCGTATTTATAATTACTCAGGTATAGATAAAAAATTTCTTGCCAATGTAAATACAATGTTATATTATGTGCTTTCAATATATGCTCGCTCCATGGCAGGTATGTGAAGTATGTGACATAGAATTGATAGCAGAAACAATTTATATATATTTAAAGCCGGCATGTACTAGAGATAAGAATCAGAAAAGGCATCTCAATTTTTTTTTCAATAGCACAAGTGTCAATGCAAATTGTAGATTGTCTTAGATTAGATAAATATAGCAATATAGCAGTTGTTTATCTTTCCGTGAGGTCAGAGTTATTTTAACATGATGGAGACCTCCTGAGCTATTTACCCATTAAAGATAGGTAACAACAAAAATGGTAACAACAGAAATGGTACACCAAGGATGAGAAGACCTCCTGAGCTATTTACCCATTAAAAAGAACAAGACCACATTAATTTCCCTTCTTGGATTCCTCTTCTGGATTACGAAGAGTTCCGAACATCCAGTCCGCCCATATGGTGTAATGCTCTTAGTTGTGACAGTAGGTGTTATGGTGTATTGTATGGAAACCATCACCCATCACAGGCCATAGATCTTTCAGTTAGCCATCAGTCTTGAACTTTGTACAATGATGCCCCAAAGAAAAACTTGACGATTCAGCCACACCTATGAACCATCTGGATTTCAGTTCAGTGAGTAGTTTACTGATTGGGATAAATCATGGGGTGTAAACTCTTATGCAATGAATACCCTTTAGAATTGACCGTTACTGCCCTTTGTAGAGAATAATTGTTGTGTATTTTATTGATTGGTTACTCCACTATTTATAGGGAGTCTAGCTCCTCTTCATACTATATTTTCCAATGTGGGACTAAAGTCCCTTATTAGTTCTTAACACTCCCCCTCAAGATGGGCGATAGATATTAATCATTCCCATCTTGTTACATAGCTTCGACAGACTTAATGAACTAAGACCCTTAGTCAGACAGTCTGCCACTTGTTCTTCTAAGCGAACATGATCAATCTTCAGTATCCTTTGTTCCAGCTTCTCTTTGATGAAGAATCGATCGATCTCGATGTGTTTTGTTCTATCGTGCTGAACTGGATTGTTAGCAATACTTATTGCAGCTTGACTATCGCTCAGAAGACGTAACGGTGCTCCCTTGTCCAGCTTCAACTCTGTCAGTAACGCTTTCACCCACAGCAACTCCTATACTCCCAAAGCCACTGTTCTGTATTCTGCTTCAGCTGTAGACCGTGCTACCACTGACTGTTTCTTGCTTCTCCATGAGACCAAGTTTCTTCCTACAAAGACACAATATCTCGTGGTAGACCTTCTATCGTCTATACAGCTCGCCCAGTCTGTATCGCAGTATCCCTCAACTTCTATTCTTCTTGAACCATAGCCCTTTCCCCGACGTCCCTTTCAGATATCTCAAGATCTGAAATACTGCATCCATATGACCCATTCTTGGATCATGCATGTAGCAACTTACTACACTTACCGCAAAAGAGATATCAGGGCGAGTGTGCCCCAGATAAATCAATCTCCCTACAAGTCGTCGATATCTTTCACGATCAACTGGCTCTCCTGCATATGCTCCCAACTTGCACTTTTGGTCAATTGGAGTGACTGCTGCTTTGTATCCCAGCATCCCTGTCTTCTTCAGCAGATCTAATACGTATTTTCTCTGTGAGAGAACAATTCCTTGTTCGCCTTCACACACCTCGATACCTAAAAAGTACTTCATTGCTCCTAAATCCTTCACCTCAAACTCATTCGCGAGTTTTGACTTCAGCTTAGCGATCTCGACTTCATCATTACCTGTGATTACTATATCATCCACGTATACAGCAAGTATAGTGATGTGGCCTCTTGCATGCTGAAGAAAGAACGTATGATCTACATTTGCTTGATGGTATCCCATGTCTGTAACAGCCTTTCTGAATCTGTCAAACCAGGCTCGAGGAGATTGCTTGAGTCCATATAGCGAATTCCTTAGTTTGCACACTTTTCCATGCGACATTCCTCCGTCTGATTCCGTAGAGTAGCACCCTGGCGGGAGTTCCATGTACACTTCTTCTTGTAGGTCCCCATGGAGAAAGGCATTCTTCACATCTAACTGGTAAAGCTTCCACCCATAGTTTGCTGTAATGTAGACCAGAGTTCTTACGGTGCTCATTTTTGCTACTGGAGCAAACGTCTCATCATAGTCGATGCCATATAATTGTGTGTATCCTTTTGCAATCAACCTCGCCTTGTATCGTTCCACATTTTCTTTTGACGTCTCCTTTACTGTGTACACCCATTTGCATCCCACAGTTTTTTTTCCTTTGGGTAATAGAACCAGCTCCCACGTCTTATTTTTCTCCAATGCCCCAAGTTCTTCCATCATTGCAGTTTTCCACCTTTGATCTTTTTTTGCTTCCTGTCAACACTTGGGCAACGAAGTAGAGTCTAATAATACAATAAAGGCTCGATAATTCGAAGAAATGTTAGAATAAGACAGATAGTTGGCAATATCATATTCATAATCATCAAAATGACTAGGAGCCTTACCCGCATTGATGCGAGAAGATCTCCTTAAGGGAGCAATAGGTGGTGGAGAGATCATACCATCAGTGTCAGAGAGATCCGAATCAGAATCAGATTGATTCAGTGCGGGGACAACATCTTCAAGAGTTGGAGCAGGAGTAGACGAGGGACTTGGTACAGTAGGCACAGGACACGGTACAGGAATAGTACTGGACTTTTGTTGTCTCCTTCTGTAGACTTGGAGCTCTTTTTCCATTGTCTGCTGCTCCCCCTGTTTAACATATATATCTTCTTCATCTTTTGTATCGGAGTCACTGCTTTCTCCCCCTTTCGTCTAGTTTTCTTCGACCGGGCATGGGACTGATCCGACTACCACAGATGGGCTTAATTTTTTTCCCCTCACATCTAACACCCTCTATGTTAGGTGTGTCACCAAACGCCGAACCATCATCCGAACCATAATATGCTTTCAGTTCTCTGAATGTAACGTCCATGCTTACAAACATTTTCCGTTCAACTGGACTCCAACATGCGTATCCCTTCTGAGTTGCCGTATACCCGACAAAGACACATTTAACCGCTCTAGAATCCAGTTTGCCAACTCCTGGCCTATTATCTTGGACAAAACATACACACCCAAATACTTCCGGTGGAACAGTGTACGTGGTTGCACCAGTAAGCATCTCCAACGGTGTCTTCCAGTCCAATACCTGAGATGGCATTCGGTTGATGAGATAAGATATCGTTACCACCGCCTGTCCCCATAAGTGTTTCGGAACATTCATAGCCAGCATCATCGTCCGTGCGACCTCCAGCAGGTGTCTGTTCTTCCGTTCGGCCGTACCATTTTGTGTCGGTGTATAGGCACAAGAAGTTTGGTGTAGTATGCCATGAGTGGATAAATACTCAGCAACCTTCCTATTTGTATACTCCGTCCCATTGTCAGACCGTAAGCACTTAATTTTAGTGCCATATTGAGTATCTACCCGGCGATAAAAGTCTCGAAACACCTCAAAGACACCACTTTTATTCTTCATAAGGTACACCCATGTCACGCGAGTATAACAATCAATAAAAGTGATGAACCATCAAAAATTGTTAATACCGGTTGTAGGACAAGCGCCCCATACGTCTGAATGTATCATATCAAAAGCAGCCAAACTCCTACTACCTGAACTCACATACGTGCTTCTGGTATGTTTACCCAACTCACAAGCATGACAAAATAACTTCTCTTTATGAGCCCTTTGGTATAAGGACGGATACATTCGACTAATAATTTTAAAAAAAGAATGACCGACACGCCGGTGGTGGAGTAGCAAGTCATCTTCGACACTGCGCCGTGAATCTTCTGGTGGTGTGTCTGCTACCAGAGATACGAAAGCTTTGTCCAGTCCAGTCCTGTCCAAGTACCACAGTCCCTTATGCCATGTGTCAGTCCCTAGTCGTCATCCTGTCCCCTTCTTCAGAAAAGTCACCGTAGGAATGTCAAAGGAAACAGAAGAGTTAAGATCAAGGATAATGGCACTAATAGAAAGAAGATTGACAGGAAAAGATGGAGCATGTAAGACATTGGTGAGAGTGAGAGAAGGGGTGCATGCGACACTACCTTTATCTATGACAGGGCTAGAGTTACCATCAGCAGTCTAAATGCCCTCCGGCGTCGGTAGGTGAGTATAGTCCTGGAACTCACCACGGGATCCCATGACATGACGAAATGCCCCAGAGTCCATAATCCAACCGGGTTGGTGGACAGCTGCTGCAAGAGCACGTGCAGGTATACCTGTGTCGTTTTGGGTAAAGCAAGTGATGTGGTCCCCCGAGGTAGATGATATCTCATTACTGTCGTCCAAACCCAGCTTCGTGTTGCGTAACTTTGCGAGGAACTCCTTCTCAAAAGGGGTTAACTCAGCCAGGTGATGTTTGCCCCTTCCTCCGCCAGATTAGTTTTGTGTCCTCCAGAATAATTTCCCCGTCGACTAGCATAACCGCCTCTACCACTACGATATCCTCCGCAGCCCCGTCCACAATCACTCAACTGACTGTGCAGGGGTTTGGGACAAAATCTGATGTAATGCCCCGAGTCACCACAGTTGTGGCAGGCACCGGCCACAGAGGGAGGCTGATTGAAGGCGGCAAGGGCAGACTTGTCAACAGTAGCTTGCTCCTCCTGGAAAAAGCCCTTGTTGGGTATCAACTTCAAGTGAGCCTCTTCTTGCGCCATGGCAGCTATGGCTTCTTCTAAGGTGTGAAGCATGGGCTGTGCCAGGAGTATATTCCTTCTATTCTCAAATATAGGGTTAAGACCCTTCAAGAAATTCATCATCCGTTGACGCAAAATATAATCCAAGAACTTTTAGAAATGTTTCGAAAATGTGGGTTCGACTTGGGCATCTTCCATCCCAAGAGGATCATAGTGATCCAGATCAGACCAGAACTTCTTCAACAGTGCTGCATATACAGAGATGGTGCGGTAGTCCTGGGCCACCCTATCAAGTTTATCCTGCTGTTGGAAGACCCGCATAGGATTGCCCGAGCTGAAGTACATATCCTTCAAGGTCTGCCATATATCAGCAGCAGCCTCCATCGCCTCTACATTGCCCGATACCTGGTCAGTCAAGGAGGCGGTCAACCATCCAGCCACAACATTGTTGACAATTTCCCAAACTGCAAACTCCTTTGAGGAGGGATCATCTGGTGCCTTGGTTTGGCCATTGACATAGCCAACCAAGCCACGTCCCTTCAGCGTCCGCATGGCCTGCCGTGACCATTTCAAGTAATTAGACGTGCCTTCCAACTTCGTCTCCAACTTATCCAGTTTCCCCATTTTGTAGGGTGACGGATCCACATCAGTATGGATCATACGTGGGGTCGCCTCGGTTAATCTCTTTGATAAAATATTATCAACCAAGGCCTTCATCTCATCTGCTGTCAATTTACCACTGATCGAATCCATGGCGTCTTCAACGGTGATTCGTCGTCGTCGTCTACGTCAGCTTCGTCTTTGTCGTCGTCGGCGTCGGCGTCGGCGGCGTCGTCGTCGTCGTCGTCTATATATAAAGTCTTCAACGGAGACCTTACGACTGTGCGTTCAACGTGGCCAACACCGGCGCGCGCATATAGATCCTAATTTGCAGATCGAGAACGGAAAACAAATAAAGCATTTGTAATTTCAGAGGGCGTAATCTAGGAACAGAAGGTGCAAATAAAGCATTTGACAGCCATCCGTCGTCAAAAAATCACCCACATAATCTCTCGCTCAAAATTAGGGGTTTTTTTCGAAAAGAAAAAAAAAAGAGGGGGGCGTCGGGGGGGCAGGGCGTCGGGGGTGGGAGGGGCAGGGCGTCTGGGGGGGGACAGGGCATCGGGGGGGGGGACTGCTGGGTGGGGCGTCGGGGGGGGGGGGGGAACTGCCGGGGTGAGGGCGTCGGTGGGGGGGACGGGAGGGGGGACTGCCGGGGGGAAGGGGGTACTGCCGGTGGGGAAAGGGGGGAGGAAAATTTTTGTTGTTGTTGTGGCTCTGATACCTTGTACAAAATAATTGTTGTGTATTTTATTGATTGGTTACTCCACTATTTATAGGGAGTCTAGCTCATCTTCATACTACATTTTCCAATGTGGGACTAAAGTCCCTTATTAGTTCTCAACACCCTTCTATCTGTATCAAACAGCATGGAGTTGATAAATTTGAGGGTAAGGTTCTAAATGAGGATTGAGGCTAGCAGCTGATTTTTTTTATGCTTTAGTACTTATCCATGTTATCTGAGTTTCCAGTCCGACCATGGTGTACTTATCCATGTTACTCATGGATATTTGTATCCATTGATATACAAAAGTGTAGGAGTAACCAGTAAAAAGATAAATGATTGCCGATCTTTGTCAATCCAATGAATTGAAGCCAGTGGACCACTCTTGATCTTTAATAGTCCACATCTCAAACTGATGCGTCATAAAGTTCTTGTTTAGAAGTGCATTAATATTTATCTAATCTGATTAACTAACACTGCACACAATTGATGGCCTCCATTTTTGTAGTGATACTTCTGGAGAAGTCAGCCTTCTTTCACCTTTCGTATATGCTATTTTTTCTAAATTTGGTGGGTTTTTAGTTTTCATGCCTCTATATATGAAGTTTTACGATTCTCAGGTTGTAGAATGACTTGTTGCAGAATTTGTAATTCTTGGTGCACCTTTGGCAGTGAGTCAATAATTTATTCCTCCTATACATTGTCACACAACATTAACAAATTGCTATCCTAGCTCTACTAAGTTTTACTATAGATTACATACAGTATCTCTTATTCAACGATTTCTACTCGTACAGAGCCATTGGAGCTTGGACAAGGTGGGTCTTTGCTTCAGTACTTTCGTAACCATACTTCTTTTCGTTATTTTTTATTATTTTACCATCTTTTTCAAGAAATAAATTTGTCTATTGTGTTGCAGGATTGGGTATGGGTATTCTAAATTTAGTAATTGTTATACCTCAGGAACATGTTGCCCTTATTATTTCTGATTTTATAAAGAAATAAATTTGTTTTTTAGACCATCTTCTTTTGAGTTTTAGTAATCCCGGCATATGTTTATTAAATAATTGTATTGGAAGCACAACGCATAATTCATATGTATGTTTCTTGTAACGATACGGAAAAGACCTAGGAGTACTTGACCAGAAAGAAACAAACCTGCCTATTTTTTCATATCTTCAATTTAGTGATTATAACAACTTATACATACAGATTCTTGGGAAATCGTGGGCTTTGTGGCTACTTGACCAGTTTTCTATGTAATTCTTCCCATCTACCGCAACGAGGTATGAGAAGTTGTCTTTTAAGTTGACAAATGTTCTTATATAAACACTTGGTACTCCAAAGAGGAAATTGTCGGTATACATGCATAATCAAATCTTTCATTAACTACCGAACATCTTGTTTCTATTTATGTCCTTCAAAGAAGAAAAGACTGGATTGGGCCACCAGACTTCGGATCGCTCTTAGAGCTGCTCAAGGACTGGCTTACCTGCACCATGATTGCAGTCCAAGGATCATTCATCAGGATGTAAAGCCATCAAACATACTCCTTGATAAGGATCTTGAGGCCCATCTCACTGACTTCGGCGTAGCAAAGATCTTTTGCATCTCAAAAGCACATACATCTGTGTTATAGGAACCATTGGTTACATCGGTCCTGAATATGCTCGCACTTTTCGTCTCAGTGACAAGTCTGATGTCTACAGCTATGGGTACAACTAATAACCTTTTTTGTTGAAGATAAAGCCAAGACTTGGTCTTGATATTTCTCTTAATTTGTTGTAACAATATTCTAATTGTTAAAATATTTAGTTAGGATATCTCTCTCTTTGTTATTCTACCTTATCTCTTGTATACAGTTAGACTAAATTTGTTAGGCTAAGATTATCTTCTAGCTTGTATTATATATATTTCTACTTTTCATTAATGAAATCTCAACTTTTCCCTAAACCTTTACATGGTATTAGAGCGGGTTCGATACTCATCAAAAAAAATTCTACCATGTGCTCCCCTCATACCATTCCTAACGACGTCGATCCCAAATGCCTATTCGTCGTCGTTACACTCTCCAATATTCTCAAGCCTACCCCCACAAATTTTCTCTCGTGGAAGCTTCAAATTGAGGCTACCTTTGTCGGGTAATGTGTCTTCAACCTCCATCACCAAGGAAACGGCCTCCGAACCCAATCTGGCTTACCTCACATGGTTTCGCCAGGACAAACTCCTCTTTGGCGCAATTATTGGTACCTTTGAACCTACTATTCTTATCATCTTTCGATCTCGCAACACTAAAGAGGTCTGGGACAGCCTTGCTCACATAAATTTGCTCGCCCTACCCGTGGCCACATTTAAGGCTCTCACAAAAGGTCCTCAATCCATTACCAAGTACATGCACACAATCAAAGCCTGTATTGACCAAGTGGCCCTCCTTAGTAACCTTATAGATCACAAGCAAAGTTCTCGAATCCCTCGACTTACATTCCAAGGAGTCGTTGAAGTTCATGCTCGCGATGCGCCCATATCATTGGATTAGCTTCATCAGAAGCCTCTCAACTGTAAACTTGCGGCCAAGTCACAACCCTTTCTCCCTACCTTAAACGCTTGCGCACAAGCCACCCAGTCTGCCCCTACCAACAACTTCTACCCGAAATACAACCATAAGACCACCTACTCCAACTCCAAACGTGCCAACCAAACTGGATCTCATGGCTACCAAGGCAAATGTCAATGGTGCCACATGACTGGGCATTCACTCTATTTATGCCCCATCTTCCTCGAGAAATACTCGGCCATCCACGCACCACCCCGTCCTGCCTACAACCATTCGCAACCCCAAGCGCATGTAGACACTACATCTGCCTCCGCCCACCCATCCCCTTACCACTTGACCTAGAAAACCTATCCCTCCATCACCCTTACATTGGCAATGTAGAGATGATCATTAGAGATGGTATGGGTGTCCCTATTACTCATGCTGGTTCACTTTGCTAGCTTCCCTACTTCCTCTTCTAAATCTTTGTCCTTGTCTAATATTTTATATGCACCCACTATGATACGTAATATTATTTATAGTTCACAACTTTGCTCAGAAAATAATATTATCGTTGAATTCACTTCTAATTCTTTTGTTGTGAAGGATTGTCTCATGGGGGCACAACTCGTCTAGGTTCCAACTAGGCACGACATTTATGAGTGGGCATCTCATGCACCTATTTTAGCTTTCTCTAGTGTCAAATCATCGGCTGTAGATTGGCATCATCGTCTTGGCCATCCCTCTTCATCCACCTTCAAAAGCATAGTTTCAAATTTTAGGCTTGATGTTTCTAGTGATTTCTCTTTTAATTGCAATTCACGAAAATATAATAAGAGCCATAATCTCCCATTTAGTCAATCAACTTTGATAGCCACTGCTCCCCTTGATCTTATTTACATTGGTTTATGGACTTCTCCATTGTACTTTGTTGATGGTTATAAATATTATGTTATTTTTGTTGACCACTCCACAAAGTATATTTGGTTCTATCCTCTTTAAAACAAATCTGATATAAAACCAGTGTTTATTAGGTTCAAAGCTTTAATTAGTGGAAAAACATTTTGAGAAAATATCAGTCATATATTCTGACAATTGGTGGGTTAGGAATATCAAGCCTTAGCAACTTTTCTAACCATTGATGGTGTTTGCTATCTCACTTCTCAACCTCATACTCTAAACATAATGGATATGCTGAAAGAAGGCATCGCCACATCGTTGACACAAGCTTCTCTCTCCTTGCCCAAGCTCAACTTCTTCTCGAGTTTTGGTCTCATGCCTTTATCAATAGGATTTCCACGCCCACTCTCTCAAACGCATCTCCCTATCATCGTCTCTTTGGTACTCCTAACTATCTCAAGTTAAGGAGCTTCGGTTGTTTATGTTATTCTTGGTTATAACCGTACGCCACACACAAATTGGATCCTAAGTCTATTCCTTGTATCTTCATTAGGTATTCTAAGACTCAAGGTGCTTATTATTGTCTAGATCCCACCACCCATAATGTCTATACGTCTAGGCACCTTCAGTTTATGGAAACCGAATTCCTTTATGCTTGTCTTAGCACCTGCACTCATGCTACTCCTATACCCAATCCAGACTATTGGTGCCCGTTGTCGCTGTAATGTATCGCTCCACACGAGGCATTTGGTTGACTTGTTGGATGCGATCTGAATGTTGGATCGTGACTTGTGTTGGGAATAAAGAGAATTGAGACTAACATAGTCTCTCTTAGTTGGCTAGACGGAATGGGTATTGAAACGTAACTCACTGGTGGAGCTATGCTTAGTGGGAATATGTGCAATCGAAATAAGAAGACCCTTGCATACAAGTGAGTGGAACTGTCCTCCCTCCTCCCTATGCCTTCATGCTTAATAAATAGTGTATTGCGATGCTATGATTTGCCCCTAAATGTCCTATGTTTTAGTTGCAGGATAATAAAGATGCTTATGTTGCCTAATATTGAAATGAACAACACGTGAACAATGAACTACTGAATGAATCACACTTGAATTGTTAATGTGACTTGATGCCTGAGAATGAATCGATAATGTCCCTTATGCTTAACGTTGTCCGAACAAGTAGAACACTTAAATAAGATTCCTTGTGAATGATAGAATAAGAAATGAACTGGCTATGTTGTCGACCCAATGAGCTGAATGAAACACTGAATCATGTTTACTCTGTGTAACTATCGCAAAGATGTGAAATACAACATGTTTTCTTATAAGCAATGAAATGATAATATTATCCCTATGAAATGAATGAGATGTTACATGCTCTTTGAGAACTGAATGATATGATAATGCTTTAATGTATCTGAGTTGATGGAATGAGAAATGAATGATTGACGCAATGAGAAATGATGGTAATGTTGGAAATGAATAAGTCATCGAGTATGACTTAAATGATGCATCGCTGCCTTTACTTTCTTTTATTATTTTACCATGTGATTATGTTCAAAATTAAGTCGGACACGCATTCGCATGGTCATTGACAACTTGTATACAAGGTTTCAGATGTAATTTCCTCGAATCTGTACACGAGACGTTAGGGAACTGATTTGACCCAGGGGAAATAATGAGAGTGCTTTGAGAGCATGGATAATACGAGGCAGCATAGAGGCTCGCTACCTACTATGGTGTCATCGTATTATCTTAAAGTGGAAATGAAAAGAGTCTATATGGTTTAACAACGCCAGTGACCATGTAGTCAGGATGCACGCTAATAAATCTTTTATGCAGGCAGAGTAAGTGTACCCCATTTTCCCGACTTTATGAATTTATTGTAATTTAAAATTTTGAAATATTATTTTGTGTTTATTTTGAGGAATAGTCATTTTTAAAATTTAATATTCTCTTGTGATTTTTATAAATGAAATATTTGTTATCATACTCTAGCCTATACTTGGAGTGTTCTCCAAGTTTCTAAACACCTTGTAACCACTTCCTAACCTCCCAACAAACTTTGTAACAATTTTTTCTATTCTCAAACAAACCCAACAAACTCCCCTAACTAACTTTTCCTAACAATTTGTAATAAAGCAATTTACTGGGGTCCTTTTTGTAAAATACTAATTATTTTTCGCAACAACTCTATTTAAACTCTCACTACTCATCTCTCTCTCTCACTCTCACTTATTTTCTTCTCTGAGTCTAAATCGGGAGAGATCAGAGCTCCCATCTTCCTTTCCCCCAAATCTCCTAATCCTAACCCTAATTTGTTGGATGTGTGTGTGTGTTTTTACACACAGCACACATTTGCAAAACCAATTCCTCATTTCTTAGTCCCACATCGGCTGGGAGACATTCCTAGTGAATGCTCTTATTAGCTTCTACTCTATGCTTCTTTGAAGTCTAGTGGGAGAGCCTGTGGGCCACACGCGCGCACCGCCGCCGCCGTCCGGCCCGGCTCGGTTCGGTTCGGTTCGGCGCGCGTAACGGGCACGGGTGCACGCCCACATCTGCGGGCGCCGAATGTCGATCCGATTTGCTCTTCGGGATCGGGCCGAGGTCCAAAACTCATTTTTGCTATTTGTTTTATTTCTCATTTCTTTGACTAATTCCTCCGGGTTTTTTCTGTACACGTTGGAACTGTTGGATTGAGGTCCGCTTTTTTCTCTTCCAGTTTCTGCACGTCCACACATTCCTCCGTGGAATTACCAACGGACAGAACCTTTGCTACCTATATATTTTGGTCTCATTTCTCTGAGAGACACAGAAAATAATCTCTTCTCTCTCTCGCTCTGCTGTTCTCTTCTCCGTTGCACTCTTCCTTCCGCTTCTGGGCAAGGCTAAGTTCGGGTCGATCTCTCGACGTTGTGTGCGACAGCGAGAAGCCGGTGATACCGGGGTTTTACCACTAGGAGAATCTGAGAAAAGTCTGCACATAAGACCTCGGATCAACCCTTAGGGCAGTGCGTTCAGCGCGACTTCCCCATAGGCCGGTAACTTTGTTCTAATTTATTTTATTTTCTTGTTTCAAGTTTGCAGAAATCGAAGCATAAAGGAAATTTCGATAACAATCTAAGAGTTGAGCGTTTACTTTAGTAATTTTCCTAAAACTTATTTCCTGCAACAAAATTTTTAGTGTTTTCTGTTCTGTTAACACATGATATTTTTTTCTCCTTACCAAATTTGGGTTCTGTTAAAGCCTTATTAGTAAATCTTTGGTTCCTGCAAGTTACAGTTCAAAGAAGTATTATCATAAAATCAATTAATATGAATCAAATGTGTGCTGTGTGACTTTTGTATTATCAATTCCATTTTCCATCTTTCTATAAGAAGGATCGACCACATATTTAACCATTGACAAAACTTTTCTGGCATTAACTGCTAATCGATTTTCTATTTCTCCTTAAGGTTCTGTTAAGCAAAATTTGTTCAGTTAACACTCTTTAAGGCTAACTCTGTAGTGTTTTCTTTAACAACCAACCTACAATTATTGATCATTATATTGTTCCGTTACTCTGCTAGATCTATTATCATTTGACACCTTTGTTGAATGCTTAGTTAGAAAACTTGGTATCTTCAAGGGATAGTTCTTTGAACCATTATCTCTAGAGCCCCTGTCAAATTATTGAGTACTTGCATTATTATTCTTGCAGACTTTAGACTGCTATACTTGTCACCATGACTGGAAAAGACGAGACTTCTACTGCTAAGCCAGCCAAGTTTGATGGCACCCACTTTAAGAGGTGGCAGAGTCAGATGAGATTCTGGCTCACCACCTTAGGACTGATGTCAGCCATTGATGGCTCCATACCCATCATCAATGACTCTGACGACACTGAGTCTGACATAGGAATGTCCAAATCCTCCGGTACCTCCAAACCAAAAACCCCTAAGGATATAGACTTTCACTGCTTCCACCGGATTCTAAGCGCTTTATCTGATTCACTTTATGATATATTCTTTGAATATAAAAGCGCTAAAGAACTTTGGGATGCTTTAGAAGATGAATATGCCTGTGATGATGCTGGAATTGAAAGATTCACTTCTTCAGCATTTAATAGGTATTTCATGGTAGATGACAAACCCATGAATGAACAAATCCATGAATTCCAAAAATATGTGAGGCACATTCAAGCTAAAGGTACCACCTTCTCTGCTGAACATAAGATAGCTTGCCTAATAGATAAGCTCCCTCCTTCTTGGTCTGATATAAAAAGGGATCTCACTCATACCCAAGGTGACCTTACTTTTGCTGAAGTCTTGAAAAAAATTAGAACTGAAGAACAGCTTAGACTAAGGTCTAACCCTAAGACTGAGACTAAGGCTAAGGTAAACCTAGTAGAGTCACCCCCTCATAAACCTAAGCCTAGTAATCCTCTCAAACCCAAGAAGAACTTCGTCAAGAAGAAGCTTAACTTTCAGCAGAACCACAAGAACCGTCACCAATAGCAAAACCACAGACCTAGAAATGTCAGTCAGACTCAGGATCAACAGAAATTTTGTTTGGTGTGTGGTAGGACAAACCATCTATCCTTCAACTGTTTCCAGAGGAAGAAGGAACCTATCAAGACTCCCTATAAGGGGAAAGGTCCAGCCAAACCTGAAGCCAACGTGATTCTGAATGGAGCTTCTGTTTCCTTCAGGTCTGTGACTTACCAACCTTTAGTTAATATTTCTTACCATTCTGATGACTGGTGGTTGGATTCTGGAGCTAATGTTCATGTTTCATTTGATCGCTCCTATTTTTCAAACTATCAGGAATCATGTGGAGGAGGCATAACCCTAGAAGATGGCTCTACGGCACAGATTGTAGGAAGAGGAAGAATAGATCTGAAGATGACATCAGGGAAAATTCTGCCTCTTCATGATGTTCTTCATGTGCCGACTGTTAGAAGGAATTTAGTTAGTGGCTCCCTTCTTGTAGCATCTGGATACAAGATTGTTATGGAAGCCAATAAAGTTGTTTTTTCTAAGAATGAGTCCTTTGTTGGAAAAGGATTTGTAAAGGATGGTCTTTTTATTCTCAGCACTATTAATAAAATGTCAGACCCTTCTCCTGTTGTTTCCAAATGTAGAATCTTCTAATGTTTGGCATGGTAGATTAGGGCATGTGAACCTGGGTTCCCTTAGAAGGATGATGAACCTAAATCTTATTCCCAAATCTTCTGTGGATTATAAAGACAAGTGTGATACTTGTGTTCAAGCCAAACATTCTAGACTACCTTTCAAATCTGTAGAAAGGAATTCTGATATTCTAGAACTAGTTCATAGTAATGTTTGTGATTCAAATAGGGTTCTGACTCGAGGCGGTAGGAAATACTTTGTCACTTTTATAGATGATTGTTCGAAGTATTGCCATACCTACCTTCTCAAAACCAAAGATGAAGTTTTAGATAGGTTCAAGGTTTACAAATCAGAGGTTGAAAACCAATTAGAGAAAAAGATTAAGATCCTTAGATCTGATCGTGGCGGAGAGCATACCTCAAACGATATGACCAACTTCTGTGAAGAACACGAAATAATTCATGAGGTAACTGCTCCTTATTCACCACAGTCCAACGGAGTTGCTGAAAGGAAGAATCGCACTCTGTTAGACATGGTGAATGCCATGCTTCTCAGCTCAGGTGCTCCTGATAACTTGTGGGGAGAAGCTTTATTAACTGCCTGCTACATCCTAAATAGGATTCCCAGTAAATCTAAGGATAAGACTCCCTATGAATTATGGAAAGGTAGAACTCCTAGAGTCCATTATCTCAAAGTTTGGGGATGTCTAGCAAAAGTTGGAATCCCTGAACCAAAAAAGAGAAAGATTGGACCCAAGACCGTAGATGCCGTGTTCATAGGATATGCCTTAGATAGCAATGCCAATAGATTTCTAGTGACTAATTCTGAAGTAAATGAAATCTCCAACAATACCATCATAGAAGCTAGAGATGCAGTTTACTTTGAGAATGTATTCCCTTTTAAGAATAGAATTTCTTCCAACCCCTCAAGTTCTTCCCTAGCTCCTTCTACAAGTTTCCACTGCCAACCTGAACAAGACTTAGAACCTAGAAGGAGTAAAAGAGGAAGGATTGAAAGAAATTTGGAGGAAGGCTTCTTCACTTATTTGATAGAGGGTGATCCCTCAACTTATGAAGAAGCAATATCTTCCTCTGATGCTCCTTCCTGGAAAGAAGCCATTATCAATGAATACAACTCTATTATGGAAAACAATACCTGGTATTTAGCAGACCTACCTTTAGGTAGTAAACCTATAGGTTGTAAGTGGATTTTTAAAAAGAAACTTAGAGCTGACGGTACTATAGAAAAATACAAAGCTAGATTAGTAGCCAAGGGTTTCACTCAGAAAAAAGGACTAGATTATTTTGACACCTATTCTCCTGTAGCTAGAATTGCTTCTATTAGAATCCTTCTAGCCTTAGCTTCCATTCATAACATGCTGATTCACCAAATGGACGTAAAGACAGCTTTTTTGAATGGTGATCTAGAAGAAGAAATCTACATGGAGCAACCTGAAGGCTTTATTGCTAAAGGTCAAGAAAAGAAAGTTTGCAGATTAGTAAAAGCACTTTATGGCCTAAAGCAAGCTCCCAAGCAATGGCACAATAAATTTGATAAAGTGATTGTAGAATATGATTTCTCACCAAATGAGTATGACAAATGCATATACTCTAAAAACTCTGGTGGAAGTTGTGTCATTTTATGCTTGTATGTAGATGATATTCTCATTTTAGGATCGACACTTGAGTTGATAAATAATATTAAAGATTATTTATCTAGCAAATTTGACATGAAAGACCTAGGTGAAGCCAACCTGATTCTAGGAATACAAGTATCCAGATCCAAAGAGGGCTATACTTTATCCTTAGTACATTCTATTGAGAAAATGTTAAAGAAATTTGATTACTTTGATAAGAAGCATGCTCCTTCTCCCTTTGACAGTAGTATCATTCTCAAGAAGAACGAAGGTTCACCTGTAGAACAACATAGATACTCTCAGATGATAGGTTCTCTTATGTATATAACAAATAGAACCAGACCTGATATTGCATTTGCTGTTGGAAGACTTAGTAGATAAACTTCTAACCCAAATCGATCTCATTGGACTGCATTAGAAAGAGTATTTAGATATCTTAAGGGTACTATAGATTATAAACTTTATTATTCTAGACACCCTGATATCATAGAAGGTTATTCAGATGCAAACTGGGTAACTGACTCACATGATGTGAAATCCACAACTGGATATATTTTTACCCTAGGAGGAGCTGCGATATCTTGGGGATCTTGTAAACAAACTATCATAGCTAGGAGTACTATGGACTCTGAAATGATAGCTCTGGATACTACTTGTACAGAAGCTGAATGGCTCAGAAATTTGATTATGCATATACCTGTTTCTATTATTCATGTTCCTGCTATTTCAATAAACTGTGATAATAAATCTGTTATAGAACTACTAAAGCATGATTCTGTGAATGCTAAGATGAACAGGCACCTGCAGCTGCGCTTCAAGTCAATCAAGAGCCTATTAGGCAAATATGTGGTTCTTGACTATATAAAGTCAGAAAAGAACCTTGCAGACCACTTGACAAAGGGTCTGTCTAGGACATTGATCCTAGAATCATCGAGGGGGATGGGATTAAGCCCATAAATAAGTCACCAGCAGTAGCAACCCAACCGAGTCTGACTGGAGATCCCAAGAAGTCGGTTCAATGGGTAGAAACAAGCTGGATTTCGGCGACTTTTATGGAACACTGACTTAGAGATTAAATTCTCATAAACTAATGCCCAGGTGGCTATACGAGGTTGTACAATGATATCCCATCCCTATGGTGACAGTGTTCCAGTGTGATCTGGTTAGGATGAGTTTTAAAACTCTTAATAAGTCCAAGCATTATTTTGCGGGGTTGACTCCGATCACCAACCCTTGGAGGACTTACCTATATAAGAGGTCGTGAAGGCCGCGACTATGAGACAGGGCGATCTCAGACAACTCTTATGAATTTGGTATAATTGCGCATGGCCATTCAAAGCGCCACCCGATAGACCCAAGAACCTCTAGCGTACTATGTGTGCTAATCTCTGAATCTGGTTCAAGAAGTCTGATTCAAGGCATAGTCCATCAAGCACTTCTTCAGATAAAGGATTAGTCACTACGTGAGATTCAAGGCTGCGGTCCATCTCATTTATGCATAGAATACTCTTGCCCAGATTTCTCTATCACTAATTCTTGTAGTTGTTATCTTTGACTTCGGATCTTGGTTTTGGGGGGGGATTGTTGGATGTGTGTGTGTTTTCACACACAGCACACATTTGCAAAACCAATTCCTCATTTCTTAGTCCCACATCGGCTGGGAGACATTCCTAGTGAATGCTCTTATTAGCTTCTACTCCATGCTTCTTTGAAGTCTAGTGGGAGAGCCTGTGGGCCACACGCGCGCACCGCCGCCGCCGTCCGGCCCGGCTCGGTTCGGTTCGGTTCGGCGCGCGTAACGGGCACGGGTGCACGCCCACATCTGCGGGCGCCGAATGTCGATCCGATCTGCTCTTCGGGATCGGGCCGAGGTCCAAAACTCCTTTTTGCTATTTGTTTTATTTCTCATTTCTTTGACTAATTCCTCCGAGTTTTTTCTGTACACGTTGGAACTGTTGGATTGAGGTCCGCTTTTTTCTTTTCCAGTTTCTGCACGTCCACACATTCCTTCGTGGAATTACCAACGGACAGAACCTTTGCTACCTATATATTTCGGTCTCATTTCTCTGAGAGACACAGAAAATAATCTCTTCTCTCTCTCGCTCTGCTGTTCTCTTCTCCGTTGCACTCTTCCTTCCGCTTCTGGGCAAGGCTAAGTTCGGGTCGATCTCTCGACATTGTGTGCGACAGCGAGAAGCCGGTGATACCGGGGGTTTTACCACTAGGAGAATCTGAGAAAAGTCTGCACATAAGACCTCGGATCAACTCTTAGGGCAGTGCGTTCAGCGCGACTTCCCCATAGGCCGGTAACTTTGTTCTAATTTATTTTATTTTCTTGTTTCAAGTTTGCAGAAATCGAAGCATAAAGGAAATTTCGATAACATAATTTGCGTAGGCGATGATGGAGATGGCGGTGGTCTTCCACCACCGTGGAAGCGCATAAGCCCTTCGACGACTTGGCGGTCCCTCCTCCGAGCGGCGCCTGAGCTAGTTCGGCGTGCGCCACCACTTCGGCGACGATCTGTTCGGCAACAACGGCCCGATGATTTCATCTTCTCCTACATATCCGCACGCCGAGCTTCGACGAATGGCAGTACACCCAGATCGGCCACGACGATGATCTTCCCCGGCATCAGCGACTAAGGCACGGTTCTCTACGACGATTCGTCTTCCCGTGACGACAGCGAGATCATCTCCTTTCGGCGACGCACAGCATTTCCCGACGATCGAGGAGGTGAGAATTAAGAAGTTCGATTCTAGTTTGCTTAGATCTGGAATTGACTGTTGGAAAATTCTTAATGTCCAATTCGTGTTTTGGTTCCTTCCTGACGAGGACTTTCGAGCAGAGTGTGCAATTGATAGATTACGTTGTTTGTTTAGTTCGGGAGATTAGGATCTAAATCATTTCAGGATCTTTCACTGCAGTTGAACGCAGAGAGGCCGTGTCCGATGTATTGAGATCATGTCCGACTTTGTGGAATTGAGTCCTCGCTCCAGATTCGGATCCCATATACTCAGGGAGCGTTCTAACCTCCTTAATGTTGAGTTATTCATCGTTACGAATTTTAATAGAGTGTTGGACAGGATCGAGATTTGGGCGGTGTGTGTGCGTGACCAGTGCTTTTAGTTCGTGTCCAATTACTGCGTTCGTGTCCAACTCTGTTCCAAGTTGGTGTCAGGACTGGCTGGGAATGGACTGACCATATTTTCGCGCACTGGTTGAGCTACAGGTTCAACTTTGAGCATATGAGCTAGAGTTGTATATTTCATAAGTTCTAGTTTTGATTTGTATATTTTGTAAACTATTAATTTGTATCTCCTAGTAGATTTTGGGTTGTATATTCCATAGGTTCTGATTGGTGTGTGTGTGTGTGTGTGGATTTTCAATTATACTTACTGGGTTGGAGTCTGCTCGTACTGAGCAGAGTTTGGTTCATTTGAGCTGTGGAATTTTTGATTTAAATATTTTGTTGAACTAGCAGTGTTGATGCTGAACTAATGTTATAGGCTGAGTTTCTTTTGGGTTGGACCTGGGTTGTGGTCTGCTGAAGCTCAGTTTAGCTTCTCTCTAAACTGAGAGGATGGACTCTGTAATGTGGGGTATGGGCTCCAGTGTGTGGGCTGGGTTTAAATGGAAGGTATATGGACTGGAGTTGATATTAGATGTGTCGGCCGTGTCCAGGATTAGTGTCGGGTGCAAGAAGATGTGGCAGGCCTATGTTGTGTCGTTGGGTTCATTTTGAATTATAAACTTATGTTAAATCATGTGTTCACTTCTTCTCAAATTCATTTATAGTTGTTAGTGTTGGTTTGTTTCAAATTTGTTTTCCCTGCAAAATTGATTAAAGGTGTTTTGGGAACCTCTATCTTTTGGTTCAGTTGTAGCTATCAGAATGAGCTATATTTAAGAATTGTGTGAAGTAGGCTTATAGCTTGAATGTTAGAATAAAGACAATTTCGTGGGCTTATTTGATTGAATTAAGGTTGGAATTGAAAGCTAAGAAATGGTTTTTCTTATTGAAAGCAGTACATTTGAATTCATATATATATATATATATATATATATATATATATATATATATATATATATATGAATTCTTTTTTTTTTTAGCTAATATATATATATATATATATATATATATATATATATATATATATATATATATATATATATGAATTCTTTTTTTTTTAGCTAATATATATATATATATATATAAAATATATATATATATATATATATATATATATATATATATATATATATATATATATATATATATATTATATATATATATTAAAAATACATATATATATATATATATATATATATATATATATATATATATATATATATATATATATATATATATATATATATATATATATATATTTTAGCTAAAAAAAATATATATATATATATATATATATATATATATATATATATATATATATATATATATATATATATATATATATATATATGTATTTTTAATATATATATATATATATATATATATATATATATATATATATATATATATATATATATATATAGCCTAATCCTTAGTAGTATTTTCATAGTAAATAATTAGTAAAACTTGCCAATCTGTGTGTGTATATTTTTTCCAACGCGTGCGTGTGTGTGTGTGTGTATATATATAAAAAAAAAATATATATATATATATATATATATATATATATATATATATATATATATATATATATATATATATATTTATATATATATATATTTATATATATATATATATATATATATATATATATATTTGAAACAAAACAGCAAATTCTTTATTGCTAACTTTGAATAATTTTGATGGCAACAAGAATTGAGCAAAACTCTCAATTGCAAAGCTTGCAACTAACAAATGAACCGAAACAAACACACACAATAACTCCTATCGAAGCTGTGCTTCATCATCAAATGTTTCCGAGACAGTTCTCATCCGAGGCTTTCAGCGCGGACCTCTTCTCTTCCCCTTCCTTGATTTTGCGATCCTTGTACATAGCCTTGAGCTTCCTTAGGCTGATACTCCCCACCAGCTCGGCCTTGGTCAAGGTGATGGTGACTAGGTCGGCGTTCTCCTTGCCATCGCCGTCGCGGTCCGAAGACAGAACATGACTGGCCATGATCTCGTCGGCTCCCAAGTCCTCATCGTCTTCTTCTTCAATCTCGACAGTAGTTTCGCTGCTGGTGTCACTTAATTTCTCACCACCATCATCATCATCGTTGCAAGAACCGAGACTCTCGTCTTGAACAAATATTGCTGGATGGATGGTGACATCCTCCTTGGGCTCGACAGAGATGGAAATTCTCTGGAGGCCAAGAAGAAGAAGATCAGCGTCGGCGCCGGCTCTGCCGCGATCCTCTCCTCCTTCCTCCTTTGGTTCTTTGCAGGAAATCAGACCACCAACCGGAGAGTCTTCCAGTGCGGACATTATAACTTGGTCTCCATTTTGATCACTCTTTGCCATCTCTACAATTGGTTCTTCTTCTACTTGAAAATCTTCCTCTTCATTAACTTGGCCTTCATTTTTATCACTCTTTGCCATCTCTACAATTGGTTCTTCTTCTACTCGAACGTCTTCCTCTTCATTAACTTGGCCTTCATTTTGATCACTCTTTGCCATTTCTACAATTGGTTCTTCTTCTACTTAACATATTCCTCTTCATTAGCCTCTAGTCCCTCTTTCTCTTCTTGTTCTTGCTCAGTCGCATTCTCCTGACTGCTCTGAAAAATTTCTGGGTCAGTGGCTTTCTGATCCTCTTGTGATTCCTCAGTTGGAATTAAATCCTTCTCTTCTCCTATTTCTTGATCATTAGAAATAGTAACATTTCCCGCAACATCATTCTCTTCTTCTTCTTCTTCTTTGCTCGTCAAATCCTTCTCTTCTTCCATTGCTTGATCATTAGAAATAGTAACATTTCCCGCAACATCATTCTCTTCTTCTTCTTCTTCTTCTTCTTCTTTGCTCGTCAAATCCGCCATCTTGGTGGCGGCAGCAGCAGCTCTCCCTCTACTACTCCTCCTTGTACTGATGCTCCCGACCGCGACATCAGCGGTGGTCGAAGATGTTGGAATTATTCAATAATTATGGTGCCACACATGTAAAATTAATTGTATTTTGGCTATCTAAATAATTAAGCCAAATTAAAGTGGTCTATTTGAAAAATTGGCTTAAGGGTATAATTGTTATAGAATTAATGTGTAGATACCGGAGACAATTCTAATTTGATGAGGGGCCAAATTAGAAATATCACAACACACATATCTATATATATGTGTATTCATTAGGGTTATGGTCCCCAACTCATACGGCCACAAAGAGAGGGTTTCTCTATTCTCTTCTGTATCCCCATCAACAAAAAGAGGAACAAAGATTTTATCTTTGTTATTAAGGGTCGTAGCGGGTTGGAAGATCGAACCCAATAAAGAGATGATCGCTTCAACATCCATCAAGTCTAGCAATGGATTCAGGTACGCTTCCGCAATCAATTTAATTTATGTACTTCATCTCATGAATCGACAGGGTACAACAAATATCTAACAAGTGATATCAGAGCCTCCTTGTTTGATTTATGAGATTGAAGGTTTATATTTAATTTTTGTTGTTGTTTAGGAACCCTAGATCATAAGATCTAATTTAAGTTAGGGTTCCTATTGTTCGATCTAAGTTTTTATGATCCACCAATTTGGAATATAATATTTTACTTTTTTTTTTACCATTCCGAATTGGTGTTTTTGGTTAATGCGGCTAGGGTTTGCCACAGATGATAGCAAGTATAATATTTCACTTGGGCACGTTGAGAGCTGCATGTTCTTTTCTTTGTAATTTAAGAATGGAGTTGTCATATGTGACATTATATTATGCTGGATCTGAAAGCAATTACCAATTCATCTCTGAGATCTGTTCATTCATTTTCCTTGCCACATATAGATATTGTTCAGTTACATGGATTTTTCATCTTTATATACGACGGCTTTCAATAGAAAGCTGCAGATGTTTACTTGGCTCGTAAGAATAATGTTCTGTAAAAATAAGCATGGCTCAGACTTTTGAATTCACTATCCTTTTTCTGTTGAGGTATCAATATTACAACTTCTGTTTATGGTTACCAATTGTTTATGGTCATCAATATTGCAACTTCTGTTTATGGGTCTTTACGGATTCTGGCATGTTACTATCAATTCTGTTTAAGTATCAATATTGCAACAAAAGGTGATAGTTTCGGATATAAAGAAATTATTAGTATGGAAAGCTCTGATTAAGTATCAATATTGTATAAAACAGATTTAGCATTTTCTTTATGGTATTGTTATTGATTTGGATTCAGAAATATAGTTTTCGATAAATTCATGCAAAAACAAATTCACATGCATATGATTAAAGGAAATATCTTTAAGATATATGATTGTTTTTCAAATTAAAATTAAGATTTTGTCTTCGGTAGATTATTTTTATTTAAAATAATCCTTATAGATTATTTGATATAATCTGTTAATGCATATATTTGACCTTCTATAGATTATTCTATTTAAAATAATCCTTATGCATTATTTGATATTATCTTTAGATGCATATCCTCCGTAGATTATTTCATGAATTTTGTTATAGTGATAATATCCAATTTTGCCAAATTGAAATTCATGATTATGCTTTTGATTACTTTATTTGAGTAATAATCTTATGAATATGCATGTATATAAAGTTTTGGACATGATTCAGTTTTGTAAAATTTAGTCAACATTCAATTTTTGGTGCCTTTTATGACTAGCAATAGTTGTCCAATATTCTAAGTAGACGCATTGAAACAAGATGTCGCCAAAGTGACCTCTCTTGCGTAGATAGTCTATGAGGGATGTCGGATGTTTGTGTGTGTATATTCATGCAGTATTAACCGTCCCAAAGGAAGGTTAATACTTGGCCGAATTGCACACATACTTGTGGTGATAAATGTAGCGTCCCGCTTTCGATAGGCGATGGAACTTCATAATATGCTTGTGCCGAGTCAGATAGGCCGGAAATTTAGATGGCCATCTGACTCGATCGCTAAGCTTGGTAATCGATAACGCCTTGCGGCATCGATTCAAATCGATTTGGACGAAAGTTACGAGAATCGATCCAACTAATGGAACGACTTCTGTTGGAATAAGTCCTAGATGCAGCGGACTGCGTCTCGACGAGTGATCTCTCTATAAGAGTCCCTTCGACGGGACCGGACCTCTGTATGGTTTTCTTGGAGCTTTGCCGCTGGGCTTGATGAAGTGCTTTCGCGTCGTTTTCATGGATGCAATTACAATTTCGATGCAAGGGAAAAAGAAAGAATTCTAACAAAGTGTTGGTGCCATTGCAGGAGCTCGCGTAACTAAGGATTGACGTTGCGTAGCGCTTGGACGACCGGCACGAAACAAAGTAATCGGTGGGTGATTCGACCCTTCTTTTCTACTCTGTCCCGCAAACTTATTCCTTGCTTCGAATTCTTTCAAATCGAACGATGCCAAGTTAATTGCATGCCAATCCACTAAGGTCAAGAACTCGGGAAAAATGTATTGATTTTGAGTAATCTACTCTGAAAAATACAAGTTTCTCACATAAACAAAAAAGTTTAAGGTTCTAGTAAAAAGATAGACTATTTTACGTGCTGCAAAATAATGTGAAACGTCGATCATGGGTTATGATGCCTCGGACAATTTGGTGCCCACGGGACGCTAAATCGGTGTACGGCTTGGGGAAAATGAATCATTGCATGAGTTACGAGAAATGATAATGCCGCTCGATACTATCCGCATTATACAAAACTGTTGCATATATGAAACTGTTCGCACATAGGCATGGTCATAGACAGCTTGTGCACAAGTTCATTTTCCTCGAAACGGTATCCGGGGCATCGGAACCGATTCGTCCTAGGAGGAATAATTTATCATGCTTCGGCGCGAGGCATGCGGGACTTTCAGTAAGGCTTGCAACCTAGGCTGAAAGGGTAGCATCGCATGCCAACTTTGATTAAGTCCCTAGTGGTGCGTAGCACCAATGACCGCATATAAGATAGTTGCATGCTCACCTATTGTCTTATGCAGGTGTAAATATTATCTCTGTTTTCATGCAGGGACGAGCACAGCCGTGGTAAGAAATATGATGAACTGCGATGCTATACTGTATGCCTTATTACTCAAAGACAGCTATCAAATATGAACTGAATTCATTTAGTTCTAATAGAAAGACAACTCTAAAGCATGCCTACCCTAACAATCAGAGTCCGTTTAGACGATTTGGTTCGTCTCGTCCACTTAGCCAGTGTGCTAATTCCCTCCCCCAATTTTCCCAGGTGCGGCGGGCGCTCCAACCTAAAACGAAGCCGAAGTACGGAGAGGCATTTTGAAGCTCTTCCTATGCTGAAGTATTTTGAAGCCAATTCAAGTCGACGGCTTATGTATAAAGGGGCGAATGTATGGGACGGCAAGCGTAGTTCAGGCAACTTGTCGAATGTATTTTCTTTCGATTTTCAATCAATGTAGCCGCAACGGCATCCAATGTAATTACGACTTGCACTTCGTTGCAAGCTATGAATGAAAAGTATTTCTATCTTTCTATACTGCGTCTTAAATTCTGATGTGATTTATGAAGTTTCAACTTGGCGTATTAATATCAAAACTAACGCAACGTTCTGCTTTGTACGAGTGCAATTCCAGACTCGTATGGCATCACGCCTTAGCGAGGACGATCGAATCGGCAAAATTAACATCGGGAACGAACGTTGTCGACTCGGGGCGTGACAAATTGGTATCAGAGCACAGTTATGTTTCTTCGGATTTTTGAAAGATGTTTTATTGTTGGAATGTCCGTTGCGATGGCTCGATTGAATGCTTGTCGGCATGCTGCGTGAAATACAAGTTCCATACAGGTAAGCCCGTAGATATTTTTGAAAAATACTAACGGGTTTACACTGTTCGTAGGAATGACTAAGCGAGATAAGAAAATCGTCGGTCCAACAACCCAAACCGTGGATAGTATATCGAACACAAAAAGCACTGGCCCTAGTGAGACGACTATGGAGAAGATGTTACAGTTGATGGAACTGCAGCAGCAACAGCTTCGGATGCAATTCAAAGCCCAATTTGATGTGCAGCAGAAGCAGATGACCGCCCTGACTCAGATAGTGAGCAGGATGGCAGGCGATACCAAGGCGACGGATGCGGTACTCGAGGGAAAGAACGGTGATCCAGAAGAAGACGAGGAGGAAGAAGTCTTCCCGCAAATGATAAACTCTTCTTCCATGCTCAAAGTGAAGGAGTTTTGCAAAATGAACCCGCCGAAGTTCAACAGCCGAGCAGAGCCCGACGTGATAGTAGTATGGCTCGTAGAGATGGAGGACTTGTTCGATCTGTTCTGCATCGAAGGTGTAATGCCCCGCTCCGCACGAGGCATTTGGTTGGCTTATTGGATGGGATCAGAATATTGGACCATGACTTATGTTGGGAATCAGGAGAATTGAGACTGATGCAGTCTCTCTTAGCTGGCTAGACGGAATGGATATTGGAACGTGGCTCGCTGGTGGAGCTACGCTTAGTGGAATTTTGGGTGAGTGGAACTGTCCTTCCTCCTCCTTACTCCTTCATGCTTAATAGATGAAGTATTGAAATGCTATGAACTGCCCCTAAATGTCCCTTATGTTAGTTGCTAAATAATAGAGATGCTTTTGTTGAGAATTATTGAAATGTACAACACATTGAACTGTTAATGTGATTCGCTGCCTGAGAATGAATTGATAATATTGCCCTTATGCTTAACACTGCTGGAACAAGTAGACACTTGAATAATGAGATGCCTTATGAATGATAGAATAAGAAATGAACTGGCTATGCTATCGAATCAATGAACTGAATGAAACACTAGAATCATGTACTCTCTGTATATCTGTTGCAAGAATATGAAATGCTGCATGTCCCTTATAAGAAAGTTAGGAATGAATAAATGTCCCTATGAAATGAATGAATGTTAAGTTCCTCTTAAGAAAGGAATGATATGAGATACGTTGCTATGAAGTAATGAATGAGAAATGATAAAGCTGGGATCGTTGAGATCACCAAATGAAATGATGGGAATGATGAAATGAATAAGTCATTGAATATGACTAATGATGCACTGTTGCCTTTACTTTCCTTAATATATTTTACCATGCGATTATGTTCACAATCGAGTCGGACACGCATTCGCATGGTCATGGACAACTTGTATACAAGGTTTGAGTAATAATTTCCTCGAACGGTTCCTAGGGCCCTGGGGACCGATTCGGCCTAGGAGGAAATAATGATGAGTGCTATGGGAGCACGGATAAGGCGGGGTGGCATAGAGGCTCGCCACCTACTATGCTGACCGCATTATCTTAAAATGAAATGAAATGAGAAGAGTCCATATGGTTTAACAACACCAGTGACCATGTAGCCAGGATGCATGCTAATGAATGTTTTGTGCAGGCAGAGTAAGTATATCAGATAACCTGTAATTGATACAGGTACGAGGAGTCGGCTATCGGTAAGAAATCACATAATTGTGATATTGTATAAGTTGGTTTAACTTGCCTGCTTAACATGTTCCATTTAGTATGCTAGAAAGATGCCTTGCTATAATCATTGCTCAAACACAACATACATGCTAAGTGATGCTTGAAGTGAGAACTGTTATAACATGCTTAAATATTAATGTTAACGATGCCTCAATGATGCCTTTGCATGATAACACCAAGAATGATAAATGATATGTCCACATGAATGCTACTAAGAATATGTTTACATGCTTCACTCTGATTATTGCCCATGAACTGTAAACTGATGCTAGGCCCCAAATAGAAAGATCACTCTAATAAATGCAAGCTTAAATGAACACCTTAAATGCTGGTTTATGCGAGTGGGTTGGATTCTGCTCGCCAGTACATAGATGATGTGCTGACCCACGTTTTGTGGGCAGGTGCTTGTGCTTGGAATGTTCTACACACGAAGTTTAGCTGGATTGGTCCCGCGGCATCGAAGATTTGTTGGGCATACAGAAGCTCTCCTTGCACAAGATGATGTCTTCTGTTTATAAAGGGCATAATGTATGGAACATTGTAATCAGTTGTACCATTGAGATTGTAAGCCAAGTCGGTATATCGAGTGGTCATCCATTGTATCCAAATATCAAATATAAGCTGTATAGCATTGTTCAGTTGGTTTCCAATGTAAAGAGAGATGTGCTGTAATCATTGTACTTCAATACAAGTCTTGTACTCTCCTTCAACTATCAATAAAGAGAATAAAGTTCTATATATCTCTGTGTGGCTTTAAGTTACTCTTTTTCTCCGCTGCTATAAAGAAGTGATGTACTTCTATTCAATGAGAAAGATTGTCCTCACTAAATTCAATTTATCTGCTTCTGCCGCTGCGATGTGTTCCTATTTGAAGAATAATCGAGTATGTACCATCTTTGCCTTGTACAAGTGCAATACCAGACTTGTACGGCATCACGCCCAAGCGAGGACGATCGATTCCAAGAGATAAAATATGTGAATAAATGACTCTATGAATCGGGGCGTGACAAATTGGTATCAGAGCACGGCTTTACGTCCTTGGTCTCTTCTTTGGTTCGTTTCAAATCAAGTTGCATCGATGATTGACCAAAGTTGCTTCCGCGATCACTCAACGTTGCTTCCGCGATTAAATCAAAGATTGCTTCCGCGATTATATTGTTGTTGTTCTGTAATCATCCTATGTTGTTCGTGTCTGAAAGATCATTGACCCTCTTGGCTGCTCACTGGATGTTCCATACAATAAGTCTATATACATTGTGATGCCCCTGAAAGAATGATTGTTGTTGGTTTGGACACAAATAACCCAACAATGACTCGATGCCATAGTATGCTATATTGTGAATGTTGTTAGAAATGTGGGAATATAGAAAAGTGGCTGGGTATGCTGTAACAAGTTGAGAATTGCATGTGATGCAGAAAGAGTTGGGAATGAAATAATTGATGGATGAGTTCAACAGAATTGGTGAATTGACTCATGCGTGCTGGCTACTGCTTTCTAGACCCTAAGAATGTTGGCTTGTGATATTGAGACCCCGAGATGTTGGTTAAGTATTATGATCATTATAAGATCATGAATGTCCGGAATAGATTGAGTTGGTATTGTTTAAGGATGGCTTCGTTTCTGAGTGGTATATTGCCTCTACCACCTCAGAACGAGATGTATGTTGACCTTTCCATAGAATAGCAATGAGACTATCTGTGGGTACTGGGTAGTGCCGAGACTTAGCTGGGAGTCATATATTGTGCTAGATGACTCGAGTGTCCCCTGACAGTGATGCTATGTTGGGTAGCGAGATTGTAGAAATGATAACGGTTGGCTGGGTTAGAAATTGTTTAGTCGAGTGATGACTCGAGCTAGAAAGACAGTTAGTATGCTATGGGTAAATAGACTTGGATAGAGAATATTGTGGCTTAGAACATCTGAATGTTGACTTCGATTGGTTGAATGTAAATCAAATGTTGCTAATACAAAGTTGGTTGCCAAGCTGAAAGTTTGAAAATATTGTCGGTAAATCAAAGGAATATTAGAGTTTTGTGCCTTGACCCTAAGGTGTAATAGATGTTAACCCATCTAGATCACCAAAGGATAGTCGTTGCCTATGTGCATGTATGCTGAGGAATTGAATTGCACTAGAAAAATAACAAGTAGTGACTCAGAATACTGTTGTTGCCTAAGGGATGGTTAAGTGATACATAAATTGTCGGATTGAATGGGATGAACTACTTGACCATTACTGCATGAGATTAAGAATGCCGAAAGATAGTTTGATGATTGAGAAACAAATGGAAACGAGAAATTGTAAACATGTTGGATAATGTCGGTATAGGTGATTGTTGGTTGGGATATAGATTGTTGGCTTATGACTTAGTGGTTTGACTCTGTCATACAGACCGAATAGTATGATTCCATAGTTATGTTAAACTATCGGAATCGATGACCCTTGAATAGTTAGCATTGGCTTATGGGTTTGTGTGAGTATAAAGGAATTGGAATAGAAATTGAATCATTGGAAATTTACTTGATGGATTATTAGAACGATGAAGATCGTATGTCGGATTTGGAATTTAACGTAATGTTGATAGATCGATCTTAGTCGATTGTTGGGTAAGTCTAGAATGAGCCTCTGTGGGAATTATTTCCTTGAGGAAGACCCTGAATAGATAGACTTGACCCTAGCGACCAGTTGTTGATTTACCAATTGCTGGCTTAGCCCAATTGGCGATTAGTTATTCAGACAGAGTTAAAACCCATAGGTTTGGGTAGAGTTCCTTAGAACTGTTGGTTGCTTGTTGGCCCTAAGAAACAGAAACTAGTATAACCCTAGTAGCCGTCCACTCTAGGGAAGTCACCTGAATGATTAAGTTTAGCTGTCAGTGTAGCTAACCTTAGAGATTGATTGAATAATAGGTGACCATTGGATACCCATAGAATAACCTTGTGGCATTGAATGAGAGATGGTGCTAATGAGTATTGACCTAAGGGAATGTATGCTTCAACTTGAGCCTTAAGAGATGTTTGACCATTGAGGATTATATGTCGGCCATAAGTGGGAATTGTAATCGTAAGGTAAGGCTTGAGTGTACCTATAGTCGGGTAGCTAAGTTAACCTTGACTGTTGCATAGAATTATACCCTGATTCGGGTAATCGATAGTGGGTGACTTCGGATTGTATCTTTTAGAAAAGATGAATTGCCTCGGTGAAAAATGTTGTTGGATTTGGGAAGGAAAATGATTGTCGTTGTGAAACCTTGATATGATTGGCTCTAAGTTAGACCCTTGATCGAATGTTAGAAATGTTATGCTTGGATGGAGATTGTCCCTGATGTTAAGTGGTAGCCTGGAAGATAGTGATTTTGGCAAAGTGAATAAAGCAATAAGTCAATTGAAAGGATGCTAAGTTGGATTTAGAAAAGAGAGTTATATTGTGGCTGATCGAATCGCACTAACATGGAAGTTGGCTGAAGTACATATGTTTTGGGGACGCCTAAAATATGTGTATGGATCCAGCAGAAGTGATTAGTTGTGACTGAGATAACATTATGGGAAGAATTTATCGCACTAGCACGGACTTTGGCTGAAATGCATATGTTTTGGGGACGCCTAAAATATGTGTATGGACCCAAACGAAGTGATATGTTGCGACTAAAATAGAAATGTAAGGAAATGTTGGCGAATCAATGAGAAGTTACAAGTAATTGAAAAAGAGAGATAGACAGATCGAATCGTTGATGGATTTAAATGGTACAGTTGGATAGATATTTTAAAATGACCGAGTGGGCTGAAATGAATATTGATTTGAAGCTGAATGAGTAAACTCATGGTGATTAAGTGAATCTTGTAGAAGACTTGTTTCCTTAAGTTTCGAGGACGAAACTTTTTCTGAGTGGTATATTATGTAATGCCCCGCTCCGCACGAGGCATTTGGTTGGCTTATTGGATGGGATCAGAATATTGGACCATGACTTATGTTGGGAATCAGGAGAATTGAGACTGATGCAGTCTCTCTTAGCTGGCTAGACGGAATGGATATTGGAACGTGGCTCGCTGGTGGAGCTACGCTTAGTGGAATTTTGGGTGAGTGGAACTGTCCTTCCTCCTCCTTACTCCTTCATGCTTAATAGATGAAGTATTGAAATGCTATGAACTGCCCCTAAATGTCCCTTATGTTAGTTGCTGAATAATAGAGATGCTTTTGTTGAGAATTATTGAAATGTACAACACATTGAACTGTTAATGTGATTCGCTGCCTGAGAATGAATTGATAATATTGCCCTTATGCTTAACACTGCTGGAACAAGTAGACACTTGAATAATGAGATGCCTTATGAATGATAGAATAAGAAATGAACTGGCTATGCTATCGAATCAATGAACTGAATGAAACACTAGAATCATGTACTCTCTGTATATCTGTTGCAAGAATATGAAATGCTGCATGTCCCTTATAAGAAAGTTAGGAATGAATAAATGTCCCTATGAAATGAATGAATGTTAAGTTCCTCTTAAGAAAGGAATGATATGAGATACGTTGCTATGAAGTAATGAATGAGAAATGATAAAGCTGGGATCGTTGAGATCACCAAATGAAATGATGGGAATGATGAAATGAATAAGTCATTGAATATGACTAATGATGCACTGTTGCCTTTACTTTCCTTAATATATTTTACCATGCGATTATGTTCACAATCGAGTCGGACACGCATTCGCATGGTCATGGACAACTTGTATACAAGGTTTGAGTAATAATTTCCTCGAACGGTTCCTAGGGCCCTGGGGACCGATTCGGCCTAGGAGGAAATAATGATGAGTGCTATGGGAGCACGGATAAGGCGGGGTGGCATAGAGGCTCGCCACCTACTATGCTGACCGCATTATCTTAAAATGAAATGAAATGAGAAGAGTCCATATGGTTTAACAACACCAGTGACCATGTAGCCAGGATGCATGCTAATGAATGTTTTGTGCAGGCAGAGTAAGTATATCAGATAACCTGTAATTGATACAGGTACGAGGAGTCGGCTATCGGTAAGAAATCACATAATTGTGATATTGTATAAGTTGGTTTAACTTGCCTGCTTAACATGTTCCATTTAGTATGCTAGAAAGATGCCTTGCTATAATCATTGCTCAAACACAACATACATGCTAAGTGATGCTTGAAGTGAGAACTGTTATAACATGCTTAAATGTTAATGTTAACGATGCCTCAATGATGCCTTTGCATGATAACACCAAGAATGATAAATGATATGTCCACATGAATGCTACTAAGAATATGTTTACATGCTTCACTCTGATTATTGCCCATGAACTGTAAACTGATGCTAGGCCCCAAATAGAAAGATCACTCTAATAAATGCAAGCTTAAATGAACACCTTAAATGCTGGTTTATGCGAGTGGGTTGGATTCTGCTCGCCAGTACATAGATGATGTGCTGACCCACGTTTTGTGGGCAGGTGCTTGTGCTTGGAATGTTCTACACACGAAGTTTAGCTGGATTGGTCCCGCGGCATCGAAGATTTGTTGGGCATACAGAAGCTCTCCTTGCACAAGATGATGTCTTCTGTTTATAAAGGGCATAATGTATGGAACATTGTAATCAGTTGTACCATTGAGATTGTAAGCCAAGTCGGTATATCGAGTGGTCATCCATTGTATCCAAATATCAAATATAAGCTGTATAGCATTGTTCAGTTGGTTTCCAATGTAAAGAGAGATGTGCTGTAATCATTGTACTTCAATACAAGTCTTGTACTCTCCTTCAACTATCAATAAAGAGAATAAAGTTCTATATATCTCTGTGTGGCTTTAAGTTACTCTTTTTCTCCGCTGCTATAAAGAAGTGATGTACTTCTATTCAATGAGAAAGATTGTCCTCACTAAATTCAATTTATCTGCTTCTGCCGCTGCGATGTGTTCCTATTTGAAGAATAATCGAGTATGTACCATCTTTGCCTTGTACAAGTGCAATACCAGACTTGTACGGCATCACGCCCAAGCGAGGACGATCGATTCCAAGAGATAAAATATGTGAATAAATGACTCTATGAATCGGGGCGTGACAGAAGGGTCCCAGAGGGTGGCCTATGCGGCGCTGCAGTTACAATTAAGAGCACATGACTGGTGGGCGGCGAAGAAACAAGAGATCTGTGAAGCCGATGCCAACAAAAAGATTTCTTAGGAAATGTTCAAGACAGCCTTCCTTGAGCAGTACGTTCCTCGCGCCATCCGTCGACAGAAGGGGGATGAGTTCATGATGTTGAGTCAGGGGAATATGAGTGTTGAAGATTATGATGCAAGCTTCTCGAAACTTGCAAAATTTGCCGGCGCCTTCCTGTCCAACAAAGAAGAATGGTGCGAGCGTTTTCAGCAAGGCCTCAACGACGAACTGCGTAGGGACGTCATGAACCAACGATGCCAAACTTATCGTGAATCCTACAAAGCCGTACTTGATAGTGAGCGGATCTTTGGCCGTATGTCACAAAGGGCCGTGCCTGTCGTTCGCAACAACTTCAACAAGCGTCCTAATGATGTTGGAGGATCGGGAGTACAAAAATGCCCAAACACGTCTGAGAATCATGGTCACTTTGCTGCAGTAAATTGCAATAGATGCGACAAGCGTGGGCACCGAGCACCCGATTGTAGATTGAGAACATGCTTCAAGTGTAGCGAGCTAGGCCACTTCAGTCAATATTGTCAGGCGGGGAAGCCGAATCAACACAACCCACCAAGGAACACTCTGAATCCATATAAAGCTCCTACACTACAAGGCGCAAATGCGGTGCATATGAACCCACAGAATCAACGCCACGGAGCTCAAGGCCGAGTTTATACCTTAACTCGGAACGAGACGTTTGCGTCCGATACGGTTGTAACAGGTATATTATTCTACAAAGATATACCTGCTCGAGTACTATTCGATTCAGGTGCGACGCATAGCTTTATATCTGCTAATTATGCAAAAGAAAATAAAATAACCATGCAATTACTAGATATAAATATTAGCGTTAGCACTCCGTCCGGAGTCGATATGCCTGTAAACTTTATTTGTAGGGATGGCCACATTTGCGTCGGAGGAAGATATCTATCCTTGGATGTCGTCGTGCTAGACATCAAAGATTATGACATAATCCTGGGCATGGATTGGTTGGGCGCTTGTCGTGCAACGATCGAGTGCGCGAAGAAGAGAGTGGTGTTTTATCTTCCTGGCGAGACAGAGTTCTCATATTCGTGCGGCACGGCCTCGAAGATGGCGATGATGGTATCGGCAATCTCGACGAGGCGTATGCTGCGTTCCGGCTGCGCGGGATACTTGGCATCAGTTCGAGACACGCGGACAGATAATACAAACACAATACAGACTGATGTTGTGGCAGATTTTCTCGACGTTTTTTCCTGACGAGATGCCTGGGATGCCGTCGGATCGAGAAATTGAATTCAGTATCGACACCTTTCAGGATATACGGCCGATATCAAAGACGCCTTACCGAATGGCTCCAACAGAACTGAAGGAGCTGAAGGTGCAATTACAAGAGTTGCTAGACCACGGATTTATTCGTCCTAGTTTCTCTCCGTGGAGAGCTTTCGTACTATTCGTGAAGAAGAAGGATGGGTCATTGCGGCTATGCATCGACTATCGGGAACTCAACAAGGCAACCGTACGAAACAAGTATCCTTTGCCATGAATCGACGACTTGTTTGACCAACTGCAAGGCGCATCAGTATTTTCAAAAATTGATCTTCGTTCAGGCTATCATCAATAGAAGATCAAGTCTGATGACGTATCGAAGTCTGCCTTCCGCACTCGATATGGTCATTACGAATTCCTCGTCATGCCATTCGGTTTGACGAATGCCCCAGCCGCGTTCATGGATCTGATGAACCGAGTCTTCCGACCTCAAATCGATAAATTTGTAGTCGTGTTCATCGACATATCCTTATCTACTCAAAGAATCGAGAAGAACACGCAGAACACTTGAAGACGGTACTGCAGATTCTGCGTGAAAACAAATTATACGCCAAGCAGAGTAAGTGAGAGTTCTGGATGAGTAGCGTGACATTCCTCGGGCACGTAATCTCTGCCGAAGGTGTCGCGGTGGCCCCAAAGAAGATTGACGCGGTGGTGGATTGGAAACGACCTGCCTCGGCTAGCGACATTCGGAGTTTCCTGGGCTTAGCGGACTACTACCGTAGGTTCGTGCGAACCTTTTCAAAATTAGCGTCACCTCTGACTCGCCTCACCCAGAAGGGAGTAGTATTTGAATGGAGCGACGACTGTGAATCCAGCTTTCAAGAGTTGAAGCAACGGCTCGTCTCAGCTCCAATCCTTACACTTCCAGACGGTCCAGAAGACTTTCAGATATTCAGCGACGCGTCGGGAACTGGCCTCGGGTGCGTACTCATGTAGAGAGACAAAGTCATCTCCTACGCTTCACGGCAGTTGAAGCAGCACGGGAAAAACTACCCGACGTACGACCTAGAATTGGCGGCGATCGTCTTTGCGTTAAAGTTATGGCGGCACTATCTCTATGGTGTGGCATGCAGAATCTACACAGATCACAAAAGCCTGAAATACTTATTTACGCAACGGAAACTCAACCTACGACAGCGACGTTAGCTCGAACTCATAAAAGATTACGAGCTAACGATCGAGTATACGCCGGGTAAGAGAAACGTGGTGGCCGACGCACTCAGCAGAATGTTTATAGGAACACTGGCCATAAACAAGGAGATACAGTGAGACCTTGAAGCGATGGGTATCGAACTCAGAATTGAGTATCGACACCTGCACCTAGCTCAGCTGAAGTTAGGATCGAGCCTGCTTAGCAAGATAAAGACCGCACAGGAGGGCGACTCATTCCTGAAGAAAATGTGCGAGCTGATTTCAACGGAAAGGGCGACTGACTTTGCGAAAGACAGAGACGGGATGATGCGACTAAAGGGAAGGCTTTGCGTTCCTGAAACTGCCGAACTCAGAAAAAAATTCTGACGGAGGCGCATTATGCGAAGTACTCGTTACATCCTGGAAGCACCAAGATGTACAAGGACTTGCGCACAGGCTTTTGGTGGCACGACATGAAGAAAGACGTAGCTATGTTCGTATCGCAATGCATGGCGTGTCAGCAGGTGAAGGCGGAACACCAAAGGCCAGGCGGAGAGCTGCAGAACATTGCCATTCCCGAGTAGAAGTGGGACAATATCTCGATGGATTTCATTGTGGGATTTCCGAAGACGCCGCGGGGGAATAACGCGATTTGGATCATTGTTGATAGATTGACCAAGTCGGCTCACTTCATCGCAATTAAAGTAGGATGGAGCGTTGATCGTTTAGCGCAAATCTACGTCGATGAGATTGTTCGACTGCACGACGTACCAGCCTCAATAATTTCGGACAGAGACGGGCGATTCCTATCGTATTTCTGGACGAGCCTCCAAGCGACGATGGGGACCAAACTGAACTTTAGTTCAGCGTACCATCCCCAAACAGACGGTCAGACGGAGAGGGTCAATCAGATCTTAGAAGATATGTTGCGTCTGTGTGCGATCGACCTAAAGACTAGTTGGGATATGCATATGCCGCTTGCGGAGTTTGCGTATAACAACAGTTATCACTCGAGCATTCAGATGGCTCCATACGAAGCGCTCTACGGGAGGAAGTGTCGTTCGCCGATATGCTGGGATGAAGTCGGAGAGCGACAAGTCCTTGGACCGGAACTGGTGAAGTAGGCCGTCGAAAAGGTCCGCTTGATTCTAGATAGACTCCGCATCGCACAAAGTCGACAAAAGAGCTACGCAGATCTTCGTCGACGACCGCTAGAGTTCTTGGTCGGGGACCATGTGTTTCTAAAAGTAATGCCCATGCGCGGTGTGATGCGGTTCGGCGTTAAAGGCAAGTTGAGCCCGAGATTTGTAGGCCCTTTCGAGATCATTGAGCGAGTTACGACGGTTGCTTATCGGATCGCACTACCTCCTGCCTTAGCTGATGTGCACGATATTTTTCATGTTTCACAACTTCGAAAATATGTGCACGATCTAAGTCATGTGGTTAGCTTCCATCAGTTGGAGCTACGTACTGACTTGTCTTACTCGGAGGAGCCTATTCAAATTTTGGACCACAAGGAGAAAGTGCTACGCAATCGATCGATGTCCTTGGTCCGCGTGCTTTGGCGAAACCATTCAGTCGAGGAGTCGACGTAGGAGATGGAGGCGAAGATGAAAAAGAAGTACCCGGCGTTGTTTGTCTAAATTAAGGTCAGACCCTTGTTCTTAAGTTTCGGGACGAAACTTTTTCTTAGTGGTATATTATGTAGCGTCCCGCTTTCGATAGGCGACGGAACTTCATAATATGCTTGCACCGAGTCAGATAGGCCGGGAACTTAGATGGCCATCTGACTCGATCGCTAAGCTTGGTAAACGATAATGCCTTGCGGCATCGATTCAAATCGATTTGGATGGAAGTTACGAGATTCGATCCAACTAATGGAATGACTTCTGTTGGAATAAGTCCTAGATGCAGCGGGCTGCGTCTCGGTGAGTGAGCTCCCTATAAGAGTCCCTTCGACGGGATCGGACCGCTGTATGGTTTTCTTAGAGCTTTGCCGCTGGGCTTGATGAAGTGCTTTCACGTCGTTTTTATGGATGCAATTACAATTTTGATACAAGGGGAAAAGAAGGAATTCTAACAAAGCGTTGGTGCCATTGTAGGAGCTCGCGTAACTAAGGATTGACGTTGCGTAGCGCTTGGACGACCGGCACGAAGCAAAGTAATCGGTGGGTGATTCGACCCTTCTTTTCTACTCTGTCCCGCAAACTTATTCCTTGCTTCGAATTCATTCAAATCGAACGATGCCACGTTAATTGCATGCCAATCCACTTAGGTCAAGAACTCGGGAAAACGTATTGATTTTGAGTAATCTACTCTGAAAAATACAAGTTTCTCACATAAACAGAAAAGTTTAAGGTTCTAGTAAAAAGATAGACTATTTTATGTGCTGCAAAATAATGTGAAACGTCGATCATGGGTTATGATGCCTCGGACAATTTGGTGCCCACGGGACGCTAAATCGGTGTACGGCTTTGGGAAAAATGAATCGTTGCATGAGTTGCGAGAAATGATAATGCCGCTCGATACTATCCGCGCTATACAAAACTGTTGCATATATGAAACTGTTCGCACATAGGCATGGTCATGGACAGCTTGTGCACAAGTTCGTTTTCCTCGAAACGGTATCCGGGGCATCGGAACCGATTCGTCCTAGGGGAAATAATTTATCGTGCTTCGGCGCGAGGCATGCGGGACCTTCAGTAAGGCTTGCAACCTAGGCTGAAAGGGTAGCGTCGCATGCCAACTTCGATTAAGTCCCTAGTGGTGCGTAGCACCAATGACCACATATAAGATAGTTGCATGCTCACCGATTGTCTTATGCAGGTGTAAATATTATCTCTGTTTTCATGCAGGGACGAGCACGGCCGTGGTAAGAAATATGATGAACTGCGATGTTATACTGTATGCCTTATTACTCAAAGACGGCTATCGAATATGAACTGAATTCATTTAGTTCTAATAGAAAGACAACTCTAAAGCATGCCTACCCTAACAACCAGAGTCGGTTTAGACGAGTTGGTTCGTCTCGTCCACTTAGTAAGTGTGCTAATCCCCTCCCCCAATTTCCCCAGGTGCGGCGGGCGCTCCAACCTAAAATGAAGCTGAAGTACGGAGAGGCATTTTGAATCTGTTCCTATGATGAAGTATTTTGAAGCCAATTCAAGTCGACGGCTTATGTATAAAGGGGCGAATGTATGAGACGGCAAGCGTAGTTCAGGCAACTTGTCGAATGTATTTTCTTTCGGTTTTCAATCAATGTAGTCGCAACGGCATCCAATGTAATTACGACTTGCACTTCGTTGTAAGCTATGAATGAAAAGTATTTCTATCTTCCTATACTGCGTCTTAAATTTTGATGTGATTTATGAAGTTTTAACTTGGCGTATTAATATCAAAACCAACGCAACGTTCTGCCTTGTACGAGTGCAATTCTAGACTCGTACGGTATCACGCCTTAGCGAGGATGATCGAATCGGCAAAATTAACATCGGGGACGAACGTTGCCGACTCGGGACGTGACAATAAATGTGTGACAATTATACGGTTTACATGTGAATAATAACCCGATCCAAAGATAGGCTTATTATTTGACATGACTTATTGTCAACATTTGATCACTACACCAAGAGTACCACTTGCAGTTAATATCACTGTCCAAAGACTTGATATTAATGATGCACTAGGTATCTTGAGATGTGGTTCACTATTATTTGAATTTGTTTGACTATATTTTATTCTTTGGTTATTAATTAGAGCATATTTATTTATTTATTCTTGTTCTTTTTTCAGCTAGTGTTGCTACAATATCTGCTAATCTGAACTCAATTCCAATGCTTAACGGGACAAACTTCAAGGACTGGAAAGAGAACATATATATTATTCTCGGCTGCATGGATCTAGACCTTGCACTTAGGATTTAGCGTCCTACTACTCCTAAGGATGACAGTTCATCTGGTGACAGAGCGAACTTCGAAAAGTGGGAACGCTCAAACCACATGAGTCTAATGATCATAAAGTGCGATATTCCACAGGCATTCAGGGGTGCAGTATCGGATGAGGTTACTAATGCCAAACAATTCTTTGCTGAAATCGAGAAGTAATTTGCAAAGAATGATAAGGCGGAAACAAGCACACTTTTGTTGCACTTGATTACCATGAAGTATAAAGGCAAAGGTAACATAAGGGAGTACATCATGGAGATGTCTCATATTGCTTCAAAACTTAAGGCACTTAGGCTCGACTTGTCGGATGACTTGCTTGTTTATTTGGTATTGCTCTCGCTTCCTACACAGTACAATCAGTTCAAGGTCAGTTACAACTGTCAAAAGGAAAAATGGACTCTAAATGAGCTAATTTCGTACTGTGTACAAGAAGAAGAGAGATTGAAGAAAGATAAAATTGAAAGTGCTAATTTGGCTACCACCCCTAAAGACAAGTATAAGGGCACTAAGCGAAAGAATACAGAAGCTACTATGGGTCCAGTACAAAAGAAACAACAAACTGAGGCTAATGGTTGTTTCTTTTGTGGCAAGCCGGGACACGTAAAGAAGGAATGTACAAAGTACCATGCATGGCGTGTAAAGAAAGGTACATTTCTTAATTTGGTATGATTTAGCTTCAGTATTAAGAAACACATGGTGATTAGATTTTGGTGCAACTACTCACATCAGTGTTTCTATGCAGGGTTACCAGATCTACCGAAAGCCAATTGATGGTGAAAGACACATCTATGTGGGAGACGGCAAGTCGGTAGAAGTGGATGCAATAGGACAAATTTTGGATATTAGTTATTATTGGATTTGATAGACAATTTTATCTAAAGCTTTTATTGTACCGTCTTTTAGACAAAATTTAGTTTCAGTTTTCTTGTTTGACAATCTTATTTATCATTGTTCATTTGAAAATAATAAAGTTTGATCTATCTTTAAATTCAAAATAATGTTGGTATTATTATTATTTTTATTTTAAATGTTTGTGACATGCTATTATCACTTGAAACTATTGCGTCCTATAAAGAAACCTTGCATATGGAACCACGTGGTACTAAACATAAAAATTAATATTTTTTTAGACGATAAGTGTAATATTTTTTTGAGAATGTTGAGTTTGGGGGAGAAATAAAGTCAATGACATTTTCTTTGAGGAGGAATCGATTGCGATTCCTACTATTATGACGATGTGCATGATTTTGCACCTGTCATTGATCAAGAAGTGAATTCGGAGCCTCAATAAGACAATGTCGAATTACCTCTATAAGTCGATGTTGAGCTACCTCAACAAGACAACATAAAGGTACCCCCATTCAAGATAAGGTAATTGTTTATGAGGAACAAACTCAACAACCTCAAGAGAAGAGGAAGGGATTATTTTTTAAAGAGACTTTCTCTTCAGTTTCTTTGAAAGACTCTTTTAAACCAATCATAGTACTTATTGTACATTTTAATATTGAGTTATATCAAATGGATGTCAAAACGGTATTTTTTAATGGTAACGTTGATGAAATAATTTATATGGTGCAACCAGAAAACTTTGTGTCAGAAGACCCAAAGAATATGGTTCGCAAACTGACAGAATCTATTTATGGACTCAAGCAGGTTTCTCGTCAAAGATACTTTGAGTTTTAACAAGTGACTATCTCGTTTGGTTTTGAGATGAACACTGTTGAAGATTGTGTGTATCACAAGTTCAGTGGGAGTAGAAATAATTTTTGGGTTTTGTATATTGATTGAAGTGTTCATTGCAAACTAGGTGACACCTCTCGTTAAAGGAGACAAATCCGGTCTCAAATACGTGCCCTAAGGTTAGCCCTAAAATTAAGAAAGATTTTTCCTTCGTGATCAGTTGTAGGAAGTCTAATATATGCACAAGTATGTACGCGTCAGGATATTGCGTACATAATTCGGATGTTAGGCAGATATTTAAGCATATATGGATGGATCATTGGGTAGCAGCCAAACTACTTAAGTAATTAATAGAGAACAAGAAATTATATGCTCTTTGTAGGAGATGGAATAATTCTGGAGATCATAAGGTATTCCGACTCCGATTATGTTGGATGCTAACACAGCAGGAGATCCACATCAGGTTATGCAGACTAATGGAGATATATTTTAGATGAGCGTCAAACATGCACTCATAATTTCTTCCATCATGAAAGCAAGGTTTATAACATGCTGTGGGTTATCTATTAAGGGAATATGGTTACAAAATTGTCACAAGGCTGCGCCTACAGTACGGTGTTGAAAGACCACATAAAATTATGGTGTGACAATAAATCAGCAGTACTATATTCCAATAACAACAGAAACTTGTATAAGTCAAAGGATATTGATATAAAATTTCTAGTTGTGAAGGAAAGAATTCAGAATGGTTATAGTGTTCATATAGCACATTAGGACAAACTCCATGTTAGCGGATCCGCTCACAAAAGCATTATCACCCAGGGTCTTTCATAAGCATACTGCTCATATGGGTGTTAATTAAGAATATGGCAATATAGTGGGAGTTTGTATTTTATGTATTTGGGTGCTATTTGGTTTTGGACACATTTATGTATTAAAGTATTTTGGATATTTATCTGATCAGGTATATGGAAATTCAGTTCATTCTGTTTTTATTATGTTAAAGTATTGATCTCATTAAAGTTAAGGAGGACCAGTTGGAAATAGACATGTATTGATCACATTGCGTGTAATTTCCATGCTACGCATCCATGATTGATCTATGTCGTTTAGCTATATTGGTATATGTGACCATTGATGGTTTAGTTACGTTATATGTGACGAAGGTCGCTTTGATCCTATGTTGATATGGTTAATAGACGAGATTGTCCGAATATATCCTAAGGATTAAGATAGCAATTTATGAGCTCACTAAGGTTAACACAATTATAAGGTTACATATGTGGCCCAGTAAGAAATTGTTGGAATTATTCAATAATTATGGGGCCACATATGTAAAATTAATTGTGTTTGGGCTATCTAAATAATTAAGCCAAATTAAAGTGGTCTATTTGGAAAATTGGCTTAAGGGCATAATTGTCATGGAATTAATGTGTAGATACCGGAGATAATTCTAATTTGATGAGGGGCCAAATTAGAAATATCACAACACACATATCTATATATATGTGTATTCATTAGGGTTATGGTCCCCAACTCATACGGCCACAAAGAGAGGGTTTTTCTATTCTCTTCTGTATCCCCATCAACAAAGAGAAGAACAAAGATTTCATCTTTATTATTAAGGGCCGTAGCGGGTTGGAAGATCGAACCCAATAAAGAGATGATCGCTTCAACATCCATCAAGTCTAGCAATAGATTCAGGTACGCTTCCGCAATCAATTTAATTTATGTTCTTCATCTCATGAATCGACAGGGTACAACAAATATCTAACAGAAGACTGTCGATCGGCCCTCCGCAGCCGAGTCGTCACTTCTACCGTCCTCTCCGCGTCGGCCTCCTTTTTGCTCGCCCGTGTCGTCCTCGTAGACGCGCCCTTCCGTTCCGTGGCCGGAGCTCGAGGAGAGTCTTGGGCGCTCCGACCTTCTCCTGATCCGGCTCGCTCCCCTCGTCGTCCAACTTGAGGGCCCTCGCGGCCACCCGACGGGACCGGGGGAGGGGGCTCCCCTGGGGGAGGGGGCTCCCCTGGAGGAGGGGGGCCGGGCGGGCGGAGAGGCGGGTGGACGTCCTCCTCTCCGTCCTCGGGGGCTCGGGGGATCCCGCCTTGGCTTTCTTGGGGGAGAGGAACAGCTGGTGGCCCTCCTCACGGAGCAGCAGGTCCTCGACTCCCTCGACTCTGCGGAGGGCTGCGAGAGCGTCGGCCATGGCGAGGTTGGTCATGTTGGCCTGGATGCCGTTCCTCTTGCAGAGGGACTGGAGCTCCTTCTTCGAGAAGCTGTAGAAATCCATGGCTCTCTTCTTGGCTCTTCTTGTGATTGGGACAAAATGAGAATGGAGGAGGAGGAGGAGGAGGAAGTGAGAATAGTATATATATATATATATATATATATATATATATATATATATATATATATATATATATGATTATATATTATATATATATATATATATATATATATATATATATATATATATATATATATATATATATATATATATATATATTTAATCCTATATATATATATATATATATATATATATATATATATATATATATATATATATATATATATATATATATATATATATATGATTATATATATATAGGATTATATATATATATATATAGGAATATAATCCTATATATATTTATATATATATATAAATATATATAGGATTATATATATATAATCATATATATATATATATATATATATATATATATATATATATATATATATATATATATATATATATATATATATATATATATATATATATATATACCTTACTAAATATTTGGATAGTACCTTAGCTAAACGATTATTTTCCAAATAAATAGTTAAAGTATTTTCTAAAAATATTAATTGAGAAATTAAATATTGAACTAGTATATACTTTAAAGGTTGCTTTGATTCAAACTCTTTTGTATTACAACTAGCTAATCATATCTATATAATTTTAGCTCCTTTATAGTATGGGATAGTCGGATAGTTAGATATACCTAGCTAATGGTTATTGATTAGAAATTAACCAATTTTCAACAAAACAGGTGGACTTTGAGATTGCAATCTCTCTATTCTCGATCTTCCAGAGCAAGGCAAGTACACCGACTCGAACTCTTTACTCTGTATTTTTGTCTTGCTTTATGCTCTCATATTGACACGTTGTACACACGATTGTTCATTGTTCATCGTCCATTGTTCATCGTTTATTGTTCAATGTTCTTTACTTGTACATTAGGGTGGAGAAATACTACAGATATGTGACCAATCCTATATTAGCTAGGTATTGACTAATAGCTTAGGTCTCACATCATGCACGTGGGACTCTAAGCCGTACCATTATTCATGTGCTCTTGTATCCTGTACTACCCCAGCCGGTCACATATTCTGATAGTTATTTCAAATGCATTTTACACTGATAGTCTAGTTCTTTGTTCTGGATCTGGTACTATAGTTTCATCGTTATTCATATACTACAATTTCATGTTCCGGTTCTTGTACCATAGTTCATATTGTAGTTCATTATTTATGCATTTCAGTTTACTTTGTTTAGTGCTTCTTGCCGGGGTTATACTTTGCTCTTTTTCGGACAGGATACGTTGCAGGTGTGCTTGATGATGTTGTACCACCTTATGGGCTAGAGCCCGAAGCTGGTGGAGTTGTATTTCAGGATGGACTTAGAATTGCAGAGTTATAGTTAGATCTTTTCTTAGATTTGTTTTTAGAGATTTTTATTATGTATTGCATTAAGGATTCAGGATTGTATAATCTTATTCAGGTTACCAGATTTGTCTCCGGATGTTATTGTCCAAATAACTTGTGGATTGTGGTGATTTTGGAAATGTGTATAGTAATTGTGTTGGTTTATGTACCTTGTATCTTAGAGTTTTCCTTAGTATTCTACAGCTTACTGCGTTGTGTCTTCAAACGTAGGCTGGGCGTGTCCGACTCGTGTTCGATTATTCGAAAGCGGGTCGTAACATATTTTTAGTGGTAGCCCATGCAGGTCTGTCCTAATGGCACTTAGGCTATAAAATCTATTGGGGAACCTGTTAGACTAAGGAAAACTCATCACAACATAGGATCCGTCAGAATTGGGTATAGTTATTGAATATAGAGATTGATTATACTTAATATTTTCTAGGAGGTTTATTATTTTCCTAGGACTTAGCAATCAACAAGTTTTCTTTCTATTACAGGATGGTTGCCACCAGGAAGACTGCAGATCAGCTCGGAGCTGCAGGAGCTTCGGATCAGACCACAGACGATGTACCAGTGGATCAGCTTCCACCACCACCCTCCTCAGTTTCCTCCGTTGCCTCCGACGATGATGTTCGATGGCGCCTAGGTGATGGCCATGTTCCAGCAGTTCATGGAGGCACAGAACCATCAGGCTATGCAGTTCCGCGCTACGGTTATGGATGCCCTCAAGACCCAAGAGCCGGCTCCACCAGTACTGGTAGCACCTACAACGCCAGTAGCACCGAGACCAGGGACCGCCAGAGATTACCAGAACCTTTGTCCGTTAGATTTTTGGGGCTATGAGGGGATAGTGTATGCTGATGGGTGGTTGGAAAATGCCGAGCGGACGCTGAAGATGGCGAGGATTCCAGATGACCTGAAGGTGAAAGTTGCGAGCATGCAACTTTTTTATCTTGCCAGAGCTTGGTACCAAGAGGAGCCTCAGTTAGCTACACCCCAGATTCTCTGGACAGACTTTAAAACTCTATTCAAGAGAAGTTATTTCCAGGCGTTGAGCGAGATGAGCTTCGAATGCAGTTTGAGGCATTACAGCAGGGGAACATGACGGTAGCAGAGTACACATCGAAGTTCATCCGACTTAGCAGGTTCACGGAGAACCTAGTCAGCACACCAGAGGAGAGAGCTTGGAGGTTCAAGAAGGGCCTCACCAGAGAGTTGCGGCATGCAGTGGCAATCAGCCAGGCGACGACTTATTCGAGCATTCTAAAGATTGCTCAGGCGGTGGAGAAGGAGATGGACCTGAAGCTTAAGAGGGACCGGGACATCGGCAGAAGCAGCTATCAGACACCGGCGAAGAGGACTCGGATTCAGGCAAGGCCACAGCAGACAGCACAGCAGCATCACCATCCAGCCAGAGTTTATGCAGATCAGCCACAGAGGTAGCAGTTGGCAGTCACTTGCAACTATTGTCACCGCCCAAGACATCATTACGACGAATGCCACAAGAGGCTGAGGCTTTGCTTGTTCTGTGGATCACCTGCTCACCAGGTCAAAGACTGTCCAAAAGTTATTGATCGCATTGCCCAGGGACGAGTACGAGGAGCACCAGGACTGCAGCAGGAGGACCTAACTTTTTAGGTCCAGCAACCACAGGGAGCGCAGCCAGAGGGACGAGTCTACCTCCTGACAGCCGAGGAAGTGGAGACTATCCCGATTTCGGACAAGTACTGACTACCGGAGGCACTTGTGGACTGCAACCTTTCTTTCGATGTTCCTTCTAGAATTTTTCTTGTTGTTTTTCTATTCGAGACTTGTTTCTACAGTCTCCCTATCTTACTGTTGTTTTATTGTACCTAGTAGCTACTTGTTGACTTTTGATTATCTTTTGGTATCCAATAAAATTGTTTCTAAAGAACAGATACTATCACTCTCTATCATCACTTAGAATTTTCATGAACTTCCTTGAAATTTCTGGATGAAGTTAAGAAAATCACTACAACAACAAACCCTTTTAATGACGGCTAAAAAGCGTCATTAGTGACAAACCTTGACGCTTTTTTCCAAAGCAACCGTTATGAAAACGGGTGTTATAAATATTTTTTAAAAGCGTTATAAAAAACCATCATGAATAGTTTCTATAAAAGCGTTATGAATAGTTAATATATAGTGCACAATTCAGAATAATTTTAAAACGTTATGAATAGATAATATGTATAGGCGCAATGCAGCACATTTATAACACTTTATATTATTCAAATTAGCATATTTATAATGCTCTATACTGCACAGTATATATTACATTCCAAAAACTTAACATTATATATCACCATCTTTATTACATTTCTCAAAATAGAGTACATATCAACATCTTTATTACATTGAATATCCAAATACATATATATATATATTTACAACTACCAAAATTGTCCACATCAAAACTTGGCCACATCAAAACTGTCCACAGAACATGTCACAAAATCCTGAAAAAAATAAAAACAAAGTTTAATATACTTTATTTATTTGGGTAAAATCTATTGTAAGTTTAACTTATCCGTATCCGTGTTCGTATCCTAAGTCTGTATCGTGGCCTTATGGATAACGACAAATTTGTAGAAACAAAGGAGAAAACCTCACCTGGATTGTGCTGTCCAAATAAAACCTGGGCAATTGCCAATCTGCCCGTCTCTCCAGGATACCCAGCCCACAAGATAACCCCGATGGTCCGATCATCCTTCGCGAAGCTGACATCCACCGGACGTAGGTGCCACAATTCACGTCCATTCCTGAAGAGAAAAAAAATCCAAGGTTCTTGAAGCTCGACTAGAATTTAAATCAATAAGAGAATTATGAAACTCTAGATCAAATGACAGTCATATTTATTGTCCATTTGATAGACTTGAGTCGAGCCGACTCAGCAATTTGTATCGAGACTAACACTAATAATAGAGATGAAACGAAAATGACTTTGAGTCAGAATGAATCTGAAAGAAGAGTCACAACCAAAATCTATGGAATATGCGAGTCTGAACACGATCTTACCGGGAGTGCCTGTGGATCTCCTCGATCGCGAGCAGGCGATCGTCCCAATCATCGAACGGAACAACATTCTTACATCCATATAAGTTTATATATATATATATATATATATATATATATATATATATATATATATATATATATATATATATATATATTATATATGAACACCATATTATCATCTATAAGCCCAAAAAATTAAAATGATCACATCACACAAACAAAATAAATACCAATAACCACCTAAGTAGAACCCGTAAGTTTTCGTTTTTTCCAATCCTTTTCCGAGAGAAAAAAAAAACATATAAGCCCAATATTTCCATGGTCCAATTGGTAAATCTCCTATATATAATCTTTCTTCTCACTTATTTTCGACATCCTAATTCCTCTCAAATGGAGACCAATATTTCCTTCAGCTTCTTTGTTGGATTATGCCTGTCTCATAATCTTACCAAACAATGCCTGAGTAAGATTCTAAACTACCAACCATGGAATGCCATTCGAGTAACAAAGTAATGCTCTCTTCATATACTCAGCAGTATCCCCACTCAAAAACTGAAGTCCTCTTTGAGCTTATTGTTGATGTTAACTACACTTCCATCATATGAATGCATTTGAAAGAAATCGTAGTTCATCAGTTTAGCTCAATAACATGAGAATTTGTAACTGTTATGCCTAAAAACAGAATTCAAAGAACATTTTGCTTTATGGAAATTCACCATTGAGTAGCATTTTGCACCAAAAAACTAAACAATACAGAATAGTTAAAATAAAGGATGTTACCATCTCTGAGGTGCGCCTGTTGCTCAATGGCTTGAAGGCAAAACTTCAACTCATTGTTCTGATTGGTAAGTCCAGCTGAATCTCTCTGTAATCAGTAGAGAGAAAGTATAGAATAAGAACTTGCAACTTGTAACAAATCTACGACAAATTCTTACAATGCACATGTAATTTCTCATAATTTACACGTTTCTAAATATCTCTTAGCAAATTTTGAAGCAACCTACTTGTAACAAAGTCAATTATGCTGATAATATGGTTGCTTCTGTCTGCAAGGTCTGCACCTTGTGTTCCAATTCTAAAATATAATGCGTCTTGCGTTCTTTAGAACGAGCAGCCGATTGACGGTTAGCCAATATCCTGACAACACCAAAAAAGAACTTAAATACCTAGCTAAACAAAAAAGTGACTTGACGACGCAATTACAAACACAAAAAAATATAAGCCCAATATTTCCAATCCTTTTTCGAGCGCGGACGAGTCCGGGAAGTACGGGATCCCGCCGGCGAGGCGGTTGTGGCAGAGCATGAGGTTCGCCAGCGACGGTGCCGACGGCAGCGACGCAGGGATGCTCCCGGAGAGAAGGTTGAAGCTGAGGTCGAGGGTCGTCAGCCGCGGCAGCGAGGGAAAGCGACTCCGGGATGGGGCCGGAGAGGACACTACCAAAATAAGTCATATTACCGACGAAATTAGCGACGTTTTAAGAAAACGTCGCAGGGAAAAAAACAATTTAGCGACGTTTTTTTATTACGTCGCAAAACGTCGTTATTAGCGACGGACAGCAACGTTCTGCGACGTATTTAAACTACGTTTGCGTTTTAAACAGATAATGTCGCGTATAAGTCGGTAAACGTCGCTAATATTAGTGATATTAGCGACGTTTACCGACGTATATGTTAATTCATCGCTAATATCACTTATACTAGCGACGTTTACCGACGTTTTTGTGTGACGTCGCTAACTTGTAAATATAGGTCAGGTTCGATTTTCATTCCCCCCATTATTTTCCCCCAATTATTTTCCTTCCCCCCCGACCCCGAGCCGGCTTCCCCCACCCCCTCGGCCCCCGACCCCCACCGACCTTTGGTGACCGCCGCTCTCCTCCTCCGGAGACCGTCGACCCCCTCCTCCCCCTCCACCGCCGCTCCCCCTCGCCGTTCGCCAGAGCCAGCTCCAGCCACCTCGACCGCCGCTCCCCCTCGCCGTTCGCCAGAGCCAGCTCCAGCCACCTCGACCGCCGCTCCCCCTCGCCGTCGTCGCTCCCCCTCGTCGTCACGGTCAGGTAAACCCTAACTCTAACCGGCTCGACACCTCAACACGAGCCTGTGCACGTTTCTTGTTTGGACACCTCGTGTCTAGTTTGCTAGACACGAGACACCCCCCTGACATATGTATAAACCTTGTGCACACATTAATTGATATGAATTTGGGTTTTTGATTCGAATTGAGGGTTCTTCACATATTTTCTGAAACTGTCCAGTTTGAGCATTTTCTAAAATCTTTTAAGTAAATTAAATTGTTAAATAATGTAGATTCGTGATGTTTAAGATGTATACAATATCTGAGATGTTAGTTTACATGGCCGAGGTTCATGGAATGCAAGTTTGGGTTGTATTTATTCAAATTTGGGTTCGAAAAAGGGATTTTCTGATACATGTATTGTTCTTTGTGTTTTCAAGAGTAAAATTGATAATTAAGATGCTAATTCATATAATGTAATGTTATTTACTGTAGGACATTGAAACTGAGTAACTGCCCTTATATTGTTCAGTCCCCTTTCTTAGTTGTTCAGTCGACTTCTAGGTAGGTAAAGGCCACTTCTTAGATGTATCATTTGATGGAAGGGAGAGGGGGCATAAGTGTTCAGTCCTTGTTCAACTTATGAACATGTATCAGTTCCAAAGTTACTAGTATCAGCCATAGTCAACCATATTATCTTTTAGATTAGGATTTGAACCCATATTCAGTCAAACCCTTCTCATCCTTGTTCAGTCCTTGAACTTAAACCAATCCTTGAATGTGAAGTCTAGTATATATATTTGATTAGCTTTGTATATATATGTGTATCTCGATTTGTGTTTGGTTGCAGTGGTTAGGATTTAGTTATATATTGGGTTACCTAAGGGTTGAGTTCAGAGTTTAGAGTGGAGTGTGAAGGGGGAAAGTTAGTATGTGACATTGAGAGTTCACAAAGATGGTAGGGTGTATCAGATTTGATAAAAGAAGGGAGTGATGGCTATATATCGATTGTATCTATAAAGGTTGTATATATAAAGGATAGTATAGTGACTTATGGTAAGTTAAAGATTGTGGGTTCAGTCTAAGAAATTAGTCTTAGTGTGTAGAGTAGTATGTAGAGGAGTATGGCTACTAGTGATATATAGATATGTAGGTCCATGTGTATCTGTATCGGACTATCGCTATCGGTATCGAACTATCGCTATCGGTATCGGACTATCGCTATCGGTATCGAACTATCGGTATCGATCGAACTATCGGTATCGGACTATCGCTATCGGTATCGGACTATCGCTATCAGTATCGATCGTATATACGGTCTACCTAACCTATATACTGATACTAATTTGATACTCTCTGATATTAAGTACATCCGGCTTACTAGCTAGCGGATCCACCAGTTACATGATTATATACTAATTATGTTTATATAAAGTATGCATGTATAATAGTAGGTAATGATATGCAAAACTGAAAAGATAAATGCAATGCATGTATATAAAGTGTGTAGATAGTCAAACCCTTCTCATCCTTCTTTTATTTTATATTGACTTCCATGATATGACAGCTCCTCAAGAAAAAGAATCCTCTACTAGACATCGCACTCTCCTTTTCAGAACATCAACTAGTATTACTACCTTGATGTATATATAAAGTATGCATGTATAATAGTAGGTAATGATATGCAAAACTGAAAAGATAAATGCAATGCATGAATGAATGGATGAAAAGATAAATGCAATCCATCGGAAAAGCTTTGACACTTGCATATCATTCACTACCTTGATGTATCTATCTTACAGAATTATGGAGCTGAATTACTATCTGCGAAATCGTACTTGGATGTACAACCGTCATCCTGATGACATGTGCGGTGTGCAGGATGAATTCATAGAGGGTGTACACCAGTTCCTGCAGTTTGCCAAGGCGTTCCCTCAGTACATGGACGGTACCAAAATTAAGTGTCCGTGTGTGAGATGTCGCAACTTGAAATATCATCCAGAAGTGGATGTCACGTATCATTTGTACTCGTAGGGTTTCACGCCGAATTACTATCAGTGGAGCGAGCACGGAGAACTTGTGTCTTTAGCATCGGAGTACGAGCCTTATGTAGATGTCCACAACAACGCTCCTTACGACGATGGGTTGGTGAACATGGTTTTTGACGCGGCCGGGCCTAGTTTCGATCCGGATGATCATGATGCACCTGAGGAGGCACCGAACCCCGATGCTGCACAGTTCATGGAGTTGCTGGAGAATGCAAGGACTCCATTATATCCTGGTTATGAGGATCATTCACCGTTGGAGGTGGTTACAAGATTGTTGAGCATCAAGTCCGATTTTAACATGTCGCAAGATTGCTACAACCGTATTATGGAGTTGCTTATAGAAATATTGCCTGAGGGTGCGAAGTTGTCTAAAGACTTCTACCGGTCTAAGAGGATGGTTAGATCGCTCTGGATGGGATATGAAAAAATTGATGCCTGTCGCAACGGGTACATGTTGTACTACAAAGACGATAAGGATGAAGATGCCTGCAGATTTTGTGGTGTCGATCACTACAGGAAGCCTACCTCTTCGATGCACTACTTGTCGTTGACGCCGCGTTTGCAGCGGTTGTTTATGGTGAAGAAACTGCAGAAAACATGAGTTGGCATAAGCGGGAACAAATCGAAGGAGTGTTGGATCACCCATCTGATGGAGAAGCATGGAAGCACTTTGATCGAGAGTATCCAGATTTTGCTTCTGATCCGCGTAATGTTAGATTGGGTCTCTGCTCTGACGGTTTTACCCCATTCGGACTTTCGGGATCCCAGTATTCGTGTTGGCCTGTGATCGTCACCCCGTACAATCTACCGCCTTTGATGTGCATGAAGACTCCATATATGTTCCTCACCGTTATTATCCCAGGTCCGAACAATCCGAAAAGGAACATCGATGTTTATTTACAGCCATTGATTGATGAGTTGAATCAGCTGTGGGAAGTAGGTTCCAACACGTACGATGTATCTAGCAAACAAAATTTCCAGATACGGGCAGCACTTATGTGGACCATCAACGACTTTCCGGCCTATGGAATGTTATCTGGATGGAGCACGCATGGTCGTCTTTCATGTCCGTGTTGCATGGACGACACTAAGGCTTTCCGTTTGAAACACGGAGGCAAACCGTGCTTCTTCGATTGTCATCGACAATTCCTGCCGAAGGATCATCCGTACCGGAGGAACAGGAATGCTTTTCGTGCTGGCGTTGTGGAGAAGGGTGATCCACCGACAAGGTGGTGCGGAGCCACGATATGGGAGGAGGTTAGAGATTTACCAAGTGCTATTGAGCAGCCTGCTACGGGCTACAAGTGTGACGGATTTGGTCGCACTCATAACTGGACGAAGAGGAGTATATTCTGGGATCTGCCATACTGGAGCACCAATCTGATTAGACATAACCTTGATGTCATGCATATCGAGAAGAATGTGTTTGACAACATAATTAATACTGTAATGGACGTAAAGGGGAAGACGAAAGACAATCCTAAGGCTAGATTGGACTTGAAAGAAATATGTAGACGTCCTGCATTGCATTTGATAGAGGACGGGAATGGGAAGTTGAAGCAGCCTAAGGCAATTTTCTCACTGGAGAAGGAGGATAAAGTGAGGCTTTGTAGGTGGATTCAAGGTCTGAAATTTCCAGATGGGTATGTTTCAAACTTGAGAAGATGCGTCGACCTCAAGGAGAACAAACTGACAGGTATGAAGAGCCATGATTGTCACGTATTCATGGAGCGGTTAATTCCGATTGTATTTTGGGAATTCTTACCGCAGGCAGTTTGGGATCTATTGACGGAGCTTAGCATATTCTTCAGGGACCTTTGTTCTAAGAAATTGCTCATTGATCGTCTAGAAAAGCAAGAGAAGGACATTGCGGTAACACTGTGCAAGCTAGAGAGGGTGTTTCCTCCTAGATTCTTCGACTCTATGGAGCATTTGCCGATTCATCTTTCCTACGAGGCACGTGTTGGTGGACCCGTCGAATATCGATGGATGTACCCGTTCGAGCGACATTTGAATCACCTAAAAAGAAAGGTAAAAAAATAAGGCTCGGGTCGAGGGTTCTATTTGTGAAGCCTATATTCTCGAAGAGATTACAAATTTTGCTCCTCCTATTTCAAACCTCATGTTGCTACGAATAGAATGAGGGCTCCGAGAAACGACGACGGATATCAAGAATTTAATGATGGAATACTGAAAGTATTCAATGCGTCCGGAAAGCCTTCGGGAAAATGAAGAAGAGATATTTGAATGACGAAGAGCTAAGGGCTGCTCAGTTGTATGTATTACTCAATTGCGACGAGGATGAAGTGGAGAAGCTAGAGGGGTATGTAAGGAATGATGAGTTTACGTTATCTCAATGTAATAGTATAAGCTAATATTATTGTACTAATCGTTCTAATGCTTCGTTGTTTTCCAGTACATATAATGATGAGTTGAGGCTGGTTAGACCCTACCTAACAGACGAAGCATTAGAACAAGAAATGAGACGTCATTTTCCTTCTTGGTTGAGCGAATATGTAAGCAGCTCGGTAATATTTACTGGCCTCTTCTAATGCAACTGCGCAATAAATAACTTATTATCTCTTCTTTGATATTCAGGTCGATCGTCTAATTTCACCCGAGATTGAATTAATTAGAACTCTTGCCAAGGGACCAATTACTTTTGTTAAAACATGGCCAAGTTATTGTGTCAATGGCTTTCGGTTCAAGTCGACAAATGCTCCGATCAGAGACAGCTTCCTGGATCTTGATTCCACAAAGAACAGTTGTTTGTGTATCAAGTCTTCGAACTACAAAGACGTCGATCCAGGAAATGATTTCTTTGGCATCTTGCGAGAGATTGTGGAGTTGTCATATAATTATGGCAGAGAACCTGCAAAGATCGTGTTGTTCAAGTGTGAATGGTTCGATCCGATTGAAAATCAAGGCTGAAAAATTGACAAGCATGGTCTTGTGGATATAAACTACAAGCGTAGATATCAAGGCTACGAACCGTTTGTCCTAGCAACTCAGGCTCAGCTGGTGTACTTCATAGCTTATCCGAGACGGGGAGCAACGAAGTCTGACTGGTGGGCAGTATGCAAGACTAAAGCTAGAGATACTTTTGATGTTGATGAAAAAGCTTACCAGGAGGACGAGCTACCTCCTGTAACCAATATTGTCGATGTGGACTCCACGGAAGTTACGCATTATACGACACATAATGTAGAAGATGCAGAATTATCCGAAGAGGAAGACGAAGCCGACGAAGGTGAAGACGAAAGTGAAGATGAGGAGGAAGAGGAAGATGAGGTCGAGGAAGACGAACAAGATGATTATTCTGAAGAAGATTGAGAGAGATATACTTATCTGAACTTAGATGTTTCTTCTAGAATATATTATCTGGACTTAGATGTTTATTGTAGAATGTATCATCATATGTTACCTTGGTTATTATCTTTGTTGTACTGTCATATTTCTAGTCTCTATTATTTGTTGTACTTTCATATTTCTAGTCTCTATTATTTGTTGTACTTTCATATTTCTAGTCTCTATTATTTCTTGTACTATCATATACTGTTATCAGGTATGGCAGGTCGTCGCGGAGCGTTACGAGGGACACGACGAGGACATGATCCTCCAGTACTTCCTACAGGTACTGCTAGAGGACGGAGTTTTCCTTCGGTACCTCCTACTGGTACCGCCTCTGGATCTTCGTCGCCGATTACTCCTCTATATCGGACAGTAGCTGGGCCTGCTGGGACGACATCACGTGGCATATCTCCTGGGACGAGTAGTTCCAGGCCTGTTGAGAGTGCTCGCCCGTCTAACGTTCCTGATGCTGATACGACGATGGAGACTGATGAGCAGATGGCGGAGGCTACGTCGACGGCCGAGGAGGATGTGCCGACGGCCGACCAGCATCATGCAGATCCTCCTTGCGCACCTCCGGAGGAGAGGAGGACGGAGATCTGGGCCGACGGTACAAAGTAGGTATTTTGGTTTATGATTTTTTTTTTTCTGTTTTTATCATAAATTAACTTTTTTCATGAATATAATGTCTTTATAGATATCGTCCTCCAGGGGTACAGAGACGCCTAGGCGATATGCTGAGGCATAATTATGGTGGTCCCTGGATTAACTACTCTGATGCTCCAGACGAAAGGAAGAACTACTGGTTTACGCGCTTCAAGGTTAAAATAGATTTGTTTTTAACATGAATCATTTAATTTATGCATATTATATATAACTGATAAATATTTGGTTTCGTACTGTTCTAGGATATGTTTTACTATCCACCGCACCGGGCCGAGCTGATCGAGGGGATGTTTTCTTCCGTCGCTGCTAAGCTGATCCGCGACTCTATTAATGATCAGAAGGAACGTGATCGTGCTGGAAAGCCGATCAAAGGTTGGATCACCCCTGATCAGTGGAATGCGATGAAGGCTCGATTCAACGAGCCAAGGTACAAGGAGAAGTCGGAGAAGGCTAAGGCGGCTAGGCAACATGCCTCGAAGTGGTACGGTGGGTCGATTCCGATGACGGAACATTTCCGTCGTCTGGTATGTCTTTCTCTTTTAGAAATATTATTTTAATGCAAATCCGATAAATTATTACTAAGATAATATATTTAATTACAGGTAAGGAAGGTCGGTAACGCCGACATGGTGACCGTCTTCCTGGCCACCCATCGGAAGGGCGGAGTCCTTATTGACGAGAGGGCCGAGCAGACCTATGTAGGTATTACAATACGTTATCTTAATTTAATACTTCGAGTCAATTTTAATATAACTTAGTAAATATGATGCAAATAAATATTCATGAAGTTAGTAAAAATAAGTACATTAATTAGAAATTAGAAATCATAGAGTACTATCCATACTTTCTAGGCCGAGTATCAGAGGCTGCGGGAACGGGCGACTGCTAGTGCACCTGATGCAGGAGTGGCCGGTACTTCCTCGCAGCCCACTCAAGCTCTGTCGGAGGACGAGCTGTGGATGACCGCCGCTGGTGGCCTCCATAGGGGTACGTACTACGGTACGGGATCCTATGGCGCCCTAGTTGCGACCCAGTCCTCTAGGACATCTCCTGCTAGTGTGCATGGTCCACAGCCGTCCCAGGAGTCTGCCCGAGTCCACCAGATGATGGAGTCTCTCCGTGACGACCTGCTACGACGGATCGAGCAGCAGTCTCAGCACCCTACGGACGATCCTGCGCTGATAGCACGATTGGATGCGCTCGACCGTACCATTATGGGGCTCGTGGAGACGACTGAGAGGACAGAGCGCACCGTTGGAGGGTTAGAGCGCACGGTGACGGAGTTGCAGACAGGACAGGTGACCATGGCCGAGACGGTGAGATTGGCGCAGGATTCGATGGTCCAGAGCAGTGGTAGAATGTTATCTATCATGGATTCATACAACCAGCGACTTACAGCGTTGGAGCATGCTGGTACTCTGGGTGCGCCTTCATCGTCGTCGACTCCGCCGCCTCCACCGCCTTCTTCTTCGACACCGACTCCACCGACGTCACAGCCTGGCGCTCCATCTGTATCGATTTCACTTGCGGAGTATGAGGAGTTGTTATCCCTTCGTCGCGGCGGTGCCCCTCCTGCACCAGATCACTAGTAGTCCTAGTTAGGACTTTTGTTTGTGTTTGTATCATCATATGTTTGTGACTTATGATTGGATGTTTGGATTTGGATGTTAATTGTGTTTGTATCGATTTGACTTGTGACTTGTTTGGATTGGATGTTAATTCCTTCGTCGATAAATGTTAATTGTGTTTGGATTGGATGTTAATTAACTTAGATTAAAGCTATATGTGTAGCATCTTGAATTGTGAGCGGGGGTTTGAATGCGCTGTGATTTGGAATTGTGAGTGGGGATTTGAATGTGTACCTATATGTGTAGCATCTTGAATTGTGAGTGGTAATATAGAATCTGTGTTTTATTTTTTTTATTTTTTTTACAATTTTAGCGACGTTTAGCGACGCTTACTGACGTTTATCGACGTCATTTTCCGACGTTTACCGACGACAAGCTGCAAAAAATACATTTTTCCGACGTTTTTTCCGACATTTACCGACGACTAACTGCAAAAAAGTACAGGTCTCCGACGCTTTTCCGACGTTTACCGACGACTAGCTGCAAAAAAATGTACAGGTCTCCGACGTCTAGCGACTACATTCACGTCGCTATATTACCGACGAAATGACGGTAGACGTCGGGAATTATTCCAGGACTTCACCGACGTGTAGCGACTACATATACGTCGCTAATATACCGCCGACACGACGGTAGACGTCGAGAACTCACCGACGTACAGTTACGTCGCTGGATGTCGGTAATTGCGACGTTCAGCGACATTTTTGTAATCAGCGACTAAGGAAACGGCGACAAAACTTAAACGTCGGTAATTGCGTCGGTGCTTCATATTAGCGACGGATTTTGTTGTTTTAGCGACGTTTTTGGGCGTCGCTAAAACCACTTATTTTGGTAGTGGGAAGTTGCCGGCGAGTGCGAGGAAGAGGAGCTGGGCGCAGGAGGAGACGGTGCCGGGGATGGAGCCGAAGACGCGGCCCGAGACAAGGGAAAGCTCGGCGAGGGCGGACAGCTGGCCCAAAGAGGGGGAGAGCCTGCCCGTGAGGCCCGGGGAGCCGGCGTACGGGTCGCCGAGGTTGAGCGCGACGACGCGGTCCGCCGAGCAGAACCCTTCCGCCTGCCCGGCGTTGTAGATCGCCACCACAACTGTGTAGCCCAGCATCACGTGCGACACCACACCGGAGGGGAACGTCATGAACCCGCTTCCTATTTTTTGTCGAAAGGAAGAAGAAATTAAAAATCCTAGCCCTAATTTTTAAGAGAACGGGCTCTAAGGTTAGGGTTTTGGAGTTGGTGGAAAGGAAGGAGAAGAAGAGGAGGAGAGGAGGGTGTTGCTGAACTAGAGTTAGGGTTTTGGATCTATCCTTAGGATTTTGGAGTTGGGGGAGAGGAGGGAGGAGAAAGGAGGAGAAGGAGAAGACCGACCAGAATTGGGGGAGAGAACAATTTTTGTTGAAGTGCACGCGGGGTATAGAAGGATTTTGCCAAAAATTAAACTTAAAAATATTACAAGTTTGCCACCGCTCTAAAATATTAATGACGTTTTGTTTTATAAACGTTATAAAAAGTCCAGAATTAGCCCAAACCGTCATAGAAAAAAGGTATTTCAAACTTTGATAACACTTAGGTATCAGGCGTCATCAATACGTCTTGTCGAACGTTATTAATAGGCCTTTTTGTTGTAGTGAATATTTGACAACCTACTATGACCGGGATTATGGAGGCCGTAAGTCCACTGTAGCTAGCTGCGCACTGGCGAGGCATGGGCTCTAAGCTAAAGTAATTACGGGTATTCACAGGTTCTCAGATATTATCAAGACTAAGTCCTAAATTTATATTGTTATCGGATAAAGTTGATTAAATATCTCGCTAGTTTATTATTATCGGGACCATGGAACCGAATGTTCACTGCTTCCAGATACATACTGGCAAGGTAGGAACTATAGGAAAAGTGACTCCAGATATTAATGATTGCAGGATACTATTAAGACTATTATCCTTTGATCGTGATTATCACTTTGTATGAATTTAAAACGTGTCATTTTATCTGATTAATTTATTGTGCCAAATCATGCCATCTGAAATTTTGAGGACAAAATTTTTCTAAGGGGGTATATTTGTAACCCCACTTTCCCGACTTTATGAATTTATGGTAATTTAAAATTTTGAAATATTATTTTGTGTTTATTTTGAGGAATAGTCATTTTTAAAATTTAATATTCTATTATGATTTTATAAATGAAATATTTGTTATCATACTCTAGCCTATACTTGGAGTGTTCTCCAAGTTTCTAACCACCTTGTAACCACTTCCTAACCTCCCAACAAACTTTGTAACAATTTTTCCTATTCTCTAACAAACCCAACAAACTCCCCTAACTAACTTTTCCTAACAGTTTGTAATAAAGCAATTTACCGGGGTCCTTTTTGTAAAATACCAATTATTTTTCTCAACTTTATTTAAACCTCACCACTCATCTCTCTCTCTCACTCTCACTTATTTTCTTCTCTAAGTCTAAATCGGGAGAGAGCAGAGCTCCCATCTCCCTTTCCTCAAATCTCCTAATCCTAACCCTAACCCTTACCCTAATTTGTGCAGCCGATGATAGCGATGGCAGTGGTCTGCCACCACCGTGGTAGCGCATAAGCCCCCCGACGACTTGGCGGTCCCTCCTCCGAGCGGCTCTTGAGCTAGTTTGGCGCGCCCCACTACTTCGGCGACGATCTCTTCGGCAGCAACGGACCGACGATTTCATCTTCTCCTACATATCCGTGCGCCAAGCTACGAGGAACGACAGTACACCCAGATCGACCACGACGATGATCTTCCCCGGCATCAGCGACTAAGGCACGGTTCTCTACGACGATTCGTCTTCCCGTGACGACGGCGAGATCATCTCCTTTCGGCGACGCACAGCATTTCCCGACGATCGACGAGGTGAGTATTAAGAAGTTCGATTCTAGTTTGCTCTGATCTGGAATTGACTGTTGGGAAATTCTTAATGTCCAATTCGTGTTTTGGTTTCTTCCTGACGAGGACTTTCGAGAAGAGTGTGCAATTGATGGATTAAGTTGTTTGTTTAGTTTGGGAGATTAGGATCTAAATCATTTCAGGATCTTTCACTGCAGTTGAACGCAGAGAGGCTGTGTCCGATGTATTGAGATCGTGTCCTACTTCGTGGAATTGAGTCCTCACTCCAGATTCGAATCCCATATACTCAGGTAGCGTTCTAACCTCCTTAATGTTGAGTTATTCATCGTTACGAATTTTAATAAGAGTGTTGGACAGGATCGGGATTTGGGCGGTGTGTGTGTGTGACCAGTGCTTTTAGTTCGTGTCCAATGACTGCGTTCGTGTCCAACTCTGTTCCAAGTTGGTGTCGAGACTGGCTGGGAATGGGACTGACCATATTTTCGCGCACTGGTTGAGCTACAGGTTCAACTTTGAGCATATGAGCTAGAGTTGTATATTTCATAAGTTCTAGTTTTGATTTGTATATTTTGTAAACTATTAATTTGTATCTCCTAGTAGATTTTGGGTTGTATATTCCATAGGTTCTGATTGGTGTGTGTGTGTGTGTGGATTTTCAATTATACTTACTGGGTTGGAGTCTGCTCGTACTGAGCAGAGTTTGGTTCATTTGAGCTGTGGAATTTTTGATTTAAATATTTTGTTGAACATAGCAGTGTTGATGCTGAACTAATGTTATAGGCTGAGTTTCTTTTGGGTTGGACCTGGGTTGTGGTCTGCTGAAGCTCAGTTTAGCTTCTCTAAACTGAGAGGATGGACTCTGTAATGTAGGGTATGGGCTCTAGTGTGTGGGCTGGGTTTAAATGGAAGGTATATGGATTGGAGTTGATATTAGATGTGTCGGCCGTGTCCAGGATTAGTGTCGGGTGCAAGAAGATGTGGCAGGCCTATGTTGTGTCGTTGGGTTCATTTTGAATTATAAACTTATGTTAAATCATGTGTTCACTTCTTCTCAAATTCATTTATAGTTGTTAGTGTTGGTTTGTTTCAATTTTGTTTTCCCTGCATAATTGATTAAAGGTGTTTTGGGAACCTCTATCTTTTGGTTCAGTTGTAGCTATCAGAATGAGCTATATTTAAGAATTTTGTGAACTAGGCTTATAGCTTGAATGTTAGAATAAAGACAATTTCGTGGGCTTATTTGATTGAATTAAGGTTGGAATTGAAAGCTAAGAAATAGTTTTTCTTATTGAAAGCAGTACATTTGAGAAAACACACACACACACACACACACAAACACACACACACACACACACACACACACACACACACACACACATATATATATATATATATATATATACACACACACACACACACACACACACACACACACACACACACACACAATAACTCCTATCGAAGTTGTGCTTCATCATCAAATCTTTCCGAGACAGTTCTCATCCAAGGCTTTCAGCGCGGACCTCTTCTCTTCCCCTTCCTTGATTTTGCGGTCCTTGTACATAGCCTTGAGCTTCCTTAGGCTGATACTCCCCACCAGCTCGGCCTTGGTCAAGGTGATGGTGACTAGGTCGGCGTTCTCCTTGCCGTCGCCATCGCGGTCCGAAGACGGAACATGACTGGCCATGATCTCGTCGGCTTCCAAGTCCTCATTGTCTTCTTCTTCAATCTCGACAGTAGTTTCGCTGCTGGTGTCACTTAATTTCTCACCACCATCATCATCATTGTTGTAAAAACCGAGACTCTCGTCTTGAACAAATATTGCTGGATGGATGGTGACATCCTCCTTGGGCTCGACAGAGATGGAAATTCTCTGGAGGCAAGATCAGCGTCGGCGCCGGCTCTACCGCTCTCCTCTCCTCCTTCCTCCTTTGGTTCTTTGCAGGAAATCAGACCACCAACCGGAGAGTCTTCCAGTGCGGACATTATAACTTGGTCTCCATTTTGATCACTCTTTGCCATCTCTACAATTGGTTCTTCTTCTACTTGAACATCTTCCTCTTCATTAACTTGGCCTTCATTTTGATCACTCTTTGCCATCTCTACAATTGGTTCTTCTTCTACTCGAACGTCTTCCTCTTCATTAACTTGGCCTTCATTTTGATCATTCTTTGCCATTTCTGCAATTGGTTCTTCTTCTACTTGAACATATTCCTCTTCATTAGCCTCTAGTCCCTCTTTCTCTTCTTGTTCTTGCTCAGTCACATTCTCCTGATTGCTCTGAACAATTTCTGGGTCAGTGGCTTTCTGATCCTCTTGTGATTCCTCAGTTGGAATTAAATCCTTCTCTTCTCCTATTTCTTGATCATTAGAAATAGTAACATTTCCCGCAACATCATTCTCTTCTTCTTCTTCTTTGCTCGTCAAATCCTTCTCTTCTTCCATTGCTTGATCATTAGAAATAGTAACATTTCCCGCAACATCATTCTCTTCTTCTTCTTCTTCTTCTTTGCTCGTCAAATCCGCCATCTTGGTGGCGGCAGCAGCAGCTCTCCCTCTACTACTCCTCCTTGTACTGATGCTCCCGACCGCGACATCGGCGGTGGTCGAAGATGTTGGAATTATTCAATAATTATCGGACCACACATGTAAAATTAATTGTGTTTGGGCTATCTAAATAATTAAGCCAAATTAAAGTGGTCTATTTGAAAAATTGGCTTAAGGGTATAATTGTCATGGAATTAATGTGTATATACCGGAGATAATTCTAATTTGATGAGGGGCAAAATAAGAAATGCCACAACACACATCTATATATATGTGTATTCATTAGGGTTATGGTCCCCAACTCATACGGCCACAAAGAGAGGGTTTCTCTATTCTCTTCTGTATCCCCACCAACAAAGAGAGGAACAAAGATTTTATCTTTGTTATTAAGGGCCGTAGCGGGTTGGAAGATCGAACCCAATAAAGAGACGATCGCTTCAACATCCATCAAGTCTAGCAATGGATTCAGGTACGCTTACGCAATCAATTTAATTTATGTTCTTCATCTCATGAATCGACATGGTACAACAAATATCTAACAAGTGGTATCAGAGCCTCCTTGTTTGATTTACGAGATTGAAGGTTTATATTTAATTTTTGTTGTTGTTTAGGAACCCGAGATCGTAAGATCTAATTTAAGTTAGGGTTCCTATTGTTCGATCTAAGTTTTTATGATCCACCAATTTAGAATATAATATTTTACTTTTTTTTTTACCATTCCGAATTGGTGTTTTTGGTTAATGCCGCTAGGGTTTGCCGCAGATGATAGAAAGTATAATATTTCACTTGGGCACGTTGAGAGCTGCATGTTCTTTTCTTTGTAATTTAAGAATGGAGTTGTCATATGTGACATTATATTATGCTGGATCTGAAAGCAATTACCAATTCATCTCTGAGATCTGTTCATTCATTTTCCTTGCCACATATAGATATTGTTCAGTTACATGGATTTTTCATCTTTATATACGACGACTTTCAATAGAAAGCTACAGATGTTTACTTGGCTCGTAAGAATAATGTTCTGTGAAAATAAGCATGGCTCAGACTTTTGAATTCAGTATCCTTTTTCTGTTTTAGTATCAATATTGCAACTTCTGTTTATGGTTACCAATTGTTTATGGTCATCAATATTGCAACTTCTATTTATGGGTCTTTACGGATTTTGGCATGTTACTATCAATTCTGTTTAAGTATCAATATTGCAACAAAAGGTGATAGTTTCGGATATAAAGAAATTATTAGTATGGAAAGCTCTGATAAAGTAGCAATATTATATAAAACAGATTTAGCATTTTCTTTATGGTATTGTTATTGATTTGGGTTCAGAAATATAGTTTTCGATAAATTCATGCAAAAACAAATTCATATGCATATGATTAAAGGAAATATCTTTAAGATATATGATTGTTTTTCAAATTAAAATTAAGCTTTTGTCTTCGGTATATTATTTTTATTTAAAATAATCCTTATAGATTATTTGATATAATATGTTAATGCATATATTTGACCTTCTATAGATTATTCTATTTAAAGTAATCCTTATGCATTATTTGATATTATCTTTGGATGCATATCCTCCGTAGATTATTTCATGAATTTTGTTATAGTGATAATATCCAATTTTGCCAAATTGAAATTCATGATTATGCTTTTGATTACTTTATTTGAGTAATAATCTTATGAATATGCATGTATATAAAGTTTTGGACATGACTCAGTTTTGTAAAATTTTGTCAACATTCAATTTTTGGTGCCTTTTATGACTAGCAATAGTTGTCCAATATTCTAAGTAGACTCATTGAAATAAGATGTCGCCAAAGTGACCTCTCTTGCGTAGATAGTCTATGAGGGATGTCGGATGTTTGTGTGTGTATATTCATGCGGGTATTAACCGGCCCAAAGGAAGGTTAATACTTGGCCGAATTGTACACATACTTGTGGTGATAAATGTGTGACAATTATACGATTTACATGTGAATAATAACCCGATCCAAAGATAGGCTTATTATTTGACATGACTTATTGTCAACATTTGATCACTACACCAAGAGTACCACTTGCAGTTAATATCACTGTCCAAAGACTTGATATTAATGATGTACTAGGTATCTTGAGATGGGGTTCACCATTATATGAATTTGCTTGACTATCTTTTATTCTTTGGTTATTAATTAGAGCATATTTATTTATTTATTTTTGTTCTCTTTTCAGCTAGTGTTGCTACACTATCTGCTAATCTGAACTCAATTCCAATGCTTAACGGGACAAACTTCAAGGACTGGAAAAAGAACATATATATTGTTCTCGGCTGCATGGATCTAGATCTTGCACTTAGGATTGAGCGTCCCACTACTCCTAAGGATGACAGTTCATCTGGTGACAGAGCGAACTTCGAGAAGTGGGAACGCTCAAACCACATGAGTCTAATGATCATAAAGCGCGATATTCCAGAGGCATTCAGGGGTGCAGTATCTGATGAGGTTACTAATGCCAAACAATTCTTTGCTGAAATCGAGAAGCGATTTTCAAAGAATGATAAGGCAGAAATAAGCACACTTTTGTTGCGCTTGATTACCATGAAGTATAAAGGCAAAAGTAACATAAGGGAGTACATCATGAAGATGTCTCATATTGCTTTAAAACTTAAGGCACTTAAGCTCGACTTGTCGGATGACTTGTTTGTTTACTTGGTATTGCTCTCACTTTCTACACAGTACAATCAGTTCAAGGTCAGTTACAACTGTCAAAAGGAAAAATGGACTCTAAATGAGCTGATTTCTTACTGTGTACAAGAAGAAGAGAGATTGAAGCAAGATAAAACTGAAAGTGCTAATTTGGCTACCACCCCTGAAGACAAGTATAAGTCACTACAACAAAAAACCCTTTTAATGATGTCACGACCCGCACCCACTGTGAGGGTACGAGAACGTAACGACGCCCAGCCTACGTCGTAGTGTCGGCGGTAGAACGCTGTCCTAGATCAATCATCTAACAATATAAAGGTACCTGTACAGTATATACACTCCGAATGGAGGTGACATAACAATATACAGTCTCAATCACATCTAAGGTAGAATGATGAAAATAAAAGATAGATAGATATTGGAATAAAGATCCACAGAATACAATCAGAGAGAAAGAGTCTAAGTGTCTACTGACATGACAAATCAGAACATCCAGCTCAATACAAGACTCTAGTACTGAAAAGAAAGAATATATACAATCTAGATCTCAAATGACAGGAAATAGAAAACCTAGACTAGGGAGCCTCAGTCTCTAAACTAGTGGATCAGGCTGGAGAGCTGGATCACACATGGCATCTACAGCGGCCCCATAGTAGGTGTCTATGCAGGCCTCCTCCTCATCCTCTGTAAAATTTTCAACAGGTCCAGTCAGGACGGGAGCGAGCACAAAACATCTCACGTAGTTCATAACGAGTTAGGAAATATAAAGCATGCAATAGAGTAAAGTACATGAAACGCTGAAAGTAGAAGATATATGAAAAACAGTAGAGATTTGATAACAGGAAATATCTAAATATGATAAGTAAGAACTGTAAGGAACATGTGATTTTAGAGCACAATATGGTTATATAAACGGGTTAGGTTATACAATAAAATGGGACTCCTTTGTACGTGGGTGTACAATGGACATATACAATTTCTTATACAATACGATTGATCACATAACCATTTTCTACTCCCCCTCCCCAATCAATACACAAGGATCAAATTCAGTTACGTTACCTTATACAATGACTTGTACAATGACTTATACAATGGCTTGTACAATGGCTTGTACAATGGCTCAATGTGATACTGAGAGTACAATATGCACAATGAGTGTACAATGATAAGGTATTCAATAAATACAACATGTAAGTGAAACGCACATCACAATATGTACTTAGTGAATACAAGGAGATAACATCTCAGAAGAAGATCCATATAGTACCAATCCGTGATAACAGTCGTGTCAGCATCAAGTACAGTAATCTAGAGCAAGAATGTAAATCCATACAAGTATGAAACGGTCAGAGAATGTACTCGCCTAATAGCCTGAGTGTCTGAAGAGAATATACTGTCCGAGGAGGGGTGTCTGTCTCCTATAGAACAGCACAAGTCACAACAAGTCTAAAATGGTAAACTGAAGTTCTACTATGCATTCTACATGATTCTAAGTCAATCTAGGCCAAAGTCAACTCTGGGTCAACTTTGGTCAATCCTAGAAGTCAAACTAGGTCAAACTAGGTCTAACCAAGTCTAAACTAGTCTACCCTAGCAAGTATACACCATACAAGTCTATAAGACCACTCATGTGCATATTTACCATATGCCAAGACCACACAAGGATGCCATAGGCCCTTATAGGCAATACACATGCAATCTATATATTCATATACACACTATACATATAGGTAACATGTATATTGTATTACAAGTTTCACATTAGTTATATATATTATTTATATATATATACATGTATATACATAGAGAGTTAAAGAGGGAAAACAAGGCATATGTGTGTGTCTCATGGGAGTACATATGTGGGATAAATTGTGTGTTCACAGGTAGTTAACAGTGAGTGATAGTTACCCATTTACAAATTTTACTTAGTGAAATGTAGGCATGACTATTATGTTCACATGTGTGTATAACATTCATATACATGTACTCCTTAATTCCAGTCTTTGTGTGTGTGTCTGCCTGAAATCCCAGTGTGTCAACAGTCAAATAAAAAGGAAGGGAAATCAGTCCAATTTTCAACATCCCATTCTCAGTTGACACAACCATTTAAAACAGTCCTAAATCTCAGTAAAACAGGAACCCAAAACAGTCTATTAATTCAAAATAGTCCATAAAACAAGGGACAGGAATCAGTGTTGTGTGACAGTGAAGAAAAGGATTAGAACCAATTCAATAAAAAGAGAAAAGGGAAATCAATTCATGCTCTATTTATCAGTGTAAGAAATCAAAATAAAATACAAGGAAGGGAAATTAGCTCAGGTTTACACCTACACAATCCCAGATATTTAACAAGACAGAAATGTAGGCATTCTCAACATGGTGAAACAGGGTCTAACCTATAGGCATGTGTTCAGGTTAGCAATTTGCCATTAAGACATGGTGACAGTGTACATGTGCCTCAGGAATTCCATTCCAGTGTTCCAGGAAATTATTTCCCAGTTCCAGGGTTTGTGCTCTCTGTGTACAGCAGTTAACATAGGAGTGAAATGCAACAACCATCTCAGGGAAACCATTTCAGTGTGTCTCATCACATTGTGTAGCATGATACATTCCCAGGTTTAGAACAGTTTCAGAATTTTAGAAGGTCATAAACTTAGATTCAGAACTACAGGCAGTTTGGAATGACAGTTAGGCAAAAGGAAAATCAATTTTAACTTACCATTTAATCTCAGGATTAAGGAATTCAAAACAGTGCAATAGGGAAAACAGTGTAGGCTAGAGTCTAAGGTTAAAACAGTGTGACAGTCACTTGTGCAAAATCCAAAGCCCAATGAGAATTCGAAACCAAACTCTTGCTAATATACACCCTAACATGGTAGGTTAACCTCATATATGATACATATAATCTACATGGGAATCTAATCATCTAAATTCAGTTAACAATTGTTTTTAAACTTCAAAATCAAACCAACCAACTCAGCTATAAACCTTTGAGTTAATTCTCAGGTTTACTACTGTTTCAGTCATGCATTATTGTGAAATTTGAATATAACACATTCCATTCAAATTCCTAGTTATCTACACATCTATCAATGTATTTATAAATTGTACAATATGTATTTTAACAATTTAAATTTTGTTAAAATACTAAAAACCCAAATCAAACACAGTTCTCAGGACTGACTGTTCTTTGTGTATCAGTGAACATAATTTGAACCACATATCCAAATCCCCATTCCACATCACAAATCTAATCTAAATGAAAATTCAAACTTAACAGAGGTTAATACACATGTCCAGCATATTAGATTAACAATTATATCATAACTAAACACAATGTAAATCGATAAACAACAGGAATTGGTGAACAGTGTTCACTGATACAGGATGTATCAGTCGAATAGGAATCCCCCCCCCATTCCAATATTCAATTAACAGTTTATTGATGAAAAGAATAGGTAGGTAGTTAATGGTGGATATTAGTGTGTGTCATGCTAGCACAATGGTATCCAAAAATAGGACACAACGTGTCCAAATCGATATAACCAAAGCCACTGAAGCTGACTACCAACTTGGTCCAGTCGAACCAATGCAGGCCAAAGAACGTGTCCGACACGACACCACTGGACTCCAGACTCAAGGGGTGACCTGACAGACGTTGCCCCTACGAGTCCAAACGCCGTGTCCGCGAAGCACTGGACCCCTAGTAGCAGGGCAGTGCAGCTTGCTCGCGCGTGGGCGTATCCACGGGTCCAGTACGGCCCCAACACGACACAAAATATGCCCAAACCATCAAAAATCCATAAGCAACCTAAGAACTAAATTTCCTATTCAAATATTTCCTGAAAAATCGATCGAAATGCCTACTGTGGCATTTCATCGAACACCTGCGGCCATGGCCTGATACGTGTCCAAATGGACACGAAACTCATGAAACCCGACACGACACTAATGCAGACACTTAGGGGACCCCTAGGGCTTCCTGAATATGTAAGCAAATCGAAATTTCATGGAGGGATGAGGAATTTACCTATACTTGAACTTTCAATAAGAAACCCCCTTCAATAACTCTTCTCCTTGATGTCCCAATCCAATCAAACCACCATAAACTGAAATGAAACTTCAGTAGCAGCAAGAATGGGTGTATTAGAACCTAACAGAGAAGATTTGAATGAAAAAGGAAAAAGGAATGGAGATCTAGGGATTAATGCAATAGGAAACAAACCTTCCCTCAAGCTTGAGCCTTCCTAAAAAGAGGCAACCCTAAAAACTAGGAGAATATTTATAGGGTGTTGTTCCCAAGGATGATATGGTGGCTGGCCACTTAGTCTAGGGCTTAGGTTTTGTCAAACTATTGGGCCTTGGGCCAAGTTACAAAGCTAAAGAGGATTAAACTTAACCAAGGTTCTAAAACCATAAGTCATGACTTGTGACTTCCTAATCCTATTGCTAAAATGACTTAAACCAAGTTCTAGGCTAGGTTAGACTAGAGTCACTTGACCTAACCATGATCCACTAACTAGGGTTAACTTCTAGGTAGGTCTACAAAGTCAACACTAGCCAAAAGTCAACCTAGTTCAAACTATCTCAAATAATTTCTAAAAATTTTCATAAATTCAATAAATTCTAATAAATTTAAATAAAAATTAATAATCCCAAATAATTCTTAAAATTACAAAGAATGACTAAAATACCCTTCAGTCTGGAAATGGACACTAGCAAGACACCAAATCATAAGTCATGATTTAAATAGTTTAAAAATAATTAAAAATTACCAAAAATCATATTATTAATCAAATATTATAATTAAATAAATTAAAATACAAATTTTCAAAATTACCCTTATTTTAGAAAACTGGGTGTTACAAGTCTACCCTCCTTAGAAAAATTTTGTCCTCAAAATTAAAGTGGTAGTAGTCCTTCTAGGTCAAACACCCCACAAACAGAGTCTCAAACATACCGTCAGATAATCATATGCGTCTGTCCAAAATCGTGATACTCAGAATCTCTGTCATGCCAGTGAGCAAGGCTACGATAACCACAGAGTCCTCAACTATGGTACATACCTCTAGAACTATGGTATTTAAAATTTTCGCATTGTCGCGCGCTTGGCAGCGAAAACCTTAAATTCCCACACCCGAGAAATACATCCATAGTCCGACTATATGTCCTCACTATGCCTGCTAGTATGACCCTAGAGGATTCTAAAATCTCACAATCGAGACGACCTAGCCCATACGACTTATCTCAGAAGAAAATTAAATCATAAGAAACACCAGATCGAACTTATCAACAATGAAGCAGCAGATAGGAATAGATGGAACTGAATTTTCAAGATAGCAATTTCAGAATTTGATCAAAAGAACGGAACCTGCGACTAGATCTCCAATGGCCTGAGCATCCTCGGCTGTCATGGCGAAAGCTCGCCCTGGCTGGCCTTCCCTGGCCTGCTGCTGATGCTGGACGAACCTCTACTGCTGAGTCTGCAATGGTGGTCCCCTCTGCTGCCCTGCCGGAGCCCTAGCTCCTGGTGCTACCTGAGCCAATGGTATCGGGTTCTGGGGACACTCTCTGCACTGATGCTCTGCTGACCCGCAAAGTAAACACATATCCAGTCTCTTCCTGTAATCGTTCCACTAATGACCTGGCTTCTTACAAAAGTTGCACACGGTGTCCTGCTGATACTGCATCTGTCTCTGACCCTGATACTGAACAGGCCTCTGCTGTAGCTGATGTATCTGAGCCCTCGGCTGCTGGTACTGCTGCTGAAACTGTATGCCTGGCATCGGCTGCTGGTACTGCTGCTGAATGTGCGGCCTCTTGGCCGGTCCTCCCCTGCTGGTGCCTCTAACTGGGTCTTGCCCTCTCTTGAGCCTAAGCTCAAGGTCATCCTCCGCCAATAAGGCTCCCGTCAAAATCTCCTCAAAAGTAGCATCTCTGTTCCCCTTTGTCAGGGACTTGACCTCCTTGACCAGACCCTTCCGGAACCTCTGGGCCTTCACCGTCTCGCTCAACCCCTCAACAAACCTGCCAAGACGGCCAAACTCTCCCGCATACTCCTCTACTGAGAGGCTCCCCTGGACCAAGCTCTCAAACTGCGTCTCTAAGGCTCTGACTGCTGAATCTGGGAAGAACTTCTTCTTGAAGGAGCCCCTGAACTGCTCCCAAGTCTGTCCTGGTACCCCCACCCTGGGGTCCGACTGATACCAGGTGCGAGCAAGATCTCGCATCCGGCTAGCTGCTGCCTCGATCTGAAGGTCTGCCGGAATCCTGGCCAAGCGAAAGATCTCCTCCATATGCTCGATCCACTCGTCGACATACAGGATCCCCTTCGTCCCCAGAAAGTCTCTGGGGCTCATCTTCTGAAACTGCTCGATCTCCGATGTCTTTCGCTGCTGAACCACTGGTCGAACTGCGGCTGTCGTGACGGCCAGCTCCATGCCTCTGTCCTGTCGAGCCTGTTGTCGGTCCATGAACTGCTGGAAATACGCGAACATCTGAGCTGCGTCCACATGTCCTGGAGGCGGTGGCAGCTGGAAAGGATCCTCTGGAATGACTGGGTCCTGCCTCCGATCTGGTGAAGGCATACCCTCAGCTGCTGCTGCTGCTGAAGTCCCAATATGAGCAGAGGTGGCAGGAGCTGTAGCCTCCCGACCCTGCTGAACTGGCTGAGAGGTAGCAGTCCCCTCTACAGTATCTCCATGAATGGCACGCTGTGATCGCGTCTTCACCATCCTGAAGACAGATCAAACAAACAATTGCTGAGAATGAGTCAAAATGGCAAAGGAGGACAGTTATATTCAAGGAGAACAATATCAGCAAGAACCGAGATGGTATGAATTTGATATGAGTTTTTCCTAGTGTGATTGAGTACCTTCAAAAATACCCTAATCCTACTGCAGGCTGTAGTGATACTCTAGTTCGAATACCACTACATAAACTCGACCTGCATGGGCCACCACTAAAAACGTGTCACGACCCGCACCCACTGTGAGGGTACGAGAACGTAACGACGCCCAGCCTACGCCGCAGTGTCGGCAGTAGAACGCTGTCCTAGATCAATCATCTAACAATATAAAGGTACCTGTACAGTATATACACTCCGAATGGAGGTGACATAACAATATACAGTCTCAATCACATCTAAGGCAGAATGATGAAAATAAAAGATAGATAGATACTGGAATAAAGATCCACAGGATACAATCAGAGAGAAAGAGTCTAAGTGTCTACTGACATGACAAATCAGAACATCCAGCTCAATACAAGACTTTAGTACTGAAAAGAAAGAATATATACAATCTAGATCTCAAATGACAGGAAATAGAAAACCTAGACTAGGGAGCCTCAGTCTCTAAACTAGTGGATCAGGCTGGAGAGCTGGGTCACACATGGCATCTATAGCTGCCCCATAGTAGGTGTCTATGCAGGCCTCCTCCTCATCCTCTGTAAAATTTTTAACAGGTCCAGTCAGGACGGGAGCGAGCACAAAACATCTCACGCAGTTTATAACGAGTTAGGAAATATAAAGCATGCAATAGAGTAAAGTACATGAAACGCTGAAAGTAGAAGATATATGAAAAACAGTAGAGATTTGATAACAGAAAATATCTAAATATGATAAGTAAGAACTGTAAGGAACATGTGATTTTAGAGCACAATATGGTTATATAAACGGGTTAGGTTATACAATAAAATGGGACTCCTTTGTACGTGGGTATACAATGGACATACAATTTCTTATACAATACGATTGATCACATAACCATTTTCTACTCCCCCTCCCCAATCAATACACAAGGATCCAATTCAGTTACGTTACCTTATACAATGACTTGTACAATGACTTATACAATGGCTTGTACAATGGCTTGTATAATGGCTCAATGAGATACTGAGAGTACAATATGCACAATGAGTGTACAATGATAAGGTATTCAATAAATACAACATGTAAGTGAAACGCACATCACAATATGTACTTAGTGAATACAAGGAGATAACATCTCAGAAGAAGATCCATATAGTACCAATCCGTGATAACAGTCGTGTCAGCATCAAGTACAGTAATCTAAAGCAAGAATGTAAATCCATACAAGTATGAAACGGTCAGAGAATGTACTCGCCTGATAGCCTGAGTGTCTGAAGAGAATATACTGTCCGAGGAGGGGTGTCTGTCTCCTATAGAACAGCACAAGTCACAACAAGTCTAAAATGGTAAACTGAAGTTCTACTATGCATTCTACATGATTCTAAGTCAATCTAGGCCAAAGTCAACTCTGGGTCAACTTTGGTCAACCCTAGAAGTCAAACTAGGTCAAACTAGGTCTAACCAAGTCTAAACTAGTCTACCCTAGCAAGTATACACCATACAAGTCTATAAGACCACTCATGTGCATATTTACCATATGCCAAGACCACACAAGGATGCCATAGGCCCTTATAGGCAATACACATGCAATCTATATATTCATATACACACTATACATATAGGTAACATGTATATTGTATTACAAGTGTCACATTAGTTATATATATTATTTATATATATATACATGTATATACATAGAGAGTTAAAGAGGGAAAACAAGGCATATGTGTGTGTCTCATGGGAGTACATATGTGGGATAAATTGTGTGTTCACAGGTAGTTAACAGTGAGTGATAGTTACCCATTTACAAATTTCACTTAGTGAAATGTAGGCATGACTATTATGTTCACATGTGTGTATAACATTCATATACATGTACTCCTTAATTCCAGTCTTTATGTGTGTGTCTGCCTGAAATCCCAGTGTGTCAACAGTCAAATAAAAAGGAAGGGAAATCAGTCCAATTTTCAACATCCCATTCTCAGTTGACACAACCATTTAAAACAGTCCTAAATCTCAGTAAAACAGGAACCCAAAACAGTCTATTAATTCAAAACAGTCCATAAAACAAGGGACAGGAATCAGTGTTGTGTGACAATGAAGAAAAGGATTAGAACCAATTCAGTAAAAAGAGAAAAGGGAAATCAATTCATGCTCTATTTATCAGTGTAAGAAATCAAAATAAAATACAAGGAAGGGAAATTAGCTCAGGTTTACACCTACACAATCCCAGATATTTAACAAGACAGAAATGTTGGCATTCTCAACATGGTGAAACAGGATCTAACCTATAGGCATGTGTTCAGGTTAGCAATTTGCCATTAAGACATGGTGTCAGTGTACATGTGCCACAGGAATTCCATTCCAGTGTTCCAGGAAATTATTTCCCAGTTCCAGGGTTTGTGCTCTCTGTGTACAGCAGTTAACATAGGAGTGAAATGCAACAACCATCTCAGGGAAACCATTTCAGTGTGTCTCATCACATTGTGTAGCATGATACATTCCCAGGTTTAGAACAGTTTCAGAATTTTAGAAGGTCATAAACTTAGATTCAGAACTACAGGCAGTTTGGAATGACAGTTAGGCAAAAGGAAAATCAATTTTAACTTACCATTTAATCTCAGGATTAAGGAATTCAAAATAGTACAATAGGGAAAACAGTGTAGGCTAGAGTCTAAGGTTAAAACAGTGTGACAGTCACTTGTGCAAAATCCAAAGCCCAATGAGAATTCGAAACCAAACTCTTGCTAATATACACCCTAACATGGTAGGTTAACCTCATATATGATACATATAATCTACATGGGAATCTAATCATCTAAATTCAGTTAACAATTGTTTTTAAACTTCAAAATCAAACCAACCAACTCAACTATAAACCTTTGAGTTAATTCTCAGGTTTACTACTGTTTCAGTCATGCATTATTGTGAAATTTGAATATAACACATTCCATTCAAATTCCTAGTTATCTACACATCTATCAATGTATTTATAAATTGTACAATATGTATTTTAACAATTTAAATTTCGTTAAAATACTAAAAACCCAAATCAAACACAGTTCTCAGGACTGACTGTTCTTTGTGTATCAGTGAACATAATTTGAACCACATATCCAAATCCCCATTCCATATCACAAATCTAATCTAAATGAAAATTCAAACTTAACAGAGGTTAATACACATGTCCAGCATATTAGATTAACAATTATATCATAACTAAACACAATGTAAATCGATAAACAACAGGAATTGGTGAACTGTGTTCACTGATACAAGATGTATCAGTCGAATAGGAATCCCCCCCATTCCAATATTCAATTAACAGTTTATTGATGAAAAGAATAGGTAGGTAGTTAATGGTGGATATTAGTGTGTGTCATGCTAGCACAATGGTATCCTAAAACAGGACACAACGTGTCCAAATCGATATAACCAAAGCCACTGAAACTGACTGCCAACTTGGTCCAGTCGAACCAATGCAGGCCAAAGAACGTGTCCGACACGACACCACTGGACTCCAGACTCAAGGGGTGACCTGACAGACGTTGCCCCTTGGTCTGTGCCAAGTGGCACGAGTCCAAACGCCGTGTCCGCGAAGCACTGGACCCCTAGTAGCAGGACAGTGCAGCTTGCTCGCGCGTGGGCGTGTCCACGGGTCCAGTACGGCCCCAACACGACACGAAATGTGTCCAAACCATCAGAAATCCATAATCAACCTAAGAACTAAATTTCCTATTCAAATATTTCCTGAAAATCGATCAAAATGTCCACTGTGGCATTTCGTCGAACACCTGCGGCTATGGCCTGATACGTGTCCAAATGGACACAAAACTCATGAAACCCGACACGACACTAATGCAGACACTTAGGGGACCCCTAGGGCTTCCTGAATATGTAAGCAAATCGAAATTTCATGGAGGGATGAGGAATTTACCTATACTTGAACTTTCAATAAGAAACCCCCTTCAATAACTCTTCTCCTTGATGTCCCAATCCAATCAAACCACCATAAACTGAAATGAAACTTCAGTAGCAGCAAGAATGAGTGTATTAGAACCTAATAGAGAAGATTTGAATGAAAAAGGAAAAAGGAATGGAGATCTAGGGATTAATGCAATAGGAAACAAACCTTCCCTCAAGCTTGAGCCTTCCTAAAAAGAGGCAACCCTAAAAACTAGGAGAATATTTATAGGGTGTTGTTCCCAAGGATGATATGGTGGCTGGCCACTTAGTCTAGGGCTTAGGTTTTGTCAAACTATTGGGCCTTGGGCCAAGTTACAAAGCTAAAGAGGATTAAACTTAACCAAGGTTCTAAAACCATAAGTCATGACTTGTGACTTCCTAATCCTATTGCTAAAATGACTTAAACCAAGTGCTAGGCTAGGTTAGACTAGAGTCACTTGACCTAACCATGACCCACTAACTAGGGTTAACTTCTAGGTAGGTCTACAAAGTCAACACTAGCCAAAAGTCAACCTAGTTCAAACTATCTCAAATAATTCCTAAAAATTTTCATAAATTCAATAAATTCTAATAAATTTAAATAAAAATTGATAATCCCAAATAATTTTTAAAATTACAAAGAATGACTAAAATACCCCTCAGTCTGGAAATGGACACTAGCAAGACACCAAATCATAAGTCATGATTTAAATAGTTTAAAAATAATTAAAAATTACCAAAAATCATATTATTAATCAAATATCATAATTAAATAAATTAAAATACAAAATTTCAAAATTACCCTTATTTTAGAAAACTGGGTGTTACAAATGACGCTTGATAAGTGGATTTCATGACGGCTGATAAAGAAGCGTCATCAAAGTTCGAAATATCTTTTTTCTATGACGGTTTAGGCTAATTCTGGGCTTTTTATAACGTTTATAAAACAAAGCGTTATTAATAATTTAGAGCGGTGGCAAACTTGTAATATTTTTTAAGTTTAATTGTTGGCAAAATCTTTGCTATAGCCCGCCTCTCCCCCAAAACATTCTGGTCTTCTCCATCTCCTCCTTTCTTCTCCCTCCTCTCCCCCAACTCCAAAACCCTAACCCTAGATCCAAAATCTTCGAAGAGGGCCTCACGCTCCTCGTCGCCCTCCAGGACAAGCTCGAGGCCGTCGCGGACGCGATCGACAAGAACGCGAAGGAGGAGCGTTAGGGTTCTGCTCGTCCTCTTCTCTGCGCTCTCCCTCTCCTTCCTCCGGCGTCGTCGATGTCGTGGGTCAGCAACCTCCGCCGCTTCATCGGTTCCGACGCCGGCCTCGGATCCGAAGCCCTCATGGGTTAGTTCCTCTTCCTTACACCCTCCTCTCCTCTTCTTCTCCTTCCTTTCTCCCAACTCCAAAACCCTAACCCTAATTTTGAAGAAATTAAAAGCGTAGGAGGTCTTGTCGGTATCGACGGCCCGGGCGAGGCCAAAGTCGCCCAGCCTGGCGTTGAAGTTGGAGTCGAGGAGCACGTTGGAGGACTTGATGTCCCTGTGGACCAGGCACAAAGCAAAAGTTCCTGGATGTACAGGTTTGCTTATTTTATTAAGATACTGTGTGAATTACAAACGTACCATGAGGAGACTTTGTTAAGGATGATATGAAACATTATTACAAGCTTATTTATCTTGTCCTCATTGCAAGACGAGACTCTGAATTACTAAAGATAATATCCTCCTCGATAAACATATTTATGATTTATCTAAAATAATTCAGTCATTCTGGTCAGAAGGTGGTCAGTGTCTTGGATTAGCTGCATGTTCTTATCTGTCTCTAGTTAGAATGTGGTCATTAGTGATTAGTGTTGGAAAACATGTTTAAAAGGTGAGACGTAAGTTTAACTGTACTTTATTTTAAGTTCTGTATCATAAGAGGAACCAGTGGCATTTTACTGAGATATGCTGCTGATCGATCAGGTGCCAATGGCTATATATACTCTAATTATTCTGCTGAAATAATACATCAAGTGACAATTAGTGCTGACCAGCAGAATTTGGCATCTCAGTGTAGCTTTAAAATCTGTGGTCTGATGATCGACTCAGGTAAAGCAGTTTGATAGTACCAAAATACTATTGTCAAAAACCAGTATTAGTAGTTCACTACATCAGAGTGGTACCAAATAATACTTTTACGCAATTTTGCAGCAATTCCTGCAGTATCATAGAAAACCTATATTTATAAGTTGTGCATACCTGTAAAACGCCTTTATGGTTCTTATTTATCATTGACAACGGCAAATTACCTACAGGTTTGTTAGGCATGGCTTCTCAGAATGCCCCTTTGAGGCAATTCCTGAGGAGAGGAGGAAAAGAATCAATCTAGCACGTGGATCAAAATATTATATGAAGAAGTTAGAACGGGAGGTTGGCGGCATGACTGCCAACCAGTCTTCCTTCATTTAGCATGACATGCATATTACCGTGCCAGATTACAAACACATGGTAAGGAATGTATATACTATACTGCTGCAGTTTTCATTTATAAATTTCAGTCAGGTTCACTTGTCGTCAACACAACCAATAAAAAAAAAGTGAATAATATACCATGAAGAGAACATGAAAGAGGAAAAATGATGCTTGTTGATATACTTGGTCTCATTCTGGTGGTGGTCTATGTTTTGTGGATACACTCACTCTATAAACAATATTTTGGAAGACTTGGATGTTTTGGTTTTTAGAATATTTGGTTATTTTGGGCGTCTTCTGCTTAACAGTACTACATGTTGATGCAGATGGTTATTGCGTTCACCGTGTTACATTTCATGAATGGTGCTGTACCCACTGTATGGAAAAGAAGTGGGGCAGGAAGTACCATGATTTTCAATACACGGAAGTTAAAGAGTGGCTCAATTTTGCATCTAAACCCATGACCACTTGAGGATATGCACATTAGTCTGGGGGATTAAGTTACAGAAAAATATAGAAGGAAGATCGTAGCAACGCAGAAAAGATAGGTGGTTAAGTATACTAGTATAGTTGGCTATTTCTTGCCTCTGTAAATGGTAGGTACCAAAAACGGAATCAATTGAAGAAAACAGTTGGAACCGTGTAAATTTTTAATTATTAATAAAAACTAGATTGATTGTTCCATGTTCAAGAACAAAAGATTTTGTGGCTATATATTGTCTGATTGAAATTTTAATTTGCACATCTCTTTCATGATAATCAACAGCAAGGAGAATAAAAATTGTAGGTGGCGTGGAATTATATTTTGCTTGCACTATAAGGCCATCTCCAATGGGGGTTTCTAAAATTGGGGTTCTATCATACTTGGCATTGTACTTTATGAAAATTTATATCCTAGTTGGTAGAGTTTCTACATAGAAATTGCAAACATAAAAAATAAAAATAAAAGCTCTCTAATGGTTCTCCATTCTATCCTACGTGACAATAAATGAAAGGAACAATTTAGTGGTGTGGGATTCAATATTAATTGGAATGGGAGATGGACGAGTTATGTGATCCTTCATGAAGAATTCTGGGACATGCAACACTCTTTACTATTGTGTTGTTGAGTGGATTAACCAATGCTTGTTTATGTTATCACTTTATATTGCTTGCCATATAGAAGTCTTTAGATTTAGACTAGGTAATAATGGATACTTGTTTAGTACAAATTTTGATTGATACAGATACAATGTAATTGCTAACTCCAGTTTTTTGAACTCTTAGATGAAGATTATCATGGCTCATCAAGGAGAAATCCAGTTTGTGAAGGCTGTACTTGAAAGATGTGCGACAACAAGTATGCAAACAAGTATGCATAGTTCTCATTACTTTTTTACTAAAGCATCATATCAAGGGGACAGTTGCTTACATAATTGCATCATAAACAAGTATTTGTTTCTCTTTCTTTTGTTGAGTACCAAGCACTCTTTTATATAGCTATAAAACAAATTATATGCACTTCAAATGAGCTTGTTATCAATGCCTGAAGCTTTTTGTAATGGATGCCACGACACTTGCTCTATCAACGGCCGAAGCCTTTTGTTCTCTTGTATTTGGTATTACTAGAACCAAATAATAGTCTAGGATCCCCTTGTTTGTCACATTCTGACTTGAATTTGGGTAATGGAATATTTTTTCTGCCTCTTTCTTTCACGTGTAATTTTCTTTTATTATTGTTTGTGAACCAGCAAAGCTGATTGTGAAGGAATTCACCCATCCATTACAATCTCAAGGACGGAATACAACAGAGAGCTCAGACGGCCTGACTAGCCCAACGAGACTGCAGATTCGGGAGGCAGATCCTGATGCGGACAACTGACTCCAAGTAGGTTTGGTTGTTACGGCAGACTATCTTTAGCTCGTCCTCTGGCCAAGTTTTGATGTGGACAATTTTGGTAGTTGTAAATATCTATATGTATTTGGATATTCTATTTTGATAATGTAATGAAGATGTTGATATGTACTCTATTTTGAGAAATGTAATAAAGATGGTGATATATAATTTTAACTTTTTGGAATGTAATATATACTGTGCAGTATAGAGCATTATAAATATGCTAATTTGAATAGTATAAAGTGTTATAAATGTGCTGCATTGAGCCTATACATATTATCTATTCATGACGTTTTAAAATTGTTCTGAATTGTGCACTATATATTAACTATTCATAACGTTTTTATAGAAACTATTCATGATGGTTATTTTATGACGCTTTTAAAAAACATTTATAACACCCGTTTTTATAACGGTTGCTGTGAAAAAAAAGCGTCATGGTTCGTCATTAATGACGCTTTTTAGCCGTCATTAAAAGGGTTTTTTGTTGTAGTGAGTGCACTAAGCGAAAGAATACAGAAGCTACTAAGGGTCCAGTGCAAAAGAAACAACAAACTGAGGCTTGTAGTGCCCCGTCCCTACATCGTGCCCCGTACTCTGTCCACGGGGTGCGCGAGAAAGGAACACTGTCGCTATCGATTCGATCGGGACCGATAGGTCGGGATCGACCGAGTCGATCGAACGGGAACGGTTGAATTAAGATCCATTCCTCGTTATGGAATGTCTTCTTCGGAACCAAGTCCCATATTCAGCGGGTTGCGCCTTGAGGATTGACTATGTGGCTGAGTCGGGAGAGACCTCCCGTTGCTCTGCTTTTCACACTGCTTGCGTTGGTTTTGGCTTTGTTTTCTGAATGTGTTTTCGTGAGTGTTTTCGATGGTTTTCATGGCTTGCATTTTAAACTCGTATTTCCTATCGAACTCCTTGAATAATGCAGTGTTCTAATCGGTTGCTTGTGCGATTTCAGGTAATCGCGTAGGTGACGTCTAGCGCGGCCAACAAGTTCTCTCGTCGAAGTAAACTCAAGGTGAGTGGCTGAACCTTCTCTTCTCGACCCCTTCTTTAGCAAATCGATAGTGTTGTTGCGGATGAAAGAATGAATACAGAGGCACGGGCTCGGTAAAATAGTCAAGTTTCAAAGTGAACATAGGCAATACCTTAACAACCAAATAAGGTCTTAACTCGGTCATTGGACAACTTGTCGACAAGGGAGAGTTTCCTCGAGCGACAACCCGCGGCCACGGGACCGACTCGGCCTAGGAGGAAACACGGTATAGCTGTGCTGGATGATAGCACGGGTTAAACGGGGACTTGCAGCGGGGCTCGCTACTTGCGCTGCAAGGGCCCCGGCTAACAAAGCTATAGTCCAGGATGGCTTGTCATGCCAGTAGCCAATCACACGTAATATTGCACATGGTATCACTACGAAAATTTATCGTTTTAGCGACGGCACTATCCGTCGCCAATCCGACGGTAATTAGTATTAGCGACCGATCACTGACGGTTTTTGGCCAAAAAAATCCGTCGACAATCAGCTCGTCGCTAATAATGGTCCGTCGCTACGTGGTCGTCAATCGACGGAATCGCGACGGCTTTTCGACGTCATAATACGAAGCATTAGCGACGCATTTCCGACGGACTGTCGTCCATTTTAACTATTAAGTACTGAACTGTGTAGACAATAGCGACGTAAAATTTTGTCGGTAACCCGTCGTAATAGCGTATCATAGCGTATCTTTCCGTCGCTTATCCGTCGGTATTCGTCGGTAACGAACGACGGATTAACGACGGTGTGCTGACGGACTATCCGTCGATCAGCTTCTGGAAATGCTTGTCATTTCCAGCAACATGACGACGGATTAGTCGTCGCTAATCCGTCGATATATATCGACGAAATACGGACGGATTATCCGTCGAGCATGTTCTGGAAATTCTTGGTATTTCCAGAACAAGGACGACGGATAGGTCGTCGCTATTCCGTCGAATTATATACCATGCCGACGGATCTTCCATCGTCAATCCGTCGCTACCTGGAAACATTTTCAAATCTCCAGTTAGCGACGGAAAAGCCGTCGAAAGGAAGTCAGAAACTGGTAATAACCGTCGCTAAACGGTCACAAGTCCGTCGCTAACTGAGAATATTTTGAAAAAAAATTACAGCGCTTTCCCTGTTCGCAAAAATATGCATAAACCAAACTAATATATAATGCACACCAATTATCCAACAATCACATAGACCAAATATATAATGCACACCAATTATCCAAGAATCACATAGACCAAATATGCACATACGAATTTAATGCACACCAATTATCCAAGAATCATATAGACCAAACCAAATTAATATAAAATAGACATTAATTATCCTGAAGAGTAACCTAATATCCGTCGTTATAATTCGATCATAGCACAAATATTCCAAAATTTTCATAAATTTTCCAAAACACACAGGAAAGAGTTGGCCAGTTACAGTAACCTAATATCCATCGTTATAATCCGATCATAGCACAAATATTCCAAAATTTTCACAAATATTCCAAAACACATAGGAAAATCGACTTTGGCCTCAACAAAGACCACAAGTCAGACGATTAATCCTCACAGCCAGGGATGATATTTGCGTTAAGGCATGTACCATTCTATCAGCCACTTTGCATACGAAGGCTCAATCTGGTTGAGGTCTTCTGTAGGGACAGGAGGGTCGGTCCCGATGCTACTACTCTCTGACGGTGGCTCCTCCTTAGCTTCAAGCTTGGGAGCAATCTCTTCCCTGATGGTCATCGGTTCTTCCTTGACCTCGACCTTTGGTAACACCTTCTCCTTAACAGTCACCGGCTCTTGTTTGACGACGGAGACTTCCTCCGTGTCGACCTCCAAGGGTTTCTTGTCTTGACCCCTTTCTCGACTAGCAGCACCACCTCGACGAGTCCTAGGAGCCATCTTTCTGACAACAGAAATTTTCATATAGGATAAAGAAATTTACTCAAGTTATAAAAGTTGTGACGTTGGTTTTTTGCGTTCATCATCATTAGAGGGAGCAGCACTGGAAAAGTTGTGACGTTGGTAGCATGAGAGAGTAAAAATCTGTATCACAAGATTAACAGAATTACTATGTAATCATGTACTCACCAATAATCGGATGTAACTGGATTCGTTGAGCCTATCGTGCAGTAATTGGTGGATCCGCTGGTATAGGCTGGATGTACTTAGTATCTAGTGTATCAGATTAGTATCGGTCTATCGGGTTTGGTATAGGACGTATCATATTGATATTGGCCTTAACAAATTGGTATCGTCCTATATCCGATATGTACATGTATCGACCGAATAGCTAGGATTCATATTGGCCTTATCGATTTGGTATCGGTCATATCCGATAAGTATCGGCCGTGTTGGATTAGTATAGACCATTTCGAATTAGTATCGTGGAAGGTTTAGTAACAACTGTACTTGGATTTCTCTCTTCTCGAGCTAGAATACCATTGCAAGAGAATCACCAGATCGTGATTGGCCAGTTACAGTAACATACATGCTTCCTTTTCCATCAGGAAAAACGAGATTGAAAAGGAAGTATGTACGTTCTGTAACTGACCAATTACGCTCTCGTGACTCTCTTGCAATGGTAATCTAGCTCTAGAAGAAAGAAATCCAAGTACAATTGTTACTAAACCTTCCACGATACTAATCCGAAATGGTCTATACTAATCCAACACGGCCGATACCTATCGGATATGACCGATACCAAATCGATAAGGTCAATATGAATCCTAGCTATATGGCCGATATATATCGGATAGGACGATACCAATTCGCTAAGACCAATACCAACTGATACGGCCCATACCAAAATGATAGATCGATAGTAATCCGATACGGTCAATACATATAAGTACCTACGGTCCAGGAGGTTGATCCGCTAGTACATCTATGTACGATCAACGAAGTAACGATTCATTTCAATTTGGATATAAAAATCTGTATCGTAAGACAAACTAAACATAATCAGTTCTATTTCACATGCTTAATTGCCAAGTATGAGAACGAATGGCTCAGAACACAATCCAAAATTTATTCTAGCATACATTAGTGTGAATCATCTATGTTCTGTACATATGGTGTAGTATATGTTCTTATCGTATCTAGTATCTGAAGGACGTAACAGAATCAAGATGAACTCACCAATGTAATACTAAGACATCATCTACTACTATATAAGATATAGTGATAGGTTATCGTATCATCATTACCGAGGGATGAGGGTCGGAGGACAGTCAAATTTATCTACGGCTACATAGTTTCTGCCTCGCCAGTCGAATGGATCAATTGCCAAGTATCGGAACGAATGGCTCAGAACACAACCCAAGATTCATTCTAGCATACATTAGTGAGTTCATCTTGATTCAGTTACGTCCTTCAGATACTAGATACGATAAGAACATAGATAATTCACGCTAATGCATGCTAGAATGAATCTTGGCGCGTGTTCTGAGCCATCCGTTCTGATCAAGCATCTTCCTTCTTCTCTTCTCCACCATGGCTCTGAACCCATCTGTTCCTCCCTACTTCCCTTCTTTTTATTTGACTCTCTCAGGCACATATGACATCCAACTCAAGTGTAGAGTCGGGGAGAAGAAGTGGACAGGAAGAGGAGGAGGAAGCAGCACAGTCGGCGGCATGACCCGGAGGAAGTACAGAGGTTTTCTTCAACAGACGTAGGAGAACTATAAGGATATATCTTTTCACAACATATCACCTTGTCAAAGACCCTTAATGTGACAACCATGTTACCGCGGTGTCGAAAGACTAACATGTCATAATTTTCTAAGCCGTGTGTTTTGACATAATCCTCCAAACTCTTTCCTGCTATGTAATAATGCAAGATTACTACATAGGAGGAAAGAGTTGGGAAGATTATGTCAAAACAAATGGCTTAAAAACTTATGACATGTTAGTCTTCCAACTCCGCGGTAACATGATATTCACATGAAGGATCTTTGACAAGATGACATATTGTGAAAAGATATATCCTTATAGTTCTCCTACGGCTGTTAAAGAAAACCTCTGTACTTCCTCCGGGTCATGCCGCCGGCTGTGCTGCTTCCCCCTCCTCTTCCTCCCATTTCTTCTCCCCCGACTCTACACTTGAGCTGGATATCATATGTGGCTGAGAGAGTCAAATAAAAAGAAGGAAAGTAGGGAGGAGCAGATGGGTTCAGAGCCATGGTGGAGGAGAGGAGAAGGAAGATGCTTGATCAGAACGGATGGCTCAGAACACAACCCAAGATTCATTCTAGCATACATTAGTGTGAATCATCTATGTTCTGTACATATGGTGTAGTATATGTTCTTATCGTATCTAGTATCTGAAGAACGTAACAGAATCAAGATGAACTCACTAATGTAATACTAAGACATCATCTAGTACTATATAAGATATAGTGATAGGTTGTCGTATCATCATTGCCGAGGGATGAGGGTCGGAGGACAATCAACTTTATCTACGGCTACATAGTTTCTGCCTCGCTAGTCGAATGGCTGCAGGGACTATGTCCTGATCACTATGTCGTACCGTAGACTAATGCAAATGGCGCTGGAAATATCCGTCGCTAACTGGTCATTAGTCCGTCGGTAACGGAGAATTTTTTTTAAAAAAATTGCAGCGCTTTTCCTGTTCACAAAAATATGCATAAACCAAACCAATATATAATGCACACCAATTATCCAACAATCACATAGACCAAATATGCACATACGAATTTAATGCACACCAATTATCCAAGAATCATATAGACCAAACCAAATTAATATAAAATAGACATCAATTATCCTGAAGAGTAACCTAATATCCGTCGTTATAATTCGATTTATCTTTAAGTGTGAGAACGGATGGCTCAGAACACAACCCAAGATTCATTCTAGCATACATTAGTGTGAATCATCTATGTTCTGTACATATGGTGTAGTATATGTTCTTATCGTATCTAGTATCTGAAGAATGTAACAGAATCAAGATGAACTCACATAATGTAATACTAAGACATCATCTACTACTATATAAGATATAGTGATAGGTTGTCGTATCATCATTGCCGAGGGATGAGGGTCGAAGGACAGTCAACTTTATCTACGGCTACATAGTTTCTGCCTCGCCATTCGAATAGCTGCAGGGACTATGTCCTGATCACCATGTCGTACCGTAGATTAATGCAAATGGAGCTGGAGCCAAAATACAGACACCAAAATACAGAATCAAATCCCTGGGACGGATGGCTCAGAACACAACCCAACCGGAGAGGATACTCTGAGAGATCCATCTGAGTAGGACGTATACTATGAGAGATCACCTATACAAGAATGATATCAGTAGTGGGATTGAGTGCTGGAGGGGATATTATCAGAGTATACGTCCTACTCAGATGGGTCTCTCACCGTTACTATTTTTTTCTGACAGCATGGTGGATGTGCTTCGTCAACAGATTCTTGTTCCGAGCAAAAACTTTGTCCCGGAGCTCAAGCGGACATCCTTGGTGTAGAGCTCGAGTGAGAGGTTCCTGACAGCATGGTTGTTTCCTTTGTCAAAGTTTCCGTGCTCGTCCCACAACCAATGTGAGAGGTTCCTGACAGCATGGGTAGATGCAATGATAATATAATGGTACGGCTTTGGCCCCACGTGCACGGTACGGGACCCAAGCTATTCACAGGGGTAGTAACAGGGTTTGATCACATCTCTATAGTATTTCCCCTCCCAGACGCAAATGATACATGAAACCAGACAATATCGTGAACTATCGTGTCATCAAGGCGATACAAGAAAGGATATGAAGACATGAGAAATGAACAAATCAGAGGAGTATACTTGCCTTGCTCAGGGTGCTCAGGAATGGAAAATAGATCTGTCTGTCCACCTAGCATGTATATAAGTCGGTTAGGTTCTAAATAATATCAACTGACTATCTCTTCTCTTATCCATAAACTAGCTATAATTATTTATAATGTTATGCTAGCCTTACACACTTTGTAACTAACTATAGAACAATGGGTATATTATTACTTAATTAATTCTAGATGATACTACACTAACAAGAGATTAACAATCTTATTTAAATAATTCAATTGCTAAAATTTCCAAGAATCCATTTAACAAATACTAATAATAATCCAAGCAGGTCCAACCCAAAGGGTTTAAAAATAGAACTATATAGATTCATAAAGTTTTATACCCAAAGTCAGTTGTTAAGTAATTAGTTAAAATATTTATCAAACACGTCAGATTGGAATAAAAATCATTATAGCATTTTAATATTGGCCCAACTTGAACTGATATAGCTCAACTCAGGACTGACCACCTGTGCCCACACATTAATTGACCCAACATTCAGTTTAACCTCCCTATTGCTGCTACTCTTTAATTCTTCTGGATTCAGCAATCCAATCATCAAGCCCATTGCTAAACTAAACTCTATTGGCCAAACCCACCTTGAATTCAAACAACCACACAAAATTGCATAATACAAATAAAGCATAATGCATTAGTTTACAAATTGAACTAAGCTAATTCATTCAAAGCCCAACTCACTGTTCTAGGCCAAACACATAAAAATAACAACCTTATTTGACAATGTATATACAAGCCCAGACCGATCCTTCACTCCCAGAAGTCATAAATTGGAAGTACAACTGAAAATAATATACTTGGTTGGAAAAATATACAAATCAATAGGAAGAATATAAAATCAGAATAAAATATACAATCCTATCAAAATCAACAATAGAATCAGCCACTGCTATTCAAGGATGCCACTGGATGCGCAGACCCGGCCTATCCCTTCTCGCGGTTGCAATTCTCTATTGATTCTAACATTACCAGGTTCCCACCAGCTCACTTCCAAAATTCTGCCATCAACATCTAAAGCTTCCAACCCAACTTCCCAAAGAAAATACTCACAAAAAAATATATGAAGTAATAATACAACTAAATCGAATAGGAAATTAAATATACAATTGTAACTAAAATAAGACTCCAAGCTCACGAACTCTGCCAACTCGGACACGCTACCCAGTCAGGACACGAACAGCAATAACACACCCGGGTCAATACGGCACAAGGCCACGAACAGTATTATTCCGCCTGAACACACACGCACAGTAGGAAAAATGTAACAGATAGAAATCGGAGACACGAGTGCAGTTCAAAGCGAATGTAAGCGACAAACAGAGGAACGACTTTTACCTGAGAATTCTGACTCAAGACACTCCAAACACAGATCGAGTATCCCTACTGAATGATTCGACCCCGAGTTGCTATGCGATCGACAATCTCCTCCAGAACAGAGACGAAGTCGAGCTTTTCTCGAATCGAACAGCAATTCATGTAGCTCGAGCTGAATTCGTATCGAACAGTCAGATCTGGAATGGAAATGGGATTGGAGCAGAAAAACTTCAATAAATCTGTTGAAACTGGATCGAAATGATCGATTCCAAAATCAACCGAGAAATCAACATCATCTAATCGAAATTTCAACCACCGAAAAAAGAAAGGAAATGAATCACAAGGAACTCACCAGGTGGCGAACTCCTTGCTCAAGAGTCGGACACTGAAGGGAACGGATGTGTCGCTGGAATGGATCGCCGCTGTGGACTCATCCCGAGGATACGCCGATCACCAATCGGAGAAGGCTCCACGCGGTCGTCGTCGGAGACGAAGGTCATTCCGTCGCCGTGACACCGCCGGAGACCACGCCTAGGAGGAAGCCTCGCCATCATCGGAGAAGAGGATTACGGTCGGTCTTCGAGGAAGCGCCGCTGCAGATCTCGCCGTCAGTGAGGGTGGACGTCGTCGTCTCCGCCATCATCGGGAAAGCTCGCGGGCGCCGTCGTTGGGAGAACTCGCCATCATCGGAGAAGAGGATCAGTGAGACGTCGTCGCCGATCGAAAAGAAGACCACCACCGTCGCCATGGCGGTTGCCGGGGACGAAGACTTAGGGTTAGGGTTTGCTCTGGAAAAGAAAGGGGAAGCCGAGCTCAAAAGCTCAGAGAGAATGAGAGAGTATGAATTCTCTCTCCACTCTCACTCGGTTAAAAGAAAGGGAAAAGTGAATTATTCACTTAGGCCCCTCCGCCCCCAAGAATTTATATACAGTCCTCCCCCTTAAAGCAAACTTACAGAAACAACCTCTTCCTTTTCGTTTATTACAAAAATGCTGAAAAAACAGTTAAACACTTTTTGGAAAAAATATGAGGGGACCACAAGTTGGTTGCAACAACTTTTTGAAATTGAATTGCTCCCAATTTAAATTCTCTCCAAAATAGATCATCAAAATTTTTAGTTAAAATAAATAAATAAAAATTAACTTTTTATTTGAAACCCAAATAAATCAATTGCTATTATTAAAATCATTTTTTTTGTTTAAAAAAATTGGGAAGTGGAGTTACAAATCTTCTCTCCTTAAAATAATTTCGTCCTCGAAATTTGAGAGGCAACAAAACAAACTAAAAGCAAATCTCAAGAAGGTTCAACACAATTTATTTATTGTATTTTAAGAAAATTCAATATCAAAGTACACTCAACAAACAAACTGGGATAGCGCTCCCGCATCTCGTCCTCGCGCTCCCATGTGGACTCTACCGGAGAGTGGTGTTTCCACATGACAAGGACAAGTGGGATAACCTGATTCCGCAGTTGCTTCTCTCTCCTGTCAAGGATCTCCACTGGCTGCTCCTCGTAGGTCAAACTCGGCCCACCTCCAGCTCGGAATAGTCCATCACATGGCTCGGGTCTGGAATGTAGCGTCGGAGCTGAGACACATGGAAAATATTATGCACTCCCTCCAAGCTAGCTGGAAGTGCTAATCGATATGCCACCTCGCCAATCCGCGCCGTCACGTCGAAAGGCCTGATAAATCTCGGTCGGAGCTTTCCGTCTCTGCCAAAGCGAATGACGTACCGAGTCGGTGAGATTCTCAGGAACACTTTATCTCCAACCGCGAACTCCAGTGGCCGTCTGTTGCTGTCCGCCCAGTACTTCTGTCGATCCTGTGCAACTCTGAGACGTCCTGAGCCTTGAGATCAAATATGATAATTATCACAAGAAAAAAAATATATACGATCTAACAATGATCAAGGATTAAATAGGCACGAATGGAATGAAGTTCAATTACATCTTAGAAGAGCAAAATCATGAATACACAATTATTAGGTACGATCGAAATCGATAGTTTAACACAGGTAGACTAGAACAAGATAGAAAATTATGGTCAGATAGACATGACTTTAGATCGAAGTTTAGACAAGTCACAACGAAGTATGGAATTAAAATCTGACAATATATAATTTTGAGGGAATCAATGATATAACGATAAAATGCTAAAAGGGAAACTAGCAAGGGCTGTTGGAGAAAACGTACAAAGTATTCAGGAGATACAATATCAAATCAGGATAAACGTGCAAGGATCCGTGATTCTCAAAAACCAATAATCATATAAAAAGGGATATAGTTTCCATGGTGTCCGTGAACATATAGGTATTTGAAATCACTTTGCTTAGAATCCCTACCCCGCCAGTATATATCTGACTGCAGTGGACTTTCGGCTCCGTGACTCAAATAACAATATGTCACCGAATACTCTGTCAACCTTATCCATTTTCTAACAATCATTGACGAATCAAACCAATAGATCAAGGTATGAAGAATATGACAAGTCTCGACAGTACTCGAAAACCTATGATTGTCTGAAATCACTTCAACTTAAAGTTCCTGTCTCGCCAGCGCGCTACTGGCTGCAGTGAACCCTCAGTCTCCATAATCCAGCTAATGGCTGCAGCGCACAACTGTCATGCCATAGTAGGTCATCGAATAGCCTCTCGACTTTATCCCTAGAAATTTCAAAAGAGTTTCAAGGAGTTCAAAATGAGTTTCAATAGTCCAAGTCACGGAATGGTGAAATTACCTGACTGTTAGAATACATGAGTTTATTAGGTACTAAAAATGACAAGGGATCCAATCAGTGAGTACAAAAGGGCAGCCAGGAAGATTTAAAATTTCAGACAGGACGAAGTTTCAAATTATGACGGGATTTCAACTGATATCTAGAATGGTAACAAGATTCCATATATAGGACATTATTCCGAAGGGATAACAGAGTCTCGAAGGATGAACAGTAGCAAGGCATCAAATATAAGACAATGTCGCAAAATAAGAAATAAATCGTGCATTGGAAACGAAGTTCAACAAAATCTCGAACAGATCCCGAATGGGAAATAAAATCTCCAATAGCATACAAAGTCTCATTAGAACTAAAATATCAACAAAATTACAGATAGAAAGTAATTCTTGAACAAGAAGCAAGGTCATGACTAGTGAGGAGAAATAGGGTATCAAGTAGAGAATAGGGAACAAGCATTGAATGGTAAGTATGAAACAAGCGAAATCTCAAATAGGAAACGAGGTCAAATAAGGTCGTGAACAAAACAAATTCTTGAATAGGAGGCAAAATCTCGAAGGAAAGCAATGTTCCGAATAGGAAACAGGATCTCAAAATCACGATTAGAAAACCAAATTTCAATAAAGCCTCGAATAGAAAACTGAAACGAGTAGGAAACAAGATCGAAAAAAAGTAGTGGACAACAACTCTCAAATCAAAAATCATGAATGGAAAACAAGTCTTATATAGAGAACGAGTCATAATCCCAAAATAGGAAAAGAAATCTTCAAACCTTCAAAGGAATCCTCCACAAGGTCTTGAATAGGACGAAGCTTAAACAAGTTTCAAATGAGGAACATGATTTAGAAATGAAATCTCGAGTAAGAATTAAAATCTCAATTAATGCGAAGTTTGATAAAGGAACAAAATTTGCAAAATAGGAGCCATTACTAGGAAACAAGGTCAGGAATAATGAATATGCCAACGGTATCGAATAATGAATTTCAAACAATTATCGATTTGGGATCTGAAACAAGTTTATCTAAGTAGGAAACAATATCTCGAAATAAGTTTCGACATCAACCAAGGTTTCAAAATAGAAACAAGAAGTTTTAAGAAACGATCAATGTGTTAGGAGGAATTTAAGGGAAGACTGGATTGTTAATCAAGATACATGGTTTTCCCAACCATGCAAAAGAAATCTTCTGTCTTCAGTCTATCTTCAGTGTTTCTCCGGGACTGGAATCGCTTCAACTTCTTCAATTGTCCTGACATAGGTTGATCCCTGCGGTAGTGCTCCATATAGCTGCTGAATCTGGGGAGGCGGGTCCTTCTGCTGCGGTCCTGGTGCTTCTCGTGCTTGTTCTCGGGCAGTGCGATCAACGGTCTCCGGACAATCTTTAGCTTGGTGAGTAGGCGATCCGCAGTACAAGCGTAGTCTCCGTCCTTTGTGGCATTCTTCGTGGTGATGTCCTGACGACGGCATAAATTGTAAGTGGTCGTCATCTGAATCTGAGTCTGGATCTCCCGCTGGACTGAAGCGCAGAGCCTCTGATAGAAATATACATCAGCTGGCGTGCTGGCTGTTGAGACCTGCTCCCGATGATGCGACTTGCTGGCAATCCTTTATAAAGTGAATGTGGACCTGAATCTGCCCCTGATAAGGCAGCTGATGACGTGACTGAAGAAGCGCCGACTGAGTGTTGCGACGCTTTGCGGATCCATAATAGCTGCTAACTCCGTCATAAATCTTCATGTCTCTCCTGGTTTCAGCTTCCCATCTGGTTGTATGTGCTACGAGCTGGATCTTCCGGTTGGTGACTTCAATCTTCAGAGAAGTCCGATTATCAGGGACTTGAATGATCTTCAGTTGCGACTCCAGGTTCTCAATCTGCTCCTCGATGTAAGATATGTGCTCGATGTCGGAGAAGTCCAAAGGTCTGGGAGTCCGAAAAGTAGAAGTCTTTTCTGGCTCGAGAAGCGCATCCACAAGTCTGGCTTGGAAAATGATTGCTTGCTCTCTCTCTGGGTGTCAAGGAACTTTTCAAACATCTCCGTCAACTACGTACTACCCATGGGGATAGTAGGGACGACCCGCGGGGTGGAAGCTCAGAACCTCAAGTATAGGTGGATCAACCGTTCCGGTGTCGCGTGCTTTTGAACTATCTGAAAAACAGAAAACTGTTAAAATAACCTAGACCTAAATACAACAAGTGTTTATAGAATATCAATATACCTGACATACCTGATATGCCTGATATGTCCTTATTTCCCGATTTTTCTATGCTGTAATCAAGTTTCCCTAGTGTAATCAAGTCCCCCAATAGTACACTAAGACCTAGGTACCATTAGGCTAGACCTGCATGGACCACCACTAAAAACATGTCACGACCCGCTCCCGAATAATCAGACACGAGTCGGACACGCCCAGCCTTCGTCGTTAGACACGACGAAGTAAGCTGTACCAAACTAGGGAAATCTAACAGATAATCATGAAAGTGTACAATCACAGCATCTAAAACGTATCCCAGAATGATCACCATAATCCACAATTCTATGTATGTAAATGTACGAGTCATCAAGAATGAAATGTACATGAATTCTAAAGACAATATCTAAGAGTGAAGCTAATAGTCTAAACCTGAAACCTCAAGCTAAGTCATGAACTATCCTGCTCAGCTAGGATCCCGGGCTCTGGCCCATATGGTAGAATGGTATCCTGCAAGTATACCTGCAACTTATCCAGTCAGAAGCGGAGCTAGTATATCCAGAGAAATGAACATGTACATCATGGTATGAATCAAGAAAACATGAATAAATGTAAAGTACATGAAAATGAGAACAAGACATGAACTGAATAGGAATACTGAAAGTAAAACATGGAAACATGGTAAGAGTCATGAACATGAAATACAACCTGAATCATGAAATATAAACTGAACATGAAATACAGCCTGAACATGAAATACAACCATGAAATCCTGAAATACCAATTGAATCCTAACATGTGCAATATTTGAAATACATCTAGAGTGTGATCGGCTTGGGTAGATGCAATGATAATGAAATGGTACGGCTTTGGCCCCGCATGCACGGTGCGGGACCCAAGCTATTCACAGGGGTAGTAACAGGGTTTGATCACATCTCTATAGTATTTCCCCTCCCAGACGCAAATGATACATGAAACCAGACAATATCGTGAACTATCGTGTCATCAAGGCGATACAAGAAAGGATATGAAGACATGAGAAATGAACAAATCAGAGGAGTATACTTGCCTTGCTCAGGGTGCTCAGGAATAGAAAATAGATCTGTCTGTCCACCTAGCATGTATATAAGTCGGTTAGGTTCTAAATAATATCAACTGACTATCTCTTCTCTTATCCATAAACTAACTATAATTATTTATAATGTTATGCTTGCCTTACACACTTTGTAACTAACTATAGAACAATGGGTATATTATTACTTAATTAATTCTAGATGATACTACACTAATAAGAGATTAACAATCTTATTTAAATAATTCAATTGCTAAACTTTCCAAGAATCCATTTAACAAATACTAATAATAATCCAAGCAGGTCCAACCCAAAGGGTTTAAAAATAGAACTATATAGATTCATAAAGTTCTATACCCAAAGTCAGTTGTTAAGTAATTAGTTAAAATATTTATCAAACATGTCAGATTGGAATAGAAATCATTATAGCATTTTAATATTGGCCCAACTTGAACTGATATAGCTCAACTCAGGACTGACCACCTGTGCCCACACATTGACCCAACATTCAGTTTAACCTCCCTATTGCTGCTACTCTTTAATTCTTCTGGATTCAGCAATCCAATCATCAAGCCCATTGCTAAACTAAACTCTATTGGCCAAACCCACCTTGAATTCAAACAACCACACAAAATTGCAGAATAAAAATAAAGCATAATGCATTAGTTTACAAATTGAACTAAGCTAATTCATTCAAAACCCAACTCACTGTTCTAGGCCAAACACATAAAAATAACAACCTTATTTAACAATGTATATACAAGCCCAGACCGATCCTTCACTCTCAGAAGTCATAAATTGGAAGTACAACTGAAAATAATATACTTGGTTGGAAAAATATACAAATCAATAGGAAGAATATAAAATCAGAATAAAATATACAACCCTATCAAAATCAACAATAGAATCAGCCACTGCTATTCAAGGATGCCACTGGATGCGCAGACCCGGCCTATCCCTTCTCGCGGTTGCAATTCTCTATTGATTCTAACATTACCAGGTTCCCACCAGCTCACTTCCAAAATTCTGCCATCAACATCTAAAGCTTCCAACCCAACTTCCCAAAGAAAATACTCACAGAAAAATATATGAAGTAATAATACAACTAAATCGAATAGGGAATTAAATATACAATTGTAACTAAAATAAGACTCCAAGCTCACGAACTCTGCCAACTCGGACACGCTACCCAGTCAGGACACGAACAGCAATAACACACCCGGGTCAATACGACACAAGGCCACGAACAGTATTATTCTGCCTGAACACACACGCACAGTAGGAAAAATGTAACAGATAGAAATCGGAGACACGAGTGCAGTTCAAAGCGAATGTAAGCGACAAACAGAGGAACGACTTTTACCTGAGAATTCTGACTCAAGACACTCCAAACACGGATCGAGTATCCCTACTGAATGATTCGACCCCGAGTTGCTACGCGATCGACAATCTCCTCCAGAACAGGGACGAAGTCGAGCTCTTCTCGAATCGAACAACAATTCACGTAGCTCGAGCTGAATTCGTATCGAACAGTCAGATCTGGAATGGAAATGGGATCGGAGCAGAAAAACTTCAATAAATCTGTTGAAACTGGATCGAAATGATCGATTCCAAAATCAACGGAGAAATCAACATCATCTAATCAAAATTTCAACCACCGAGAAAAGAAAGGAAATGAATCACAAGGAACTCACCAGGTGGCGAACTCCTTGCTCAAGAGTCGGACACTGAAGGGAACGGATGTGTCGCTGGAATGGATTGTCGCTGTGGACTCATCCCGAGGATATGCCGATCACCAATCGGAGAAGGCTCCACGCGGTCGTCGTCGAAGACGAAGGTCATTCCGTCGCCGTGACACCGTCGGAGACCACGCCTAGGAGGAAGCCTCGCCATCATCGGAGAAGAGGATTACGGTTGGTCTTCGAGGAAGCGCCACTGCAGATCTCGCCGTCAGTGAGGGTGGACGTCGCCATCTCCGCCATCATCGAAAAAGCTCGCGGTCGCCGTCGTTGGGAGAACTCGCCATCATCGGAGAAGAGGATCAGTGAGACGTCATCGCCGATCGAAAAGAAGACCACCACCGTCGCCACGGCGGTTGTCGGGGACGAAGACTTAGGGTTAGGGTTTGCTCTGGAAAAGAAAGGGGAAGCCGAGCTCAAAAGCTCAGAGAGAATGAGAGAGTATGAATTCTCTCTCTTCACTCTCGCTCGGTTAAAAGAAAGGGAAAAGTGAATTATTCACTTAGGCCCCTCCGCCCCCAAGAATTTATATACAGTCCTCCCCCTTAAAGCAAACTTACAGAAACAACCTCTTCCTTTTCGTTTATTACAAAAAAGCTGAAAAAAATAGTTAAACACTTTTTGGAAAAAATATGAGGGGACCACAAGTTGGTTGCAACAACTTTTTGAAATTGAAATTGCTCCCAATTTAAATTCTCTCCAAAATAGATCATCAAAATTTTTAGTTAAAATAAATAAATAAAAATTAACTTTTATTTGAAACCCAAATAAATCAATTGCTATTATTAAAATCATTTTTTTTTGTTTAAAAAAAATTGGGAAGTGGAGTTACACCCGACCCAAGCCACAGCCGCCCAGCCCCCGACGCCCCAGCCCCAAGCCCGCCTCCCAGCCCCCGACGCCCCCGCCCCAAGCCCACCGCCCAGCCCCCGACCCAAGCCAGCCGCCCAGCACCCGACGCCCCAGCCCCAAGCCCGCCACACAGCCCCCGACGCCCCCGCCCCAAGCCCACCGCCCAGACCCCGACCCAAGCCAGCCGCCCAGCCCCCGACGCCCCAGCCCCAAGCCCGCCGCCCAGCCCCCGACCCAAGCCAGCCACCCCAGCCCCCGACCCAAGCCAGCCGCCCCAGCCCCGGACGCCCCAGCCCCCGACCCAAGCCAGCCGCCCAGCCCCGGACGCCCAAGCGCCAAGCGCGCCGCCCAGCCCCCGATGCCTCCGCCCCAAGCCCGCCGTCCAGCCTCCGACGCCCCAGCCCCAAGCCCGCCACACAGCCCCCGACGCCCCCGCCCCAAGCCCACCGCCCAGACCCCGACCCAAGCCAGCCGACCAGCCCCCGACGCCCCAGCCCCAAGCCCGCCGCCCAACCCCCGACCCAAGCCAGCCGCCCCAGTCCTGGACGCCCCAGCCCCCGACCCAAGCCAGCCGCCCAGCCCCGGACGCCCCAGCCCCAAGCGCGCCGCCCAGCCCCCGACGCCCCCGCCCCAAGCCTGCCGTCCAGCCTCCGACGTCCCCGCCCCAAGCTCGCCGCCACCGCTTCCCCAATACGATACCGTGAGAGAGAGAGAGAGATCAAGAGATAGAGAGAGGGGGTTACCTTCGGAAGAGAGAGAGGAGAGGACGCCGACGCCGACGTCGACACCGACCCCGGTCAAAGTACCCGACACCGACGAGAGAGAGAGAGAGAGAAGAGAGAGTGAATTTAGGGGGAATGCGAAAAGTTCCCCCCGTCGTTTCATTTAAAGTCTGGTACCTATATTTAGCGACGGACTGGCGACTGTTTTTAAACCGTCGCCTAGTAGTCGCCCTATTTTTTACTTGCCGATGGAATATCCGTCGCTACATAGTCGAAAAAATATCCCGCCAATTTTCTACACAATTCCTGCCAAATAATCGACTGCCTAGCGATGGAAATTTTTTCGTCGCTATATCGCCGACTCCCTAGCGACGGATGTGCGACCTTTCCTCCCCCTAAAATTAAAATAAAAAACGTAAAGGCGTGTGGTCGGTAAGCCGTCGGCGAGCTGTCACTAAGCCGTCGCTAACGCCGACTGAAAGTTTTCGTCGCTAATTTACTGTATTTTGGTAGTGTATGTAAATGATAACTATTGACAGGGAAGAACATGGTAAGTTTCATAAGGCGCGGCGCGGCCCGCCGTGGGTAAGTTCCAACGTAATTTACATTATGCTTGTCATTGCTCGTCTAAATTCATTAGGATGGTTAGAAACATTCATGAACTAAGTCATATAAACTCTTCAGCCAAGTGAGAGCTTGGAACTTAATTTGCCACGCACCAGTACAAAGTGTAATGTACTGATCCTCGCTCTCTACGCAGCTACCCTGAACCACGAACGGCGTGCCACCTAAAAGCTCAAGGCGACGTGAACCCTTTTGAAGCCTCGTCCGCGTGTAAAGGCTTGTTTCTGGATTCCTTTTGAAGAAGACCCGCACTCAGTCCAAAAGAAAAGATGACGACTCGACTTCCCGCGATAGCAGGTGGAAAATGTGTAATGGTTTTTGCTTGTAAAAAGGGGATATAATGTATGGAACGACTATCTCATCGGCGTTCGTTTTGTAAGTCGAGTCATGTTATAGCCCGCGCGGCAATAATTGTAAGGAAGTCTATGTAAAGTTTTATTATTATCAATGAAAAAGTCTACTTCTATTTCAATTGTGTCAATCAATTTCTCTGCGTACTCTAACTTGATGTTGTGTTTCGGATGACCTTATGAATACGCCTTGTGCGATCGCAATTTAGGTTCGTACGGCATCACGCCTGGGGAAAGACTATCGATTCTATAGAATCGGGGCGTGGCATAATGGTTTCAGAGCACGGCTTTACATCCTTTGGCCTCGCGTCTAGAGTTACATAACTTTGACCTCGCATCGATGAGATAAGTTGTTCTACACAATAAGTCCGTAATAATTTGTGACTGATGCGTTTGCCTTCGTATCGCAGAAGTGACGGAACCCACGGCCGAGCAAGAACAGAGCGCTTCTAGCGGCTCTAGTAGTTCGCATCGTTCGCGGGCCGGGCCTTCTAACGATACCATCGAAAGGATGCTGCGCATGATGGAGGTACAGCGGAACCAGTCCGAGAACCGACATCAACAGACGGAGGAACGACAGGTCCAGTTCGAAGCTCGTTTCGACGCACATGTCAAACTTCAACAAAAGCAGTTGGATACCCTGCAGAAGATCGTCTAGACAATGGCGGCCAATGGAAATTCTACGACTGTGCCTACCGTCACCGCACCTACGACCACCGTGCCGACGATCCAACCTATTGAAATCGACACGGAGGAGCTCGAGCATCAACCAGCGGCACCGAAAAAGTACAACTTTGAAGTGTATGAATTCAAGAAGGCGTGACGCACTTCCTTCAGCGGTACCGAGGGTCCTTCCATGGCAATCGACTGGTTGGAAGAGCTGGAAGATCACTTCGAGCTTCTCGGCATTGAAGAATCAAAGCAAGTCGCCTGCGCACAACTTCAACTACGGTTGAACGTGCACGACTGGTGGACCATGCACAAACGAGCGATCCAATCGGACAACACCACTGCTTCGATCTCTTGGGCCACGTTCCGTAAAGCTTTTGAAGTCCAGTACCTTCCATCAGTCGTTCGTCAAGCGAAGGAAAATAAATTCATGCAGTTGAAGCAAGGGAGCCGAACAGTGGAATAATACGCCGCAGAATTCAATAAGTTGTCTAAATTTGCTAGTCAGTTTCTGTCTACAGAGGAGTGCCGTGTGCGACGGTTCAAAGTGGGTCTGCGACACTCTATCGGTGCGCATGTCGGTGTCCCGGAGTACAAGACCATGGGCGAGGCTCTGAATCACGCTCTCCACCTTGAGAACCTGCATCCTTCCGGTGCTGACGACGTTGTGCGCCACTCAAATCACAAACGTCCTAGCTATACGGGAGACAACAACTATGCGTCAAAGCGTCCAAATAATGGCGGCAACAGGGGGCGAATCCCTCCAATTCCTTGCAGCAAATGTCATAACCCCGGCCACCATCCCAATGATTGTTGTGTTCACGAAGGAGGATGTTTCTTTTGCGGACAAAGGGGGTACCAATTTTGAGATTGCCCGGTTCGGAAACCAAATCATCCCAACGCACCACCACAACAACACCGTCAAGAGGATCGAGGATGCACTCCGACCTTCTCAGCTCACTCAATCCAACAACCAAGCCCGACGCCCTAATGCTCAGGGGCGTGTCTTTGCTCTGACTCGAGACGAGGCATTCGCTTCCGACACTGTCGTGACAAGTATATTGAGTTTCAATAATGTACCTGCTCGTGTGTTATTTGATTCAGGTGCTTCACATACTTTCATATCGGCGGACTTCGCCGTCGAGTACAAATTTCTTGTAATATCGTGGGACCTTGATCTTAGCGTAAGTATGCCTTCGGGCGTGCCACTACTCACAAACTTAGCATGCGAGGGGGGAACCATATGTATTGGGGGTCAAAAGATCGGTCTTGATGCAATAGTTCTAGATATGAAGGACTTCGACATCATTCTGGGCATGGATTGGCTCGATCCGTGCAACGCAACCATAGACTGCACTAAAAAGAGGGTCATATTTCGTATACCTGGAGTGCCTGAATTTTGCTACTCGTGTGGTGAGGCGTCGCCGACCTGCATGATGATCTTCGCAATATCTGCTCGACGGATGCTGCATTCCGGGTGCGAAGGCTATCTAGCTTCCGTTAGAGACATGCGACAGGATGGTGCAAACGCGGGTCAGACCGATGTTGTGGCAGAATTTCCCGATATATTCCCGGATGAGCTACCCGACTTGCCGTCCGATCGAGAAATAGAGTTCACCATCGACACATTCCCCGACACCCGGCCGATCTCGAAGGCTCTGTACAGAATGGCCCCTGCAGAACTGAAGGAACTAAAGGCACAACTACAAGAATTACTCGACAGAGGGTTTATCCGTCCGAGTGTCTCGCCGTAGGGTACGCCCGTGCTATTCGTGAAAAGAAGGATGGATCGATGCGGCTCTGCATCGACTATCGAGAATTGAATAAAGCCACCGTCCGGAACAAATACCTCCTGCCCCGCATCGACGACTTGTTCGACCAGCTCCAAGGTGCAACAGTATTTTCGAAGATTGATCTACGATCGGGTTATCACCAACTCAAAGTCAAGCCAGATGACGTGCCAAAGTCTGCCTTTCGTACTCGCTATGGCCACTACGAGTTCTTGATAATGCCGTTCGATCTGACGAACGCCCCTGCCGTCTTCATGGATCTAATGAATCGGGTATTCCGTTCATTCGTTGACAAGTTCGTAGTAGTCTTCATCGACGACATCCTCGTCTACTCGAAGGATCGAGTGCAACATGCAGAGCATCTGCGCACGGTACTCCAAACTCTTCGAGAACATCAGTTGTACGCGAAGATGAGCAAGTGCAAATTCTGGCTGAACAGCATCTCATTCCTTGGTCACATCATCTCCGCCACGGGCATCGCAGTCGATCTGAAGAAAGTCGAGGCAGTTGCTGATTGGAAACAGCCCACATCAGTTAGCAAAATTTGAAGCTTCCTAGGCTTGGCGGGATAATACCGACGCTTCATGAAGGACTTCGCGAAGATTGTATCACCGTTGACTCGCCTCATCCAGAAAGGAGTCGCATTCAAATGGTCTGACGACTTTGAAGCTTCCTTCCAGGAGCTCAAACAACGGCTCGTTTCGGCCCCGATACTTGCTCTTCCTGAAGGGACAGAGGGATTTTAGATCTTTAGCGATGCTTCTGGCCAGGGCTTGGGGTGTGTGCTCATGCAGCGGGATAAGGTGATATCTTTTGCTTCCCGGCAGTTGAAGTCGCACGAGAAGAACTACCCCATGCACGACCTAGAACTAGCGGCAATTGTGTTCGCATTGAAGCTGTGGCATCACTATCTCTATGGCATGGTATGCAGGATTTATACGGACCACAAAAGCCTCAAGTATCTCTTCATCCAGAAAGAACTGAATTTGCGGCAGAGGCGATGGCTCGAACTAATCAAAGACTATGACTTATCAATCGACTACACGCCGGGCAAGGGAAATGTGGTAGCGGATGCGCTGAGCCGGAAGTACTTAGTTTTGTTATGCATCAACGATCGACTGCTGCGTGACTTGGAAGGAATGGACATTGAACTCCAAGTTCGTTTCAGAGACGTGAAACTAGCACAACTGCGGGTGGAACCGAGCCTACTGGAGAGGATCAAGTCTGCTCAGAAGGACGGCCCATACCTGGAGAAGATGCAGAAGCTGATAACGATAGGGAAAGCGTCCAACTTTGCAGATGAAGAGTCGTGAGTGTTGCACATGAAGGGACGGCTATGCGTACTGGACGACGCAGAACTTAGAAAGGCGATAATATCGGAGGCACATTATGTAAAATATTCCTTGCATCCTGGCAGCACCAAGATGTATAAGGACCTCCGCATTGTCTTTTGGTGGCATGGCATGAAGAGGGACGTAGCGCTCTTTGTGTCAAAATGTATGGCCTGTCAGCAAGTCAAAGTTGAGCACCAGCGACCGGGCGGGGAGATGCAGAACCTTGCCATTCTAGAGTGGAAATGGGATCACATCACTATGGACTTCGTTGTTGGCTTGCTGAGGACGCCGTAGGGAAACGACGCCATCTGGGTCATCGTCGATCGACTAACAAAGTCAGCGCACTTTATTGCCATCAAAGTTACTTGGAGCGTCGACCGTCTTGCTCAGATATACCTTGATGAAGTAGTTCGGATGCACGGGGTCCTAGTATCTATCTTCTCGGATCGGAATGGACGGTTCGTAGCACGCTTCTGGAGTAGTCTTCATTCAGCACTGGGGACCAAGTTGAAGTTCAGCTCAGCTTATCATCCTCAGACTGACGGCCAAACAGAGCGAGTAAACCAAATTCTCGAAGACATGTTACGACTCTGTGCGATCGACTTGAAGTCAAGTTGGGACGTCCATCTACTGCTGGCCGAGTTCGCATACAATAACAGCTATCAGTCCAGCATCTAAATGGCATCGTATGAAGCTTTGTACGGCCGGAAGTATAGATCGCCCATTTGCTGGGATGAAATCGAGGAACGGCAGATGCTTGGTCCGAAGCTGGTGGAGCAGACCGTGCAGAAGGTCAAGTTAATACGAAAGAGATTAAAGATAGCACAAAGCCAGCAGAAAAGCTATGCCGACACGCACTGACTCCCCCTCGAGTTCTCGGAAGGCGACCATGTATTCTTGAAAGTCATGCCCATGCGAGGAGTTTCCAGGTTCGGTACGAAAGAAAAATTGAGCCCAAGATTTGTTGGCCCGTTCGAAATATTGAAGCGAGTCGCCCCGGTGGCTTACCAAATTGCCTTGCCGCCCGCGTTGTCAGAGGTACATAACGTCTTCCATGTATCCCAATTGCGGAAGTATGTATATGATTCGAGCCATGTGGTAGATTTGGGTAAGCTGGACCTGAAGGCGGACTTGTCATATGTCGAAGAGTTGGTGCAAATCTTGGAGCGGTAGGATAAACTTCTCCGCAATCGTGCTATTCCTCTTGTCCGCGTCCTCTGGAGGAACCATTCGGTCGAGGAGTCGACGTGGGAGCTTGAGTCAGAAATGAAGGAGAAGTTCCCTTTATTTTTCTCGTAGAGGTAGGATCTATTCTTAAGTTTCGAGGACGAAACTTTTTCTTAGTTGGTTATGGTGTAGTGCCCCGTCCCTACATCGTGCCCCGTACTCTATCTACGGGGTACGCGAGAAAGGAACACTGTCGCTATCGATTCGGTCGGGACTGATAGGTCGGGATCGACCGAGTCGATCTAACGGGAACGGTTGAATTAAGATCCATTCCTCGTTATGGAATGTCTTCTTCGGAACCAAGTCCCATATTCAGTGGGTTGCGTTTCGAGGATTGACTCTGCGGCTGAGTCGGGAGAGACCTCCCGTTGCTCTGCTTTTTGCGCCGCTTGCGTTGGTTTTGGCTTTGTTTTCTGAATGCGTTTTCGTGAATATTTTCGATGGTTTTCATGGCTTGCATTTCGAACTCGCATTTCCTATCGAACTCCTTGAATAATTGAGTGTTCTAATCGGTTGCTTGTGCGATTTCAGGTAATCGTGTAGGCGACGTCTAGCACGGCCAACAAGTTCTCTCGCCGAAGTAAACTCAAGGTGAGTAGCAGACCCTTCTCTTCTCGACCCCTTCTTTAGCAAATCGATAGTGTTGTTGCGGATGAAAGAATGAATACAGAGGCACGGGCACGATAAAATAGTCAAGTTTCAAAGTGAACGTAGGCAATACCTTAACAACTAAATAAGGTCTTAACTCGGTCATTGGACAACTTGTCGACAAGAGAGAGTTTCCTCGAGCGACAACCCGCGGCCACGGGGCCGACTCGGCCTAGGAGGAAACACCGTATAGCTGTGCTGGATGATAACACGTGTTAAGCGGGGACTTGCAGCGGGGCTCGCTACTTGCGCTGCAAGGGCCCCGGCTAACAAAGCTATAGTCCAGGATGGCTTGTCATGCCAGTGGCCAATCACACGTAATATTGCACATGGTATGTAAATGATAACAATTGACAGGGAAGAAAATGGTAAGTTTCATAAGGCGCGGCGCGGCCCGCCGTGGATAAGTTCCAATGTAATTTACATTATGCTTGTCATTGCTCGTCTAAATTCATTAGGATGGTTAGAAACATTCATGAACTAAGTCATATAAACTCTTCAACCAAATGAGAGCTTTGAACTTAATTTGCCACGCACCATTACAAAGCGTAATGTACTGATCCTCGCTCTCCACGCAGGTATCCCGAACCACGAAGGGCGTGCCACCTAAAAGCTCAAGGCGACGTGAACCCTTTTGAAGCCTCGTCCGCGTGTAAAGGCTTGTTTTTGGATTCCTTTTGAAGAAGACCCGCACTCAGTCCAAAAGAAAAGATGACGACTCGACTTCCCGCGATAGCAGGTGGAAAATGTGTAATGGTTTTTGCTTGTGAAAAGGGGATATAATGTATGGAACGAATATCTCATCGGCGTTCGTTTTGTAAGTCGAGTCATGTTATAGCCCGTGCGGCAGTGATTGTAAGGAAGTCTATGTAAAGTTTTATTGTTATCAATAAAAAAGTCTACTTCTATTTCAATTGTGTCAATCAATTTCTCTGCGTACTCTAACTTGATGTTGTATTTCAGATGACCTTATGAATACGCCTTGTGCGATCGCAATTTAGGTTCGTACGGCATCACGCCCGGGGGACGACTATCGATTCTACAGAATCGAGGCGTGACAAGGCTTATGGTTGTTTCTTTTATGGCAAGTCAGGACACGTAAAGAAGGAATGTACAAAGTACCACGCATGGCGTTTAAAGAAAGGTGCATTTCTTAATTTGGTATGATTTAGCTTCAGTATTAAGAAACACATGGTGATTAGATTTTGGTGCAACTACTCACATCAGTGTTTCTATGCAGGGTACCAGATCTACCGAAAGCCAATTGATGGTGAAAGACACATCTATGTGGGAGACGACAAGTCGGTAGAAGTGGATACAATAGGACAAATTTTGGATATTAGTTATTATTGGATTTGATAGACAATTTTATCTAAAGCTTTTATTGTACCGTCTTTTAGACGAAATTTAGTTTCAGTTTTCTTGTTTGACAATCTTATTTATCATTGTTCATTTGGAAACAATAAAGTTTGATCTATCTTTAAATTCAAAATAATGTTGGTATTATTATTATTTTTATTTTAAATGTTTGTGATATGCTATTATCACTTGAAACTATTGCGTCCTATAAAGAAACCTTGTGTATGGAACCACGTGGTACTAAACACAAAAATAAAAATAAAAAATTTAGACGAGAAGTGTAATATTTTTTGAAGATGTTGAGTTTGGGGGAGAAATAAAGTCAATGACATTGTCTTTGAGGAGGAATCGATTGCGATTCCTACTATCACTTTTGACGATGTGCACGATTTTGCACCTGTCATTGATCAAGAAGTGAATTCGGAGCCTCAATAAGACAATGTCGAATTACCTCTATAAGTCGATGTTGAGCTACCTCAACAAGACAACATAAAGGTACCCCCCATTCAAGATAAGGTAACTGTTTCTGAGGAACAAACTCAACAACCTCAAAAGAAGAGGAAGGGATTGTTTTTTAAAGAGACTTTTGTTGGCCCATTGGTCATATGGTCAAACTGATTTTAATAATTGATCAAACTCTGTCTGGATATATGAAGCTAGTCAGGATGTATCGAAATCTTGGACATGATCAAGAACAGCTATCTACACAGTTCAATACCGAAGTAATGTTTGCATGTTCGAGTCTGTATTTCTTTGAGCAATGTATTTTCTATTTTATTGAGTCTAAGAATACGTTGTATACCGAATCGTACTGGCAAATAGGCTATTCCAAAATGATTTCAAAATGTTTTTAAAATGTCCTTAGTTTTGAAAAACATTCTTATTAACAAAAGCTTCAAAAAGGTTTTCAAAAAGGTTTTCAAAAATTCCTAAAAACTAATTTTAAAAACCTAACCTAACCCTGACAGAACTCGGCCAGAGTTCGGCCAGATTTCGGTTAGTGACCGTTTTGATTTTTGAATTCTCTGGAACTTGGTCCTCCTGCAGTTGCGGATTTGACCGAGATTTCCTCATCGAGTTTCGCCCGAATTCTGCCCGAATTCTGTCTTTGGAATTTCTATAAATAGAGAAGGATTTCGATCATTTCAACTCACTCATTCACTTTCAATCTTCTCTCTATCTAAAGCTTTCAGTCTTCCAAAGAGTTTTCTTGAGCTTTAAATTTTAGATCCCAAGCCAATTACAATCCTCTAGTCGATTTGCCAGTGCGGTGCGGTCTCGAAGTTTCTGAGAGATTGTAATCAGAAGGCTTGATTGAAGAATACCTTTTCACAATTGAATTTGGACGAGTTCTTCGTATCAAAGCTCGTGTTGTAGAAGTTGCAAGGACTTCGTAAGAAAACTTGCAGTTTTGCCAATAGTGGATTCAACTGGTAGCAAGAGTTCTACCGACTGGATTAGTCCTCAACAGAGGAAAACCAGTATACATTGCTGTCTTTACGTTTTCTTTCTTATCTCTGCCTTTACATTATTTAGTTGTGATTATTATTCTGTAATCTTGCTGCTAACATTTTTAATTAGCATATTTCCGCTGCCAACTCTATTCACCCCCCCTCTAGAGTATTGTGCTTTACGATTTCGTTCCTACAATTGGTATCAGAGCGGGTGTTACAGGTAAAGCAAGGTAACATTGCAATTATTTATTCTTTTAATTAATTGTTATATAGATCACAGCACAACACGTGGCAACTGTGAAATTCACAAGTGAAGGCCAGGCCACAAACAGACCTCCACTATTTGATGGTACGAACTATACCTATTGGAAAACACGAATGTGTTTCTTCTTGAAATCTCTTGACTTTGATTTATGGTCTATTGTTATTGATGGCTATCAAAAGCCACCTCGTATAAATGTTAATGGAGTTCTAGTTGAAAAACCCCATAAAAGATATACAGAGGAGGAAAAGAAAAAAGCCAGTCTTGACGCACGTGCTATTAACGCTCTATTTTGTGCTTTAGACAGAACTGAATTTAACAGGGTGTCTATCTGCATAACGGCTAATGAAGTGTGGAAGCTTCTTGAAGTTACACATGAAGGCACGACGCAAGTCAAAGAATCAAAGGTCAGCAGACTAACTCAAGAGTATGAGGTGTTCAAGATGAAGCCCAACGAAACAGTTACTCAGATGTTCGAAAGATTCTTGGATATTATAAATCCTTTGTCCTCCCTAGGCAAAGAGTACAGTAACTATGAAAAGATTCGCAAACTCCTGTGAGCACTTACCAAGAACTGGATTTCAAAGGCTACTGCAATCATTGAAGGGAACGACCTCACAACCATGTCCCTCGAAGTACTCATGGGTAAGCTACTCACTCATGAACTGGAGCTACAAGATTTTGAAGAGCCTGCACCAAAGAAGAAGACGATCGCTTTCAAGGCTCAGCACAGAAAAGCTGCTGAAGGTGATTCAGACAGCAGTGAATCTGATGCTGAAGATAAAGCACTCCTAGCAAAGAAATTCAAAAGATTTATGAGATATGAGAGGAGAGCCAAAGAAAACAATAGTAGTAACAACTGGTATCAAGATGATGCTGTCTGCTATGGCTGCAAGAAGAAGGGACACATGAAGAAGGATTGTCCTACAAACTCATCATCAAGCAAGAAGAGCAACAGGTATGAAAAAGGGAACCTGAAGAGATCAACATCTCAGAGATATGCCAACACCAGCATATGGCATGAAAGTGAAGCCAGCGACTCAGAAGACGAACAATCAGAAGATGCTGCAAACGTATGCTTTATGGCATCCGATCAGGTACCTACTGAACTTGTAGTTGATACATATGATGACTTCACCTTTGAGCAACTAGGAGATGCCTTCAGTGAACTGATAAGTGATTACAGGAAACTGCGTAGCAAATATCAGACCTCTAAGAAGGTACTCAAAGCGTATAAAGGAGAAATAGGAAGACTTACCGACCTACTAGCTGAGGTTAGAAATAATGTTAGTGAGTCTGGTGAGCTTTCCTCTATCAAGCTCTTATTACACGAGACTACCAAGTCATCTGAAGAGAAAGACAAAGTTATTGACCAACTCAAAGAAGAACTTTTTAAAGAGAAGAAAAGTCTTCAAAGTGCACAAATCAGAATGAAAATACTCACTTCTGATTATACTAAGTTGTATGACACTTCCAAAAGATTGAAAATTAGGTTAGGAAAACAGCCTGAGACTGCTGCTTCCTTCCCTAACACGTGTCACTTACCGAAAAATTGGAACATTCCCAAGCCAAACACTGTCAGACCTAACCCTATCAAACCTTTACCCCAAAAGGTTAAGCCCGAACAGGATTATAGGTATGCTTTCTTCTATACTAGAAAACCCAAACCTACCAACCATGCACACCACTCAGCTTTCAACACTAAACATGCACAATGTCATTATTGTGGCCTCATTGGTCATATTTCACCTGCATGTAGAATCAGAAAGCTTGTTGATTTAAATATTTATGCTTGGATACCAAAGGCTAACATTTCAGGACCCTAAAAGAAATGGGTACCAAAAGTTTCATCTGCAAATTGTTTTGTAGGTGGAACACCCTTCACATGCTAAAAGCAAATGGATCCTCGACAGCGGTTGTTCACGGCATATGACCGGTGATACTATATTATTTGCAACACTGTCGAAGAAGAAGGAAGGTTATGTTTCCTTCGGTAATAACTTGAAAGGGTATATCATTGGTATCGGTGATGTTGGTAAGTCTTCCTATCCTATAATTAAGTATGTCTGTCTGGTTACCGAGTTGAAACATAATCTACTCAGCATAAGTCATTTAGCTGATCATGGTTATGGCATCAACTTTGGCAAAGACAAATGTACTATAGTTGATAGCTCAACTGGTAGTACTATCTTTGAAGGTATCAGCGAAGACAACATATATGTTTTCTATTTGTTAGAAGAAACTAACATTTCAGGTAGATACTTAATGGCTAAAGGTGATGAGAGTCATCTGTGGCATATGAGACTCGGTCACGCAAATATGGACACAATCTCAAGATTATCCACAAAGAAGCTAGTACGCGGTTTACCGAACATTACGTTCAAGAAAGATTCGGTATGCAGTCAATGTGAAAAGAACAAAGCTACCAGATCCACATTCAAGTCAGTAAACGCAGTATGTACTACTAGACCTCTACAATTGCTTCATATGGACTTATTTGGTCCTAGCAGAGTTGCTAGCCTCGGAGGTAAGCTTTATGCTTTTGTAATTGTAGATGATTTCTCTAGATACACGTGGGTATACTTCTTGACATGCAAGAATGATGCATTATCCGAATTTGTCACCTTTTGCAAGAAAGTTCAGAATGAAAAAGGTTACATGATCACTCGTATTAGAAGCGATTATGGAGACGAATTCAAGAATGCAGAGTTTGAGCAATTTTGTGACACATACGGTTTTGTACACGAGTTCTCATGCCCTAGGACTCCACAACAAAATGGAGTTGTGGAACATGAGAACAAAACTCTATCCGAAATGGCCAGAGTAATGTTAAACCAGTTTAGTCTACCCAAATATTTCTGGGCTGAAGCTGTCAATACAGCTTATTTTGTTCTCAATAGAGTTCTAATTCGGCCCAAATCGAAGAAGACTTCATTTGAGTTATGGTTTGATAGAATTCCATCAGTTTCATATTTTAGAATATTTGGTTGTAAGTGCTTTATTCTTAATACAAAAGACAATTTGTGAAAGTTTGACGAAAAGGCCGATGAAGGTATATTTTTAGGTTATGCAGCCAAGAGCAAAGGATACAGAGTCTTCAACAAACGAACCATGATCATCGAAGAGTCAATCAACGTCACTTTTGATGAACTGAATCAAATGACTATCGATGACAATGACGAAGATCCAACTGTACCAAGCTCAACAACAGCTGATTCTCAACCAAGCTCGACACTAGCTGATCCTCCTAGAGAAGATCCAGGAACCAACTACCTTTAGAATCTGCCGAAAAGATTAAAATTTACGGTTGATCATCCAAAGGATTTGGTAATTGATGACATTACCAAAGGTGTAAGCACTCGTACATCCAGTAGAGATATTGTTTCTAGTGTTCCATTCATTTCACAGCTAAAACCCAAAACTATTGATGAAGCATGTAGTGATAGTTTTTGGATAGATGCTATGCAAGAGGAATTAAACTAATTTGAAAGGAATCAAGTTTGGGAACTTGTTTCCAAGCCTATTGATCATCCGGTCATTGGCACCCGTTGGGTATTCCGAAATAAACTAAATGAGAATGGTTTAGTAACTCGTAATAAGGCTCGACTCGTAGCTCAAGGATACAATCAGGAAGAAGGTATCGACTACGATGAGACTTATGCCCCAGTTGCGAGATTAGAATCCATTCGCATGTTATGTGCATTTACATATTTTCATAATTTTAAATGGATGTCAAGAGTGCATTTTTAAATGGTTTTATTAGAGAAGAAGTTTTTGTAGCATCACCTCCAGGTTTTACAAATTTTAAAAATCCTGATCATGTTTTCAAGTTGAAGAAAGCTTTATACGGTTTGAAACAAGCCCTTCGTGCTTGGTATGATCGTCTAAGCTCTTTTCTACTTGACAACGGTTTTTCAAAAGGCAAGGTTGACACTACACTTTTTATTAAGTCCTTTAATGGTAAGCTTCTTTTAATACAAGTCTATGTTGATGATATCATATTTGGATCTACTGATGAATCTCTGTGTCAAGAATTTTCTAAGTGTATGCAGAATGAGTTTGAGATGAGCATGATGGAAGAGCTGAAATTCTTTCTCGGACTGCAAATCAAACAAACTGATAATGGGACGTTCATAAATCAAGCCAAGTACACAAAAGATTTGCTAAAGAAGTTTGATCTGGACAATGTCAAACCTATTGGCACTCCGATGGCAACTTCAACAAAGCTTGAAATTGATGAACAAGGCAAGCCGGTCGACACACGTAAGTATCGAGGTATGATCGGTAGTTTACTTTATTTAACTGCTAGTCGTCCAGATATTATGTTTAGTGTTTGCCTGTGTGCACATTTTCAAGCTAATCTAAAGGAATCACATCTGTGCACAGTTAAGCGTATTTTTCGATACCTTAAGGGCACTTCTTCTGTTGGCTTATGGTATCCTAAAACTAAGTCCTTTGACCTTATTGGTTATTCAGATGCAGATTTTACCGGATGCAAAGTTGATAGAAAAAGTACCAGTGGCACATGTCATTTCTTAGGCAAGGCTTTAGTCTCATGGTTTAGTAAAAAGCAAAATTCTGTAGCCCTATCAACAACAGAGGCTGAGTATATCGCCGCAGGACGTTGTTGTGCTCAGATTTTGTGGATGAAACAAACCTTGGAAGACTATGATTTATTTTATACATATATTCCCATTTTCTGTGATAACACGAGCACTATTAATTTGACTAAGAATCCTGTATGTCATTCTCGTACAAAACATATCGAGATTCGACATCATTTTCTTAGAGATCATCATCAAAATGGAGATATTGACCTTGTATACATAGATACTGAGAATCAATTAGCTGATATTTTCATAAAACCTCTAGCAGAAGATCGTTTCAATTATTTACGTCGAGAATTAGGAATTTTGGACGTCAATAATGTTAATTGATTTTATTTTATGATTTTATTTCAATATGCAAAAACTGTGTTAGAGACAAGCCAATAAAGAGTCTGTCTGTCACCACAACTATGGTTGAAGCGAAGCGGTACTTAAGAGTTCTTCGGTGAACCTCCGCCAGCTGGGACAGTACTTCTACAGCTAATCTGAAATAGTCGCTGTGTAACAAAATTTAATTTATAAAATAACATTAATTATATTATTTTAATGTCAAAATTACTAATCTTTGAATTAAATATTTGAAATGAGCCAATGAAAAAGAAAGTATTTCAAACCAACCCCAGGCGAATTCGGCCAGACTTCGGACCGAATTCGGCCCGAGTTCGGTTGAAGGTATCAGGTTATATAACCATAACCCGAGAGCCTTTCTTCTTCATTGCTTCCAAACTTCATCAAACAGCAACAGCAGCCGCGCGAGAGAACCCCCTAACCCTAGTTCTTCACCACCCCTTATCTTCCAATCCAAGTGGTGAAATCCATCCAAATCTTGGATTCGTGCGGAGTTCGTTGTTCTCTACAACATATTCAAATTTTGGGAGGTATAACTTCGTATTTTCCCACCTTTCAATTTCGTGCTATTTACTTATTTTTGCACAAATGGCACCTAAGGGATTTAACCCCTTCAAGAGGAAGAAGACAACCAATCCCAGTGAGGAAGGTTCATCTTCGAATCCACCCACGGATTCCCTCTTTTCGCCAATCCAATCTAGCGATGGCGCATTCGACGGGTTTTACTTTCAAACCCTAGATCAAGCCCTACTGTGGTATGGAGATTTTTCCATGAGATCCATATGCACAGGCGCTCCCATCAAGTGGACTGTATTTCCAGAACACCGACCTTTCTTTGAGGCATTAGGGTTACAATATTTTGTTAAACTCTGTTTCTCCGTAGCAACTAATGCCATTAGACTGTTCTACTTTAATATCATATTAAACGCGTTTGATGTAAGCACTCATATTGGAGGATTAGATATCAATTTCAATGATGTTATCTTAGCAGAAATCCTTGGTATTCCCAATTGTAGGAACGAAATCGTAAAGCACGATACTCTAGAGGGGGGGTGAATAGAGTTGGCAGCGGAAATATGCTAATTAAAAATATTAGCAGCAAGATCACAGAATAATAATCACAACTAAATAATGTAAAGGCAGAGATAAGAAAGCAAACGCAAAGACAGCGATGTATACTGGTTTCCCTCTGTTGAGGACTAATCCAGTCGGTAGAACTCATGCTACCAGTTGAATCCACTATTGGCAAAACCGCAAGTTTTCTTACGAAGTCCTTGCAACTTCTACAACGCGAGCTTTGATACGAAGAACTCGTCCAACTTCAATTTTGAAGAGGTATTCTTCAATCAAGCCTTCTGATTACAATCTCTCAGAAACTTCTAGACCGTACCGCACTAGCAAATCGACTAGAGGATTGTAATTGGCTTGGGATCTAAAATTTAAAGCTCAAGAAAACTCTTTGGAAGACTGAAAGCTTTAGATAGAGAGAAGATTGAAAGTGAATGAGTGAGTTGAAATGATCGAAATCCTTCTCTATTTATAGGAATTCCAAAGACAGAATTCTGGCAGAATTCGGGCAGAACTCGATGAGAAAATCTCGGTCAAATCCACAACTGCAGGAGGACCAAGTTCCAGAGAATTCAAAAATCAAAACGGCCACTAATCGAACTCTGGCCGAACACTGGCCGAACTCTGGCCGAGTTCTGTCAGGGTTAGGTTAGGTTTTTAAAATTAGTTTTTGGGGATTCTTGAAAACCTTTTTGAAAACCTTTTTGAAGCTTTTGTTAATAAGAATATTTTTCAAAACTAAGGATATTTTAAAAACATTTTGAAATCATTTTGGAATAGCCTATTTGCCAGTACGACTCGGTGTGCAACGTATTCCTAGACTCAATAAAATAAAAAATACATTGTTCAAAGAAATACAGACTCGAACAGGCAAACATTACTTCGGTCTTGAACTGTGTAGATAGCTGTTCTTGATCATGTCCAAGAGTCTGATACATCCTGACTAGCTTCATATATCCAGACAGAGTTTGATCAATTATTAAAATCAGTTTGACCATATGACCAATGGGCCAACAATCTTCCCCATTTTGATAATTGACAAACTATGAATGATATAACATTTAAGCTTGAAATAAAATCAAAAATTGTTCATGTCTTGCATTTTCTCAAAAGAATGTTAGATCTTTATTTTTCTCCCCCGTTGTCATTTAGCAAAATAATTGCAAAAGAGAAAAACTCCTCGGCAATCAATGCATAAATAACAAACAGTGAAGAAACACAAGAAAATAATCATGATAAATGATAGAAAGAGTAAAGAAAATTTGAATGACATCACAGACATGTATTTGTCTCAGGCAGTTTATAATAAAACAAAAAATATTTCACAGGCAGTTTATAATAAAGAAGCAGATAAAGATGCTAAGTAAATAAGTAAACTGATGTGAATCATAAACTATGAAATCCATAAAGATAAAATGATGTCCAAGAGACATAAAAATATCCAGTACAAGTCCTCGAAAGAAATACTGATAATAAAGTCTAAAGACAGAAAAACTTGGAATGTCGGAGCATTTCCAAGTATAAAGTAGATAATGTCTAAGTCTCAAAAATCAACTAACATATCACAACTCCTCCTCCTCCTCCTCCTCATCATCATCATCAGCATGACCAGCATGTCCAGAAGGACCAGCTGCAGAGGTACCCGCGCCAGAAGGGTGAGGAGGAGCGCCAGTGTAAAACTCACCAACATAATCTCGAGGAGCACGGTCAGAACGGTACCAATCATATGCGTTATCGGGCTGAAAGTAGGCATGAACAGCCTCATCCTCACAGCGGTAACCAGAGAAAGCTGGATCTCTAGGAATGGAACCGGCAGAATGTCCAGTCTGGGCAAATCGAAGATCAGCTAAAGAATTTGTAATCGCCTGATAACGGGTGACGTCGCGGAACTCACGTTCGCGAGCCATGTCCGTCATCGAGACGTGCAAATCTGAAAGGTGCTGGTGTATGCCCTCAAATGTTATAGCATACTGCTGAGGAGGTGGAGGAGGTGGAGCAGTAGCAGGGGCAGTAGGAGGAGCAGCAGCAGTCATACTGTGACGAGATAACTTGAGAAACTTGGGCTCAGGGTCTTGAGTACAAGTAGATAAATCAATGTTGAAACGCTGGAAGATACGTGGGAGAATCATCGCATAAGAGAGATTTCTATCTCTTGCACGACAATGTCCCATCATCTGAATAATGGTCTTAGGGTCAGAAAATGGAATCTCCTTAAGAATGTGATACATAGCAGATAATTCAAGAGACGTGACATCATCCTTCGAAGTAGACTTCGGAAGGAGAGTGGAGCATTTCTTTGAAAGACTCTTTTAAACCAATCATAGTACTTGTTGTACATTTTAATATTGAGTTATATCAAATGGATGTCAAAACGGTATTTCTCAATGGTAACATTGACGAAATAATTTATATGGTGCAACCAGAAAACTTTGTGTCAAAAGACCCAAAGAATATGGTTCACAAACTGACAGAATCTATTTATGGACTCAAGCAGGTTTCTCGTCAAAGATACTTTGAGTTTTAACAAGTGACTATCTCATTTGGTTTTAAAATAAACACAGATGAAGATTGTGTGTATCACAAGTTCAGTGGGAGTAGAAATAATTTTCTGGTTTTGTATATTGATTGAAGTGTTCAATGCAAACCAGGTGACACCTCTCGTTAAAGGAGATAAATTCAGTCTCAAATAAGTGCCCTAGGGTTAGCCTTAAAATTAAGAAAATACAATAGATTTTTCCTTCGTGATTAGTTGTAGGAAGTCTAATGTATCCACAAGTATGTACGCGTCAGGATATTACGTACATAATTCGGATGTTAGGCAGATATTTAAGCATATATGGATGGATCATTGGGTACCAGCCAAACTACTTAAGTAATTAATAGACAACAAGAAATTATATGCTCTTTACAGGAGATAGAATAATTCTGGTGATCATAAGGTATTCCGACTCCGATTATGTTGGATGCTAACACAGCATGAGATCCACATCAGGTTATGCTGACTAATGGAGATATATTTTGGATGAGTGTCAAACATGCACTCATAATTTCTTCCATCATGAAAGCAAGGTTTATAACATGCTGTGGGGTATCTATTCAGGGAATATGGTTACGAAATTATCACAAGGCTGCGCCTACAGTACGGTGTTGAAAACCACATAAAATTATGGTGTGACAATAAATCAGCAGTACTGTATTCCAATAACAACAGAAACTTGTATAAGTCAAAGGATATTGACATAAAGTTTCTAGTTGTGAAGAAAAGAATTCAGAATGATTATAGTGTTCATATAGCACATTAGGACAAACTCCAAGTTAGCGGATCCGCTCACAAAAATATTATCACCCAGGGTCTTTCATGAGCATACTGCTCATATGGGTGTTAATTAAGAATATGGCAATATAGTAGGAGTTTTTATTTTATGTATTTGGGTGCTATTTGGTTTTGGATACATTTATGTATTAAAGTATTTTGGATATTTATCTGATCAGATATATGAAAATTCAGTTCATTCTGTTTTCATTATATTAAAGTATTGATCTCATTAAAGTTAAGGAGGACCAGTTGGAAATAGACATGTATTGATCACATTGCGTGTAATTTCTATGCTACGCATCCATGATTGATCTTTGTCGTTTAGCTATATTGGTATATGTGACCATTGATGGTTTAGTTACGCTATATGTGACGAAGGCCGCTTTGATCCTATGTTGATATGGTTAATGGACGAGATTGTCCGAATATACCCTAAGGATTACAATAGCAATTTATGAGCTCACTAAGGTTAACACAATTATAAGGTTACATATGTGGCCTAGTGGGAGATTGTTGGAATTATTCAATAATTATGGGGCCACACATGTAAAATTAATTTTGTTTGGGCTATCTAAATAATTAAGCCAAATTAAATTGGTCTATTTGGAAAATTGGCTTAAGGGTATAATTGTCATAGAATTAATGTGTAGATACCGGAGATAATTCTAATTTGATGAGGGGCCAAATTAGAAATATCACAACACACTTATCTATATATATGTGTATTCATTAGGGTTATGGTCCCCAACTCATACGGCCACAAAGAGAGGGTTTCTCCATTCTCTTCTGTATCCCCATCAACAAAGAGAGGAACAAAGATTTCATCTTTGTTATTAAGGGCCGTAGCGGGTTGGAAGATCGAACCCAATAAAGAGACGATCGCTTCAACATCCATCAAGTCTAGCAATGGATTCAGGTACGCTTCCACAATCAATTTAATTTATGTTCTTCATCTAATGAATCGACAGGGTACAACAAATATCTAACAGAAGACTGTCGACAGGCCCTCCGCAGCCGAGTCGTCATTCCCACCGTCCTCTCCATGTCAGCCTCCTTCTTTCTCGCCTGCGCCGTCCTCGTAGTCGCGCCCTTCCGTTCCGTGGCCGGAGCTCAAGGGGGAGTCTTGGGCGCTCCGACCTTCCCCTGATCCGGCTCGCTCTCCTCGTCGTCCAGCTTGAGGGCCCTCGCGGCCACCCGACGGGACCGGGGGAGGGGGCTCCCCTGGGGGAGGGGGGCCGGGCGGGCGGAGAGGCGGGTGGACGTCCTCCTCCCCGTCCTCGGGGGCTCGGGGGATCCAGCCTTGGCTTTCTTGGGGGAGAGGGACAGCTGGTGGCCCTCCTCACGGAGCAGCAGGTCCTCGACTCCCTCGACTCTGCGGAGGGCTGCGAGAGCGTCGGCCATGGCAAGGTTGGTCATGTTGGCCTGGATGCCGTTCCTCTTGCAGAGGGACTGGAGCTCCCTCCTCGAGAAGCTGTGGAAATCCATGGCTCTCTTTTTGGCTCTTCTTGTGATTGGGACAAAATAAGAATGGAGGAGGAGGAGGAGGAGGAGGAAGTGAGAATAATATATATATATATATATATATATATATATATATATATATATATATATATATATATATATATATACTATTATACTATTCTCACTTCCTCCTACATATATATATATATATATATATATATATATATATATATATATATATATATATATATATATATACCTTACTAAATATTTGGATAGTACCTTAGCTAAACGATTATTTTCCAAATAAATAGTTAAAGTATTTTCTAAAAATATTAATTAAGAAATTAAATATTGAACTAGTATATACTTTAAAGGTTGCTTTGATTCAAACTCTTTTGTATTACCACTAGCTAATCATATCTATATAATTTTAGCTCCTTTATAGTATGGGATAGTCGGATAGTTAGATATACCTAGCTAATGGTTATTGATTAGAACTTAAACCAATTTTCAACAAATCAGGTGGACTTTGAGATTGCAATCCCTCTATTCTCGATCTTCCAGAGCAAGACAAGTACACCGACTCGAACTCTTTACTCTGTAATTTTGTCTTGCTTTATGCTCTCATATTGACACGTTGTACACACGATTGTTCATTGTTCATTGTTCTTCGTTCATTGTTCATCGTTTATTTTTCAATGTTCTTTACTTATACATTAGGGTGGAAAAATACTACAGATATGTGACCAATCCTATATTAGCTAGGCATTGACTAATAGCTTAGGTCTCACATCATGCACGTGGGACTCTAAGCCGTATCATTATTCATGTGCTCTTGTATCCTGTACTACCCCAGTCGGTCACATATTCTTATAGTTATTTCAAATGCATTTTACACTGATAGTCTAGTTCATTGTTCTGGATCTAGTACTATAGTTTCATCGTTATTCATATACTACAGTTTCATGTTCTGGTTCTTGTACCATAGTTCATATTGTAGTTCATTATTTATGCATTTCAGTTTACTTTGTTTAGTGCTTCTTGTCGGGGTTATACTTTGCTCTTTTCCTGACAGGATACGTTGCAGTGTGCTTGATGATGTTGTACCACCTTATGGGCCAGAGCCCGAAGCTGGTGGAGTTGTATTTCAGGATGGACTTAGAATTGCAGAGTTATAGTTAGATCTTTTCTTAGATTTGTTTTTAGAGATTTTTATTATGTATTGCATTAAGGATTCAGGATTGTATAATCTCATTCAGGTTACCAGATTTGTCTCCGGATGTTATTGTTCAAATAACTTGTGGATTGTGGTGATTTTGGGAATGTATATAGTAATTGTGTTATTTTATGTACCTTGTATCTTGGAGTTTTCCTTAGTATTATACAGCTTACAGCGTTGTGTCTTCAAACGTAGGCTGGGCATGTCCGACTCGTGTCCGATTATTCGAAAGCGGGTCGTGACATATTTTTAGTGGTAGCCCATGCAGGTTTGTCCTAATGGCACTTAGGCTATAAAGTCTATTGGGGAACCTGTTAGACTAAGAAAAACTCATCACAACATAGGATCCGTCAGAATTGGGTATAGTTATTGAATATAGAGATTGATTATACTTAATATTTTCTAGGAGGTTTATTATTTTCCTAGGACTTAGCAATCAACAAGTTTTCTTTCTATTACAGGATGGTTGCCACTAGGAAGACCGCAGATCAGCTCGAAGCTGCAAGAGCTTCGGATCAGACCACAGACGATGTACCAGTGGATCAGCTTCCACCACCACCTCCTCAGCTTCCTCCGTTGCCTCCAACGATGATGGTCGATGGCGCCCAGGTGATGGCCATGTTCCAGCAGTTCATGGAGACACAGAACCATTAGGCTGTGTAGTTTCGCACTACGGTTATGGATGCCCTCAAGATCCAAGAGCCAGCTCCACCAGCACTGGTAGCACCTACAGCGCTAGTAGCACCGAGACCAGGGACCGCTAGAGATTACCAGAACCTTTGTCCGATAGATTTTTGGGGCTATGAGGGGATAGTGTATGCTGATGGGTAGTTGAAAAATGTCGAACGGACGCTGAAGATGGCGAGGATTCCAGATGACCTGAAGGTGAAAGTTGCGATCATACAACTTTTTTATCTTGCCAGAGCTTGGTACCGAGAGGAGCCTCAGTTAGTTGCGCCCCAGATTCTCTGGACAGACTTTAAAACTCTATTCAAGAGAAGTTCTTTCCAGGCGTTGAGCGAGACGAGCTTCAGATGCAGTTTGAGACATTACAGCAGGGAAACATGACGGTAGCAGGGTACACATCGAAGTTCACCCGACTTAGCAGGTTCACGAAGAACCTAGTCAGCATACCAGAAGAGAGAGCTTGGAGGTTCAAGAAGGGCCATACCAGATAGTTGTGGCATGCAGTGACAATCAGCCAGGCGACGACTTATTCGAGCATTCTAAAGATTGCTCAGGCGGTGGAGAAGGAGATGGACCTGATGCTTAAGAGGGGCCGGGACATCGGCAGAAGCAGCTATCAGACACCGGCGAAGAGGACTCAGATTCAGGCAAGGCTACAACAGCCAGCACAGCAGCATCACCATCCTGCCAGAGTTTATGCAGATCAGCCACAGAGGTAGCAGTTGGCAGTCACTTGTAACTATTGTCACCACCCAAGACATCATTACGACGAATGCCGCAAGAGGCCGAGGCTTTGTTTGTTCTGTGGATCACCTGCTCACCAGGTCAAAGACTGTCCAAAAGCTATTGATCGTATTGCCCAGGGACGAGCACGCGGAACACCGGGACCGCAGCAGGAGGACCTACCTTTTTAGGTCTAGCAGCCGCAGGGAGCGCAGCCAGAGGGACGAGTCTACCTCCTGACAGCCGAGGAAGTGGAGGCCATCCCGATTTCGGACGAGTACTGACTACCGGGGGCACTTGTGGACCGCTACCTTTTTTTTGATGTTCCTTCTAGAATTTTTCTTGTTGTTTTTCTATTCGAGACTTGTTTCTACAGTCTCCCTATCTTACTGTTGTTTTATAGTACCTAGTAGCTACTTGTTGACTTTTGATTATCTTTTGGTATCCACTAAAATTGTTTCTAAATAACAGATACTATCACTCTCTATCATCACTTAGAATTTTCATGAACTTCCTTGAAATTTCTGGATGAAGTTAAGAAAATCACTACAACAAAAAACCCTTTTAATGACGGCTAAAAAACGTCATTAATGACAAACCTTGACGCTTTTTTTCCAAAGCAACCGTTATGAAAACGAGTGTTATAAATAATTTTTAAAAGCGTTATAAAAAACCCGTCATGAATAGTTTCTATAAAAGCGTTATGAATAGTTAATATATAGTGCACAATTCAGAACAATTTTAAAACGTTATGAATAGATAATATGTATAGGCTCAGTGCAACACATTTATAACACTTTATACTATTCAAATTAGCATATTTATAATGCTCTATACTGCACAGTATATATTACATTCCAAAAACTTAATATTATATATCACCATCTTTATTACATTTCTCAAAATAGAGTACATATCAACATCTTCATTACATTGAATATCCAAATACATATATATATTTACAACTACCAAAATTGTCCACATCAAAACTTGGCCACATCAAAATTGTCTACAGAACATGTAGCAAAATCCTGAAAAAGATAAAAATAAAGTTCAATATACTTTATTTATTTGGGTAAAATCTATTGTAAGTTTAACTTATCCGTGTCCGTGTTCGTATCCTAAGTCTGTATCGTGGCCTTATGGATAACGATAAATTTGTAGAAACAAAGGAGAAAACCTCACCTGGATTGTGCTGTCCAAATAAAACCTAGGCAATTGCCAATCTGCCTGCCTCTCCAGGATACCCAGCCCACAAGACCGCCCCGATGGTCCGATCATCCTTCGCGAAACTGACTTCCACTGGACGTAGGTGCCACAATTCACGTCCATTCCTGAAGAGAAAAAAATCCAAGGTTCTTGAAGCTCGACTAGAATTTAAATCAATAAGAGAATTATGAAACTCTCGATCAAATGACAGTCATATTTATTGTGCATTTGATAGACTCGAGTCGAGCCGACTCAAAAATTTGTGTCGAGACTAACACTAATAATAGAGATGAAACAAAAATGACTTTGAGTCAGAATGAATCTGAAAGAAGAGTCACAACCAAAATCTATGGAATATGCGAGTCTGAACACGATCTTACCGGGAGTGCCTGTGGATCTCCTTGATCGCGAGCGGGCGATCGTCCCAATCATCGAACGGAACCACATTCTTACATCCATATAAGTTTATATATATATATATATATATATATATATATATATATATATATATATATATATATATATGAATACCATATTATCATCTATAAGCCCAAAAAATTAAAATGATCACATCACACAAAACAAAATAAATACCAATAACCACCTAAGTAGAACCCGTAAGTTTTCTTTTTTTCGAATCCTTTTCCGAGAGAAAAATAAACATATAAGCCTAATATTTCCATGGTCCAATTAGTAAATCTCCTATATATAATCTTTCTTCTCACTTATTTTGGACATCCTAATTCCTCTCAAATGGAGACCAATATTTCCTTCAGCTTCTTTGTTGGATTATGCCTGTCTCATAACCTTACCAAATAATGCCTGAGTAAGATTCTAAACTACCAACCATGGAATGCCATTCGAGTAACAAAGCAATGCTCTCTTCATATACTCAGCAATATCCCCACTCAAAAACTGAAGTCCTATTTGAGCTTATTGTTGATGTTAACTACACTTCCATCATATGAATGCATTTGAAAGAAATAGTAGTTCATCAGTTTAGCTCAATAACATGAGAATTTGTAACTGTTATGCCTAAAAACAGAATTCAAAAAACATGTTGCTCTATGGAAATTCACCATTGAGTAGCATTTTGCACCAAAAAACTAAACAATACAGAATAGTTAAAATAAAGGATGTTACCATCTCTAAGGTGCGCCTGTTGCTCCATTGCTTGAAGGCGAAACTTCAACTCATTGTTCTGATTGGTAAGTCTAGCTGAATCTCTCTGTAATCAGTGGAGAGAAAGTATAAAATCAGAACTTGCAACTTGTAACAAATCTACGACAAATTCTTACAATGCACATGTAATTTCTCATAATCTACACGTTTCTAAATATCTCTTAGCAAATTTTGAAGCAACCTACATGTAACAAAGTCAATTGTGCTGATAATATGGCTGCTTTTGTCGGCAAGGTCTGCACCTTGTGTTCCAATTCCAAAATATAACGCTTGCGTTCTTTAGAACGATCAGCCGATTGGCGGTTAGCCAATATCCTGACAGCACCAAAAAAGAACTTTAAATACCTAGCTAAACAAAAAAGTGACTTGACGACGCAATTACAAACACAAAAAAATATAAGCCCAATATTTCCAATCCTTTTTCGAGCGCGGACGAGTCCGAGAAGTACGGGATCCCGCCGACGAGGCGGTTGTGGCAAAGCACGAGGTTCGCCAGTGACGGTGCCGACGGCAGCGACGCAGGGATGCTCCCGGAGAGCAGGTTGAAGCTGAGGTCGAGGGTCCTCAGCCGCGACAGCGAGGAGAGCGACTCCGGGATGGGGCTGGAGAGGAAGTAGCCGGCGAGTGCGAGGAAGAGGAGCTGGGCGCAGGAGGAGACGGCGCTGGGGATGGAGCCGAAGACGCGGCCCGGGACGAGGGAGAGCTCGGCGAGGGCGGACAGCTGGCCAAGGGAGGGGGAGAGCCTGCCCGTGAGGCCCGGGGAGCCGGCGTGCGGGTCGTCGAGGTTGAGCGCGACGACGCGGTCCGCCGAGCAGAACCCTTCCGCCTGCCCAGTGTTGTAGATCGCCACCACCACCATGTAGCCCAGCATCACGTGCGACATCCCGCCGGAGAGGAACGTCACGAACCCGCTTCATATTTTTTGTCGGGAGGAAGAAGAAATTAAAAACCCTAGCTCTAATTTTTAAGAGAATGGGCTCTAGGGTTAGGGTTTTAGAGTTGGGGAAAAGGAAGGAGAAGAAGAGGAGGAGAGGAGGGTGTTGCTGAACTAGAGTTAGGGTTTTGGATCTATCCTTAGGATTTTGGAGTTGGGGGAGAGGAGGGAGGAGAAAGGAGGAGAAGGAGAAGATCGACCAGAATTGGGGGGAGAAAATTTTTTTTGAAGCGCACGCAGGGTGTAGAAGGATTTTGCCAAAAATTAAACTTAAAAAATATTACAAGTTTGCCACCGCTCTAAAATATTAATGACGTTTTGTTTTATAAACGTTATAAAAAGTCCAAAATTAGCCCAAACCGTCATAGAAAAAAGGTATTTCAAACTTTGATAACGCTTAGGTATCAGGCGTCATCAATACGTCTTGTCGAGCGTTATTAATAGGCCTTTTTGTTGTAATGAATATTTGACAACCTACTATGACCTGGATTATGGAGGCCGTAAGTCCACTGCTGCTAGCTGCGCACTGGCGAGGCATGGGTTCTAAGCCAAAGTAATTACGGGTATTCACAGGTTCTCAGATATTATCAAGACTAAGTCCTAAATTTATATTGTTATCGGATAAAGTTGATTAAATATCTCGCTAGTTTATTATTATCGGGACCATGGGACCGAAGGTTCACTGCATCCAGATACATACTTGCGAGGTAGGAACTATAGGAAAAGTGACTCCAGATATTAATGATTGCCGGATACTATTAAGACTATTATCCTTTGATCGTGATTATCACTTTGTACGAATTTAAATCGTGCCATTTTATTTGATTAATTTATTGTGCCAAATCATGCCATCTGAAATTTCGAGGATGAAATTTTTTTAAGGGGGGTATATTTGTAACCCCACTTTCCCGAATTTATGAATTTATGGTAATTTAAAAATTTGAAATATTATTTTGTGTTTATTTTGAGGAATAGTCATTTTTAAAATTTGATATTCTATTGTGATTTTTATAAATGAAATATTTGTTATCATACTCTAGCCTATACTTGGAGTGTTCTCCAAGTTTCTAACCACCTTGTAACCCCTTCCTAACCTCCCAACAAACTTTGTAACAATTTTTCCTATTCTCTAACAAACCCAACAAACTCCCCTAACTAACTTTTCCTAACAGTTTGTAATAAAGAAATTTACTGGGGTCCTTTTTGTAAAATACCAATTATTTTTCTCAACTCTATTTAAACCTCACCACTCATCTCTCTCTCTCACTCTCACTTATTTTCTTCTCTAAGGGTGTGTTTGATTGCAAGGTGGAAAATACGTAGAAAAGAAATTAATTCCATGGAATTATTTTTCTAGGAAAAAAAATTTCATGGAATTTTAAAATTTTTCATGGAAAACTTAATTTGGTTGTTTGATTGTCATTATTTTCCACGAAAAATAGTTATTTTTCATGAAAAATGATATTTTCCTATGGGTTAGACAAGTTTCATTTTTCACTATTTTAGAAGAAAATATGGAAAATGTAAGTTTTTTGGAAGATAATTCCATGAAAAATATAAGCTATCAAACACTACAATTGGTGGAAAATTTGTGGTGGAAATATTTTCCATGGAAAAAAAGCCCAATCAAACACACAGTAAGTCTAAATCGGGAGAGAGCAGAGCTCCCATCTCCTTTTCCCCAAATATCCTAATCCTAACCCTAACCCTTACCCTAATTTGTGCAGCTGATGATAGCGATGGCAGTGGTCTGCCACCACCGTGGTAGCGCATAAGCCCTCTGACGACTTGGCGGTCCCTCCTCCGAGCGGCTCCTGAGCTAGTTTGGCACGCGCCACTACTTCGGCGATGATCTCTTCGGCAGCAACGGACCGGCAATTTCATCTTCTCCTACATATCCGCGTGCCAAGCTTCGACGAACGACAGTACACCCAGATTGACCACGACGATGATCTTCCCCGGCATCAGCGACTAAGGCATGGTTCTCTACGACGATTCGTCTTCCCGTGACGACGGCGAGATCATCTCCTTTCGACGACGCACAGCATTTCCCGACGATCGACGAGGTGAGTATTAAGAAGTTCGATTCTAGTTTGCTCAGATCTGGAATTGACTGTTGGGAAATTCTTAATGTTCAATTCGTGTTTTGGTTTCTTCCTGACGAGGACTTTCGAGAAGAGTGTGCAATTGATGGATTAAGTTGTTTGTTTAGTTTGGGAGATTAGGATCTAAATCATTTCAGGATCTTTCACTGCAGTTGAACGCAGAGAGGCTGTGTCCGATGTATTGAGATCGTGTCCTACTTCGTGGAATTGAGTCCTCACTCCAAATTCGGATCCCATATACTCAGGTAGCGTTCTAACCTCCTTAATGTTGAGTTATTCATCGTTAGGAATTTTAATAAGAGTGTTGGACAGGATCGAGATTTGGGCGGTGTGTGTGTGTGTGACCAGTGCTTTTAGTTTGTGTCCAATGACTGCGTTCGTGTCCAACTCTGTTCCAAGTTGGTCTCGGGACTGGCTGGGAATGGGACTGACCATATTTTCGCGCACTGGTTGAGCTACATGTTCAACTTTGAGCATATGAGCTAGAGTTGTATATTTCATAAGTTCTAGTTTTGATTTTTATATTTTGTAAACTATTAATTTGTATCTCCTGGTAGATTTTGGGTTGTATATTCCGTAGGTTTTGATTGGGGTGTGTGTGGATTTTCAATTATACTTACTGGGTCGGAGTCTGATCATACTGAGCAGTGTTTGGTTCATTTGAGCTGTGGAATTTTTGATTTAAATATTTTGTTGAACATAGCCATGTTGATGCTGAACTAATGTTCAGAATTATAGGCTGAGCTTCTTTTCGGTTGGACCTGGGTTGTGGTTTGCTGAAGCTCAGTTTAGCTTCTCTAAACTGAGAGGATGGACTCTGTAATGTGGGGTATGGGCTCTAGTGTGTGGGCTGGGTTTAAATGGAAGGTATATGGACTGGAGTTGATATTAGATGTGTCGGCCGTGTCCAGGATTAGTGTCGGGTGCAAGAAGATGTGGCAGGCCTATGTTGTGTCGTTGGGTTCATTTTGAATTATAAACTTATGTTAAATCATGTGTTCACTTCTTCTTAAATTCATTTATAGTTGTTAGTGTTGGTTTGTTTCAATTTTGTTTTCCCTGCATAATTGATTAAGGGCGTTTTGGGAACCTCTATCTTTTGGTTCAATTGTAGCTATCAGAATGAGCTATATTTAAGAATTGTGTGAACTAGGCTTATAGCTTCAATGTTAGAATAAAGACAATTTCGTTTTGGATCAAGCCAGTACGGTGAGTTTGGCATCAGGTTTGGAATATATTAATATTATTTATATTAATAATAAATGTTGAACTAGACTGCAGTCAGTAGGCCTGACTTGGGCGTGGTGGCTTATTTGATTGAATTAAGGTTGGAATTGAAAGCTAAGAAATGGTTTTTCTTATTGAAAGCAGTACATTTGAATTCATATATATATATATATATATATATATATATATATATATATATATATATATATATATTGCCTAAAAATATATATATATATTGCCTAATCCTTGGTAGTATTTTTACAGTAAATAATTAGTAAAACTTGCCAATCTGTATAAATACTACTAAGGATTAGGCAATATATATATAAATACTACCAAGGATTAGGCAATATATATATATATTTACCTTACTAAATATTTGGATAGTACCTTAGCTAAACGATTATTTTCCAAATAAATAGTTAATGTATTTTCTAAAAATATTAATTGATAAATTAAATATTGAACTAGTATATACTTTAAAGGTTGCTTTAATTCAAACTCTTTTGTATTACAACTAGCTAATCATATCTATATAATTTTAGGTTCTTTATAGTATGGGATAGTCGGATAGTTAGATATACCTAGCTAATGGTTATCGATTAGAACCTAACCAATTTTCAACAAATCAGGTGGACTTTGAGATTGCGATCTCTCTATTCTCGATCTTCCAGAGCAAGGCAAGTACACCGACTCGAACTCTTTACCCTGTATTTCTGTCTTGCTTCATGCTTTCATATTGACACGTTGTACACACGATTGTTCATTGTTCATTATTCATAGTTCATTGTTCATTGTTCTTTACTTGTATATTGGGGTGGGAAAATACTACAGATATCTGACCAATCATATATTAGCTAGGCATTCACTAATAGCTTAGGTCTCACATCGTGCACGTGTGACTATAAGTCGTACCATTATTTATGTGCTCTTGTATCCTGTACTACCCCAGCCGGTCACATATTCTGATAGTTATTTCAAATGCATGTTACACTGATAGTCTAGTTCATTGTTCTGGATCTGGTACTATAGTTTCTTCTTTATTCATGTACTACAGTTTCATGTTCCGGTTTATGTACCATAGTTCATATTGTAGTTCATTATTCATGTATTTCAGTTTACTTTGTTTAGTGTTTCTTGTCGGGGTTGTACTTTGCTCTTTTTTTGACAGGAAACGTTGCAGATGTGCTCGATGATATTGTACCACCTTATGGGCCAGAGCCCAAAGCTGGTGGATTTGTGTTTCAGGATGGACTTAGAATTGCAGAGTTATAGTTAGATCTTTTCTTAGATTTGTTTTTAGAGATTTTTATCATGTATTGCATTAAGGATTAAGGATTGTATAATCTTATTTAGGTTACCGGATTTGTCTCCGGATGTTATTGTACAAATAACTTATGGATTGTGGTGATTTTGAAAATGTGTATAGTAATTATGTTGTTTTATGTACCTTGTATCTTGGAGTTTTTCTTAGTATTATACAGCTTACTGCGTTGTGTCTTCCAACGTAGGTTGGACGTGTCCGACTCGTGTCCGATTATTCGGGAGCGGGTCGTTACAGTAAGTATATCTGCTAATCTGTATTTGATACAGGTACGAGGAGTCGGCTATCGGTAAACAATCGCTTAAATCTGATATATCCAATACATATGTTGGTTTAACTTGCTTGCTTAACATGTTAAATATAGAATGCTACAATGTTGCCTTACCATGAACATTGCTTAAACATAATATACATGCAAAACAATGCTTTCTATGAGAATTGCCATAACATGCTTAAGATGTTAATGCTAACGATGCCTCAGTTATGCCTTTTCATGATAACACCAAGTCTGCTATAATGATGCCTCCACACGAATGTTGTTAAGAACAAGTTTACATACTTCAATGTTTCTTCTCATGAACTATAAACTGATGCTAGGCCCCAACTAGAAAGATTACTTTAGTGAATGCTTGCTAAAATTGACCACTCAGTGTCGTTTTAGGCGAGTGGGTTGGATTCTGTTCGTCAGTACATAGATGATGTACTGACCCACGTTATGGGCACTCTTTTTAGGTGCTCGTGATTGAAAATTTTTGTACACGAAGATTGGCTTGATCGGTCCTACGACATCGAAGATTTGTTGGGCATGCAGAAGCTCTCCTTGCAAAAGATAATGCCTTCTATTTATAAAGGGCATAATATATTGAACATTGTAATCAGTTGTCCCAGTGAGTTGTAAGCCAAGTCGGTATATCGAGTTGTAATCCAATGTATCAAAGTATCAAATTTAAGCTTTAAGGCATTTACACAGTTGGCTATCAATGTAAAGTGAGATGTGATGTAAACTTTGTATTCCATTTCAAGTCTTGTACTCTATTTTCAATTATCAATAAAGATAGCTTATTTTTACATATCTCCGTGTGAACTTCAAGTTTTCTGCTTATTTTTGCGGCTACAATTCAAATAATATGTTCAATTCATGAGTAAGAACGTCTTCATTATATTCAATTTGTCTGTTTCTGCCACTGCAATGTGTTTTTATTTGGAGATTATCAATTATGTATTGCCTTTGTCTTATACAAATGTAATACCAGACTTGTACGGCATCACGCCCAAGCGAGGATGATCGATTCCAAGAGTTAAACATGAGTGAAATGACTCTGCAAAATCAGGGCGTGACAAATTGCTACTAGAGCATGGCTTTACATCCTTGGACTCTTATTTGATTCGTTTCATATCAAAGTTGTGTCTGTGATTAACCAAAGTTGCTTCCACGAGTATTCAACGTTGCTTCGGCGATTAAATCAAAGATTGCTTTCACGATTATGTTGTTGTTATTCCTGTAATCCTTCAAGTTGTTCTGTGTCTGAAAGTTTGTTGACCCTCTTGGCTGCTCACTGGATGTTCCATACAATAAGTTTAAATATATTGTGATGCTCATGAATAAATGCTTGTTGTTGGTGTGGACATTAGTAACCCAAAAATGACTTGATGCCAGAGTATGCTATTTTGTGGTTGATGTTCGGAATGTGGGATAGAGAAAATTTGTCATGTGTGCTTTTGGAATATGTTAAGAATTGCATGTGATGTTGGAAAGAATTGTGAATGGGGTAATTGATGGATGAGTTCAACAGAATTGATGAGTTGACTCATGTGTGTTGGCTAGTGCTTTGAGACCCTGAGAATGTTGGCTTGTGATTTGAGACCCTGAGATGTTGGCTTTACATTGTCATCATTATTGTTTCACTTAACAAAATGCCTGGAGGAATTGGCTTTTGAAAATAAACGAGAAAAGTACAAGAAGTACAAATTTGATTCTGAGAAAGTATTGCTATGGAAGTCTGATCTGCAAATGATCACTTTGTTCCTTGGACCATATGATGATGATGAAGATCGCTGCTTGAAGTTGAACAACCGGAAGAACTAAGTCACCAGAAAGGTATCGACGCACTTGGGCACTGATGGAGAGGCCGAATGCTTTCCTGCTTTGCTTCACTCTGTTCTGAAAGAAAGGTTGAAGAAGAATGCTCTCGAAATCTCTAAGTTCTGATCTCTGTATTCTCTCCTGTCTCTCTCTGTTTTTTCTTGAGAAGAAATCAGTCCATTTATAGGCTTGGGCTCATGTGCGTAAAAACTCAGCAAAAGTTCCGTCTTTACGCCAACAACCGCTACCCACGACCAAAGTCATCTTCTGTATGTGTTGACACGTGTCCCATCATTTCATTAAGAATAGGATGCACATACACACGTTCTTCGGGATGTGTGGCATGAAAGCCATGTAGGCAAACCACGTTCCAAGCTGGTCAGAAGAATAGGACGTAAAACAACCCCAACGTAATCTGAGCGTAAAGCAGTAGACTAGGCGTAAAGTAGCCCTGACATAGACTTCCCGCGTAAAGTGGTTGTTAAATAACCTTGAGCGTAAAAGTAGCTCAAATAGACTTTACGCACATGTCAACTGTTGAGCGTAAAAGCTCGTATAGTCTTCATGCGTAAAAGAAGCCATAGTGTGAGCGTAAAGTAGCTCAATCCACATACTAAACGACAATATTGGTCTCTGTGTAAAAACAAATCCCTTTGAATTCTGTGATATATGCCATCATTAATATCTCCATGTCAGAGTTTGCATTAAATGCGAGACTTGACAGCTTTGTCCAGCGTAAAAGTGGCTGATCTGCTCTTGGCGTAAAACCATGGGTGTAGACCCGAGCGTAAAATGATCTGCCTGCTTTAGGCGTAAAGTGATTAGCCTTGTCTTGGGCGTAAAGTACTTAGCCTCTCTGCAACCTAAAGTGGCTCAATTGGAGTGGAATGATCTATCACTTTGACTCTTTCTGTGAAGCACTTTTTACGCTCCTACAAGATCCCCTTCAAAGTTTTCAAATATCTCCAAAATTTGAAACACTTTGAACAGAAGCGTAAAAGTTGAGTTTTGACCAGTCAGCGTAAAATTTGGGATACGCAACAGTCATCCGCGTAAAAGCAAGGACATCCAACAGTTGGCATAATTTCTGGAATTTGAACCGATTTGAAATCTCCCTATAAATAGGGTTCTTCGAAGAGAGAAAACACTTTTACTCATCCTTTTGCAATCTCGAATTCCTTTGCTCTGTCTTTCTTCGAAACCCTCATTTTGATCCGATGGCTCCCAAGAAATCCTCCGCCGCCAGTAACAAGGAGAAGAAACCTGTCGTTGATTCATCATCGGCTCCCGTTCAGTCGTCAACACCACATCGACAACCCAACCCGGCTGTAGCTCCGCCTATGATGGGTAAAACCTGATTCTTTGGCTGGGAAAACTCTTCGAGGAAGGAAAAGATAACCCAAACCCTCAGTTTTTACGCCCACGTCGTACGTGTTAGCGTAAAAACTGAAATGATAATATACGCCTACGTTGTACGTGTTAGCGTAAAAAATGAAAAGAGCACACCCACGTTATACGTGTCAGCGTAAAATTTGGATTATGCCCACAATTAATGTGCTAGCGTAAAACTTAACTACGTCCATGTTCATACATGCCAGCGTAAAAAGTTATGTTACACTCACATTCAGCATGTGGTAGCGTAAAATTCATCAATCACTGAACAATCTTTGTAAAACAAAGAGTTCATAAACTTTTATCAACTTTTAGTAAGCGTAAAAGTCATAGAACTTTCAAACTAATTTAATCTCTTTTGTCCTTTTGTCAGTGGATTTGCAAGTTCACCCTCTCGCAGAAGTTTTCGGATCGTCAGTTGGCATGGTGGGTTCGAACTATCTGGAAGATTTATCTCATGTCAAATTTCCTCAGTCGAACCCTGAATATCCAGTAGAGAGGGCACAACTGATAGCAGCTCAAGGGGATAGAATGTTGTTATCAATGATAGACGGGGAAGTACTGATGTCGCTAGATAATCAACAATTCCTGAAGCCAGCTTTCTTATTTGGAGATGCGATAGATTACAATCACAGACTCATCCAAAAAAAGAGGCTTGGGTATTTAAATCTGGAGAAAGGGTAATGTATCTCCCGGACATGGACAGGGATTACCCTATATCTGCTTTCGTCTATGCTAGCCATTACCGTCAAATGCTGTGGAATTTGACTCCCAGTAGCTATGGTAGACCGGGCAGAATCATTTTTAGAAGGAAGAAAGCGAATGACATGGGTTATCATGTTAGTACTCCTTGTGGTGGTGTTATTCCATTTTCTGGACTAATGCCTGGGTTTACACCGTGCGAGGATTCATCTCTCATCCAGCCGGTCCAGGTTCCCATGTTCAAAAATAGATTCATAAGGGAAAGAGTCTTATATCCTCAGACTAACCCTAGGTTGACGGGGTGGCTGACCCCTTATAGTGGTAACTGGATCCAGATCAGCAACTGGGTCATGAAATACTTTAAAACAGAATTGGACGACATCGGTTTGTATGAAGCAGTAGCATCTACTCGTTATGGTATTCCGCCGAATGGCAATCTGTTCTTGGCTTTACTGGAATTGTATATGAGTTCGACGAAAACTTTTGCAACTCCGCATGGTTAGATGGGTCTGGCCCTACATGAGATGCAGTTTATCTCGAAGCTACCAATGGACGAGTTCCCGTATGAAGAATATATTCCCTCCAATCGGGAATTGGCAGAAATTCGGGAAAAGAATCCCGAGCTGGTGCAAGTCTACGAAGAACTCATGTGCCATTATCTGATCTGTACCAGCATGTATGAAACCGGATCACATTTGGCATATATTACAAAATGGACAACTTATCTCTTTTATCACGAAAATAGAGTGTCTAGGACAGAGAAGAGCAGGTTCCGAGAAGACAAGACTCAGGTCATCAAGCCTTGCTCTATAATTCCTGCAGATTTAATTCAGGAATTGATGGTGTCGCAGAAAGCTCGCGACCGATATCTGTCTACCAAAACTGGAGACATCCCTGCGGGGATTGAAGCTTTAAGCTACCTGAGGCAGGGTAGTCAAAAGATGTCGAAGAAGGCCTTGTTGGCGGGCTTCTTATCCTTATGGCTGCGCAGATGGGTCGTGCCAGGGATTGGCACTGTGGATCGTATTCACCGCAATGTATTGTGGCCAGCGGTCCGTCTGGTATTCAAGAACAGAATTAACCTGTTATCGGCAATGGTATGCCGAATCAATGCAGGTCTACAGATTTCTGGTGAAGAACTGATCAATAATGCTCCTCACAATTTTCCACGGGTAGAGTTACCATTCACCTATCTAATAGGTTGGTTACTACACCATAATTGTAATTTGTTGCCACCAGGCCTTGAGGATGAAGCTAGGATTTTTCTCCAAAAATTTAGCAAATCCACGTGGAGAGTTACAACGTTGGCCGATACCCGAGCAGCATTAAACTATTCGCATGGCTGGAATTTCTTCTGCACCAGACCACCAGTTCCGGCTGACTGCCTCGGTGTGCAATTTGAAGATAGAGCAGATAAATCGGCCTTATTGCCGAGATCTGTCTACCGATGGTTAGTGTACATCAGACCCTCTCATCTGATGTATAGGAATAAAGATAACTGAGCATTCGAGCCTTATCTGCCAAGTAGGTTTGCTCGTCAGTTTGGATATGACCAACTTCATGTTGGCAATCCTTCCACTAGCTTCTATCATTATGGGAAGCTGATCGACGGTGCACGAGCGTGGAGATATTTCGGAGCTGCATGCACTGGCGCTAGATTCACCATATCTTCAGCCACTAGTACAACTGAGCTACGCATACTTCATTCGTATGCTCGTTTCTATACGTCAATCCGCTCTTTTGAAGACGGTTATAGTATGCAAGGAAGTCTTCGGTGGGCTCAAGAAGGAAATGTCGAAGAACCTATCAGGATAACCCCAGATATGTCAGACAATACTACCACTATAGATGAGTTTCTGGCAGTAATTCCTAGGGGAGCTGGTGAGGTAGCCGCGGGACCAATAATTATTGGAAAGACCCGCAAACGAAAGCAGAACACAACTACCGTTTCTCCGGTGAAGTCTCCAGAGAAGAAGAAAAAATGTACCACCAAAGGGCCTTCCAAACCAAGGACCCACACTCCAGAAGACGATACTTTGATTGAAGAGGATCATCTTGTCAGTTCTTCCTCAGTCCATCCAGGAGAGGGATCTTCAGCCCCTCCATCAATAGTTTGATCAGGAGCTGTAACACTTTTGTCTCCTTGGCGTCTTAGCACCTCACTCCATTTATCTTTACCTACCAAGGCACATGTTACAGAGGGTGCTGCTACTGTATCCACCACTGATCAAGACCACATCCCATCAGACGAACCGGCTCTTGACTTCGAGGATGATGACTGGGATGATGATTATGATACATATCTTGAAAAAATGCACATATTCCAAGTATTACACAAAACCTATACGGAGTTGTATACCATGATTTTGTATATTAACTTATTTTGTTCGTTTTTTTCCAGATGTCATGATTGCACTAAAGCCTATGGCTCCTCCTCCTCAAGAAGAGGAAATTTATGAGGAAAACGAGGAATCTGCTGATGAGACGTCTTCTTCTAGTGAAGAGAGGGCTGATGAAAAGGGAGGACAACAACCCGCGGTGGATCATCAAGAAGCACACCCTGAAATATCCTCTCATGTTGAAGATCAGCACCAGAGAGAGGCTGCAATAGTCCCTACTATAGGTGATGATGAACCTGCTGGAGGAGAACCGATCTTAAATAAAGAATCAGCTATAGAAGATTTTACTGCAATTGAAGCAATGGAGAATCCTACGGAGCCGATAGTTGAAGAACGTGCTGAACCCAGGGAAATGACAGCATCTTCTACTGTAGCTGCTGATTCAATATCAGTTTTTGATAAGTCAATACTGGAACCTGAACCAGCCCCTGCAATTGTCGCTACATCCACCAATATCACCGCCGCCAGGACTCCAGAAATGGCTGGAGTAACATATATTGAAGAAATTGCTCCTGAAGTTCTTGGGGACCAAATAACAGCAGTGACAACAACAACTCTTCCTCCGTCTGTTGTTACACCAGTGGTAGCTATAGGCGTTGGAGATACAATCCCTGAAGCTCTTAGGGATAACTTGGCCATGGCAGTAGTAACAGCGACAACTTCGTCTCATCCTGCTGTCGTACCAACCACATCTGCTCCCGATCTCCAAAGAAGAGATTTATTAGATATTGCCGCCACACCAAGCTCCAGCGTAGAAATGAATCTCCTGGTTGAGATTCATACTGAAACTTTTTATAAAACTCTGGAAACTTTGATAAAGATGGTCCTGAATAAAGGTCTCAGCTATGAGATTTTGAAGACGACAATGGCTCTGACTATCAAGAATGTTGCCATGTTCAATGATGTTGAGAGAGCTGCCACATTGGAGAAAATTATGGAGGACCTTGAGCAGCCGATTGGAGAATATCTCAGGCTCTTAAATGAGACTATTGAAGGCCTCATTCAGGAGGAGTATGATGCTTTAACAGCTGATTATCTTGCTCGAGAGACTACATATAATGCAGCTCTCCATGAACACAGTCTAAAGGTTGCCAAAGAGAAGGCCTTTTTGGCTGGCATAAAACCTGCCCTGCATAGTCACATAGTGGCTTATGATGCTTTAAACATAGATAATCAGAACAAGAATGACAGGATCCGCGAAGTCGAGGCAGAGCTAGCTTGCTTGAAGGCTGAAAGGGAGAAGATGATCGATGCTCGAAATCTGTACCTCACCCAAAGCTCAATTTTAGAAGAAAAAGCTTTTGGGGCTGAGTCGACCATCAGAACCCTTGATGAAGCCAAGGACAATTTGATAATCACCTTTGCTGAACTTTCCTGTATTTTCACTCCTGAAGCTCGACGTGCAGAGGCTACCAAGAAGGTTATGAGTTCTCGTGGCAGGCGGCTAGAAGAATTAAAGAAGTTGCTCCAAGATGTTTCCACTCCACCTTAAGAGAGTGTTTTATCATCTTTTTGTCTTATTAATTTTGTAGTGTTTCTACCAGGAATGAATGAAAGATTTGTTTTATGATCCTATCGTTTATTTGGAATTTAAATAATAGGTATGAGGTAGAAAAATACTTATCAGAGGTAATATGGACGTGACAAGTCTTTTAAACTCAACGTATTATATCTATCCAGAGGTAATATGAACATGATAGATAATGAAATTGCATTTTCTATTTTAGAGTATAGTACTATCAGAGGTAATATGAACATGATGGTACGTAAGAACTCAAAGAAAAGTAGATTAATATCTATGCAGAGGTCAAATGGACGTGATAGATAGGAAACTCCAGCAAATTTAATATTTATTCAGAGGTTATAAGAACGTGATAAATAATAAATTCAGCTTTCTATATCAACTGATAAGGTGGAAAAAATTTCTCTCAAAAGAGATGAGTAATTAGCTTAACCAAACTTTGGTAGCTGGGGAATAAGAGGACAAACATTATGAGCATATAGGTCCAATATCGATGAAAGAAGTGGATGACCTAACCTATTTTATGGGAGAGGAAAGGAGGTCAACTCAAGAATGAATCCTGATGGAAAGTTGAAGATACACGTTCGAATTCATCATATGAGGAACGAGATGTATCCGATCCGATGAATTAATTTTCTTCCGAATCAGATGATTGTGAGGAATTAGAAGAGAATTCTTCTTGTATATCGTCAGCAAACATATGGGGTGGATCATATCCCAAAGGAGGAAAAGAATTTTCCTTATGATCAATGTATAAAGTTTCTTCTGGCTCTATGTCGCCTTTATATTGATGACTTTGCTTATCCGAAGATAAAGTCATTCTTTCAATAAACTTGACAGCCATATACTCGAAAAGGAAATCTTCATTGATATCAAGAAGTACAGAATGATCAATATTTACATCATTTACAATCTGATTACTACGCTTCAGATTAATCAACAGTGGATCATTATACATTTTCTGCGTAGATTTGCCAAGATTGACAATCAATGGTGGTTCTGGATCATTCGTACAAGAAGTACGCCCTTTGACTTTGATCACAAAAGGTTGAACTTGGTTCTTATCAGGAATATTTATTGATTCCTCAAATGAAGTTTGAGTTCTTCCTTTAACCTTGATTATCAAAGGTTGATCATTGATAGGTTGGGATTGGATTCGTCTCTTGACTATGATCTTCAAAGGTTGCTCTTCTCGTGGATCTTCATTAAGAGATTGATCCTCAGTAGATGATCGATCCTCAGCTATGTCTGATATCTCTTTCATATGCTCTTGTTTATAAAGCCTTGAATTAGAAAAATAGGCTTCGATACCCTTGAAAGGATTGATATCAGCAAACTCAGTCTTCATAAATCCTTGGGAATCCACATACTTGAAGCATTGGTAGAGAGTTGAAGGCACGATATTATGCTCATGTAACCATGATCTTCCAAGAAGGATATTGTAGGATACGTCTGAGTTGATAACATAGAAGGTTACCATAGTTCGGAGATCGCCAATCTGAATCTGCAGACGAATCTTCCCCAGTGGTTTACTCTTGCCAGAGTTAAAACCGACTATCGTGGTACTAGTGTAAGTCAAATCACTAGTAGGAATCCTCAGGGGTCTTAGCATACTCTGAAGAATTATGCTAATTGAAGACCCAGGATCAATGTAGATCCTGTCAATTTCAGTAGATCCAATATACCCAGTATAGCACAGAGGCCTGTCACGTTTGTTATGCTTCAACAACATATCTTCTTGTGTAAAGGTGATATTGGGAATTGCTTCCATCACACTATGACATTTCGGACATGAAACTGGAGTATTATCAGGACTCTTGAGTTGAGCCAAGCATGAATCTGCCTGAAGTAGAGCTTCACTTAAAGTCTCTCTGCTTTCTCTAGAAAGGTGAAGCAGTTCAAATATAGATAGTCTAGCCGGAGTATTGGCTAACTGAGCTAGAATATCAAATTTGTAAGGTTTCATCACCACCCCCTGACTGGAAACAGACTTCAATGGAACGTCAAAGTGTACTGCCTTCTGTTTCCCCTTTTCAACCACCGAGGGTTTAGCAGGAACAGGAGAAGGTTGAGCTGGTAGTGTTTCCACTACATTCTCTGTTTCTTTAGAAGATCCTTCATAATCTTTGTGGTACTCTTTCCCGGATCTTGTACCAGTAAAAGTTTCTTCCTCAGACTCAAGAGAAGGAAGTACCATTTTACAGGATTTAGTCTTCCTCCCTTTAGCCTTTTTCTTGTAAGGTTTGTTGTGAAGAATTTCAGAACCCAGTCCAACAGTGGATTTTTGATTTGGAATTTGTAAAGGAAGTCGTATTCCTTTATCATAATTCAAACATTCTACCTTCTGAAAGTCATAACCCATTTTCTTCATGAGAAGGACAGATTGCTGACTGTATAGATGAATGGGCAGTAGACTTTTAGCAAATGGTTCCACAGAAGAAGAAGAAATCTCTGTATCCACAAGAGAATGAAGAATAGATGTCTCGGTAGCCACAGGAGGAGAAAGATTCAGGATACGAAGAAAAATCCCTGTCGGAGCTTTTTCATAAGCAGCGAAGACTTGTTGCGCCCGATATAAAGGAACACTATTCATGGCTAGCCATTGCTGGTGAGTAAGCTTGAGCTTAGTAGGAGGAGCTAGATTTGGAGGACATATGTTCAGTCCTCTCAATCTATCTTCTAAAGGTAAGCTATCCCATAGCCGATCCAAGTCATCAGGATCTAGAATATCATGAGAAATCATGTTACAGGTTTTGACCTTCTTACCCTTCTTGGATTTTGAAGTTTTACCTTCATTTTCCAATTCAAGCACTAAGTCAGGATGTACCCACATAATTTCACCATTCTTTAGTGTGAGTGGCAGCAATCCTGTATTTTCTTCTCTGGCAGGCGGGATATTCACGATTTTCATTGTCGCCTTCAGAATTGGGGTAATTCTATCTAGGACTTGTTGTGGAGGAAAATCTCCGAACTGAAGAGAAACCATATTGGTTGTAACCGTATGGTCATCATTAGTTAAGGCGATAGCACCGCCATTTATCAGCTCTTGGATTTTCTTCTTTAGGACATAGCAAGCACTGGTAGGATGATTAATGTATCTATGATAGATACAATATTTGGGATTATCAGTTAGATTTACCTCATTAGGCCTCTTTGGCTCTGGAATCTGAAGTTTGCCACTCTTCACCAGACACTGAAATATCCCTGGGATATCACTCTCATCAAAAGAGTATTCTTTCCTTGGCCTGGAAGATTCCTGACTATTCGGCATCATTTTATTCTTGGAAAGATTAACCATGAGGGTATCTTTTCCTTTCACATTACGATTACCGGGGTTATTACCAGGATTACTTTTGTTTTCTCTATCATCTGAGGCAAAAAATTATCCCATGTTCCCGAGCCAACGTACCATTGGTCTCGGCAGAAACCGCTGCTATGATGAACGAAGCCCAATCTGTGAATTGGGAACCCGTGAAAACAGTGATGGATGGTCGTAGATTCATCTTGCATGTATCAATCAACGCTGAATCTGGCATACCAGGAGGCATCTTTAGAGTAGCCTGTCGAAAACGTTCGATGAAAATCCGAGTATCTTCTTTCTCCTTTTGTTTGATTTCTATCAAGGAGGACATGTTCATGTCCATAACTCCTTCATAGAAGCGGGAGAGAAACATTGCCTTAAATTCGTCAAAAGACGAAATGCAATTGTCGGGAAAACTTCGATACCAATCATAAGCCGAACCCGTCAGGCACCCGATGAACACTCGAGTGAGAAGAGCGTCATCTTTCTGTAGATATACAGTCATAATATCAAAGTAATTGATATATTGACTGGGATATGCTTTTCCATCGAACAAAACCATAGATTGTGGCTTAAATTTTGGTGGAAAGGGTACATCATTCCAATGAGGAGGATAAGGTTGCTTAATCCCTAACCTCTGGAGCTGATCCTTGTGCCTCAAGACTTCAAACTGTGCTTTGAGTTCATGCACTGCTTGAATGGCTTCACTGGTTTGCGGAAGCACATTTGATTGAATAGTTGTTGGATGTACCGTAACCCCCACTGGAGGTGGTACGTCTTCAGGAATGATGGAATCTGGAGATGCTGAATTTTGATTAACAGCAGGCTCCTGAATATTCAAAGGTATTTCAGCCCCTTGACTATCTTGAGTTGGTGCTGCTACTGGTGCCGGTGTCACTAATGTCGGCTGAGCAGTTTGCTGATTCAAAATTATCTGATGCATGTTTTGCACCATGTTAAGCATGTCTTTCAGTGATTGCTCAACGGTAGTGAGACGCTGTTCTATATTAACAGATGAGGTCTCTGGTTCATCTCCAACAGCGTAGGATTCAACCTCTTTTGAAGATATAGAAGGATCAGTATAGAAGTATGAATCGACACTGTCAGTCTCAGACTCAAAAGATTGAGTACCCCCAGCTTCTGAATCAGAAGTCTGCGTTTGTCTTTTTCTTCTTGATCGAGTATTTTGATATACCCCCTCAAAAGAATCAAGAAGCCTGTTGAACTGTTGCTGACCTGGAGTTTGGGACATATTCCGTCTTGGACGTCGTCCTCTGTTAGTATGAGACGCCATGTTGACTGATGCATATGACAGCTCATGTTCTTGGTCTTCAGCTTGATGTTGAGGCGAATTAAAACGTAATCGATCAAAAACTGACCGTTTTGAAGCCGAACAACAACAGTTGATCACAACCTGGTGATAATCACAATAATGTTTTTCTTAGGGAAATATCACCGGAGATTGTTGTAGGAGCGTAAAAAGTGCTTCACAGAAAGAGTCAAAGTGATAGATCATTCCACTCCAATTGACCTACTTTATGCCACAGAGAGGCCAAGTACTTTACGCCGCAGAAAGGCTAATCACTTTACGCCTAAAGCAGGCAGATCATTTTACGCTCGGGTCTACACCCATGATTTTTATGCCAAGGACAGATCAGCCACTCTTACGCTGGACAAAGCTGTCAAGTCTCGCATTTAATGCAAACTCTGACATGGAGATAGTAATGATGGCATATATCACAGAATTCAAAGGGATTTGTTTTTACACAGAGACCAATGTTGTCGTTTAGTATGTGGATTGAGCTACTTTACGCTTACACTATGGCTTCTTTTACGCACGAAGATTATACGAGCCTTTACGCTCAACAGTTGACGTGTGCGTAAAGTCTATTTGAGCTACTTTTACGCTCAAGGTTATTTAACAACCACTTTACGCGGAAAGTCTATGCCAGGGCTATTTTACGCCTAATCTACTGCTTTACGCTCAGAATACATTGGGGCTATTTTTACGCCCTATTCTCCTCCACCAGTTTGGAACGTGGTTTGCCTACGTGGCTTTTATGCCATTCTTCTTGAAGAACGTATGTACTATTCTTAATGAAATGATGGGACACGTGTCAACACATACAGAAGATGACTTTGGTCGTGGGTAGCGGTTGTTGGCGTAAAATGGAACTTTCGCTGAGTTTTTATGCACAAGAGCCCAAGCCTATAAATGGACTGATTCCTTCTCAAGAAGACACACAGAGAGACATGAGAGAATACAGAGATCAGAACTTATAGATTTCCAGAGCATTCTTCTTCAACCCTTCTTTCAGAACATAGTGAAGCAAAGCAGGAAAGCATTCGACCTCGCCATCAGTGCCCAAGTGCGTCGATACCTTTCTGGTGACTTAGTTCTTCCGGTTGTTCAACTTCAAGCAGCGATCTTCATCATCATCATATGGTACAAGGAACAAAGTGATCATTTACAGATCAGACTTCCATAGCAATACTTTCCCAGAATCAAATTTGTACTTCTTGTACTTCTTCTTCTTCGTTTTATTTTCAAAATCCGACTTCCAGGCATTTTGTTAAGTGAAACAAAAATGACGACTCTGCTGGAGACGACCTTATCCTCTGATGAGAAGGCAATTGCTCAATATGATAATGTTTCGGTCGGTTCGACCAAGAAGACTCTGGTTGTACACTTCGACCAGACTGCCTATGAAGAAATGCTCCGAACTGGGGGTGGTTCTCGCTACTACAATGTTCAAAAATCTCACAAAGCATGAAAAGTTTGGATTCCTAAATCCAAAATAGCTTCTGATCTCTCTGTTGCTGCTAGTGGCAAGGGAATTCTTCCCACTCCTGTCGTAGGGGCTCCCGTTCGTAACAAGGCAGTCCTTACTTCAGAGTTGCACTCAAAATGTGACGATTTATCTCTCGTTTGTAACGGTAAAGATATTCAAGTTTCACGCCCACTGCATAAGAACCAAGTTTTACGCTAAGTGGGTAAAAACCAACTTTTATGCTCAATACATAAAGATGAGTCTCCCATTTGTAATGGGGCAGACTCTAATGCTTCTGAGGGTAAGAATAAGGCTTCCGTCTGTGACAGATAGACACACACAAGTTACGCTCTTCGCGTAAAGGAAAATCTTCCGTCTGTGACGTGGTAGATAACCAATTTTTACGCTCTACGCGTGAAGGTAAGTCTCCTGTCCGTGACAGTGTAGATAAAATTCGCAAAGATGTTTACACATCTAATGTGAATGTACCTAAATGTATGCAACATAAAAATCATGTTGGTAAAACTTCAGTTCTACACCAACAGCCTTCTTATACTGCTCTACGCAAAGTACCAAATCTACAAATTACACGCAATGAAAATGAAGTCCTTCGTGCTAAAAAATCTCAAGATTTACGCACACAACTCCAAACGCGTAGAAATGTACAATTTGGTTCTGCGAATGCAGCCAGTAATCTTCTTTATACACAGGAGACTAAACGTTTCTCCACCCCTAATGTAATAAAGAAGACTACTCCCTCCACTCCTTCTGACTAACGTGAATTGCTAATGCAAAAGCGTAAGAATAGACAATCTCCGGTGATATTTTCCCAAGAAAAACATCATTGTTATTATCACCAGGTTGTGATCAACTGTTGTTGTTCGGCTTCAAAACGGCCAGTTTTTGATCGATTAAGTTTTAATTCGCCTCAACATCAAGCTGAAGACCAAGAACATGAGCTGTCATATGCATCAGTCAACATGGAGTCTCATACTAACAGAGGATGACGTCCAAGACAGAATATGTCCCAAACTCCAGGTCAGCAACAGTTCAACAGACTTCTTGATTATTTTGAGGGGGTATATCAAAATACTCGATCAAGAAGACAAAGACAAATGCAGACTTCTGATTCAGAAGCTGGGGGTACTCAATCTTTTGAGTCCGAGACTGACAGTGTCGATTCATACTTTTATACTGATCCTTCTATACCTTCAAAAGAGGTTGAATCCTACGTTGTTGGAGATGAACCAGAGACCTCTTCTGTTAATACAGAATAGCGTCTCACTGCCGTTGAGCAATCACTGAAAGACATACTTAACATGGTACAAAACATGCATCACATAATTTTGAATCAGCAAACTGCTCAGCCGACAGTAGTGATACCGGCACCAGTAGCAGCACCAACTCAAGATAGTCAAGGGGCTGAAATACCTTTGAATATTCAGGAGCCTGCTGTTAATCAAAATTCTGCATCTCCAGATTCTATCATTCCTGAAGACGTACCACCTCCAGTGGGGGTTACGGTACATCCAACAACTATTCAATCAAATGTGCTTCCGCAAACCAGTGAAGCCATTCAAGCAGTGCGTGAACTCAAAGCACAGTTTGAAGTCTTGAGGCACAAGGATCAGCTCCAGAGGTTAGGGATTAAGAAACCTTATCCTCCTCATTGGAACAATGTACCCTTTCTACCGAAATTCAAGCAACAATCTATGGTTTTGTTCGATGGAAAAGCATCTCCCAGTCAATATATCAATTACTTTGATATTATGACTGTACATCTACAGAAAGATGATGCTCTTCTCACTTGAGTGTTCATCGAATGCCTGACGGGTTCGGCTTATGATTGGTATCGAAGTTTACCCGACAATTGCGTTTCGTCTTTTGACGAATTTAAGGCAATGTTTCTCTCCCGCTTCTATGAAGGAGGTATGGACATAAACATGTCCTCCTTGATAGAAATCAAACAAAAGGAGAAAGAAGACACTCGGACGTTCATCGAACGTTTTCGACAGGCTACTCTAAAGATGCCTCCTGGTATGCCAAATTTAGCGTTGATTGATACATGCAAGATGAAACTACGACCATCCATCGCTGTTTTCACGGGTTCCCAATTCACAGATTGGGCTTCGTTCATCATAGCAGCAGTTTCTGCCGAGATCAATGGTAGGTTGGCTCGTGAACATGGGATAATTTTTGCCTCAGATGAAAGAGGAAAGAAAACTAATCTTGGTAATAACCCCGGTAATCGTAATGTGAAAGGGAAAGATACCCTCATGGTTAATCTCTCCAAGAATAAAATGATACCGAATAGTCAGGAATCTTCCAGGCCAAAGGAAGAATACTCTTTTGATGAGAGTGATATCTCATGGATATTTCAGTGTCTGGTGAAGAGTGGCAAACTTCAGATTCCAGAGCCAAAGAGGCCTAATGAGGTGAATCTGACTGCCAATCCCAAATATTGTATCTATCATAGATACATTAATCATCCTACCAGTGCTTGCTATGTCCTGAAGAAGAAAATCTAGGAGCTGATAAATGGCGGTGCTATCGCCTTAACTAATGATGACCATACAGTTACAACCAATATGGTTTCTCTTCAGTTCGGAGATTTTCCTCCACAGCAAGTCCCAGATGGAATTACCCCAATTTCGAAGGCGACAATGAAAATCGTGAATATCCCGCCTGCCAGAGAAGAAAATGCAGGATTGCTGCCACTCACTAAAGAATAGTAAAATTATGTGGGTACATCCTGACTTAGTGCCTGAATTGGAAAATGAAGGTAAAACTTCAAAATCCAAGAAGGGTAAGAAGGTCAAAACCTGCAACATGATTTTTCATGATATTCCAGATCCTGATGACTTGGACCGGCTATGGGATGGCTTTCCTTTAGAAGATAGATTGAGAGGACTGAACATCTATCCTCCAAGTCTAGCTTCTCCTACTAAGCTCGAGCTTACTCACCAGCAGTGGCTAGCCATGAATAGTGTTCCTTTATACCGGGCGTAATAAGTCTTCGCTGCTTATGAAAAAGCTCCGACAGGGATTTTTCTTCGTATCCCGAATATTTCTCCTCCTGTGGCTACAGAGACATCTATTCTTCATTCTCCTGTGGATACAGAGATTTCTTCTTCGTATGTGGAACCATTTGCTAAAAGTCTACTGCCTATTTATCTATACAGTCAGCAATCTGTCCTTCTCATGAAGAAAATGGGTTATGACTTTCAGAAGGCAGAAGGTTTGAATTATGATAAAGGAATACGACTTTCTTTACAAATTCCAAATCAAAAATCCACTGTTGGACTGGGTTCTGAAATTCCTCACAACAAACCTTACAAGAAAAAGGCTAAAGGGAGGAAGACTAAATCCTGTAATATGGTACTTCCTTCTCTTGAGTCTGAGAAAAAAACTTTTGCTGGTACAAGATCCGGGAAAGAGTACCACAAAGATTATGAATGATCTTCTAAAGAAACAGAGAATGTAGTGGAAACACTACCAGCTCAACCTTCTCCTGTTCCTGCTAAACCCTCGGTGGTTGAAAAGGGGAAACAGAAGGCAGTACACTTTGACGTTCCATTGAAGTCTGCTTCCAGTCAGGGGGTGGTGATGAAACCTTACAAATTTGATATTCTAGCTCAGTTAGCCAATACTCCGGCTAGACTATCTATATTTGAACTGCTTCGCCTTTCTAGAGAAAGCAGAGAGACTTTAAGTGAAGCTCTACTTCAGGCAGATTCATGCTTGGCTCAACTCAAGAGTCCTGATAATACTCCAGTTTCATGTCCGTAATGTCATAGTGTGATGGAAGCAATTCCCAATATCACCTTTACACAAGAAGATATGCTGTTGAAGCATAACAAACATGACAGGCCTCTGTGCTATACTGGGTATATTGGATCTACTAAAATTGACAGGATCTACATTGATCCTGGGTCTTCAATTAGCATAATTCTTCAGAGTATGCTAAGACCCCTGAGGATTCCTACAAGTGATTTGACTTACACTAGTACCACGATAGTCGGTTTTAACTCTGGCAAGAGTAAACCACTGGGGAAGATTCGTCTGCAGATTCAGATTGACGATCTCCGAACTATGGTAACCTTCTATGTTATCAACTCAGACGTATCTTACAATATCCTTCTTGGAAGACCATGGTTACATGAGCATAATATCGTGCCTTCAACTCTCCATCAATGCTTCAAGTATGTGGATTTCTAAGGAGTTTTGAAGACTGAGTTTGCTGATATCAATCCTTTCAAGGGTGTCGAAGCCTATTTTTTTATTCAAGGCTTTATAAACAATAGCATATGAAAGAGATATCAGACATAGCTGAGGATCGATCATCTACCGAGGATCAATCTCTTAATAAAGATCCACCAGAAGAGCAACCTTTGAGGATCATAGTCAAGGGACGAATCCAATCCCAACCTGTCAATGATCAACCTTTGATAATCAAGGTTAAAGGAAGAACTCGAACTTCATCTGAGGAATCAATAAATATTCCTGATAAGAACCAAGTTCAACCTTTTGTGATCAAAGTCAAAGGACGTACTTCTTGTACGAATGATCCAGGACCACCATTGATTGTCAATCTTGGCAAATCTACGCAGAAAATGGATAATGATCCACTGTTGATTAATCCGAAGCGTAGTAATCAGATTGAAAATGATGTAAATATTGATCATTCTGTACTTCTTGATATCAATAAAGATTTTCTTTTCGAGTATATGGCTGTCAAGTTTATTGAAAGAATGACTTTATCTTCGGATAAGCAAAGTCATCAATATAAAGGCGACATAGAGCCAGAAGAAACTTTATACATTGATCATAAGGAAAATTCTTTTTCTCCTTTAGAAGAATTATCTTCTAATTTATCGCAGTTATCAGATTCGGAAGGAATCCAATTCGTCGAATCCGAAATATTTCATTCTTCATATGATGAATCCAGAAAAATATTCTCAGTCAATATGGTTCAAGTTGATGATGAATCAGAACTATTTGAGAATGATCCTTGGGCTCAACAGATGGATACTCAGTGGGAACTCCATTTTGAACAGCGACAGCCTCCTATAGAGGATGAGGTTATCTAGATCGATGTTGGAGATGGAACTACGTCCAAACCAATATTCATCAGTAAACATCTTTCCGAAGTTGAAAGAAAAGAGTTGATAAAACTTATCAAAGGATATATTGACATCTTTGCATGGAGTTATGAGGATGTGCCAGGATTAGATCCTAAAGTTGCTACTCATAAACTCAATATTTTGCCCAATGTCAAGCCTGTAAAACAACAGCAACGGCGCTTTAGACCAGATACGATGGATGCAATTGAAGCAGAAGTAAAAAAGTTAATTACATGTGGGTTTGTTCGTGAAGAACAACACCCGGATTGGGTTGCCAATATTGTTCCTGTTATGAAGAAGAATGGAAAGGTCCGAGTTTGTATAGATTATCGAGATCTTAATGCAGCCTGTCCAAAGGACGAATTTCCACTTCCAATTACTGATGTCATGATAGACAATACATGTGGTTTTGAACACATATCTTTCATGGGCGGATTCTCAGAATACAATTAGATCAAAATGCATCCAGAAGATGAGAAGCATACTACTTTTCGTACATCCCTTGGGGTTTATTGCTATACGGTCATGCCGTTTGGCCTTAAAAATGCCGGCGCTACGTATCAACGGGCTATAAGCAATATCTTTCAAGAGCACCTACGGAAAATAGTTGAATGCTACGTAGATGACATTGCTGTTAAAAGTCGGTCAAAGAATGATCACATTCAGGACTTAAAGACAGTATTTGAATTGATGCGCCAACATCAATTGAAAATGAACCCTACTAAGTCTTTCTTAGGGGTTTCTAGTGGCAAGTTTTTAGGATTTGTCATTACCTCACAGGGTATCCATGTTGACCCTGATAAGGTTAAAGCAATTCTTGAAATGCGTCCTCCTCGTAATCTAAAAGAGCTCCGTGGCTTTCAGGGTCGCATTGCTTATATCAGAAGATTTAAATCCAATCTCTCTGGAAGATGCCAACCTTTCTCTCGTTTATTGAAGAAAGGTGTATCATTTGTTTGGGATGAAGCGTGTCAGAAAGCCTTCAATGATATTAAACAATACCTTATAAATCCACCTGTTCTGGTACCTCCAGTAGTAGGAAGACCATTTTTGTTATATGTTTGAGCCTTAGATCATTAACTTGGCGCTCTTCTTGCACAGAAAAGTGATATGGGTCATGAACATGCAATATATTATCTGAGTAGAATGATGGTAGGAGCTGAACACAGGTATACTCCTGTAGAAAAGGAATGTCTATCCTTGGTTTTTGCCGTTCAAAAGATAAGACATTATGTGACAGGACAGACTATTCATGTCATCTCCAGAATAAATCCCATTCGGGTATTGATGAGAAAACCAAGCATTCTTAACTCCAGGTTGGCCACCTGGGCGATATTGCTTACTCCTTATGACATGGTTTATATACCTCAAAAATCAGTAAAGGGCCAAGCATTAGTTGATTCTTAGCTGCTCACCCTATACCGGAAACATCGAAGTTATATGAGGATATTTCAGATGAAGTCGTGGATTGTAACATGACTTTGAAGAATGACATATGGCAATTATATTTTGATGGAGCATCACGAGTGGGACCTAAAGGCAATATTGTCTCTGGGGTAGGGATCGTCTTGGTTTCTCCTGACAAAATGGTCATATATCGTGCCTATTCTCTTAATGAGCCATGCTCCAATAATGTAGCAGAATATAATGCTCTATTGATCGGTCTCTAAGTAGCAAAACAATTGGATATTGAATTCCTGGAGGCTTATGGAGATTCTCAATTGATCGTTAATCAAGTTAGAGGGACCTATGAAGTCAGAAATGCTGATCTCATCCCTTATCATCAGGTGGTAGTCGAGTTGGTCCTTTTATTCAAAGGGTACTTCATTGAATTTGTACCACGTTCTCAAAATGTGGAGGCTGATGCTCTTGCTAGCTTAGCTACAGACTTGGCTGTCCCAATCCGAAGGCAAAATACAATTACTTTGTTGGATCGCGACTTGTTCTGTGTGAAGAATAATCTGCATATTGAACAAAGTTATGTCACAGAGTCAAGTTCGCAATAGAAGGATTGGAGAACTCCATTCATTGATTATGCAGTTCATGGGATTTTGCCTGAGGATCCTAAAGAAGCTGCATCAATCAAGAGACGATCGTTTAGATTATATTATGATTCGTCTTTACATATGCTATACCGTCGTTCATATGATGGACTCTTGCTGCGCTGTCTCTCAGAAAGTGAAGCCAAACAAACGTTACGAGAAGCTCATGATGGTATTTGTGGTGCTCATCAACCAGGCCCTAAATTACAAAACCGTATTCGAAGAATGGGGTATTATTGGCCTTCTATGATAGCAGATGCTGTAGACTATGCCAGAAGATGTAAAGCATGTCAGATTCATGCTGATTTTATTCATCAGCCATCTGAATTTCTACATCCTACAGCAGCCTCTTGGCCCTTCGAAGCTTGGGGTATGGATATCATTGGTCCTATTAACCCTCCTTCTGTCAAGGGACATCGGTTCATATTAGCTATAACCGATTATTTTTCTAAGTGGGCAGAAGCAGTTCCCCTCGCTGAAGTGAAAACATCTAATGTGATCAGTTTCATCAAGCACCATGTCATTTATCCCTTCGGGATTCCTCGACGAATAATTTATGACAATGGTCCACAATTTTCCAGTCAGGCATTTTATCGATTCTGTGATAAGAATCGAATTCAGAATTTGGCTTCTACGGCTTATAATATAGCTGCTAATGGCTTACCCGAAGCTTTCAATAAGACGATCATCAAACTTTTCAAAAAGTTTGTCTCTTCTAATAAACGTGATTGGAATGAGAAACTTGGAGAATGTTTATGGGCTTATCGAACAACAGTCCGAACTCCTACTGGTTTTACACCATTCTTATTGGTTTATGGATGTGAAGCTGTCCTCCCATTGGAAATCCAGATTCCATCCCTTCGAATAGCCATTGCTAATGAGCTAACTACAGAGAATAATGATCGCTTACGACTCCAAAAACTTGAAGGATTGGATGAGAAGCATCTTCAAGCACAACAACATATTGAACTATACCAAGCCCGCATATCTCGAACTTTCAATCGTAAAGTTAAAGAAAGGGTGTTCAAGGTTGGTAAACTAGTACTGGCTGTTCGAAGACCGATGGTGATGACTCACAAAAGCAAAGGGAAATTCCAAGCAAAATGGGAGCGTCCTTATGTTATTGAGACCGTATTTTCCAATGGCGCCTATCGGTTATCAAAGCCTAATGGAGATCTACTCATGATGCCAATCAATGGCAAATTTCTTAAGAAATACTATGTATAAAGGAGACAGAATGAAAATAAAGTTTCTTTTATATTTATTTTGTTCAAGACAAAAAGATTAAGGACGAGGGCCACTCCCTTCCTTATTGAATACATAGTCAGCCAATGCATAGAAGGCGTCGTTTCCTGAACTCATAAAAAATTTACAGACAGCCATCCTCGATGCTTCTTTTTCAGGAGTTTTCCCTGGCTCTACTAAGAAAGCAAGGATGTCTTCGGGTGGCTTGGGCGTAGAAGAGCTTCCACCTATTTCGGTTGATCCTGATACAGGGGGTTCAACGGGGAACGCCTCAATGATGCCCTCAATTTTCCTAGAGACTTCATTCTTTTGCCGTACATCCTCGGAAGACATTTCCAATAGAGGAGGAGAAATAAGAATGAAATATTACAAGCAGTTCTCACCTATTTATAGAAGAGGACTATAAATGAACCGGTCTTTGAAATTGAGAACAACCTTTCATTTCCGAAAAGACCTGTCCGTTCGTTCTATCAGGTTCATTCATTTAATTATAGAATTAAACCAATGTTTTCTTTTCTTCCGAAAGTTACGTTGATTCATTCATACATTTATATGGACCTATATGCTCATGACATCTGTCTCGTTATTCCCCAGCTACCAAGGTTTGGTTAAGCTGATTTCTTGTCTCCTGGAAAAGGGATTTTATATCTTCTATTTCATCAATTGATTAGAAAGTGGGATTCGTTATTTATCATGTTTCCATGACCTCTAGATAAATACTAAATCTACTTACTTTTCCTATCTATCACTTCTATTTAACCTCTGCATAGATATTAATCTAATTTTCTTTTGAGTTCATATATACTATTATGTCCATATTACCTCTGATAGTATTATATACTCTAAAACAGAAAATAAGATTTCATTTATCTATCATGTCCGTATTACATCCAGATAGATACAAATTATTGATCATAGAAGAATCATCATTTCCATTCTCATATCATAAAAAGTCTATTACATTTCTTAGACTTTCTTACAAATCATAATGGAAATCTATTACATCTTGGATTTTCATTCTATACACGCAACGATAACCTAATGGAGACCTATTTCTTCTTTGGATCTTCTTCGTCGGATTCGTTGTTGGTGTTAATTCCTTGCTGTCCGAGCCTTTGTGGCGACCAGAGCAGAAGGAATCAAACTCTGGTCTTCTCTCTCAGACGAGAGGAGAATCCCAGAGTATGGCAGCCCGAAGACGTGTTGCTGCCAATACAACTGGTGGAGGAGTGGCGGCACCTCAAAGGAGATAGGAATGTATCCAGCATTGGGATACAATTCCTAGTCCTGCCGTGAAAGGAACTCTACTACCCGATTTCTCGGGGTAGAGTTGACTCCACCATCCAACTCTCCGTGTATAAAGGCTCTTCCTACCAACAGAGGAAGACCCTTCTATCCCACGAAGAGTTCTGAGTTGATTGATTTGCACGTCAAAATCGCATGAGCTTCCTGATGTTGATGTCAGAAGAACGCTCTTCACAACGTCAAAGTCACCAATGCCGATTCTGGAAAAGCTGTTCAGCCAAACTTCTGCAGAAAAAACAACAAAGAAGAAGTGTTTTAAACAGAAGTATCATCAGATGCGTATTAAATGCTAACTAAAAACAGATGACATAATTTTTTACGCCAGTGCTTCAGATGTATCACTATTCAGCAAGGCTTTGACGCCAGTGATTCAGCAAGGCTTTTACGCCAGTACTTCTGCAAGGCTTTTACGCCAGTGCTTCAGCAAGGCTTTTACGCCAGTGCTTCAGCAAGGCTTTTACGCCAGTGCTTCAGCAGGGCTTTACGCTTATAAATAGCTGTTTTCAACAAAAAATTCGAAGACAGATATTTGCTTATGATCAGACTTACCATTTAAGTCAAATGATTTGGCTTTAATGGTAGTTAAATCTACGTCTAATGACTGGGCGTACAAAGGAACGCTGTTGGAAAGCTTTGCCATTGTCACATGTTGGAGAACGACATTACAAAAAGTTATCTTCAGACGAATGAGAATGAGAATATATGACACATTCTCGGCTATTTATAAAGACTGAAGAAACTGTTGGGAGTCTATTTCGGAAAAAGATCCTATTAAAAAGCTCTCGTAACCACAAGACAGACGCCACGTGTCGGTTTGTTTAAATACAGTTAAAGAAGTGTTGAATAATTCTATCTACCAACAGATGAGATTAACATCAAGATTTTATTTATAAAGGGGAGAGTGGACCCCTACATATAAAAGAGTCGTAATATATGGCATATTATTTCTCTCCTTCGTTGGGCTGACGAAGGGAGACACCTAGTTCGTGTATATTACGAATCCCGGAGTGGCGCATCAGATTAAGAAACGCTTCGGCATCTCCTGGCCCTTCGTACGCAGTTGGGGGACCACCATCAATTCGACTAAAGACCGCAGGAGTCACTCCAAAACACTCTAAAAGGTTGCACGCTCGCTCGAAATCAAGCCTGGAGCTCGAAGCCTCTTTGATGATAATCTCGTTCTTCGGCGCCATGAAAAAACGAGGATGAATGTCAAGAATAAAGAAATTGTCCTTATTTATACAAATCAAAGCAACTCTTCACATTCTTCGTTGGAAACTGCTCACTCGGGAAGATAAGGAAACATTCGAAAGTTTCGAGAAAGAAATTCATTGTGACAGTTAAGTGTTGACCGACATTGTTTTTCTTGAAAATTACGCCGACTGTTGGATGTTCCCGCTTTTACGCGGATGACTGTTGCGTATCCCAAATTTTACGCTGACTGGTCAAAACTCAACTTTTACGCTTCTGTTCAAAGTGTTTCAAATTTTGGACATATTTGAAAACTTTGAAGGGGGTCTTGTAGGAGCGTAAAAAGTGCTTCACAAAAAGAGTCAAAGTGATAAATCATTCCACTCCAATTGACCTACTTTACGCCGTAGAGAGGCCAAGTACTTTACGCCGCAGAAAGGCTAATCACTTTACGCCTAAAGCAGGTAGATCATTTTACGCTCGGGTCTACACCCATGATTTTTATGCCAAGGACAGATCAGCCACTCTTACGTTGGACAAAGCTGTCAAGTCTCGCATTTAATGCAAACTCTGACGTGGAGATAGTAATGATGGCATATATCATAGAATTCAAAGGGATTTGTTTTTACACAGAGACCAATTGTCACGACCCGCACCCTGATATACGGGTACGAATACGTGGGCCACGCCCAGCCTACGCCGCGGTATCGGCGGTAGAACGCTGTCAAGTATACTATACTAACTACAACATCTAAGAATCGATAACTAGAAATGTACTCATGTCACATCACGAAAACTAAGAAAGATAAGACAAGAATTAATAACAATATCACTAGAACAACTAGAATCTACAATAATCATAAGACATGAAAGATAAGGAAGGAACAACAAGACTAACTACCAGGCAACTCACATAGAAGAATAGTGAGATCCCCCTCAGCTAGCAACATCATGAAGTCCAAAAATGAGGGCACAACTACTCCTAAAATTTGTCAACATATCCGGTCAGGATGGAACGAGTACATATATCTCCTAACAGATCTCAAGATAGAATAAAAGCTATAAGACTGTAAATAGAACATATACAATGAAATCATGGAGTGTACATACACTACAACAAATACGGCCTACAATAGCAGTTTTTCTATAGCGTTCAAGTGTCCCCGCTATAAAATGTTATAAACAATAGCATTCTTTCTATAGTGCTATAAAAATATCTATCTATAGCATTTTCTGAATGCCGTCGAATCTATAATATTCATCTATTGCTTTGTTTGTATGTCAAATCAAATATCATGTTCGAATCCTATGAGAAGTAGCGTAGGTTTTTATTTTACACGATAAAAAAATAGACTATAGCATATTTGGCACGAAAGCATACAAATTTATAAAACCAGCACCCAACATTTTAAAAAAAATTTGGCGCTCTTAGTAAAGATAACAAGTTTTTTTCCTCTTTTTTCATTTTTTTTTCTTGGTCTCTCTCCTCTTCCTTTCTCTTTTTTTTTGTGGGCTGACTACAATTCGGGGAGCCGCGACGAGCATCCCGGCTTTCGCGGCAGCGCCGGGGAAGGCGTTGGGGAGGAGATGTTGGAGGCTAGAGTGGAGGAGAGGGAAGGCGGGTATTGGGTGCACTACAACAAAATAGGTTAATTACGACACTTTCTTTACAACACTTTCTAAATAAGTGTCATTAATTTTCTATAGTGATGACACTACCAAAACGTGTAGTTGTAATAAAATATCAGTCATAATATACGACACCTTTTAAAAAATATCGTAAACATAAATTCAACGACACTTTTTAGGACACTTAAAAATGTCGTAAAAAATTATATATCAAATACAACACTTTTAAAAAATATCATAAATAACTATATACAATATCCACACTTTTAAATTAGTGTCTAAAAAATTTATTTCCCACAAAATATTTCACTTTACCACTGTGCCAAAAAAATGGCGCTCATTTGCTGCCGATAAACTAGGTTTTTTCCCCTCCTTCAAAATTTTTATGGTCTTTCTTTCTCTCTCTCTCTATATATATATATACTTCCTCTCTTTTCTTCTTCCAAGATATAGATAGAGATGGATCCCCAATTCTCAGCCCCAGCAATCGTAGGTCCTCCTCGACCCCATCCTCGTCCTCCCTAATCGCACTAGTGCCCTCTTCCGAATCTGGCGCCACCATCGGTAGTCCATCCCCATACTCCATCGACATCGTCATCCGAACCAAACATCGGAACTCTGCTTTCTTCAGCAGTTTTCTCATTCTCCTTTCGACTTTCCCGTGAGATCCGTGAACCAAAAGGGCTACAGAGCAGAAGGAAAAAGAAAGCAGCTTCGGACTCCCCCAATCTCTCCTCTCCAACAATGCTTCGTAGGTTCTCATCGCCTCCACCTCTCAAATTAGGGTTTTAATTAGCTAGGGTTTCTTCGCTCATTTACTTCTATTTTGGGAGGATTTATATTTCTGTAACCATTTCTAATGAGCAGTCAAAATCGCAGGTGCATTTGGGATCTCTTCTTCTTCTTCTTCTTCTTCTTTCGAAGTCCTCTTCACTTCACCCCGATCGCAGCTATGATCCGCTCTCTCCTTCCCTTCCTCCTTCGTCACCACCACCACCAAACCCTAACTTCTTATTCTACTGTCATTGGCCGTTGTTGGAAGAAGAAGACGAAGAAGAAGCGCAACAACCAGACTCCCCCACCAGACCCTGCCTTGCTCTCCCATGCCATCTCCTCATGGCAACAGAGGGCGTCCGATGGGGGTCTCGACTCATGGCAATAGAGGACGTCCGGTTGGGGGTCTCAACACACGACAATAAAGGGTGTCCGATTGGGGGTCTCGACTCACGGCAACAGAAGGTGTGTGTTTCATATCGTGATTCACAGCAGGCCATCGTCGGGGCCATCATCACCGTCGTCATCAAGGTCCTTCCTCTACCCCTCGATCATTTGGTAAATATTCTTGAGCAACAATTTATATATGCATCATCCTAATGCATTTTGGAGTTTATTTACATTAGAGTGTCTTAGCATGTCTGACACCAGACAAGTCACTTATTTTCTGAGTATGCTTCCTATATATTAGGAACAGAACACAATGTACATGATAATGTTAGAATCTCGTAATTTATGTGGCTTAGTGGTTTTATTAGCATTCCAGGAGTAAAATTATTATGTCTTATTGGGCACAATTTGTATTGGATGATGGTAGACAACTACCTTTGTATTTTTTAAAATCCATCATGAAGAAACTATATCTACTTTCACAGGTTATCAATTGGCAATTGCTAAGGAAACTGGTCGACGGCTTGGCATGGGAACCAACATGTACCCTTCATCATCACTATTGGGTCGCGATAAAGATGAAAATTATGTACTTCAGATGAACTTATTGAAAATGTAGACGGTTTTGCTGGTGTCTTCCCAGGTATCTATTATTTACCCTTTTCCAGCAGTATCTTCCCCGACTTTTGCTTCGAAGAACTTTGATTTGCCTCCATCTTATTTATTGGCCATATAACAAATTCTTCGTTGATCAAATGTGATGGCTATTAGATGTCCCTACTTGTCACTAAAGTGTGTATTTTTTAAAATCGAGTTTGATGACAATGGTTTCATTAAAATTTGAGTAGTATTTGGTACTATGTGCTCGATAAAGCATTATATAATTATTGTCACATTTGTGATATAAAAACCTTTCTAAAGTATTTTATTCTAAATATCAAATAAAGAAGTAAAACTACTGTTAATTATATTCTGACGGTTGACTTGTTGATGTACCTTTTAGGTTCTTCATTAAATTATCGTGGCAGAATACTTTCATGAGGGCTGCTATGACCCAAGGGAATTGCTTGATAGGCTTAAGAAGGTTAAGGTAGGTGCAAAAGTTTACTGGTCGGTTTATTTTTTGGTTGTGTGTAATTAATTTAAACTTTAATCCAGTTTTCACTAGTAGTTAAATCATTTTGATGGTTATTTGCTTGAGATTATGTGATTGATCTTTTAAACTTTGTATCAAGTAATTCAAGAGTCTAATTAAGATAAGTACAAATATAAAAACTACTAACCTGTGTATTTCGTTATACTTAGTCTTGGTATGAACCTCTATGTGTTGATTGTAACTCTTTGATAAGAGTTAGCCATTGAGCTGCCCTTCCAGCCTTTATTTGCTACGCGCTCTTATACATTTTCTCTTTAGGATAGTGGTCATGTATCATAATAAATTGACATAATCCTTGATTTTGTTTGCCAAGGCAACTTATAAAAGTGGCTTAGGCGGCATCTAGGTGGTCTGCTTGGGTCTAAGCTGCTTGATTATGTGAATCTAACTATCAGGATAGAAGAGAACGAAGAAGATTAGGTCCTTTGATAAGACCCTGATCAACACAGGGTCTTTGAAAATTAGGTCCTTTGATAAGACCCTGATCAACCATGTTGAACCAATATGTAAAAGAATTGAATTTCCTGATTCAAATAGTGATCAAAGATGGAGCTGTAAATATGTTGTGAATTCAATGACCAAAAGTTTAACTTGTAGAAACTGAAGTTACACTGTCATTTGAAGTTACAAACTTGGGCTCTGTCTCACCGAAGGACAGCAAAACAACTAGAAAAGAAGACTTCGTTTGAAGTTTAACTTTGTTTGAAGTTACATATAGCAACATGTAAACGTTCAGTAGTTTTAGTCTCTAATTCTCTTAAATAATGCTTTGTATCTGAATCTTATGGTACCAGGTCTTTTTTACTGTGGTGGGAGCCAACTGTAATATTGCAAACGTTATCAATACAACTCCGGGTGTCTTTGTATTTTCCTTTTTGCAAATTGCCATCCATCTTGCTGTGATTCTGGGAGTAGGAAGACTACTCCGAATCGAGAAGAAGCTTCTACTTATTGCTTCCAATGCCAATGTTGGAGGCCCGACGACTGCCTGTGGGATGGCAACCGCCAAAAGTTGGAGTTCCCTGATAGTCCCAGGCATTCTTGTAGGCATTTTCGGGATCGCCATCGCAACTTTTATTGGCATTGGGTTTGGATTGTTCGTCCTGCGACGCTTATAGCTGTTTTTGAACTCTTTATGCAAGAAAGGTCAGCCTGTAGATCTGTCACCTATATACATGTGTACGAGTCTTAAGAGAGTTGTTGGTGCATATTTTCCTCAAAAATAACCTCTATACTGTTCTCATATGCGCAGATTTAGAGGTTCGCCAAGACATTGGCAGCTTAAGGAAGCATCGATATTCGTTTTCCTTCCTTTCTAAATCTGTTGTGGAATGCTATGGCTGTTAGCATTTACCATCTGGAAGTATGGTAATCTAATCAAGTTTTCGAGGACCCTCGGCTAACTGCTTTCTATATTTTTGTTTTATCGTAAGTAGACTTTTATAATAGATACATCTGAAAGATGATATCAGTTCTTCCTTTTCCTTAAGTGAGAGTTCTTATAAGAGTTGTTTGAGTTCCTTAAGTTATATCATAATGTGTTTTCTTCTCAATTTTGTGTAGGTTGGCGTATATGTTTTTGATGGTTGTGGATAGCTGCTAGAAGGAAAGAGGCGAGCTGTTTTTTGGCCTACAGATATTTGTAAATGGAATGGTTTATTTTGGACTACAGATACTTTGTAAATGGAATGGTTTATTTTGGCGTACAACTACTTTTTCTACATCTTGGATGTTTTAATGACTACTACTTTTTGTACATCTTGAATGTTCTAATGAAACATTTCATATTTTGGCAAATCTTTACTATATCTTGATTGATCGAAATGCAAGTTGCGATTGAAATTGTCTGAGATTATTGTTATTTATATGTGATACAAAACAGGTTATGAAATATAAAATTCTGTAGCTTCATAATATGAAATTCTGTAGCAGGTTTATAGCACTCAAAATGTCTAAATTGCTGCTACTACGATAGCATATGATGAACGCTATAATAAATCAAACAATTCATCAAACGCTATAAATCATCCACAGCAGTCACAAACGCTATAAATAATCCACAGCATTCATAAACGCTATAAGTAATCCACAGCACTCACGAATGCTATAAACTATCTACAGCGTTCTAGAATGCTATAAAGTATTTACAGCATTCATAAATGCTATAAACCATCAACAGCATACACGAACGCTATAAACCTTCTACAGCATTCATGAACGCTATAATGTTATAGCGTTCACATGTCTGGACATACTATAGCGTGGGCGATCATAGCAGACAGAATCTGCTATAGAAGGCTTTCTATAGCGTTCCGTGCATGCTATTGTAGGCCATATTTGTTGTAGTGATATATGTATCATGGCATGGTAAGCTGTAGAGCTAGAGCTAGAACAAGAAAGTAGAACTAAATCAGGGTATGTACACAAATCAAGGTAAGCTATATATCCAATGTGTGTGAGTAGCAGTTTCAACTTGTGATCGGCTTGGGTAACTGTCAAGAATCGGCCTGGCAAGTCATAAGTGCGGTATATGACTCACACTGTTCAAGAATGCAAGGGGATATGATCACAGGCATACGCTACTACTCCTCCTACCCCAACTGGTAGAATGGATCCAAACAGGACACGTCACTGCACGGGATTCTAATGAGAAGGTCGCGAACCTTCTCTAGAATCAGTGACCACATATCGAGCAAGAGCTACAAGGGTGCTTGCACAATACATCCCAACCTAAGAAGGAGAAACATCTCTCGTTGGGATCCAAGAATACCAATCCGTGAGAACCATGTGTCAGAAATAAGCATATCAACACTAAGTACATGAATCATAACAGTTATCATAAATTGGGAATAAGTTATCAGAGAATGTACTCGCCTGGGGTCCTGCTGTCAATATGAATCAGGGTTCAGAGTAAAGCCACAGACCTAAAGATGAAATAATACAAGAGCTGATCAGGGTCAAAAGATATACTAACATCTAGGTCAAACTAAGACAAACTGGGTCAAGGTTGACGTACAGTTGACTTTGGTCAACTGGTCAACTCTGGTCAATTCTAAGTCTAATCTAGGTTAAATAGGTCAATGGTTGCCTACAGTTGACTTTGGTCAAAAAGTCAACGTTGGTCAAATCTGATCAAACCTAGGTCAACTGTTGACTCTACTTCGACGTCTAGTCAAAGTAGTCAACCATGGTCAAGCTAGTCTCTATAAACATCTACAAGGTTAACTTATGAATTTTAGTGATTTAGAAATCACTGAAATCGACGGGTCTCTAAAACAACCAAAAGGAGAAAATATTATAATAATAGGGTAACACAAAAAGGGAAGAAATCTACAGATGTTGTCGGATGATAAAACTAACATCACCAACGTGTCCAGAATGGTCAAATCAGCTAGGATAGCCTGTCCAAAAGTCCAATTTGGACACAGGGGTAAAACGGTAATTTTGGGCCAAAATGATGTCCGCCGTTGGACACACTTTGCACCGAAAAACGTGCCAAAATAAAAGTGCACAAAACCTAACAAATTATATGTTCACCAATCCAGAATGACGATACGAACCCAACGGTATATCCAGAATTGGATTCCGTTGACCCGATTTCAAATTGGTCCGTTGACCGGGACATTGAAATTCTAATTTGCACGGAAAAGTGTATCGGAGCCAATGTCCTCAAAACTCAGCAAATTATATGTCAACGAGTCCAGAATGACGATACGAACTCAACTGTATATCCAAAATTGGATTCCGATGAACCAAACTCAAAATGACACGTTGACCCGGATATTGGTATCCGACTTGCACCGAAATGCGTGCCGGAACCAATGTCCACTAAAACCTAGCAAATTATATGTCAATGAGTCCAGAATGACGATACAAACTCAACGGTATATCCGAAATTGGATTTCGATGAGCCGGCGTCAAAAAGTCACTTTGACTCAGAAAGTGGGACCCACTTTGCACCGAAATGCTTGCCAGGGCCCACGTTATCCAAATCAAGTAAACTTTATATGAAAACATGCCAGAACGACGCCACGAGTCTACTAGTGGTGTCAGAAATTGAATCCGGAGTCCCGAGTTCAAAAATAGAATTTTACAAGTGCAACACTAAGAATTCGACCGGCCAACTTTGGCGTCGAATTCGACCGACCTAACAAGCTCAAACTGAAATGAAATCTAAAGTGGGCAGGAAGAGGGTTATACCAGCTGTGCACCGAAACTGACGGCGCACAAAACGAAGCTGCGACAGCGAAGATACGAACCCGCAAAGTTGGCATCACGAAACTGTCCAAAAATAGTTTAAATTAACACGTCAACTTGGTGGCCAGTTTTGATGTATCAAACGTCGAAAGTAACGGTTCAAAATTGACAGGAGTGAACATGGATATACCGAGATTGCGATGGAGCAAAGAAATCGTCGATCCAACGGTCGGATCTCCCAAAAAACATGCACGAACTTGCTACGACGGAGCGCAAATTCTGAGTTCCAAACTCGCGCACGCCGACGGGATTTCGACGTAAACGCACGAATAGCCTATGCGTCGCGCCGGGGAGGAAGGTGGCAGCCTGGGGGTGGTCGCCGGGGGCTCGTGCGCCGGTGGAGGGTCGCCCACGGCGGCCGTGCGGCGGCCCCCGCGCGCGCGCACGTGCACACCGGTGCGCTGCTGCCTACTGCAGCTGCTGCTGGTGGCGCACGACTTCGCGCGGCCAGGGCGACGGCGCAGCAGCAGTGGCGCGATAGCGTATGGAGGGGATGGTGAAGGTGATGGTGGTGATGATATGGTGGTGGTGGTTTGTGAGGGTGGTGAAGAGGAAGAGAGGTGGAGGTTTAATGGTGATGGTGAAGATGATGAAGAAGAGGAGGAGATGGGGAGAAGCTCGGAAGGAGGAGAGGGTATTGCTCATGGTGGTGGTGATGCTCGGCTAGGTGGGGGGGCTGTCGGCTGTGGTGAGGGTGGTGGTGTTGTGTGTTGTTTGGGAGAAGAGAGGAAGGGTGTTTTGTATGTGTGTGTGTGTAATGTAAAAGAGAGTGTGAGAGTAGGGAGGGGGAGATGTTCCTGCTGTAAAGAGAGGGTGAGGGGATGGGGAGTGATGTACGTGTGCTGGATGGGGGAGGGGTTGAGTGTAGGAAGGTGTAAAGAGAGATTGAGAGAGAGAGAGAAAGATGTTTATGTATGGGTGTGTGTGTGTATATATATATATTAATATATATATAGAATGAGTGAGTGAGAGAGATATTTGAATGGAGGGGGGAAAGGAGGTCGGCTGGAGGGGTTGTGAGAGAGAGTGTGGTGAGGATGAGAGAGAGGGGAAGTTATCCATATATATATATATAATATATATATATAGGTATATATATATAGAGAGACAAAGAAATATTTAGAGAGAGAGAGGAGAGAGAAAAGTGGATATTTCCAAAATAGGAAAAAAATAGAGAAATTCTGTGGGGTACTTAGGCAGTCATGAGAGGACAACATGGAGCTTGGGTTCGGGTTCGGTCGAGCCGGGTCGGGCCAAAATCGGACAGGAGGCAATATTCGAATTAAAAATAGGGATTTCTAATCATGGGTAAATAAATAATATACGGGGACTCCAATAAATGTGACACAAGTGGTACTGGCATAGTTTACTCAAAACAGGCCAGGGCCATATATTGGGTCGACTAGATTGGACCAATGTCGGGCCCGAAAATTAAATTGGAAGTTAAATCACAATTTACGGTAAATAATAAATTGGTCTAAATTGAACCAAAAGTTGTACGAAGGAAATGGAGCACAAAATGGAGTGTCTGAGTGGGACACGAAGGTCATGGGTGAAGAGCGTCTCGAGTAGATCAGGCATGACAAGTTGGTTCCGAGAGAATGACTAGTCTGGTGCTCCTAAATTAAAAGTCACGGTAACGCGCATATGAGGATCAAGGAAAAGAGTGGGAAAATCAATTAATAATTAAATGGTCTAAATTGACCCGAACTTGCACGAATCAAAAAGAGTACAAGGAAACAAGTTCGAGTGGGACACGATGTATCAAAATGAAGATAATCTCGTCTACTACAAACTCCAAGAAGGAAGTTTCCAGAGACTGGCATCCCTGATGCTCTAGAATTCCAAGTCACGGTAAAGAGCATTAAATCAAATAATAATCAAATAATAATATCTGTTCAAAATAATTGATTTATAAAATTGAAAAAAAATAAGCCCAAATTCAGGGGCTTACACCAATGTTGTCGTTTAGTGTGTGGATTGAGCTACTTTACGCTTACACTATGGCTTTTTTTACGCACGAAGATTATACGAGCCTTTACGCTCAACAGTTGACGTGTGCGTAAAGTCTATTTGAGCTACTTTTACGCTCAAGGTTATTTAACAACCACTTTACACGGGAAGTCTATGCCAGGGCTATTTTATGCCTAATCTACTGCTTTACGCTCAGAATACATTGGGGCTATTTTTACGTCCTATTCTCCTCCACCAGTTTGGAACGTGGTTTGTCTACGTGGCTTTCATGTCATTCTTCTCGAAGAACGTGTGTACTATTCTTAATGAAATGATGGGACACTTGTCAACACATACAGAAGATGACTTTGGTCGTAGGTAGCGGTTATTGGCGTAAAACGGAACTTTCGCTGAGTTTTTACACACAGGAGCCCAAGCCTATAAATGGACTGATTCCTTCTCAAGAAGACACACAGAGAGACATGAGAGAATACAGAGATCAGAGCTTATAGATTTCGAGAGCATTCTTCTTCAACCCTTCTTTCAGAACATAGTAAAGCAAAGCAGGAAAGCATTCGGCCTCGCCATCAGTGCCCAAGTGCGTCGATACCTTTCTGGTGACTTAGTTCTTTCGGTTGTTCAACTGCAAACAGCGATCTTCATCATCATCATATGGTCCAAGGAACAAAGTGATTATTTACAGCTCAGACTTCCATAGCAATACTTTCCCAGAATCAAATTTGTACTTCTTTTACTTCTTCTTCTTCGTTTTATTTTCAAAATCCGACTTCCAGGAATTTTGTTAAGTGAAACAATTGTCTATTCTTACGTTTTTGCGTTAGCAATTCACGTAAGTCAGAAGGAGTGGAGGGAGTAGTCTTCTTTACTACATTAGGGGTAGAAAAATGTTTAGTACCCTGTGTATAAAGAAGATTACTGGCAGCATTCGCAGAACCAAATTGTACATTTCTACACGTTCGGAGTTGTGTGCGTAAATCTTGAAAATTTTTAGCACAAAGGACTCCATTTTTATTGCGTGTAATTTGTAGATTTGGTACTTTGCGTAGAGCAGTATAAGAAGGCTGTTGGTGTATAACTGAAGTTTTACCAATATGATTTTTACGCTGCATACGTTTAGGTACATTCACATTAGATGTGTAAACATTTTTGCGAATTTTATCTACACTGTCACAGACAGGAGACTTACCTTCACGCGTAGATATTGGTTATCTACCATGTCACAGACGGGAGATTTTCCTTTACGTGAAGAGCGTAACTTGTGTGTGTCTACCGCGTCACAGACGGGAGACTTATTCTTACCCTCAGAAGCATTAGAGTCTGCCACATTACAAATGGGAGACTCATCTTTATGTATCGAGCGTAAAAGTTGGTTTTTACCCACTGAGCGTAAAAGTTGATTCTTACGCAGTGGGCGTGAAACCTGATTATCTTCACCGTTACAAACGGGAGATAAATCGACACACTTTGAGTGCAACTCTGAAATAAGGACTGCCTCGTTACGAACGGGAGCCCCTACGACAGGAGTGGAAAGAATTCCCTTGCCACTAGCAGCAACAGAGAAATCAAAAGCTATTTTGGATTTAGAAATCCAAACTTTTCGTGCTTTGCGAGATTTTTGAACATTGGAGTAGCGAGAACCACCCCCAGTTCGGAACATTTCTTCATAGGCTGTCTGGTCGAAGTGTACAACCAGGGTCTTCTTGGTCGAACCGACCGAAATATCATCATATTGAGCAATTGCCTTCTCATCAGAGGAGAAGGTCTTCCCCAGCAGAGTCGCCATTTTTGTTTCACTTAACAAAATGCCTGGAGGAATTGGCTTTTGAAAATAAAACGAGAAAAAGTACAAGAAGTACAAATTTGATTATGGGAAAGTATTGCTATGGAAGTCTGATCTGCGAATGATCACTTTGTTCCTTGGACCATATGATGATGATGAAGATCGCTACTTGAAGTTGAACAACCGGAAGAACTAAGTCACCAGAAAGGTATCGACGCACTTGGGCACTGATGGCGAGGCCGAATGCTTTTCTGCTTTGCTTCACTCTATTATGAAAGAAAGGTTGAAGAAGAATGCTCTCGAAATCTCTAAGTTCTGATCTCTGTATTTTCTCCTGTCTCTCTCTGTTTTTTCTTGAGAAGAAATCAGTCCATTTATTGGCTTGGGCTCCTGTGCGTAAAAACTCAACGAAAGTTCCGTCTTTACGCCAACAACCGCTACCCACGACCAAAGTCATCTTCTATATGTGTTGACACGTATCCCATCATTTCATTAAGAATAGGATGCACGTACACACGTTCTTCGGGATGTGTGGCATGAAAGCCATGTAGGCAAACCACGTTCCAAGCTGGTCAGAAGAATAGGGCGTAAAACAACCCCAATGTAATCTGAGCGTAAAGCAGTAGACTAGGCGTAAAGTAGCCCTGACATAGACTTTCCGCGTAAAGTGGTTGTTAAATAACCTTGAGCGTAAAAGTAGCTCAAATAGACTTTACGCACATGTCAACTGTTGAGCGTAAAGGCTCGTATAGTCTTCATGCGTAAAAGAAGCCATAGTGTGAGCGTAAATTAGCTCAATCCACATACTAAACGACAATATTGGTCTCTGTGTGAAAACAAATCCCTTTGAATTCTGTGATATATGCCATCATTAATATCTCCATGTCAGAGTTTGCATTAAATGCGAGACTTGACAGCTTTGTCCAGCGTAAAAGTGGCTGATCTACTCTTAGCGTAAAACCATGGGTGTAGACCCGAGCGAAAAATGATCTACCTGCTTTAGGCGTAAAGTGATTAGCCTTGTCTTGGGCGTAAAGTACTTAGCCTCTCTGCGGCATAAAGTGGCTCAATTGGAGTGGAATGATCTATCACTTTGACTCTTTTTGTGAAGCACTTTTTACGCTCCTACAATTATAGACCACGAATGTCGAAAATAGACTTGAGTTGGTATTGTTTAAGGAATGACTTTGTTTCTGGGTGGTATATTGCCTCTACCACTTCAGAATGAGATGTATCGTGACCCTTTTTGTAGAATGACAATCAGTCTATCTATGAGTATTGGGTAGTGCCAAGACTTAGATGAGAGTCATGCCTTGTTGCTAGGTGACTCAAGTATCCCTTGATGATGACGTTTTGCTGGATAGCGAGATTGTCAAAAATTGTAACAGGTGCCTTGGTTAGAAATTGCTCAGTCGGATAAGGACTCAGACTAGCAGGATGATAGTTATACTGTGGGTAATAAATTTGGCTAGCAAATATTGTGTGGCTTAGAACATGGAACTATAGTTACGACTAGTTGGATGTGAATCATGTGTGGCTATTACCAGTTGGTTGCTAACTACATTTTTTTGGAAATATTGTGTGAGCCCTTGGCCCAAATTTTCCTATACATTTTTTATTTTATAATTATTATTATCTTCTCCTCTAAATTCTTCTTTTAAGGATGAATTATTAATTAATGCATAGATTCATTTTAGTAAATAATGTGTATTTGTAATAGACATATTAAACCAATATAGATAGGTAATACATATATAGATAAATTTAGGCAAACACTTGTATATATATGTAATATATGTTAAGTGTTAGTAAATAGATAAGCATGGAAGGGGGAATCTGCAAAGATACAATTTGCAAGGGCTTGAGTGCTAAATTCAAATCTTTAAAATCTTTCAAACACTGTCTCCCTTGCTCCAGTTCAAATTTGTGGACTCTAAATCCGAATTTGAATTCAAATAAGAATTCAGAGGAGATCTCACCCTATCAAAACCTCCTCTTTGATCAAATCAAAGCAGATTATAAATACAGGACATGGGGAGCAACCGATTCTCTCCTCTATAAACCCTAAAAATCCAGCTCTTCCCTCCTCTGCGGCGCTGGAACAACCCATAAGTTCGAGAGCCACCCTCTCGTAGGATCTTCGAGGGAGTTTTCAAGAAGAACCAGGCAACCTAGAAGGTAAGCGTTAATCCAATTTCTGTTTGTGATTTACTATAGGTCTGTGGTCAACTATTTGAAGAAATCACTCTAAAGAGGGTTCGTAATCAAACACTTGTCAGGGTAGTTGGCATAGCAGAAGTTCAAGAGTGTCAAGTAGAGTAGGAAGGGTGTCAGGCAATAATCAGGACTCCAGCAATCAAACATACGAATTAAAACTGTGATATAGTTACCAATGGAGATCAGGTACCCACAAACACATAGGAACATGGTGCTCTGAGACTTCGAGTGGGATTAGAATCATTAGAAGTGCCAGGCACATAGGCAGGGCAGTGAGGAATGTCCAGAGCAGAGGTGAGTAGGCTACGCCTATCCGAGTAACCTGGGTAGAGGAGTCTAGTATATGTGAGAGTTATTGTTAACAGGACTAATGAGAGATAGCTACAGATTGCAGCATGACCAGAGTACTCTCTGTACACAGAGCACAGGAGTACTCGGGTATCAGGTTGGTATTAAAAGATATCGACTGATTCGATAAATCGTAATTAGTCATACACGTGTAATACTTAGCTTTCTCTTATCAGGTGGTTTCCCCACGAAATTGGGTTGTTTGAGCACATCCCAAGCCACACCACAAGCACTTAACAGATGTTAGTCCTTGTAGGACTTGAAAAAGGTCTGTACTGACTGTGTTTACTCACCAGGATAATAGAAACCTCTCTTTACTCTGTTCTCTATACAAATACCTATTTAGGAAGGAAATCAGTAAACCAGGGGATAACATTTTGTGCCTATGCACATGTTGATCTTCCACTCTACAGTTGGCTTGGGTTGGTTTAACTAAGTATTACAACTCTCAATTCCTAATTACATGAAGACATAAGTTTCCATTAGAAGCTCTTTCGAGAAACGAAGATACCCATATTGAAATGAAAGCTAGGTATGCTTATCTAAACCACTAGCTAACAGTTAGCAAAGTAGCAGGATAATACCAGGGAGATCAGAGTCCAGAACAGTTCTAAGAGGATCCGGTTAGCACCCTTACCTGTGAAAAGTATCGATGGCCAACCCACTAAAGGTAACAGTCCCACCATGACATTGTATTTTGGGTTGCACTGTGGTTTTGGTTACAATATCAGTTTGCTTTAGGTTGCTGTCCTGTTCTTTCTCAACTGAATATGGTGAGATAGCTATGAACAACTTGGAGATTTGTTTGTTGTATACAGGTTTCATAGACAAATAAAATATCTGATACATGGGGTATACCAAACACTAGGGAGAGCATGTCACCTGGTTGTAACAGAGGGATCAACCCTCCATTCTTCCTGCACCAATCGTCTCACAACCATAGTGCACATCTCTTGGCATTCAAACTGGGATACAATTGCAATGTATAGATTAAGGTGCTTGTATTGCTAACCGCAGTAGCAATAGAAATATATATCTGGAGGTTGTGGAGTAGAGAACTGTCTTCGTGACAGCATATGGGTATCCTATGTGCCTCATGTTTGGTTCTGTCCACACTCGTGATTGCTATATCAATATTGGTGTGCCGATTTGAAGTTAGGTGCATCAGTAGTATGATCGAGTAAAGGGGGAATAGATGTAGAACAGGTAATGTTCATAGCCTTGTGCATGTTCCCAGTATCAGTGTGTACATGTAGTGAAACAGGGTAGCAGCTGCAAATGCATATCAGCTATAGGGATGCCTTATGCTTGGTAGCAGACAAGTAAATAAGCGTGGTGCCTAGATTATCATAACATGACAGTCTATATATAGGCCAAGTACCATTGTGTCGAAGGTAAGGGGGAGGCTAGTTCAGATGGAATTATGCACAGGATGCATCAAGCTTCCAGTAAGAACAGGTAACACCAGGTAGAAAATTTGAATAAAATGATAGGACCATTGTAATGGAATGTCCCTACTCATTCACAGGTTTGCATATCGTATCACGAACCTCTGATACATGAAGTACATCCCAGGTCACAGGATTATATGGGGTGTTCCCAGTTATAAAAAGGGAATAACAGATGGGTGAAGTGGAGGTGCAACTAATTGTCAAGCAAAACATGAAGTAGGAGTGCTAGAAGACTACTGTTAACATTAAATAAGAGAAGGCAGTTAAGGAGAGTATAATATCATAGGGACATCAAATGGGATTAACCTACTCTAACCCAGAGAGTAAATGATTAAATGACCATAGGAGGGTGCCCATGTACTTGTGTCTTCAAACCTAGGATCGGTCATTGTGTCAGTAATAGGTGAGTCCTTGTGGTATTAGAGTATGGAAAAACTGAAACCAGGTGGTATAGGGTACCAGCCTGGGCACATTGCATCAATGTGGATATGGTTACAACATGGAGGGGGGCTCGATTTGGTATTAGAGTAAGGGAAATAGGGTGGTGTGGTTCAGTCATATTACTTAATGCCCAGTCCCTAATCACCAATAAATCAGAGAGATTCCTTGAAGTATCAGACCATAACATTTAACCTGTCCTCATTTACCTGGTGCCAGCCCTACATCAGGTTACACATTTTCTAGTTCAGAGCCACCTAGGCTAGAATAGGCATCACTTGTATAATTATGAACAGAAATGATAGACAGGAAATGTGGCCAGGGGTAGTGCACTGGTTGTTGCATCATGCACTAATTTCCATAGCCAGAATAACAAGAGCAGAGTCGTGAGTAGGAGTGTCCTAGTGTGAACAGTTTAGTACCTAGAAAACTTATCCTAATATAGAGAAGAGGTACAAGAAGCACCCTTACAAATCAAGTAGAGGAGCAGCTAATGCCAGATTGACCTGAGAGGAAGTGTGGTTAAAAGGGTAGATAAGTCAAGTTCAAGAGAGGAAGAAATTGGTCCAATAAATAAATTCTGGCTAACCTATAGAAGTTGAATCTAGAGACTAGGTGGTAGATAGGACTATTTTACTTTGACTCCTGTATTAACATTTGTAAAATCATATAACAGGTTACTTGAATTTCAATACGGATTCTTGACCAATATCCGCACTGCAGGACCACAGGCAAGTATACCTTGCCAACTCGTACAATACAATTTATATGCATGTTCACTTCTCGCTGCTATTCTTTTCCTTACTTTCGTGATTGCTTTATTCTATGTCTTGTACACTCATCTGTTTTCCATAAATAAATTCACTTTATTTATTTTGTATCTGAGAAAATTACAACTGTAGGAATCTAATCTAGAAGACGATTACTTTATCCCTTGGACGATGCGATGAAGAAAACTCGAACTTTGAAGAACTTGGACAGCAACTGGGCAATCTCTCTGTTCTCTCTGAAATTGACTGTAGTGTCTGATGAAGATGAAGAAACTCTCTTTTATAGAGTTCAGGATAACTGTCCTTAAGCATACGCTCAGGCAGTTACTTGACGTGTGCATAACTGCAGGGACGCGTGGCAAATTCTGATGGAGACACATTAGCGTGCAGTTGAAAGTAGTGGAGCATATTCAGGAGAGATTGATGGCATGAATGCCACATTGCATAACTTCTGAAGAAGTGGATAACTGAGTACAGGACACGTGAGAACGTGTGTTAACTGCACGTTGAAAATCATCCTGGACACAACTGCTGTGATACGCTGCTTTAGAAGAAGAGTCATACGCTAGCTTTTGAAGGCACATGTCTTGCATACGCTGACTTGGACAGCGTAGAACCATATAAAGCTGATACGCTCACATTATTGACAGGGAGTCGTATGGAAACTATACGCTCACTTGACAAGGAGTCGTATGGAATTCATACGCTCACTTGGGAAGGAGTCGTATAGGGTCCATACGCTCACTTAGTTGGAAGGAGCCGTATGAGATCCATACGCTCACTTAATTGAGAAGGAGTCGTATGAGATCCATACGCTCACTTAATTGAGAAGGAGTCGTATGAGATCCATACGCTCACTTAATTGAGAAGGAGTCATATGAGATCCATACGCTCACTTAATTGGGAAGGAGTCGTATGTTTGAATAAGTAGACACGTGGCATGTTTGAATAAGTAAACACGTGGCCATCATTAATCTTCCTTGATACGCCATATCTTCCAATAACTGACAAAATCTTCTCGAGCGTCGTGACTGCGGATATGATGGCTGACAGACTGTCAAAACTGACAGTAATGATGGCTTTTACATTTATGAGAGATGCTGAGCTGTCCTCGTAAAAGACAAAACCGACTCTTCGAAAACCTATACGACGGCTAGTCTTCATTGGACAGCTGTCTTTGCACGAAAGACGAAGTGTCAGATTCATCCTTTATTAAATTACATGCTGTGCTGTCATCTCAAAAAATAATAAAATATTCACTGAGCGTACGGCCTTTAGATGAGCGTATGGCCTTGGCTGAGCGTATAGCCTTGAGCGTATGGCTTAAACTGAGCGTATGGCTTTGACTGAGCCTCATGTCAGCGTCTCATAATTTTCACACCCTACAAGACCCCCTTCAAAGTTTTCAAACTTTTATGAGTTTCAAAAGTTCGAAATTACTTTGAACTTTAAAGTGAGAATAAGTCCTGACTCGCTGGCATGAGTTTGTTATCTTCCTCAATATCAGTGCAAATCTTTAGGGATTTTGTTTAAAGAATATCCGCCGTTTGAACTTCTTCCTTTCTTCTATAAATAGGTCTTCCAAAACCTATTTTATTTCTTTACCACAGCCTTTGCCTTCGAGAGAGAAAAGAGCTTTCAGAAACTCAAGATCTTTCTTCTTCTTCTTCATCTTTAACTCCATCTCCATTAATGGCACCCAAGGTTGATGCTGCTGCGAAGGGAAAGGGGAAAGCCCCTGAAGAGTCATCTCATCCTGCCGTCGACACTGCTACCACCAAGAAGACGGCCAGTCAGCGTATTTTATGCAGTGAACGGCCATTGAAACCTCTCTATGGTGAGGACGAAGATGATGAACAAATAACTATTCTCTTTTTAGGGCTCTGGTTAGAACAGAACTCAAAGAGCGTATCCCTCTTTAGGGTCAATACGTCAGCAAATACGCTTCCCTCTTTAGGGTTTAGTCGTATTCCATGTTTTTCGTTTTTACGAAAAATATGTTTGGAGCGTATATCTGTAAGATACGCGTATTTTTGATAGAGATATCAAAATTCACTATCTTAAAAGAATATGCTATGGCAATTTGTCTCATTGAGATACGCTAACTCCTGTGTTAGCGTAAATTTTTGATGATCATCTTGTCAACCATACGCTGATACGCTCAAACTGATCATAAACTGAACTTTTAAAATCATTCACTTAAGATAAACTGAGCATATACTGAACCTTGAGTCTGCCATACGCTTAAAGAAAACTGAGCGTATACTGAACTTTGAGTCTGCTATACGCTTAAGGAAAACTGAGCGTATGCTGAACCTTGAGTCTGCCATACGCTTAAGGAAAACTGGGTGTATGCTGAACCTTGAGTCTGCCATACGCTTAGTAAAAATTGAGCGTAAGTTGAGCTGTACACTTAGTAAAACTGAGCGTATGTTGAGCTGTACGCTTAGTAAAAACTGAGCGTATATTGAGCTGTACGCTTAGTAAAAACTGAGCGTATGTTAAACTTTACCCTCTCTTGATGTTGAGGATTTCTAATACTTTATTCTTTATTTGCAGTGGATATTCTGGCTCAGGAAGCAGAATTTGAAGGAAGTATGGGAAATAATTATAGAAGTGATCTATCTCATGTTCGTTTTCCCCAATTTGACGGACCTTCCACAAGAATAGCTCTGTTGACCAATCAGGAAGATGATACTTTGCTGAACCTGATGAGTGGACTGCCGTTACAGAGTGTAGATGGTGTTGCCCATTTGAAGCCAGCATTCCTTTTTGGAGATGCTATTGACATGAACTCCCAGCCTGCTCTGGATAAAGTATCATATTGTTACTATAGGGATGGTAATGTAAATCAGCCAATGTATTTGACTGGCTTGACAAAAAGCATCAACATAGCCCGTTTATTCCATTCGGGCCAGCAAAGACAGATGAAGTGGGATATTACTCCATCCCGACAAGCTAAGGCTGGGTGGATCGGATATCGTCAAGGGAGATTCCGCAGTGGTACTGAACCACATGTCACATCTCTGCGAGGACTGCTACCTGCCACCATCCCTCATGAGGACTCGGCACTGCTGAAGCCAGTCAGAGTCCCAATTTTTGCCAACGAATTTGCTCAATTAAAGAATGCCATCTACCCAAAACAGTCAATGAGGCTGACTGGTCTAGTAAATCCAGAGAACACTAGATGGACTGCTCTAGTGAGATGGATTTTGCAGAACTTCGGGGTACAGTTGAAGGCGATAGGTTTATATGATGCCATTAAGTGTACTGCTTATGGTTTCAAACCAAATTCGGATCTGTTTTTGGCATTAGCGGAGAGATATAACTATCGGACCGGCACCTTCATGACCCCAAAAGGCGAGATGGGATTCGCCCTTCATGAAATGGCATATATATCTCAGCTACCAACAGCAGATTTGCCATATGAAGAATATATCCCTTTTGTTGATGAAATGAATAAGATTTCTGCAGCCAACCCACTAATTCTTTATGTATTTGAAGAATTAATGTGTCATTACAGCATCTGTAAAGCATTTTATAAAGGACAGGGTGGAGAAGGAGACTCCAACTATTACTCTTCCAAATGGATGGCCTATTTATTTCAAGGCCGTACTGATGAAGTTCAAAAGAAGAAAAAGATCGATCAGTATGTCGGTAAATTCAAGCCCTTGAGTCAAGCCGAGATTAACAGATTAATCCGGGAGACTAATCATGACGACATTGTCGTCGAAGAAGACATTGACAGCTACAAGGCCGGTGATAGGTTAGAAACCTATATTAAGCAGGGTGGCCGAGAATTGTCCGTTGAAGGTCATCTGGCCGGATTCATATCTCTTTGGCTGAGGAAATTCGTAGTTCCTGGCACCTGTTCGGCAGACAGGATGCACAGAGGAGTCGTCTTCGCAGCAGTCCGTCTGGTTTTTGGGTATAAGATGGATCTATTAACGGCAATGACCTGCCGTCTGAATGCCGGATTAAGGGCATACACAGATAGGATGTTCGAATTGGCACGAAAGAGCCTGACGTCCTTTCCTCGGGTAGAAATGCCTTTTACATACTTGTTTGGATGGCTGCTTCTACATTTCGAATCTCTGATGAGTGCTGGGATGGCTAGGCCAGATGATACTTTCCTTGAAAGGTACAAGCACATACCGAAATGGAGATATGACACTTTAACCGATTGCAGAACCATCTTGAACAGGGGAGAACTATGGAGCTTCACCTGTGTTCCTCCACCTGTTGGTTATGAGACCATGCCCGGGAGATTGATTGACGGCGTTGGTGCTAATGAGTTGGATGATGTCCAACATGAATGGCTAAAGAGAATCAGGCCATCTCATTTAATTTGCCGCCGTGACAACATCACATATCTAGAGCCATATCTTCCGAGCAGATTTGCTCGTCAATTTGGTTACGATCAGTTGCATGTGGGCAATGCAACGACGTGTTTTGCTCATCAAGGCGGGTTGGTTGATGGTGCCAGAGCTTGGCTATATTACATTGCCAAAGGTACAGGGGCTACCTTTTCTATGCCAGATCCGGTCAACTATCGGAGATGAGCTAAGATATTGGCGTCCTATGCCAGATTTTATGTATCAGCTAATACCTTTGATGAAAAATTTAGCATCTTAGGTAAAAGCTTTATTCATGTTGAAAAGAAATCAACCAAATCCGCCTTGCCTAGGGATTGTCACGACAAAGAAGATCCTCTGGCCACCGATGAAGTTGATGATGATGTTTTGGAAACTTTCTTCTCTGATGACCTTCATCAACCATTGCATGTGCCTATCGGGAGTGCTGAAGAGAGTATATCTGTTGATAATACACCGAAGAGGAAGAGGAGTAAAGGTGCTGCGGGTCCTGCCGCAAAAAGAGCTACTCGAGCAGAGACTCGAAGTCGCGGAGGAATTACTATTCCCGAGAATTCTTCTGTTTCTGAACGAGTCAGAGATGTTGATGAAGCAGGTAGTGATCCAATAGACAATTATCCTACTGTTCCTTTAACCAAAAGAATAGGAAGGAAAGTAATAGTTTCAAAAACTAAATCCGTAATTTGTCTGGATGCAGAGAGTCCCACCGATCGTGCTATGCGATTGGCCGCAGAAAAGCAAGCTGCTTTTGATTTTTCTGTAAAGACAGAAGAAGAAGAGATTCCTGAAACTGCTGGGTCTTCTAGGCCTTCTGATATAGGCTCAGTTCCACCAATGGCCGATGATGTGCAGAAAATTAGTCAACCTGCGGTAGAGGCCGAGCATCAGACTGAAACCGCTAATGACTTACTAATTTCGGGAGAATCAGTGAAGGAAGCCACTCCTCTCAATCCAATTGTTGAAACTTCAGAGAGCGAACAAGTTGACTATGAACCGTCGTTTTATTCTTCTGGAGAAGAAGACATGGAGATAGACGATGAATCACCGTCTAAAACACCAATCGATGCACTGAAGACCATTGGTCAACACTCAGGGTTGACACCAGACGGAGAGGCATCTGGAAATAGAAGTTCAAATTCCGAGTACTTCTGGGGCGGGAAGCAGTGAAATAAATCCCGTGTCAGAAAGTACCCTGAACAGACTAAGAGCCGGATTGAATGATCCGAAGGAGACTGAATATGAACCAACTCCAGGTAATATTTTATTCATCAAAGTTTTGTCTTGTCTTGGTTTTATTGTCTTTAAATTTCTGATCATGTTTCTTTGATTCCAACAGCTGTAGGAACTGCACCGGCTATGAGTTCTACTCAAGCCCCACTTATTCAAACTGAAGTGGGTGAGGGGAGTTCCCATCTGCCGAGTTCTCCAAAAGCACTAACTTCAGCTCCAAGAATAGAGGCTCCTCCTGCTCCTTCCCCTACTATTGCAGCGACTCCCAGTTTTGACACAGGGATAGCAAAAGTCATGGGGATGTATTCAGATATTATTTATACATATCTGGATACATATTCGAGGCGACTCATGAAAGATGAGACTATGCCCTTTTTGAGTCTTCGAGAGGCGACTAGTTTTCCACGTTCAGCTTTGAGACAATCTGGTTATGAGGCTCAATGTGTCTTCTTTGAACATCTCCTGAGTGAATTAGAAGCAAACATCCATAAATATTGGGAGATTAAAAAGGAGGACGTTAATTCTCTGACTGCAGCTGAGATTGCTCAATTGGAGAATGAAGCTCAAGCTCAGCACATTGCTCTGACAGAATTCCTCGCTCAGTCTTCCAAAGAGCTAATGGCGAAAGACGAAGAAATCATAAGTACTCGTCAGAATATGGAACGCCTAGAGCAAAATGAAACGTCAAAAGCTGAAGAACTTAGAAAGCTGAGGGAAGAGCTAGCTCGTATTCAGGAGCAAATTGCCTCTGTGGAAACAGAACAATCAAAGATTGCTACTGATCGTAAAACTACAGCTGAACGCTGTCAAGTTTTACAGCAGGAGCGAGAATTGATGCAAACTAATCAGATTGAGGAGACCAATCGCCGTAGCTCTATTATTGTAGAATATGACCAACGGATGATTGGAGCAGAAACAGCAGAGCGAATCAAGAAAGCTCATGATGAAAAGATGAATAATGTAATCGTTCGTATTCAGGAGATCATTACTCCTCCTAAATAATTCTTTTATATTTATCATGTATTGAAGTTTTGATACCCATTTGTAATCATTGTTCTGATTTTGATTGAAATAAATATCTTGGCTTGATTTCAATTCTGTGGATAATATTTTTGTAGAAAACATGTTCAGAGGTAAATAATATATGACATATTTCAATAGAATAGAATATACAAATGAACTTTGTAACTCTATCATGATACTAAACAAAAGATAATTTAGTTTAATACTGATTAGAGAAAACAGAATTCAGATATAAAGATATCTTTAGATTCTATTTTCCATGATCTTTGGACTCGGAAATCAAAAGACGAGATATCATTTTCAGAGAATAGAAAATATGATACATACTGAGATAGAAAATTCAGAGGTAATATGGACATGATTTTCTATTCAAGATCTTTATTAAAACCACTGGGGATTTAATAAAACAAAATATCAAATTCTCTGGGAAGATGATACTTGGTGGAATATCAGTTTCCTCTGGGGATAACGATATCGAGATAACTTTTGTAAAGAAGAATTAACTTTGATTTCACATTTGCTGGGGAATGATGAAAATATTATACATAATATTTCTTTAAGAATTTGCCATTGATAGGCATCATCATGACTTTCCCATCCATAGAGGCAAGCTGATATGCTCCGTTAGAGAAGACTTTGTTTACTACGAATGGGCCTTCCCATTTCGCATCAAATTTGCCTTTGCTCATATGTGTCATGGTCATGGGACGTCTGACAGTAAGGACCAGTTCTCCCTTCTGATACGCTCTGACTTTGATTTTCCGGTTAAAAGCTTTTGAGATTCGGGCCTGATAAAGCTCGATATTTTGTTGAGCATACAATCGTTTTTCATCTAGAGCTTCCAATTCTTGAAGTCGAAGACGATCATTGTTTTTTGTTGTAAGTTCATTGGAGATTGCAATTCTCAGAGAAGGAATCTGGATCTCGATAGGAAGAACAGCTTTACACCCATACACCAAAGAGAAAGGCGTACATCCGGTCGCATTGCGAACTGTGGTGCGGTAGGCCCATAAACATTCACCAAGCTTCTCGCTCCAGTTGCGTTTGTTGGAAGAAACGAACTTTTTCAAGAGTTTGATGATTGTTTTATTGAAAGCTTCTGCCAATCCATTAGCTACTGGATTATATGCTGTAGAAGCTAAATTATTAATCCGATGATCGTCGCAGAATCGAGTAAATTTCTGACTGACGAACTGCGGTCCGTTATCATGGATAATATGCCGAGGAACACCAAATCGATAGATGACATGATGTTTGACGAAGTTGATAATACTAGAAGTTTTAACTTCAGATAACGGGATTGCTTCAGCCCATTTGGAAAAGTAATCAGTTATTGCTAGAATAAACCGATGTCCTCTTGATGATGGTGGGTTGATGGGACCAATGACGTCCATGCCCCAAGCTTTAAAGGGCCATGATGCCGCTGTTGGGTGTAAGAACTCTGACGGTTGATGAATAAAGTCTGCATAAATTTGACAGGCTTTACATTTCCGAGCATATTGAATAGCGTCAGCCACCATCGTGGGCCAATAATAACCCATACGTCGGATACGATCTTGAAGTTTAGAACCTGGTTGATGAGCTCCGCAAACACCATCATGTGCTTCACGGACTATCTGTTGTGCTTCTTCACCAGCAATGCATCGGAGGAGAAGACCGTCGTAAGATCGACGATATAATGTTTTCGTCGTCTGATTATAATAGAATCTGAGAGATCGACGTCGGATAGACGCTGCTTCACTTGGATTATCAGGAAGTATGTCATACAAAACAAAGTCTAGAAACGGGCGTCTCCAGTCTTCAGTTATGGCTTCTGTAGAAAAGACATTCTATAGTAGAATCAGAAGAAGACGAGGACATTTTGTCAAACTTTAATCCAGCATCAAGGTTGAGAGAATCTTTATCTGGTTTATAGGGAAAAGCTAAGGCCAAATTATTCTCAACACAGAATAGTTCTCGGTTATAAACCACTATCACTTGCTGACGTCGGATTGGTATAGCTAATACAGCAGCAAGATTAGCTAAAGCATCAGCTTCTGCATTATAGGCTCGTCGAACATGTTCAATAAAGAAACCTTCAAAAGATGAGGCTATAGAGAGTGCTGCTCGATGATAAGGTATCAAATCCTGATGACGAACTTCATACGTTCCTCTGATCTGATTGATGATAAGCTTGGAGTCTCCATAAACTTCCAAATATTGAATATCTAGATGTTTAGCAAGTTGAAGGCCGATGAGTAATGCATTGTATTCGGCTACATTGTTTGAACATGATTGATCCAGAGAATAAGCCCTCTGAATAGTTAGTCCTTCTGGGGATACAAGAACAATCCCAACACCAGCGACAATATCGCCGTTAGGACCTATTCTAGATGCTCCATCAAAGAATAGACACCAGGTAGAAATTTCTTCAGAAACTAGATTTGAATCCAAGACTTCATCAGGAATCTCATCATATAATTTAGAATCTTCTGGAATCGCATGAGCAGCCAGAAAATCAGCAAGAGCCTGTCCTTTAACTGACTTCTGAGGAATATAATGCATATCGTATTGAGCTAACAAGATTCCCCAATTAGCTAGTCTGGAGTTAAGAATACCAGGTTTCTTCATCATAATCCTGATGGGATTCACTCTGGAAATGACGTGAATCGTTTGATCGATAATATAATGTCGCATTTTTTGAACAGCAAACATTAATGCTAGGCATTCTTTCTCGATTGGAGAATAACGCGGTTCAGCACCTGTCATTGTGCGACTGAGATAATAAATAGCCTGTTCATGGCCATCTTTATTTTTCTGGGCGAGTAATGCACCAAGAGAATGATCCATGGCTCGAACATATAGAAGGAATGGTATTCCCGAGACGGGAGGTACCACTGGAGGGTTCATGAGATACTGTTTAATATCGTCAAATGCTTTTTGACATTCTTCGTTCCAAACGAAAGATACACCTTTCTTCAGAAGTTTGTTGAATGGTCTGCAGCGTCCTGATAAGTTGAAAATGAATCTCCTGATATAAGCAATTCTTCCTTGAAATCCTCGTAGCTCTTTTAAGGTGCGTGGAGGACGCATCTCTTGAATGGCTTTGATCTTCTCGGGATCCACGTGTATACCTTTAGCGGTAATGACGAAGCCGAGAAATTTACCACTAGAGATGCCCAGGAAGGACTTAGTAGGGTTCATTTTAAGTTGATGCTGACGCATTAAATCAAAGATAGTCTTCAAATCTTGGATATGATCCTCCTTTCGTCGACTTTTGACCGCAATATCATCAACATAGCATTCAACTATTTTCCGGAGATGTTCGCAGAATATAGTGCTCATTGCTCGCTGATATGTTGCTCCTGCATTCTTGAGACCAAACGGCATTACTGTATAACAGTATGTACCGATCGGCGTTCTGAAGGAAGTGTGTTTTTCATCATCTGGAAACATTTTAATCTGATTGTATCCCGAATACCCATCCATGAATGATATTCGTTCGAAACCACATGTATTGTCGATCATGACATCTGTAATTGGAAGAAGAAACTCGTCTTTAGGACAAGCTGCATTGAGATCACGAAAGTCTATACAGACTCGGATCTTGCCAGTCTTTTTAAGGACAGGAACGATGTTAGCCACCCATTCAGGATGTTGTTCCTCTCGAATAAATCCAGAAGCCATAAGCTTATTGACTTCAGCTTCAATTGCATCCATGATGTCTGGACGAAATCGTCGCTGTTGTTGTTTGACCGGTTTAGCATTAGGCATGATATTGAGTTTGTGCATTGCAATCTTTGGATCTAGTCCTGGCATATCCTCATAACTCCAGGCAAAGACATCGATATAATTACGAATAAGTTTAATCATGTCTTGCTTATCCGTTTCTGAAAGACTTTCACTGATGAATATTGGTTTAGGAGACCCTTCTTCACCAACATCAATTTGGATCAGTTTATCTTCAGTAGGAGGTTCCCTCTGCTCGAACCTGAATTCCTATTGATTATCTAATCTTTGAGCCTATTGTTCCGATTCGGATGATATTTCAAAATCATCCTCATCTTCATCATTTTCCTGCGGGCCACCAACGGAGACCATATTGATGGATAAAATAGAACGATGGAGATCGCCAATACTCATGTCAGAATCCCAAGAAAGGGAATCGGAAGATTCAGATCGTTCATCTTCATCGGATTTTGAATCTTCATGGACTATGTTGATAAAGGAGGTAGGAACAATGTAACCTAAACCACATTTTGTCCTTCCGTATTTTAATGGAGGAATTCGAACAGGCATTCTTCTTCCTTTTCCATTATTGAGACTGGTTCTAAAGTCATAACCCATATTCTTGATGATATTTTTAGATTGCTGACTGTAGCGACGCAGTTGTAACCTTCCAGTATCGTCGTTTGTGTCATCTTCTTCCAAGTTAGGAGGATTTTGGGATCCTTTATAAAAGAAGATTGGATTTTCTTCTTTCTTTCTAGCAGGGACCACGAAGTATGATTTTTGTATAGATTCCAATGATACGTCTGTATGAAGAGTTTGAACAACCCCTATAGTTAGTGACTCTAAGCTATCTAGCAATTGTAAATAACTTTGTACATGATTACAGACAAAAATATACTGCAAAGGAGATGCTTCATTAATATTAAATACTGTATTTACAATAGAAGGCTGAGCCTTATCAGACTTAGTCAAATTAATGATAAAAGGGGGAGAGGAAGAGCGATCAGAAGTTTTATTTCGATTAAGATCGATAACAAAAGGCTCAGAAGAGGTGAGCTCCCTTGAAGAAGATCGAGGATAAGTCGTACGTCCACTGACTGGAATGACTAGAGTATCTGGTCTAGCCTGAGAAGGTGGAGGGGGAGTGGTACGTCCACTGACAGGAATTATCAGTGAGCCTTGTGGAGCTTGGAAAGACAACACAGTAGTACGTCCACTGACAGGAATTATCAGTGAGCCTTGTGGAGCCTGGGCAGGTGATGAAGTAGTACGTCCACTGATAGAAATTATCAGTGAACCTTCTTCAGATGATTTAACAGACTGCGGAGGAGTGATACGCCCTTTTACAGGAATAACAAAAGTGCCAACTTTTGCTATCTCATCATCATTATCCATAGCTTGCAAGACTTTTGAGTATTCATCTTTGTACATACGAGCGTCATTGAAGTAAGCTTCAACTCCTTTGAATGGATAGAGATCTGCAACCTCCTTTTGAACTTCTCCATTATCATCAACATATTTGAAGCACTGATGAAGAGTCGAAGGAACGACATTATGTTCATGTAAGAATGGTCTCCCCAATAGAGCATTGTATGAGCAACCATGATTGTCGATGATGTAAAAAGTAACTTTAGTGCGAAGATCGCCTATTTGAAATTTGAGGCGAATCTTGTCCAAAGGCTCACTCTTTCCTTGATTGAATCCCAAGATGGTAGTGATAGTGCTGGAAAGACTATGTACAGGTATCTTCAGTGCATCTAGCATAGCTTTTGGCATAATACTGAGAGCAGATCCTGGATCAATCAGGAGACGATCAACCTTCATAGAATCAATATATCCTATATGATATAAAGGACGGTCATGTCGATTATCTTCTAGCAGCATATCGTCCTGCGTAAAGGTAATGTTTGGAATAAATTCCAATACATTATGGCAATGAGAAACAGGTTCTGTTTCCAATTTCTTGAGAAGAGTTAGGCAGGTTTCTGCTTGCAGCAGGGCTTCACTTAGAGTTTCTCGAGTCTCTTTAGAGAGGCGTAAGAGCTCGAAGATTGATAATTTAGCTGGGGTATTGGCTAGTTGAGCCAATATATCAAAATTATAAGGCTTTTCAAGTCCTGTAGGAGATGACTTCTTCAATGGTTTGTCAAAGCAGACTTGTTGTTTGCCTTTGTCAGCTGCTGTTGGTTTAGAAGGAACTGTCTCAACAGGAACATTTAAAGGCTCTTCAGTAGAGACTGGTGTTGGAGCTGTAACCGGAGGGACGTCAGAATTTTCTTCAGGAATTTCAGCATAATCTTTCAAATATATTTTTCCTGACCGAGTTCCAGCATGAACTTCAACTTCAGATTCTGGTTCAGGGTCTATGGAAACCATGTTGTAATTCTTTATCTTGCTCTTGGTTCTTTTATGTTTGATGAGAGCTTCATTCCAGAAACCAAGGCCAACACGAGATTGATTATGCCTCATAGTGATGACTAGAGGTGCTCTGAGTCCTTTGCCTGAGTTCAAACTAGGAGCAGTGGCTAGATCATAACCCATCTTCGCCATCAATTCACGAGATTGTGAACTGTATAGATGAAAAGCAGGCTTGTACCTATCTTCAAATTGAGGTACATATTTTATCTCCGTAGGGAGTGAATTTCCTGCTGAGATGAAAGTAGAGGTTAGATAAAAATCGGGTGTGAAACTAGAAGTCACATTGCATGACTTAGTCTTCCCGAGCTTCTTTTTAGATGATGGAGTCTTCCGAGGAGAAGAGGAAGGCGTTTCAAATTCCGTCATTAAATCCGGGTGAATCTACATGATCTCTCCCTTCTTAGTTGTGACAGGAACAAGTCCTTCATTCTGTGCTGGTGGGAGGTTTACAACTTCGAGAGTTGCTTTGGGGATAGGAACAATCCCACTTTCCACCATTAAGGGAGGGAAGTCACCGAACTGCATTGATATTACATTTGCTGTGACTGTTTTGTCTTTGGGTGTTAGTGTCACAGCTCCTGATTTAATCATCTCTTGAATCTTCCCTTTCAATACATAGCATGACCGGATTGTATGACCCAGCATTCTATGATATGGACAGTATTTTGGATGATCTGTCTTATTGGCTTCATCAGGCTTTTTGATTTCTGGCAGTTGAATCTTGTTACCCTTGAGCAAGCATTCAAAGATACCCTGAACATCGTCATCGTCGAAAGAATATTCTTTCTTCGGTCGAGGAGGTCTCTGTTGTTGATTTGTTGGAGCTGGGGTAGCTTGAGTAGTCTTTACCTCTTGACTACTGCTTTGGAGATTGACTTCAAGAGCTTCTTTCCCTTTGCGATTGTTGGGTCGAGTACTATTGCTAGCACTCTGATTTGATTCCTTGGGAGCCATTTGTACCCCCAGACCCTTGAAGGTCTCAGCACTGACTTCAGCAGCCTTGGCACTGACGATGAAAGAAGGCCAATCTTGGAACTGAGTGGACCCTGTCCACATGCTGATAATTGGTAAGAGATTCGACTTGCAAGTGTCGATGGTAACAGCATCGGGAGTTTCGAGAGGCATTTTGAGGGCTTCTCTTCTGAATCTTTCAATGAAGTCCTCGGTGGTTTCATTATTTTTCTGTTTAATTCTTATGAGGGCTGACATGGTCATATCATTAAGCCCTTCATAGAATCGTTCAAGAAACATTTGCTTAAAACCGGCAAATGAGGTAATGCACCCGTCAGGGAGACTTCTATACCATTCATAAGCCGTTCCTTTGAGACACCCAACAAACACCCGAGTAAGGAGGGCGTCACTTGGTTGCAGTTGATCAGTCATTACTTCAAAGTGATTAATGAACTGACTTGGGGAGGTTGTCCCATCAAAGAAAGAGATGGTCGGAGGTTTGTATTTTGGTGGATACGATACCTGTTTCCATTCTATTGGGTAAGGTTGTTTGATACCTAACCTTTGCAAACCATCCTTCTGTTTAAATGCCTCAAATTGAGTTCGGAGATTTCTTAACTCTTCAGTAACAATTCCGGAGGATTGTGGAGTTGTAACTTGTTGAGTATAATTGGGAGGAGGGACTGCAGCATATGTACCACCCCCAGCTCCAGACTGACTTAGAGTGGGTTGTACAGGAACATTAGATTGTACCCCCAGAATAGTAGAGGGTTCCGGGTTTGGAACAACAGGAGTATTTAATACAACTGGAGGGGCTGTATGTTGGACTTGCTGAGTTTGATGCTGAGCTTGCATAAGAGTGTGCATAGCATTCAACGTATCTGCCATAGCTCGCAACTGTTGTTCTAAGGAAGAAATCCTTTGTTCATGAGCTTCGGTGCTAGTTGAAGGTTCATGATTGCCCTCTGCCATGTAAGTGGTAATCATTCGAGGAATAGATGATGAAACAGTCTGTTCTGAATCATCACTGTGTGAATCAGTATCTTTCTCGGGGCTATTTACGGGAGTCAATACTGGAAAGTTGGATTCTCCAAGGAAGTCCTCTATGATCTCCGGATTACCACTTGGATGAGAAGAAGAAGAGACCCTGGCCAAGGCTCCGATCCTGGATCGGGTGCCGAGATAAACGCCATCTTCAGAGTCTGCAATAGCATCAGACCGTATGCTATCCCCAATATTTCTGGAGATCATGTTGACAGAAGCATAAAGAGGTTCATCTTTATCCAACATTGGTTCATACTGAATCCGTTCGAAAACAGATTGTCTTTTTGGTGAACAACAACATTGAATTACAACTCGAGGTTGGAAGTTGCAACCATGCTTTTCATGGCAAATATGAGCAATATTATAGCCTGATGGAGTATCAATTCTCCGTTTATTTTGCAAATACTCCCGGAGATCTGTAGGAACAGATTGGGAAGTACTTGAAGATAGTTTCTGTGTAGAAACTTGTCTTTTGTTCTTCTGTCTTCTCGGTTCTTGAGTGTATAAAGACCGATTAATTTGAGCCACATAATTTTTGGCATATTCTGCATCAGGGTCTAATATACTTGTCTCAGTGGAATCGAGGCGATTCTGATTAAGCTTGTTACGAAGATCCGTAGGAGATCTGACTTTGATATCAGTCTTGGATACTTGTAATTTGCCTTTCTCAGATCGAGAAATTTGGAGAGAAGGAAGATGGGTATTATTTCGATTGGGAGTCGGTAATAATCCATCTTTGGAGGAATTAGCCAAAAGGCGTTTTCCTTTGTTTGATCTAGTAAGAGTACTAGTCAAATTAACTCCAGAGGTAAAGACCTTAGGAGTAGAGGAGTTGACTAAAGAGTCTTTCTCCTTGGTTGGCACAAGATGTGCAAGTTGAGGGGGAATCATTTGTATATTCTGTGGAAGAGAACCCCCCAGCTTGATTTTGAGAAACAGTCAAAGGACTGTATCTGTTAGCATACGCTGACTTTAGTTTGGGCTTCTGGTCATACGCTGCCTTTTTATTAGCATACGCTGGCTTTGGCTTAGCGTACGCTGCCTGATGTTGGCTTTTGTACGCTGCCTTTGCCGTACGCTGCCCTTTAAATGCCATACGCTCAGAGTCATCAATGGCTAAAGAGCCGACTGCTGTCGTAAGAGTAGAGGAAGAAGGGACTTTGACATGTCCAGAGATGGTTTTCCTTGTACACGCTGACTTGGTTAAAGAACCAACTTTGTCAGCGTGACTAGGAGAAGCCACTGTTGCCGTGTTCAGAGAAGCCGAAGTGTGCTTAGTTGAAGTTGAAGACGTGTTCTTGTCAGCGTGAGAAGTGACAGAAATGTCTCGGGCTGTTGAAGAAGACTTAGGGACATAGACAGAGCGTCCCTTCTTCTTGGCAGCAGGAAGAGCGGAGGAAGCAGTGTGGCCCTCCTTCGCCTTGAGCATTTCTTCATAAGCCGATCGACGAAGTATCGCATTGAGTTGTTGCTATCTCGTTGGAGGAGACAGCTTTCCCCAGCAGAGTCGCCAATTTATTTATGGAAAACATCATCCTGTCATGGTTTTACTCTACATGTTTCTAGTTTCTTGTTCATTTGCTGTTATGATATTTTCTACCTGTTACACTGTGATAGTTTCATACGTATTGCTTGATAGAGTCGTCTAGTCCTACACCACGATTCCTTCGACTTGACTTGACTTGACTTGACATGACTTGAGTAGGACTTGACTTTGACATTCTATAGATTGTGAGTACTTACCTTGACTACGGTCTATAGGATTTTATACTAGGATTGGCTACTGTCTTGGTTGTGAGTACTTGCCTTGACTGCGATTGAGACATTATAGATTGTGAGTACTTGCCTTGACTGCAGTTTATAGCCAGCCATTTCTAGTATGGCATGCCAGTGTCTTAGGAACCTTGCGTATAGATCTTGTGTCTTAGTCCATTTTGTCTCGCTGGATATTCTTGATTGTTCCTTACTTGCTATATTTGTACTGTTACCTGTTGGCTTGTATATTATGTATCTTGCTAGTCCTCTGAGGACCTGATGATCTCTTCAGGTTTAGCCGAGTATTGAGCCAGGTGCACGCGAGCAGGTTTGAGCCAGCATTGGACCACGGTACCACTGCAGACGAGGGTACTTTGATGATTAGCAGTTTTGACTCGATTATTCCCATTTTATGTAATATTTTTATTTCGTCTACTGGTAGTGGATTTGTGTCCACCGGACGTGACTTGGATTCTTGATGAGCTGGATACTCTATTTTTATTATCATTCATTATTCAGTTTCATTGTGTTAGTGGATTATATCATATCTTATGGGTGAGATGTAGATTGCCTCTGTGACTTGTTTATGTACTAGACAGCGTTCTACCATCGACACTGCGGCGTAGGCTGGACTTGGACACGTCTCGTATCCGAAATGCGGGTGCGGGTCGTGACAAGTTTTTTTGGTGGCCCATGCAGGTCTACGTTAATCACTTCGGTTACATTACTGTGCCGTCGTGAGCCTGCACATAGGATTAGAAATTTAGGATCTCATCCACGTGTCTTGTATTGACCTCTGTCCTTGATTTCTATTCAAATCTTTGACTTGTATCCTGCTTGAAATCTTTGTGCCATCTAATGTTTCCTTTTATTGCAGTGAATGGATTCCCAAGACAGGAACAACGCTTTCCTGAACACCCCACCGGCTACAGGAGGATTCTTCTCGTACATGACTCCGCCAACGCAGGGAGGCCAGCTTACTTATCAGGGCGACCCGGCTCAAACATGATATTCGAGATTCCGCAGAGACGACTTTCCTCCACCAGCACCCTTCCATCAGCCTGCACCCTTCCAGCCAGCATATGGTCTACATCCAGCACCTACCATACGCCCTGCACCAGCAACGTATCCAGCGCCTGCCGAACATCCAGCACATGTTCTGCCTCCGCCACCTGCGCTGGACAACGCCACGCTTCTTAGGATCTTCCAGCAGATGATGACCTCTCAGACGCGACAGACTGACGTTTTCCGCGACACCTTGATGGAGGCTATCCAGACTAGAGACGCTCCACGACCGCGCCCTGGAACTTCCAAGAATTTTACGGACCTTAGGTCCAGAGAATTCAAAGGAATGGAAGGGATTCTCTACGCGGATGAGTGGTTAGAGAACGTAGACCGCAACCTTCGGAGGGCTCGAGTTCCAGAAGACCTGAAGGTCGAGAATGCCGGCATACAGCTCTACGACGTCGCCCACACGTGGTACAGAGACGAGTCTCGGTTCACCGCGCCAGACGTGACTTGGGAGGAGTTCAAGGAGCTGTTCAAGACGAAGTTCTTTCCTGAAGCAGCCCGTGAAGAGTTGGAAAACGAGTTCGAGAGCCTGGAACAGGGCAACCTCTCCGTCGACGAATACACCGCAGAGTTCGCCCGCCTCAGCCTCTTTGCAGACGCCCTGACCCCTGCAGCCAAAGCCAAGAAGTTCAGGAAAGGACTTTCATATGAAATCTGCATAGCCATTGCCACCAGCCAGGCCACAACTTACGAGAAGATCTTGAAGGTCGCACAGGCAGTAGAGACAGAATTGAAGTGCAAGAGAAAGAGAGACCGAAACACGTATGGAGGAGGCAGCATCCGAACAGGAGCGGTGAAACACCCCAACATTCTAGCACAGCAGCATCATCAATAGCCAAGAGACGCCTCGAATCGAGAACTTCCAACATGTCAGCATTGCAGAAAGAAGGGACACAGCGAGAGCGACTGCCGCCGGAGACTGGGCCAATGTTTAAACTGTGGCTCGGATCAGCATCAGCTACGAGATTGCCCCAGACGTCGACTTGTAGCACCAGGAGGGCAAGCTTTTGCCATGAGCATGGAGGATGAGCCAGCACTACAAGGAGGAGCTGACGGAAGTTCACAATAGATTATAGTGATAAGTACCATTGAGTGTCCTATATTAGGTTTTGTGAGAACTTGAAAACATTTTTGTAGTAGTTGGTGTTGACCATTCATTTATAACACAACCTTATTTGAATTTCGAGGACGAAATTATTTTAAGGTGGATAGGTTTGTGAGCCCTTGGCCCAAATTTTCCCATACATTTTTTATTTTATTATTATTATCTTCTCCTCTAAATTCTTCTTTTAAGGATGAATTATTAATTAATGCATAGATTCATTTTAGTAACTAATGTGTATTTGTAATAGACATATTAAACCAATATAGATAGGTAATACATATATAGATAAATTTAGGCAAACACTTGTATATATATGTAATATATGTTAAGTATTAGTAAATAGATAAGCATAGGAGGGGAATCTGCAAAGATACAATTTGCAAGGGCTTGAGTGCTAAATTCAAATCTTTAAAATCTTTCAAACACTGTCTCCCTTGCTCCAGTTCAAATTCGTGGACTCTAAATCCGAATTTGAATTCAAATAAGAATTCAGAGGAGATCGCACCCTATCAAAACCTCCTCTTTGATCAAATCAAAGCAGATTATAAATACAGGACATGGGGAGCAACCGATTCTCTCTTCTATAAACCCTAAAAATCCAGCTTTTCCCTCCTCTGCGGCACTGGAACAACCCACAAGTTCGAGAGCCACCCTCTCGTAGGATCTTCGAGGGAGTTTTCAAGAAGAACCAGGCAACCTAGAAGGTAAGCGTTAATCCAATTTCTGTTTGTGATTTACTATAGGTTTGTGGTCAACTATTTAGAGAAATCACTCTAAAGAGGGTTCGTAATCAAACACTTGTCGGGGTAGTTGGCATAGCAGAAGTTCAAGAGTGTCAAGTAGAGTAGAAAGGGTGTCAGGCAATAATCAGGACTCCAGTAATCAAACATACGAATTAAAACTGTGATATAGTTACCAATGGAGATCAGGTACCCACAAACACATAGGAACATGGTGCCCTGAGACTTCGAGTGGGATTAGAACCATTAGAAGTGCCAGGCACATAGGCAGGGCAGTGAGGAATGTCCAGAACAGAGGTGAGTAGGCTACGCCTATCCGAGTAACCTGGGTAGAGGAGTCTAGTATATGTGAGAGTTATTGTTAACAGGACTAATGAGAGATAGCTACAGATTGCAGCATGACCAGAGTACTCTCTGTACACAGAGCACAGGAGTACTCGGGTATTAGGTTGGTATCAAAATATATCGACTGATTCGATAAATCGTAATTAGTCATACACGTGTAATACTTAGCTTTCTTTTATCAGGTGGTTTCCCCACGAAATTGGGTTTTTTAGCACATCCCAAGCCACACCACAAGCACTTAACAGATGTTAGTCCTTGTAGGACTTGAAAAAGGTCTGTACTGACTGTGTTTACTCACCAGGATAATAGAAACCTCTCTTTACTCTATTCTCTATACAAATACCTATTTAGGAATGAAATCAGTAAACCAGGGGATAACATTTTGTGCCTATGCACATGTTGATCTTCCACTCTACAGTTGGCTTGGGTTCGTTTAACTAAGTGTTACAACTCTCAATTCCTAATTACAGAAAGACATAAGTTTCCATTAGAAGCTCTTTCGAGAAACGAAGATACCCATATTGAAATAAAAGCTAGGTATGCTTATCTAAACCACTAGCTAACAGTTAGCAAAGTAGCAGGATAATCCCAGGGAGATCAGAGTCCAGAACAGTTCTAAGAGGATCCGGTTAGCACCCTTACCTGTGAAAAGTATTGATGGCCAACCCACTAAAGGTAACAGCCCCACCATGACATTGTATTTTGGGTTGCACTGTGGTTTTGGTTACAATATCAGTTTGCTTTAGGTTGCTGTCCTGTTCTTTCTCAACTCAATATGGTGAGATACCTATGAACAACTTGGAGATTTGTTTGTTGTATACAGGTTTCATAGACAAATAAAATATCTGATACATGGGGTATACCAAACACTAGGGAGAGCATGTCACCTGGTTGTAACAGAGGGATCAACCCTCCATTCTTCCTGCACCAATCGTCTCACAACCATAGTGCACATCTCCTGGCATTCAAACTGGGATACAATTGCAATGTATAGATTAAGGTGCTTGCATTGCTAACCACAGTAGCAATAGAAATATATATATGGAGGTTGTGGAGTAGAGAACTGTCTTCGTGACAGCATATGGGTATCCTATGTGCCTCATGTTTGGTTCTGTCCACACTCGTGATTGCTATATCAATATTGGTGTGCCGATTTGAAGTTAGGTGCATTAGTAGTATGATCGAGTAAAGGGGGAATAGATGTAGAACAGGTAATGTTCATAGCCTTGTGCATGTGCCCAGTATCAGTGTGTACATATAGTGAAACAGGGTTGCAGCTGCAAATGCATATCATCTATAGGGATGCCTTATGCTTGGTAGCAGACAAGTAAATAAGAGTGGTGCCTAGATTATCATAACAGGACAGTCTATATATATAGGCCAAGTACCATTGTGTCGAAGGTAAGGGGGAGGCTAGTGCAGATGGAATTATGCACAGGATGCATCAAGCTTCCAGTAAGAACAGGTAACACCAGGTAGAAAATTTGAATGAAGTGATAGGACCATTGTAATGGAATGTCCCTACTCTTTCACAGGTTTGCATATCGTATCACGAACCTCTGATACATGAAGTACATCCCAGGTCACAGGATTATATGGGGTGTTCCCAGTTATAAAAAGGGAATAACAGATGGGTGAAGTGGAGGTGCAACTAATTGTCAAGCAAAATATGAAGTAGGAGTGCTAGAAGACTACTGTTAACATTAAATAAGAGAATGCAGTTAAGGAGAGTATAATATCATAGGGACATCAAATGGGATTAACCTACTCTAACCCAGAGAGTAACTGATTAAATGACCAGAGGAGGGTGCCCATGTACTTGTGTCTTCAAACCTAGGATCGGTCATTGTGTCAGTAATAGGTGAGTCCTTGTGGTATTAGATGTATGGAAAAACTGAAACCAGGTGGTATAGGGTACCAGCCTGGGCACATTGCATCAATGTGGATATGGTTACAACAAGGAGGGGGGCTCGATTTGGTATTAGAGTAAGGGAAATAGGGTGGTGTGGTTTAGTCATATTACTTAATGCCCAGTCCCTAATCACCAATAAATCAGAGAGATTCTTTGAAGTATCAGACCATAACATTTAACCTGTCCTCATTTACCTGGTGCCAGCCCTACATCAGGTTACACATTTTCTAGTTCAGAGCCACCTAGGCTAGAATAGGCATCACTTATATGATTGTGAACAGAAATGATAGACAGAAAATGTGGCCAGGGGTAGTGCACTGGTTGTTGCATCATGCACTAATTTCCATAGCCAGAATAACAAGAGCAGAGTCGTGAGTAGAAGTGTCCTGGTGTGAACAGTTTAGTACCTCGAAAACTTATCCTAATATAGAGAAGAGGTGCAAGAAGCACCCTTACAAATCAAGTAGAGGAGCAGCTAATGCCAGATTGACCTGAGAGGAAGTGTGGTTAAAAGGGTAGATAAGTCAAGTTCAAGAGAGGAAGAAATTGGTCCAATAAATAAATTCTGGCTAACCCATAGAAGTTGAATCTAGAGACTAGGTGGTAGATAGGACTATATTACTTTGACTCCTGTATTGACATTTTTAAAATCATATAACAGGTTACTTGAATTTCAATACGGATTCTTGACCAGTATCCGCACTGTAGGACCACAGGCAAGTATACCTTGCCAACTCGTACAATACAATTTATATGCATGTTCACTTCTCGCTGCTATTCTTTTCCTTACTTTCGTGATTGCTTTATTCCATGTCTTGTACACTCATCCTGTCATGGTTTTACTCTACATGTTTCTAGTTTCTTGTTCATTTGCTGTTATGATATTTTCTACCTGTTACACTGTGATAGTCTCATACGTATTGCTTGATAGAGTCGTCTAGTCCTACACCACGATTCCCTCGACTTGACTTGACTTGACATGACTTGAGTAGGACTTGACTTTGACATTCTATAGATTGTGAGTACTTACCTTGACTACGGTCTATAGGATTTTATACTAGGATTGGCTACTGTCATGGTTGTGAGTACTTGCCTTGACTACGATTGAGACATTATAGATTGTGAGTACTTGCCTTGGCTGCAGTTTATAGCCAGCCATTTCTAGTATGGCATGCCAGTGTCTTAGGAACCTTGCGTATAAATCTTGTGCCTTAGTCCATTTTGTCTCGCTGGATATTCTTGATTGTTCCTTACTTGCTATATTTGTACTGTTACCTGTTGGCTTGTATATTATGTATCTTGCTAGTCCTCTGAGGACCTGATGATCTCTTCAGGTTTAGCCGAGTATTGAGCCAGGTGCACGCGAGCAGGTTTGAGCCAGCATTGGACCACGGTACCACTGCAGACGAGGGTACTTTGATGATTAGCAGTTTTGACTCGATTATTCCTATTTTCTGTAATATTTTTATTCCGTCTACTGGTAGTGGATTTGTGTCCACCGGACGTGACTTGGATTCATGATGAGCTGGATACTCTATTTTTATTATCATTCATTATTCAGTTTCATTGTATTAGTGGATTATATCATATCTTGTGGATGAGATCTAGATTGCCTCTGTGACTTGTTTATGTACTAGATATCGTTCTACCGCCGACACTGTGGCGTAGGCTGGACTTGGACACGTCTCGTATCCGAAATACGGGTGCGGGTCGTGTCATATTGTCAGTGACTAGAATGAGTATTAAAAATATGTGCTATGACCCTAAGGTGTGATTGATGCTAATCCATCTTGACCCCCCAAAAAGAATAGAATCAGAAATATGACACCGTGCTGGGCGAATAGATTGTCGTTGCATATGTGCATGTATGCTGAGGGATTGAATTGTATCATAAAAGTAACAACACTACAAGAAACAAGGGTGTCTTGAAACGGTCGAAAACCATTACAAAAATGATATAACCCGTTGCAAAATTATTCTGCAACAGTTATTAGAACTATTGTAAATTCTAGCGTTACAGATTCCTCTTGCAACGGTTATAGGAGGTTATTGCAATGTTTATATAAATAGTTGCAAATAACGTATTATGCAACGGATCTCACGTCAATGCGTAACGGTTACATAGTATTGTCAATAATATATTTGGCAACGATTAACAAACAATTTTAAATATTGAGTAAAGCACGATGGTTGATGACTGTTGCCTAAAATATTTCATACAACGATTAAAAATTGTTGCGGATAATAGGCAACGGTCAATATCAAGTACTTTTTTTTATTTTACCTCCAATGGGGCTCGAACTCCTAACCTCCTGGATCACATGACTCCTCTCTACCACTATGCTACAGGCTCATTTATATATAAATACTTATATATATAATATATATGTACTTATATCATTTTCATCATTTGAAGCTTTTGGATCGATGTTAAATATTAATTATCTAATAATTTTTGTTAGCGAACAAGGAACCAATTCATATGAGTAATTCTAATACTTAAATCCCTATTGTGTATAAACAAAATTCAAATTGGACATTGAATTTGCAACAGCTATAAACAAACTGTTGCGAGATCAATATTTTTGTTATAGTTGTTTATTCTTTTGACAATTGTTATCATAAACGTTGTTATTAAACAAAAATTACAACTGGTAGCATAAATTATTGCACAATCATTACAAATAATAAGTCCACCTGTAACAGGTTTGCAAAAATTGTTGCGCAACTGTTGCTAACAATGAGCCTTTTTATAAGACTTTATGTAATCATTGAAAAATATTAATAAATTTCAAACAAATACTTAAAACCCTTGCATAACCGTTGCCCATTCAACTCACTTTGACAACACTTTTATAAAATTGTTGCTTGGCCGTTGTAAAAAAAGAAAAACATTTAGCAAGCGTTTATGAACCGTTGTAAAAAATATGTTAGGCAATGGTTAATCTCTAACCATTGCAAATATATTTAATTTAGAAACGGTTATTTCAACCGTTATGTAACTGTTGCAAATTATAGTTTCAGCAACATTCAAAAAAGCGTTGCACTAAAACCGTTGCAAAATAGGGATATTTTTTGTAGTGCAAGTAGTGACCCTGAATATTCATGTTGCATAGAAAATGGTTAATTGATGAATGAATTGCCGGATTGATTCGAATGGATTACTCGACCCTTGCGATATGAGAAATTATAAATATCCATGTGAGATTTTTGATAGTCGAGAAACAAATGGAATTTTGAACTACAAAATGTGTTGGATAGAGTCGGTAGATGATGTGACAGTATAGATGGCTATCAGTTGGGATATAGATCGTTGGCTCATGACTTAGAAGTATGACCTTGTCATAGACCAAATAGTATGATTCCATAGTTCTGTTGAAACTATTAGAATCGACGACCCTTGAATAATTAGCCTCGGTATATAGACCCGTGTGGGTACGATAGAATTGGAATAGAAAGAGAATCGTTGAGAATTATATGTCGGGTCGGGATTTAACCGTAATATTGCTAGATCGATCTTAGTCGGTCATTGGGTAAGTCTAGAATGAGCCTCCGTGGAAATTACTTTCTTGAGGATGACCCTGGATAGATAGACTTGACCCTAGCAACCGTAGGATACATAACCAATTATCGGCATAGCCGACAATGACGATTAGTTGCTCAGACTGAGTTGATACCCATTGGTTTGGGTAGAGTTCTTTAGAACTGTCGGTTGCTTGTTGGCCTGAGAATAAAAAACTAGTATAAACTAGTAGCCGTCCACTCTAGGAAAGTCACCAAGTGAATAGGTTTAGCTATTGGTATAGCTAGAATTAGAGACCTGATCGAATAATAGGGAGACTGTTGGTGAACAATAGGATGACCCTTTGGTATTGAACGAGAGGGATGAGTATGACCTAAGAGAATATATGTTGTAAGTATATGCTTCAATATGAACCTTAGAGATGTTTGACCCTTGTGAAGTAATATGTCGGCCTTAGCGGGAACTGGAATCATGGGATGAGACTTGAGTTGTATGTATCAAGTAGTGAATTATTCCATGAGATAGAATTGACTGCTCATGACGGAATGTTGGATCGGTATCTAAAGTCGGGTAGCTGGGTTAACCTTGACTGTTGCATAAAATTGTACCCTTGGCTCGATAATTGATAGTGAGTGACCCTCAGATTGTATCCTTTAGAAAAGATGAATTGCCTCGGTGAAAAATATCGTTGGATTCGGAAAGGAATAGGATTGGTTATTGTGAACTATTAGTATGGTTGGCTCAAAGTTAGGCCCTTGGCCCGAATGTTAGAAATATCGTGCTCAGATAAAGAACTTATCTGAGTTGTCCCTAATGTTAAGTGTTGTGGCTTGAAAGATAGCGATTGTGGCAAAGTAATAAGTCAATTGAAAGGATGCTAAGTCATATTTGGGAAAAAGAGTTACAATTATGGCTTATCGAATTGCACTAACATGGAAGTTGGCTGAAGTACATATATTTTGTGGACATCTAAAGTATGTGTATGGATCCAACTGAAGTGATAGCTGCGACAGAGATAACACTGTAGAGGGATCTTATTGATTCGCACTAGCATAATTTTGGTTGAAATGCATGTATTTTAGGGACACCTAAGATATGTGTATGAATCCAAACAAAGTGGCAGGCTACAACGAAGATAACAATGTTGAAAGAATGTGGGTGAATCAATAAAAAGTATAAATACTTTGGAAAAGAGAACGACGGATTGAACCATTGAGGAGTTAAGTAGTACAATTAGATAGCAATTTTGAGATGGTCGGATGTGCTAAAATAAATATTGAACCGAAGTTGAATAAGTAACTTGTTGTGACTAAGTGAATTAGTAGAATGAGTTGTTCCCTTAAATTTCGAGGACAAAACTTTTTTGAGTGGCATATTATGTAATTCATCGCTCCGTGCGAGGCATTTGGTTAGCTTGTTAGATGCGATCAGAATATTAGACCGTGACTTGTGTTGGAAATAAATAGAATTGAGACTAATGCAGTCTCTCTTGGCTGGCTAGACAGAATGGGTATTGGAACGTGACTCGCTAGTGGAGCTACGCTTAGTAAGAATATATGCAATCAAAACAGGAAGACCCTTGCATACAAGTGAATGGAACTGTCCTCCCTTCTTCCTATGCCTTCATGCTTAATAAAATAGAGTATTACGATGCTATGATTTGCCCCTAAATGTCCTATGTTTTAGTTGCTGGATAATAAAGATGCTTATTGCCTAATATTGAAATAAACAACACATGAACATTAAACTGCTGAATGAATCACACTTGAATTGCTAATGTGACTTAATGCCCGAGAATGAATCGATAATATCCCTTATGTTTAACGTCGTCGGAACAAGTAGAACACTTAAATGAGATGCCTTGTGAATGATAGAATAAGAAATGAATTGGCTATACTATCGATCCAATGAACTAAATGAAATACTGAATCATGTTTACTCTATGTAACTGTCGCAAAGATGTGAAATACTGTATATTTTCTTATAAGCAATGAAATGATAATATTATCCCTATGAAATGAATGAGATGCTACATGCCCCTTGAGAACTGAATGATATGATAATGCTTCAATGTATCTAAGTTGATGGAATAAGAAATGAATGATTGATGCAATGAGAAACGATGAGGCTTGGGATCGTTGAGACAACTTGTATATAAGGTTTGAGATGTAATTTCCTCGAATCGTTACGCATGATATTAGGGAACCGATTCGACCCGGGGGAAATAATGATGAATGCTCTGGAAGCACGAATAATATGAGGCAGCATAGAGGCTCGCTACCTACTATGGTGTCATCGCATTATCTTGAAGTGGAAATGAAAATAGTCTATATAGTTTAACAATGCCAGTGACCATGTAGTCAGGATGCACAATAATGAATATACAGGCAGAGTAAGTTTATCTGCTAATCTATATTTGATGCAGGTACGAGGAGTCAACTATCGGTAAGAAATTGCTTAAATATGATATATCCAATACATATGTTGGTTCAAATTGCTTGCTTAACATGTTAAATATAGAATGCTACAATGTTGCCTTACCATGAACACTGCTCAAACATAACATACATGCAAAACGATGATTTCTATGAGAATTGACCCAACATGCTTAAGATGTTAATGCTAACGATGCCTCAATGATGCCTTTTCATTATAACACCAAGTATGTTATAATGATGCCTCCACACGAATGTTGTTAAGAACAAGTTTACATACTTCAATGTTTCTGCTCATGAACTGTAAACTGATGCTAGTCCCCAACTAAAAAGATCACTCTAGAATGCTTGTTAAAATTGCCCACTTAGTGTCAGTTTAGGCGGGTGGGTTGGATTCTACTCACCAGTACATAGATGATGTACTGATCCACGTTGTGGGCACTCTTTTTATGTGCTCGTGCTTAGAAAGTTTTGTACATGAAGATATGCTTGATCGGTCCTGCGGTATCGAAGATTTTTTGGGCATGCAGAAGCTCTCCTTGCAAAAGATGATATCTTTTGTTTATAAAGGACATAATGTATGAAATATTGTAATCAGTTGTACCAATGAGTTGTAAGCCAAGTCGGTATATCGAGTTGTAATCTAATGTATCAAAGTATCAAACGTAAGCTTTATGGCATTTGTACAGTTGGCTATCAATGTAAAGTGAGATGTGTTGTAAACTTTGTATTCCATTTCAAGTCCTGTATCTATTTTCAATTATCAATAAAGATAGCTTATTTCTACATATCTCGGTGTGAACTTCAAGTTTTCTGCTTATTTCTGCTGCTATAATTCAAATAATGTGTTCGATTCAATGAGTAAGAACGTCCTCATTATCTTCAATTTGTCTGCTTCTGCTATTATAATGTGTTCCTATTTGGAGATTATCAATTATATACCGTCTTTGCCTTGTATAAGTGCAATACCAGACTTATACGACATCACGCCCAAGCGAGGACGATCGATTCCAAGAATTAAATGCGAGTGAAATGACCCTACGAAATCGGGGCATGACAGTTGCTACCCATAATTCTGCAGTACCAATCCAAAATCTCGTAGACAATGCCAATGGTCTAGCAACTATCACAGCACCAAATACCCCCTCGACCTAGCTAACCCCAACTGTTATCCAGCCCAAGTCCCCACAACCAGGCCAGCAGTCCTCCTCAGAATCCCCTGTGGCCCAACCTAGCCCAACCACATCTTCTACGGAGCAACAGCCTACTGCCCAGTCTACCGTTACATCCCAGCCCAACAGTCCATCTCATACCGCCGCTCTACTACCCTCTCTACCTCCTGGCATCATCACCTGCTCAAAAAATAGCATCCACAAGTCCAACCCCAAGTACAACCATCATACCACTCTACAACCTAAACCAAAGAACCTACTACCGTAGCCTAAGCTCTAAAAGATCCTATTTGGCGGTAAATTACTGAGCTTACGACATTACATAAGCTTCGTACATAGGACTTGGTGTCTCTCGAAAATAGTCGTAATCTTGTCAAAGCAAATGGGTATTCCATATCAAATACAAACCTGATGGGAGTGTAGAACGTTATTGTACTCGTCTTGTTGCCAAAGGATTCCTACAATGCCCCGGTACAATACGGAAACCTTTCGTCCTGGTAAAACCGGGCACCATTCGTATTCGTCTTAGTCTTGCAATTAGAAACAATTGGCACCTCCAAAAACTTGACATTAATAATGTATTTCTTCATGGCACACTTCATGAGAGGTATTATATATATGTCACAACCCCCCGATTTTGTGGATGTCGCCTTTCCTACTCATGTCTACAAATTAAGGAAATTTACGGGCTCAAACAGGCACCTCGAGCATGGTACTTAGAGCTAGACAACTTTCTTCTTGGTTTGGGTTTCAAGCGATCGATTGTTGTTGCTTCATATTTATCATGCATCATGCTACTTCACCTATTCATCTCATTGTGTATGTGAATGACATTATATTAACTGGTCCTAATGCTTATAACCTAAATACTTTCTTTAAAACTTGGCTAGTAGGTTCTCTTTGAAAGACCTTGGTGCACTATCTTATTTGACGCCTATCTCTCGTGGTTTCTTCCTCAATCAAAAGAAGTATATTGTTGAACTACTTGAGGGCATGCATACGCTCAATGCTAAGCCGGTTCTGACTCCCATAGTAGTCAACAATGCTTTTACTCTCACTTCTGACGAACTACTTGACACTCTTACAGATTACAAAATAGCACTTGGGGTCTCCAGTACCTCATGCTTACTCAGCCAGATGTTACATTTGTGGTAAATAAGCTATCTCAGTTCATGCACAAGCCAAGAAGTGCTCATTGGGATGCTCTCAAACGGCAATTTCACTATTGGTGTGGCAATCTCGAAAAAGGCTTCACAATTTTTAGCCACTCGTCACTCAGTCTTCATGCTTTCACAGATGCAGATTGGGCTGGAAACAAGGATGACTACACTTCTAAATAGGTCAAATAGTCTTTCTTGGTTGCACCCTGATTACTTGGAGCTCCAAGAAGCAAAAGTCTAGCACAGTCATCTACAGAAGTCGAGAAGGTGAGTACAAGTTTGTTCCCTCTACCACTACCAAACTCATGTGGGTTCGGAATCTCTTTGGCGAACTTGGTATTAAGCTCACTAGTACTCCGGTCATTTTTTGTGACAACTTAGGTGCCACGCATGTTAGTTCTAATCCAGTTTTTCCATTGCTAAATGAAGCATCTAGCACTTGCCTATTACTTTATTCGTGAACAAGTTCACAATGGTACTTTTCCTGTCACTCATGTCTCAACGGACGACCAACTTGCGAATTTTCTTACAAAGCCGTTGGCTCAATTTCAGTTTGGAATGTTCATATCCAAGATTGGCCTATCCGATCAAACGTCCATCTTGCGGGAGACATGTTGAAGATAAAGCCAAGACTTTGTTGGTGCTTTCTTTACATGGAGAGAGCTTGCTCTCAACATGCCTTGTAAAATTATAGTCCCACATCGGAAATGCACCATGAGTTATCTCAACATATATACTTGGTTGTGTTGTTGAGAGATGCACATGGGGTGGTGACCCTAAGAAGGGAACCATGTGGGTGATTTTACTAGGAGGTAAGAATAAGGCTCCAAGGATTAAGCATTAATGCTTTTGTCATTCTCTTGGATTAATTCCACTTGGAGCTAAGCCCCAACGGGGCTTAGCGACTCGGACTCGGACTCGGACTCGGGCTCATGAGGCGTAATGAGGCATAATGTGGCATTTTGTTGCCGCACTTAGCACGTCAGCAGTCATGCGGTCTTTATGCGGCTCATATGCGGTCATACGGTCTTATGCGGCATGCGGCTCATATGCGGCCTCACGCGGCACATGCGGTCCATGCGGCACATGCGGTCCATGCGGCTCATGCGGCACATGCGGTCCATGCGGTCCATGCGGCTCATGCGGCACATGCGGCACATGCGGTCCATGCGGCTCATGCGGTCCATGCGGCCATTAGGCTCATGCGGCCAGGCTGCTGCTGCTGCCGCATGGAGGGATCCGCTGACTGTGCAGATTACAAATCAGTTATGGAAAGGCTGAATCAATGCGATTAAATCAGATCCTATCTTTGTGGGATTTGAATTAATTCAGATCCTATCTTTGTGGGATTTGAATTAATTTCGTGGGATTTGAATTAAATCTCGTTGCTATCTTTTGGGATTTGTTTCAATCTTTCCATAACTGAAGAGGCGGTTAGGGTTTCCACCCTCTCTCTATAAATACTCTCTTCTGGCTTCCTTTGGGACTACTACGAAAATTACAAGTTAGAAAAGGAGAAAGAGAGAGAGAGAGAGAGAGTTGCTGCCGCCATTGCAAGTCCATCCGAGGAGTCTGAACAGAGGTGACTTCGAGCGTTCCACAAGTTCTTCAACTTGCTGGTTCCTGGAAGCAGATCGTGTGGGGCGAATCTTGCTTTGAGCAACGGTGTTTTGACACCCCAGCATTGTTCTTCTTCTCATCTCTCTCTAGTTTTATTGTAACTAGTTCTGTCCCAATTGCAACACGTTTGCAAGGAAGAACGAGAGATCTTCTCTTCTCTTTTTCCCTCCTTCAGATTGTAATTTGGCTATTTGATTTTTTGTACCATCGTAGATCTTGAGTTTGATCACTGCAAAGTTTTGTGTGACATCTCAGATCTCGATTGCATTTGTTTTTCATCTTTGATCAAGCCCCGGGTCTAACAGACTTAATCTTGTTGTTATCTCTTAGTTTGTTATAACCATATTCTAGCTGTTAATATCTTTAGTTAGGTTATATCTCCCTTTGTTATTCTACCTCATCTCTTATATACATTTAGACTAAGTTTATTAGGCTAAGATTATCTTCTATCTTTACTTGTATTTTATATATTTGTAATATTCAGTAATGAAATCTCAACATTTCCTAAACCTTTACATTTCTTGTATATTCTTTTCCCCTATGTTCATTAATTTTCTATTTGCTTCCTCAAACAATATCTTATCTTTCTATATATATATATATATATATATATATATATATATATATATATATATATATATATATTTATATATATATATATATATATATATATATATATATATATATATATATATATATATTTTTTTTTTTTTTTTTCTATATATATATATATATATATTTTCTTTAGCTTTTTTTTTTTTCATTTCCCTAATTGCTACTTGCATATATACCATTTTCAACTTGTCTTCGTGTCCTAATATGCAGAATTCCAGTATTACTAAAGTTTGGAAGGTTGGTGGGTATATGATACTATATTTCTCATATTAGCACAGCTGTTTACCAACCACAATGTTAGGTTCACTCAACTTGATTTGAAGTATAATGATCAAGATTGTATGCTTATATTATTTTATCAGACTAGGGATAATCGTCCATGACAATACAGAGTTTAGCAAAACAGAATTTATAGGGGTTGCATGTTGATCATTTAGAGCATAATTGGAATTCTTAATGGAATTTGTGATTGTACTACCCACTATGATGTTCTTGACATTATAATCATATTCATGACAAGTAATTTGACAAGACATTCTCGCAAAAACAAAATTTTGACTACACAAATTTTAATTCTCAACTGTTTTAGCAATTAAAAACAAACATTTTTGAGTATCTTTTTTTATCGAAAATAATCTTACAAATAATTAAAAGCAAAATTCTTTTTTCGGTGTATCTTTATTGTCAAAAATTTCTATTACCGATAACCAAAATCTAGTCGCAAATAAATCATCTATCGTAAATAGTATTTCTGAGAAACATTGATAGTCGAAAACGACTATTGAAAAATAAATTGTTCGTCGGGTTTTTTAAACTTTTTTACTACCAATTCATTATTTTCGAAGGCATTAAATCATCGAAAATATCAATCTCCATATGTTCATAAAGCTTGTTTACGACGATGAGAAAACAAATACGTTGGTCCTTTTCTATTGAAAATACTCACCTTTTCGACGGTCGGTCGGAAAAAATCTTCTCCGATGCTTGCATTTTCGAGGGCATACGACAGTAGTATACCCTAAAAAAAACTATTTCTGACAGCAAACTGCCAGTTCCGAGAAAATATTTCCTTCGAAAATGAGGGTTTTTGTAGTGAGTTTATTGATGAAATAACAATTTCATGAGGACAATTGAAACATAAATTTGTTCAATTCTCCTAATTTTGTTTCTTATAATATCTAATACTCTCTTAGAAAATCTTAAAAGTAAAAAAAACAATAGTACTTCTTTAGCAGCTATACCTTACTAATTTCTAGTGTAAATTGGTGGTTCTCCCATATATGAATGAGCTGAGAATGATATGATTGCATTAATTAGGCATCGAGGATACCTATTATAATTTTAAGTAGTATTAGAGGACACATCCCAAAGTAGGTTTTATTGCGTGTCTGAACACTGACTATGGATAGGAAGGATCCTCCCCCCCCCCCCCCCCCCCCCCCCCCCCCACAAAAAAGATCTACTCTAGAAATTGATAGATTTTGTTTCCACATAAATCTTACCTTAATTTTGAATCATGATTTGTAGCCAATTTTATATATTGATAGCATATATGAAGTATGCTCAGGCAAAATTTTATGGTGAACAAATATAATACGAATTGTATGTAGGGAACTTGGATCCAACTTGTAACTTATATGGGTAGGGCTGGAATATGGACTATAAGAACTAGAGGACCGAGACTAGCACTACATGGGACTGACCCAACCTGACCAAATATCAATCCTAATTATAAATGGATTTTTGATTTATTCTTTAACAACTTATCCATTAGATTTAGGAACTTGGATACTCTCTTATTAAAAAAAAATAAAGTAGAGATAGAAAAATTGTCCTAATTCAAGTGAACAATGTCCAACTAACTATATACATATATCTACAAATTATTTTAGCCTAGTGCATTCAAAAAACTAAAACGTTGTCAAAGATAACTAACTATTGTTTGATTTTACAAACAAATAATATAGATATATTTATCTCTTTGTAATCTTGGAAATATACTATTGTATCTGGTTGTTAATTCTATCAAACTATTATAAATAGAAATTTTTGGAGAATCCTAGATGGATTCAAGTATTAGATAACTTATCTGTCCATCTTTCTCAAATCTCTTAGTCAAGGAATTGACTACAATATGTTATCAATACCTCGGAAGAGGGGCTAGGTCTTGAGTTGTGGAGCCAAACTCTACGTAATATAGCTATGCGGAGCTTAACCCTACGAAACACAGCTCCGCGGAACCTAGCCCTGCAGAACTAGCTTGACAGAATCCTGGCTTCGTTGCTAAAAGTTTTTACGAAGAAAACTTAGAGGTCTAATCTCGCGGAGCCTAGCTAAGCGACTAGCAATTTGCTCGGAAAAAAGTTAGTATTGTAAGCCTAGTTTCGATGCTAGTAGCTTGCTCGAAGAAAACATAGCACTGAGGTCTAGAATTTCAAAAGCTTGTTCTGCTCCTAGTAATTGTTGGGCGCGTGCGAAAGCATTTGCCAACCCACTTGACCAAAATCAACTCCCGTCTAACGGATACCAAGCACAAAATAAAGACAAGTATATGGCGGTGATGTACGTCACCCCAACCTTTAATAACTCAGATAAAATTACAAGATTGACAGAACTCACGTTGAACCCTTTTTCCTAATAGGTTCAACCCCCTCACCACTCTCAAGAAGAAAAACAGAATATGACAATTGAGATCACTCACCAACCCGTTGCAATCTCTCTAACCAAAGTTGACGACTCCTCGATTAGATCTTCTTCTTTCTTCTGTCTTGGATGACGAAGTCGTAAGAGCAATGTACGGACTCTCTTAGATTTTCTTTGTAGACAAGCACTCCGAATCTCCACTTTTGTGCTTTGTGCTAATTCTTTGTGCCTCCACCATTACCCCATATATATAGGATGAGAAAAATCCTATTTTAGGTCATAATATGATTTCTTAATTAGGAAGCCCCCAAATAAGAATCCTATTACACCTAAAATAGCCCATCAATTATCCTATTTTTGATCATAATAGAATTTCCTAAAATAAGAATTCTATTATATCTAAACTAGCACAACACCATTTATGGACATTCAAATCTAATCAAATCAAATATTTAATAATGTTTGGATTTCATAAGTATGTTGTTAATTACCAAATTCAGACTGGACTCCAACAGTAATTTGTCCAAAGAAAACTTAATGTTGAGGCCTAGACCCACTGCCAGAATTGGCGTAGAGGCCTAGCTTACCGGAGCTAAGCCCAGTTGTCAATATTTTACAAGAAGCAAACATTGCAGAGGCATAGTCCCGCCATAGCAACCTGGCATGTAGTGCCCCTCTCCATGCAGGGGGCTCGGTGTGGACTTTATAGTTTGAATAACCAGTTAGAATCAAATTATTGAGGGAAAATCCTTTGGGTATCGATTGATCCGGACAAATAATATCGAGGCCCTTCGCATCTATGGATTGACTTATTTGGATTTGAGTCCAAAATACAGTAAATCTTGTATTGGAGAATGTACTCTATATAAGAATATCTTCTTCAAACCTTTTCACTATTCATTTTTCGTAGAATGCTTTTTGATGTTGGGTTTGTTGACTACATTTGTTTGTTGTTTTCGATTGATGATTTTTATTATTTTTTATCGACTTTCGCAATCATATTGAAATAAAGAGAGGAAGAAAAAGAAGGGTATTGAAGCTGTTGGTACAATTGCAGTTTTTCTTTTTCTCTCGGTAAATTTCTATTGTATGGCTTTGATTCTTCTCTCATTTATCTCTACGCCTTAACAAAATAAATCTACTTCATTCTTTCGCCATGTCCCTATAATCAATGATGCCTTAACAAGATAACCCTAATAAAAAGTAGTATATGTATTATTGTTGCTTGCTATATAGAGATGTGGAACACTATACTACTATTATAAATATTTAATTAATGTCAATTGTTGCTGAGGAAGTGTGATTAATAGAAATTTGTACTCTGACTATTATAATAAAGTGTAATTAATTGTGGAAAAGTTTTGGGACCGTTACGCAACTGAGGTATTCCTAGATTGGGAGTATGAAGATTATGAGCTGCATCTCGAGGAATATGGAATAGAAAAATTAGAATATGTTACATAGTTTATTTCAAGTTTATATTATCATACATGTTATATTTTATAAATAAGTTGCCTACGCATGCATGGTCATTGACAACGGTAAACTCCCAAAAATTTAAAATTTTATTTTGTCTTAGTTAAAATATCTTATGGATATTATTTTCTTTTATTTAAAAAAAAATTGATTATATATGATTAGCCTAGCTTAGTTATGGTTAAATTTGAGTATGCATATTGACTTGGAAGCATGACATGTCTATTATCCAAACTGTATTTTCATATTTATACTTGTTGGTCCTATTACATGATCACATGCACGTATTACTTATTCTCGTCGTGTCATCGTTATACATGTTCACGTACACTACTTGTGATATTACTCGTTGTTCTAGATTTTTATTACTTGAGTATGCTACCTGATTTGGCATGGATTTCACTAAGCATGAATTCTAATTGACTTGTTTCCTTGATCCCTTAGGCGAGGATATCGTTATTAGGTGTTGGCTATTGTGACCATTCTTGAATCGTTAGCATGCATTGTGTTGCAATAGAGACATATTCACTTAACCTTCCTCGATCGTTCCACGTAGCGTATGTTTTGCGATAGGGACTCTATATAGATAGTTAGCAAGCACCGTGCTACTTTTTATAAGACCGTTAGGTCGAACTGTGCTGTAGTTTTATCCGATATTTTCTTTAGCCACGACTAATACCGTTATTTTTTATGGCATGCCACCCTCTTAGTTGTACTTATTTCTTGAATTATTTTTCTTATCTATCTTGTATGATTATTTATTGTACATGTGGCATGTATATTATGTATCTTGCTACGTCTCTTCTGAGGGTCTAGTGATCTCTCTATGTATTTTTGCTGAGTTGTTGTTGTAGAATAGATGAATAGATGATGATGATGATTGCTTCTTTTGTATTTCAGGTATATAGATGATATCTTTATCGTATTTATTCGGCATCATATTTATTTTTTGTTACTTTATTCTGCTAATATGACATAATTTTACAAGCTTTATTCTTTATCATGATCTTGTTCTGATAGTTGTATTAAGGTTTGGCCAACATTATTACATAATTGTCTATATTGGTATTTTTATTCTTGTGAAATCGGTGTATTACTGTTTGATCAGAATCAGTACACTTTGTTCTCACATGAGATGATATTATGTGAATTGAGATATAGTTGGACTTGCTAGTTATAGTTTGACTTGTCATATTAGACATAATATCTTATTCTAGACAACTTATACGTATTCGAACTGGACTGGAGTCCACTTGAAACTTACCTGACATGCTTATGTATTCCTAGTCCTATGTATATTGTGGCTATGGTGTGACAACAACTTGTGTAATGCCCCTCTCCTATCGGTGACATTATATTGCTATAGATATCGAGTTGCTGGCTCAAATAGGAGAAAAACTATCGCTAGTCTAGAAGCTCTCTTATTGGGACAAAAAGACGTTTCGTTTAAGGTGATTGAGCACGACTTCACTTTCTTATTCCTTCAACATTAATAATGAACCCATAAAGAACAAATATATGCTTTTCTTCTAAGGACAGAGTTTGTAATAACTAGAATGATAATTACATGAAATCTGTATGCACTTAATAGAAGAATAATATTGATTTAATTATAGACTTGAATACAATTGAAAGAATTGTTGCTATACTTGTTAAAGAAAGACATAATTATTACATAAACTGTTATGCTCCGTTCTCGAAGGAACGTAAAGTTGCCACAGGACGTGATGTTGTACAAACTTAAGTTGTGCTTATACAAGACATGGACTTGGATATTAACAAAATTGATTAAATAGATAATAAGACAGTGGAATAATGCAGAAAACAAAATAACAATAGACGGAGAAAAAATTCTCTTTCTTTTATAATTCAAACTTGTAGCGAATTACAAAGAGGACTTCTCATTGGCCAACTGAAAATGTCAACTTGACTTACAACTTTTGAAACTGAAAAAAATTACAATTTCGTTCCAAACATTACATCCCTTTATACTAACACACAACAATGCGCTTTCCGATCTCCAGCTTCCAAAGAATGACGATCTTCTACCGCCTCAACAGTCAAGCAAAATATTCAGCACCTTAGGAGGTGGGAGTCAGTACACTGGAGAATGCACTGGTGAAGAGGCCAAAACTACACTCAACTGAAAGTGGTGACCGATCATAACTACACTCAATATACGAGGCCTAAGGTGGGGTGCAGACACGATGGAACTCGTCCTCTCCTAGTCCTTGGATATAGAGGTAGAGTTAGTATCCAACTCCAGAGGAAGCAAAGAGGATACTAGAGTTGACGAAGACGAAACTTTCCTTCAATCGTTTCGTTTCTATTTTACTTTTTAGTACTATTCACACCTGAACAACTCTAGTTTATCCGAAACCACTATCTGATCACTTGTTAATCATCCCAACGTTCAATCTCCCCAATGTTTGACGACACTCTTTCTCACGATATGGATATATCACCATTCAGATTAGCCCCTAACAAATTGAGATAAAAGAAATCGGAGTGTGTGGCTACTCATGTTAATAAATTGGATCGATTAATGGATTGGCTCGACACCAAGATGATCATCATCGTCACCTTGTGCGCAAAATAATTAAGCATGCATATTCGAGAATGTTCATGGCACAGTTCAATGTATGTGACACAAAGTATGTAAGATTATTCGGTTAGACAAAAAATTATAGCATCGTAGCTTATTTAGGGGGAGAAGTCCATGAAGTCCTCATTGTTTCTTGTTCCAAAACAAATTAATTAAGCACTAGTTAGTTAATTAAGTCTCTATAGCACATGAGGATTAAATAACAAATATTAAACTCACATGATTCCTCTTAAAAAGACGTAGAGACCTTTACACAAATGTCAAAATCATGTGTGCACCCTTAATTAGCTAGCCATCCATTTGAGTCTGACCCGTCAAAGTCCCATGCAATGAACTCAGCCATCTGTCAAGTTTAAAAGAGTAGTAGCTCATATTCGCAAAATATAATCCAAGCCTCTCACGGCCCAACGTTGCGGGGTGCGGTGCCGGCCGTAGGGAAAGTTCGCTGGGAGATACGTGACTCGAACCGTGGATGGGCGCCGGTGTGGCTCGGGATGTCCGTCATGGACGAGGAGACGGCCAAGGCATACGATGTTGGAATTAATGAATTAATTAATACCATAAAATATAATTAACTCTATTAACAATAGTCCCACATTGGAAAGAAAGAAAACTTTCTTTCCATATATAAAGCAACCTCTCTCTTTGATTATCATCCAAGAGATCAAGTGGTGGGCTTTATTGAGATAGATTAAATAGAGAATTTGAGAGATAAAATTCTTAATCTATTCTCGGGCGGCCCGCTAGGCCGGGCCGGCTTGGGCTTAGGCCTAGGCCTAGGCATAGGCCTATTGGCCAAGCCTAGCCTTGTGCCTTAGGCCGAGGGCCGTTGGTCCGTGGGCCGTGGGCTGTACGCTGAAGAGTTATGTTTTTTTGGTTGAAGGGATACGAAGCGAACAGATGCGAGTCCAACAGGCACGCACCTACAGACTCGAGTCTATTCGCATCGCAACCCTTCTGCATTATAAAAGGGACAGCGAACAAGAGAACAAACAATTCACTCAATTCAACAAATCTTCTCTCCTGAGTTGATACGAGTGCAAGTGTTTCGTTGAGTTCCTGCATAGAAGTACGAGTACACAGAAGACGTACCAGTACCGAATTCAGTGTGCCAACAACAGTAAGTGTGATTTCTGATTTTGGACAGTATTCCATAAAGTACACCGGATCTTCTTTCTATAATCCGGTTGTAAAAGATACGCTGGTTTTATCCTAGGAACAACGAGATTGAAATCTTCAGAAAGAGAAGATAATCTCGAAACGTTCTAAAAGAGAGAGTGATCCTCGACTCCAAGCACGAATTGATTTTCTTTTAATAAACGTATTTCTCGAATTGTTTTCTAACAATTTTTAGAACGTTTACTGATTCTTCTGTTAACTTTGTTACAGAAATGGACAATTCCGAGAAGTGGGAAAAGAAAGATCATGATCGCCCTTCAAAGTTCGACGGACTGAACTTTAAGAGATGGAAGTCAAAAATGAACTTCTATCTTGTCTTAAAAAAGGTCGATTACGTGCTCAAGGATGAGAAGCCCGTCCTACCGGAACTACCAACGGTAACGGAAGAAGGTGTAGAACCAGACACCAGTGACTACGATGACACCCTGATCGCACAACAAGCGTGGGAAGAAGACGACTTCAAATGTCGTCACTTCATCTTGAATGGGTTGTCCGATGCATTCTATGATCTATATCAGAATATGACATCTGCTAAAGAGGTATGGGATGCATTGCAAAAGAAATACGATACCGAAGAAGCGGGATCGAAAAAGTACGCAGTAAGCCGCTACTTTAGGTTTGTTTTTCAGAATGACAAATCGATTGTTGCTCAGACGCACGATCTTCAGAAGATTGTGCACGAGATCATCTCTGAAGGCATACCAGTGGACGAGCAGTTCCAAGTCGCTGCTCTAATTGAGAAGTTACCAAGTTCGTGGAAAGACTATCAAACTACTCTGATGCACAAGTCATCAGAGTTAACGATGGAAAGCCTTATCATCAAGTTACGGGTGGAAGAAGAGGCACGGAACCAGGATAATAAGAATGAGGTTTCTTATGTGCAGGTTTATCCTGGTCCAACTCCTAAGAGCATGAAGACAAAGAAGCCATCTTTCAAGAAGAAAGGAGTGAAGCCGAACCCTTCACAGAAGAACTTTCACACAGGTTCTAGTTCCAGGCCTCCTCCTCCTCCTGGAAAGAAAGAAATGGTGTTCAAGTGTTATGAATGTGGCAAACCAGGCCACATTGCTCGCAACTGCCGCAACAAAGGAAAGAAGAAGGAACAGATCCACAACATAGAAGAACCGTTCGTTGCCATGGTTACGGAAGTAAACATGGTTGGTGGCAACGACGGATGGTGGGCTGATTCAGGGGCAACTCGCCATGTCTGTTATGAACGTGACTGGTTCACTTCATATAGAGAGACTGATTAGCATATACTGCTCGGAGACTCCCACACCACCAAAGTGATGGGAGTAGGCGATGTTACTCTCAAGTTTACTTCTGGGAAGGCACTCATTCTGAAGGATGTGCTGCACACTCCAGAGATGCGGAAGAATCTGATCTCCGGTTACATTCTTAACAAGGCTGGGTTTATGCAAACCCTAGGTTCTGACCAGTGGATCCTGACCAAGAACGGTATCTTTGTTGGGAAAGGATTTGTAACTGATGGAATGTTTAAACTGAGTATTGAAATGAATAAATCTGATTTGGTTTACTCTGTGTGTACTTTCAATATTTGGCATTCTAGACTTTGTCATGTGAACCAAAAACTCGTATCTAATATGAGTAAACTTGGAATGATACCGAGAATTGATGTGAATACTTTTGATAAGTGCGAATCTTGCAGTCAAGCAAAGATAATCAAAACATCACACAAATCAGGTTCTCGGCGAGAAACAGAGTTATTAGAGTTAGTACACTCTGATATTTGTGAAATGGATGGAACTCTAACCAGAAATGGTAAACGGTATTTCATAACCTTTATAGAGGACCATTCCAACTATACTCAAGTGTACTTACTCTCGCATAAGTCTGAAGCAATCAACATGTTCAAAATATATGTTGATGAAATTCAGAATCAGTTTGATAGAAAGATCAAACGATTCAGAAGCGATAGAGGTGGTGAATACACTTCCCATGAGTTTCAAAGCTTATATGCTTCAATGGGAATAATTCACGAAACCACTGCGCCATACTCTCCTGAGTCAAATGGCAAGGCAGAAAGAAAGAATAGAACTCTTACGGAATTAATCGTAGCAATGCTACTTAGTTCCGGTGCACCAAAATCGTTTTGGGGAGAGGCTCTATTAACAGTGAATCATGTGTTAAATCGCATTCCACGTGCAACACTGAGATATCCCCATATGAGATTTGGAGAAAGAGAAAGCCTAATGTTAATTATTTCAAAGCATGGGGATGTTTAGCATATGTTCGCAAACCAGATCCGAAAAGATCAAAGTTAGCAAACAGGGCTTACGAGTGCGTGTTCATTGGTTATGGAATTAATAGCCCGCGCTTATCGATTCTTTGATCGTACTAGCAATACAATCATAGAGTCAACGGATGCCGACTTCTTCGAAGACAAGTTTCCT
>JANAVB010043419.1:11580474-11607033 GCA_029216955.1 Iris pallida | reverse complement strand
AGAGAACAAAGATAGTCAACTATATATAGATTATGTTTATTCTCTAGAGGCAGATCCCAACACAATAGAAGAAGCATTGGCTTCTTCCGGCTGCTTCTTGGCAAAAGCTATCAAAGATGAGATAGAATCATTACGATCAAATGAAACTGGGAGATAGTTGAATACCTCCTGGTTGTCGTCTCATTGATAGCAAGTGGATCTTCAAGAGAAAACTTAAAACTGATGGAACGGTTGATAAATTTAAAGCAAGACTAGTAGCCAAGGATATGTACAGAAAGAAAATGTTGATTTCTTTGATACATATTCTCCTGTTACTCAGTCGAGCATTAGAGTTCTATTATCGATCGCCGCTATACATAATTTGATTATCCATCAAATGGATGTAAAAACAGCTTTTCTCAATGGTGATTTAGAAGAAGAACTCTACATGGCTCACCTAAAGGATTTGTGATTCCAGGAGAGGACACAAAGTTTTGTAAGCTAACCAAGACCTTACGGTCTTAAACAGGCTCCCAAACAATGGCATGATAAGATGAGATCAAATGTTATTATCTGGTGGATTCAGATAATGAGGCAGATAATGTTTGTACTATAAGGAAACAGTGACTTATGTACAATGATATGTCTATACGGACGATCTACTCATTTTTGGATCAACTATTGAGTTGATCAATGAGACTAAAACTATTGAGTCAGAACTTTGATATGAAAGATCTGGGTGAAGCAAATGTCATCCTTGGGATGAAAATCACTCGTACTGACTCTGGAATCTATCTCGATCAATCTCACTACATTGAGAAGTATGAAAAAATACAACTACTTTGATCGGAAACCCATTTGCACTCCAGTAACTCCCAAGTTAAACTTTTAAAGAACACCGGAGATGCATCGGCAACAGGAGTATTCCAGTGTGATTGGAAGTCTCCGTTACGTAACAGACTGTACTAGACCCGACATTGCTTATGCAGTCGGAGTTCTATGTAGATTTACCAGTAACCCCAGGTTCAGAGCATTGGATTGCAATCGAAGAGTAATGCGTTATTTGAAAAGAACCAAGAACTTAGGTTTACACTTTGGTCGTTTCCCGCGGTCCTTGAAGGATTTAGCGACGCAGATTGGAACTCATTTTCGGATGATTCCAGAGCCACAAGCGGATATATCTTTATATCGCAGGTGGAGCAGTATCTTGGAGATCCAAGAAACAAACGATATGGCCAGTCGACTATGGGTCTGAGTTGATAGCGCTAGCTGCAGCTATGAAGAGGCAGATTGGGTTGAGAAACCTTCTGTCGAACGTACCTCTGTGGAGTAGGGCCTATACCACCGGTACTGATCATTGTGATAGTACTTCTGCAATAGCATTAACGAACCATTACTACAATGGTAAGAATTAGCAATTCGACGCAAGCACAATGCGATGAGAGAATTCCCTTCCTCATGAAAGGTAAGAATTGACTACATCAAACAGACATCAATTTGGCAGATCCTTTGACGAAAGATTATCTAAAGACAAGGTCTGGAGCACATCGACAAGATGGACTAAAGCCCATTGGCAGAGTCTCAGGTGGGGGAAACTCTACTTAGTTGACTGGGATCCCAAGATCTAAGTTCAAAGAGAAAACAAACCATTTAGTATTTGAAAGATCATGTAGAATTCTTGAAACTTCAAAACAATGTTCTATCCTGATGTGAATGATTTACATGATTAACTTGTATTGAATGAATGGATGAATTTTTGATATACAAATTCTTAATGAAGACTATTCTCAAGTTTGAGAGGATACTACTACAAGAATACTCTTGATAGTCATCACCAAGGTGATTGTGGAAGTGTGGCCGCTTCTATGAGAATGGGCTGATTCTCTAGAGCTTTCTACCTAACTAGGATATAGCACAGGGCCATATTAGTGCTAAGCAAGAATGAACGAATACTCAGTAGACCCATGTGTGACATTCCTTCACCTCAGAAAGCAGATAGTAAGTTCAAACTCTGTTCACTTATTATCCTCTGTTTGTTGTTTGTTCACTATGAAGGTTCAAGTCGAAGTACACTCTCACTGATGCATGGTATACAAAGATCAGAATAATCACTTATGTCTTCCATCATATTTTATGAGTGGGGGATTGTTGGAATTAATGAATTAATTAATACCATAAAAATAATTACTCTATTAACAATAGTCCCACATTGGAAAGAAAGAAAACTTTCTTTCCATATATAAAGCAACCTCTCTCTTTGATTATCATCCAAGAGATCAAGTGGTGGGCTTTATTGAGATAGATTAAATAAGAATTTGAGAGATAAAATTCTTAATCTATTCTCTGCGGCCCCGCTAGGCCGGGCCGGCTTGGGCTTGGCTTAGGCTTAGTCTTAGCATAGGCCTATTGGCCAAGCCTAGCCTTGTGCCTTAGGCCGAGGCCGTTGGTCCGTGGCCGTGGTCTGTGGGCTGTACGCTGAAGAGTTATTTTTTTTGGTTGAAGGGATACGAAGCGAACAGATGCGAGTCCAACAGGCACGCACCTACAGACTCGAGTCTATTCGCATCGCAACCCTTCTGCATTATAAAAGGACACGAACAAGAGAACAAACAATTCACTCAATTCAACAAATCTTCTCTCCTGAGTTGATACGAGTGCAAGTGTTTCGTTGATTCCTGCATAGAAGTACGAGTACACAGAAGACGTACCAGTACCGATTCAGTGTGCCAACAACAGTAAGTGTTATTTCTGATTTTGGACAGTATTCCATAAAGTACAACCCGGATCTTCTTTCTATAATCCGGTTGTAAAAGATACGCTGGTTTTATCCTAGGAACAACGAGATTGAAATCTTCAGAAAGAGAAGATAATCTCGAAACGTTCTAAAAGAGAGAGTGATCCTCGACTCCAAGCACGAATTGATTTTCTTTTAATAAACGTATTTCTCGAATTGTTTTCTAACATACGATCGGGCCGCTTATGTGGTGGTATGCTCGCCGTACTCACTTTCCGAGGAGTGAGACGATGTCGGCGTTCGGTGTTTCCAACTCCTTTAATTTCGATAGTGACGACGGCTACGGAGAGACATGGCTATAGAGAGAGAGAGATAATAGAGTTCGAGTGTCCCGATGACAAGTTGTTAAAGAGTTATTTGGAGTGTGGGGCAAAGGGCGGAGGTCCTAGATATTGATTTCTTAATTTTCTGTGTGCTCATGTCTTTGTTTATTTAGTTTGTTTCTAAAAATTAGGTCAAATTGTAACATTATGAACAAAAATGAGACTCTTCCTAGTTGTACGAAAAGCTCACTTATTAATGATGAGAATATTACTTTGTTAAATAAATTGAACATCAATTAATGACATGCACTTCTTTTATCATAGGAACAACTAAGTAAAATATCAAACATTTCTGACATTGAGATTGATGCACGTATGAACAATTTTATTCATTTTAATCTATATGTTTTATTGTTCCTGTCAGAGCTTTCAACACAAATACATTAGTTCGATGGAACAATGTACATGTGGACTTGTCAATGGATATCGAAAATTCAAATTCGATTCGATTTCGTATCCGAACTTTCGGATATTATTCGAAATTTCGGATATTGGATTCGGATATCCGAGTATTTTTTCGGATATTATTTTTTTTCGGATATCCGATCGACTTTAAATTGCAAATTTCGGCAATCATATTCGGACATCGGATTAGAATATCCGAAACTTTACATATATTATTGTTTAATGTATATGTATTATATACGAATTACTAGAGAAGATTAAAGAATTTTATTCTCATGTAAACCTTATCACTGGCTTTTACATAAATTAATTAATTTATTACTTTTTTTTATTTCTATATTTAATATAAATTATATTAATAGTGATATATATTAATTATAATTACAACAAGATGAAGGGGCTCAAATATGTAGAGTATATATCACACACACACAACCCGACTCAATTGAGCATTGTTGGAATTTTCAATAAGATGAAAGCACTCAAATAGAGCAATGTGTAGACCAAGTCCATTGAGCATTCTTGAAATTTTTAACTGAAGACGAAATGGCTAAAATAGAGCAATTGAATTTAGCTTTCGATATTCGAATAATAACTAAATTTTTAATATTTTGGGTTTCGGATTTCAGATATTCGAATAATAACATTCAGAATTTTAAGCTAATCGGACCGGATGTTATCCGATATCCGTTAACTAGATGGATACGAATTCGAAGTGTCAAAAGAGTTATCCGTTCGAATATCGATCGGATTCGGATATTACAAAATTTCGGATACGGATATAGATATTGTTTTATCCGTACCGACAAGCATCCGTTGACATGCCTAGTAACATGTACAACATGAAAATAGCATCAGTAAGATATAGTAACTCGAATAAATTTATATAATGCATGGACTAAAATTATCGAAGTATTTTGCAAAAGAGACCATGTTTGTATAATTGTCTAGCGTAGAATAACTTGACTTCACTATTGCTAATGATTTTCTAACATTTTTGTTAGGTTAAAGATTGATGTACTTGTGTCATTACGTTGAGTAAAACTTGAGAGTTTTGTATCAATTCATAGAAGAAACTATAATATTTTTAAGATGTCACGTAAGTGCTTGGTCAAGAATTGACTACAGTATGTTATCAAGACATTGGGGGAGGGGTTAGTCTGACTTACAGAGCCTAACTCTACAGAATATAGCCATGCTTGCAGAGCCTAAGACTACAGTATGTTATCGAGACTTTACATGGACAACAAAGAGAAAGTCCATAACAAGAATGACAACAACAAAAATTCGGTTATAACAATATCTAAAATTGCATGTATGAAAATTTCTAAATGTTAACAAGACATATATATAGTCTCTTAGATTGTTGGAAAAATATTACCTTCGATTCATAAACAAAAAAATAACAATGATTAGATTTACAGGTCTACGGGAAAGTCATGCACGAAGCACTGCCCTAAGAGACTATTCGAGTTCTATTGCAGGCACATCCTCTCGAATTCTCCTAGTGTAAAATTCCATTCCACCGGCTTCCCATTGCTGCACACACTCCGGAAGAAACGACCCGAACTTAGATTTGTCCAGAGGAGAATGAAATGGAAAAGAAATTTGAGAGGTTAAAATGGAAGAAGATTTTCTAGAAGAATGAAAAGACATGAAAATTTTCAGAGAGAGAAGAAGAATGTTGACGTTTTTTCTTTCTTTTCTTCTCTACCCCCTTCAACAGATCAAAACATGTGTTATATAGGAATCTATACCCCCAAACAATTAAAATAGTAATTGATTGTCATTAGTAGCTAATAATGATAGCAGCTATAATATGATTTAATGGCTGCCATTAATAGCTAATAATAGCTAGTAGGTAATAATATGAAATAATAGCAGCCGTTTCAAAATTTGAAAGTTGTTTTTTCCAATTATAACAATATTCCCCCCCCCCCCCCCCCCCCCCCCCCCCCCAAAAAAAAAAAAAAACCAGTTTTGAAACAGAGATAACAGAAATCAAAGGAGTAACAAGATAATTTATGGACAATTATATACTATGCATAGATAGATGGACTGCAGCCTTGAATCTCACTTAGTACTATTGTCTTTGTCTGAAGAAGTGCTTGATGGACTATGCCTTGAATCAGACTTCTTGAACCAGACTCAGAAAAAATAGCACACATAGTGTAACCACCCCCCCCCCCCCCCCCCCCCCCCCCCCCGTTTTTATTTAATATTTTTACTTATTTATTTATTTGAAATATCTTGGTAATAATGTTAACATTATTTTTGATGATTTAAAACCCACATAGATCATGTATATATATTTTGTATTGGAAAATCCATATATATATAAAATGGTGGTTAATTGTTTAGGTATAAGCCACATACGTTGAAATGCTTATATTTTGGCTAACAATGCATAATGTTCCTAGTCAAATTGGACCAATGAGCCTCTTATATATAGATATAATATATATGTAGAACTATTATTTTAGGGCCTTAAGCATATTATTCATTGAGCCCATATCTAGAGGAATCCTTACTTTTATTTTTGCTAGTTCCAAGCCTGAGCCCAACTCCTCCAAACCTCAGCAAGACCCCATTCCAGCCCATGCAGACCCAAACCCACTGTTGTTGTATAAATACACTACATTCGCCAAACCCTAACCCTATATGAAAAGCAGTTGCCTCCACTTCGCCCTCGTCACCTCTAGCCTAGGTTGTGTCGGTGATGTGAACTGCTTGAGCGTCGAGCAGACCGGCGCGAGTAGGAGCTGCTGCACACGTCGATGACTTCCATCCGCGTCCCTCCCACCTTTCTGGCCTAGTCCCAGTACCTCGCTCTTTTTCTACCATTGCGCATGCCCAAAGACCGACTCAGTTGCCGTCAACGTCAACAATACTCCTTACTTCCCCAGCGGCATCGGCATCCTCTGCGACCAACCCCCGTGGTCGATGTCGTTGCCGTAATCCTCCTGGCGACACTCCAAGCCTCACCAACAACCATAAACCCCTACCCCACTGTACCGCCACACTTGGAGAGCTCGAATCGACTGCAGCACAGCGACAGCCGACGCGGCTGCGGGAGACCGAACATCTTCTACTATCCTCGACGTGGTTGCATAGGCGAGCATCTGCCGCAAAGTCGACGGATATACATATATATATGATAGTCAAGTAAAGATTTTTCTTAATGTACACATTAAATACTATTGGAAAGTTTCCTTAATAAATAAATTAGGAGTTTCAATAGAATCAAAATTCTAACATATATTACAAGTTTAAAATATAGAGTTAATTTTAACTAATAAAGGTAGCAGAATAGATACTTTGTTATATAGTTAAATAACCAAAATTTGATTTATATCTAGGCTTGATAACTGACCATGGTACTGCGACCTCAGCACATATTGGGACAAACCTCTAGGCAAGATACCTTGCCTTCCTCTACAGTCTATTATCATACTTATAGTTTTCCTATTGTTATCATGTTATCCTTCGGCTTCTCTAGTTATTATGAATTTATATGTTATCTTTAGTTCTCTAGTTGATTTGACTTGATATGTTTTCTTCATACCATGTTCACCTGTTTATTATCTTACTTGACTTGATAGTGTAGTATACCAGCTTGTTCACATTATAGTCCATGCTAGAGCAGTCCTTACCTGTGTCTTGACCGAGTTATACCTTGTCTCACCTTTACCTTGACTGAGTTGTGTCATGGAATGAGTACGTGTAGTTGAACTGCTAAATCTTTGTTATCGTTTTCTCAACGAGAGAGTCCACACTCGGGACGAGAGTGTTTGTCTTGATTTGTTTACATCCGTCAGTCCACACTCGGGACGAGGGTGTTATCTTATTCATTTGCACCAGAGAGTCCACACTCAGGACGAGGGTTAGTGATTAGTTCAAACCCGTGAGTCCACACTCGGAATGAGGGTTTGGTGTTCCATTGATCTCGTGTTCGCTTGCTCATCCAGCAGTTCAATTATGTGTAGTCTTGTTCTTGTGTTTCCATTTATAGTTACCTGTCAGTAGCCTTGTCGATAGTCACTTGTTAGCCGTTTGGGTCAGTAGTCTCTTGCCATGTTTATGTATTTTCCTGTTTATATCCTGTTTATAGTTTATACATAATTAAACTGCTAGATAGGCATATTTTTATGTATCTTGCTATGTTCCTTGAGGACTTGATGATCTCTTCAGGTTTAGCGATTGCATGGAGTTAGTTAGCAGAGCGGGATGGTAGATGATTTTGATGCATGATTCAGGTATTTGTCAGTAATATTACATTTTTATCCTTTTGTGCTTTACATTCCTTATCATGAGATATCCTACTTCTTGATTCAGTTTAGAGACTCTTATTATATTCTTTGGAGTCTTATCGGACATATATGCTAGTGGGCTGCAGACCACGACCCATAGTGTTCATTCAAGTTTCGTACATTTATTGTGAGTTTGAGACATAGATTTATTTTGCCATGATTTGGCAGTTTACCATGCTCTTGACATCGTTTACGTATTCGAGTCGGACTGTAGTCCGCTTGATGCGTAGCTGGCTTGCGCACGTACTTGCATCCGAAAAGCGGGTACGGGTCGTAACACATAGTACTCTAGAGGTTCTTGGGTCTATCGGGGAGGCGCTTTTGATTGGCCATGTGCACTTTTCCATATTCATGAGAGTTGTCTGGGATTGTCCTGTCCCATAGTCGCGGCCTTCACGACCTCTCATATAGGTAAGTCCTCAAAGGGTTGGTGACCGGAGTCAAGCCCACATAATAATGCTTGGACCTATTAAGAGTTTAAAGACTCATCCTAACCAGATCACACCAGAACACTGTCACCAAAGGGATAGGAAATCATTGTACACATGTACAGGCACTTGGGTATTATTTTAATGAGATTTTAATCTCGGGTCAGTGTTCCATAAAGTCACCTAAGTCCAGCTTGTTTCTATCCATTGAACCGGCTTCTTGGGATCTCCAGTCAGACTCGGTTGGGTTGCTACTGCTGGTGACTTACTTATGGGCTTAGCACCATCTCCCTCGATGATGCTAGAATTAATTTCCTAGACAAACTCTTCGTCAAGAGTAAAAAGTCTCTTCGTCAAGAGATCTGTAAAGTTCTTTATGACTTTATAGTCAAGAACTACATTTTGCCTTTTAGGATATTTAAGACTTGATATGCAGCCGCAGGTACCTGTTCATCTTAGAACACACAATGACATGCTTTAGTAGTTTTTAAAGCAAATTGATTATTGCAATATATTTAAAATTAAATGATAGGTACATAAATTTGCATATACAAAAAAAATTATCTGAGTTATTCAGCTTCAGCACATGCTACGTTTATAATTACCATTTCATAGTCTAACTATGATAGTTTGTCACACGGACCTGTCATATTATGAGTATCTAATTTGTTTCACAAGTGAACCCTCATGCTCCTTCCAATATACAACATGGTTCTATAGCATTTTTATATTTAAAGAATAAGTCATATAATGACTTAGATAAAGCATTTAGATCAGGCTTATTATCATCAGAATTATTTAATGTATATGTAATTCAATCAATTGCTGGTATCAGTTTTAGAATAGTGAGTCAAAACTCATCTGAATATGTCACCTCTTACGGTAAAATATAGTAACTTTCAGCCTGGGCACTAAAGATTTATCTTTATGAGACATGATTGAAAAAAAAAAATTAGTCTAAATACTAGAATAATAATTTAAGTGATTTTTGCTAATCAACCTTAAGAAAGCTTCAGTCTATCAAGTGTTGATTATCTTGGGTTAGCTGTAGGGGACGGTTCCCAGCTAGCGGAGGTCCACACGGGGACGATTAAATACCGTGTCATTTAGGGCTATTTATGTTCGGTTGACAGAAGGCCCCTTTCGGCTTATACCCAAAATAATCACAACTTTTAAAAATTTAGATTTAAAGGAATTTGCAATTTCACTAACTATTTTCTTATGACTTAAATTGGATGAATGAAACAAAATAATTATAACATCACGAAAAATATATAAGAAACAATTTTTGTCTAAATATTGTGACAGAACAATATTGTGATTTTCTCCTGACTAGAAATTCTAATATTGTGATAATATAGTCATTTAAGGTTCAAACATGTAAACCGATAAAGGAAAAACATATTATCCATAATTGCCATATTCTACGTACTGAAACCAAGAATGATGGCTTATAGATTTCATATATTTGTCCAACTAAGCTTAGTAATTAAAATAAATATAATATGTGAATTGTAAATTTGAAACAATACCTTTCCACGTGATCGGAGCAGTTTTGTACTTCTTGATTTCGGCTCAGTAATAGCACTTCAAAAGAAATATCATTTCGTACATTATTTGAGATAGTTCCATTATTATCGCCAAACATCCGTTAGTATCCAGGAATTTGAAAAAGGAGTTACAAAACATCAAGATTTAGAATAATAGAACAAATAACTTTGTATTACTTATCTTCATCTTTAACATGTTTGACATTTCCTAACAATTCACAATCTCTAATATTTCTGACTTAGAGAGAGAATATTACAAAGATATTGTTAAGAATAAAGGAGTAAAAAAATTGTATTACCATCAATAATTTGAATTATGTTATTCATTACAAACAAGTAATATAAAATAAAAATAAAAATTAAAATATGAGATTTATTAGTGCCATGTAAAAAAAAACAAATATACATGATCCATTGATGTTAGAACAATAATCAATTTTTAGCATATCATACTATATTTACATCATTTAACATATATGAATAAGACCATGATAGGGGAGAACAGACACACATTGTGACAATTGTTAAAACCTAATGATTGTCCATAATTAATCCAAATATACCAACTAACTATAGGATAATTGAGATTTAAAGGGCTAATAAGTATGACCATTAGTAGCCATAAAGGAGAATACGGTTGGCAAAATAAAAGAAAATTCAAATAAATATGGCAATTTGTAGCCATAAAGGAGAATACGGTTGGCAAAATAAATAAAAATTCAAATAAATATGGCAATTAGTAGCCATAAAGCCAATGGAAGAGGGAGAAAGAAATAAAGAGGAAGTTAGTTTGCATATTTAACAAAAAATATAATTTGTAACATGAAATATAATTTAAAAATGTGCACAACTTATTCATTCTGGTACAACAAGATAATTTGACTATGATTTTTAACAGTAAAAATATTACAACAATATATATATGAGATGAAAACACTAACAAACAATTGCGATATCCAATTTAAAAGATGATTATCCCATGATATCATTGAATGCTGACTACTACTTGCATTGCATCCCACTAATGTTATAGATAATTCAATTCCAGGGATCTCTTCAACACACACTACTAATAAGCATATTAGATTGTGATAGATATCTGCTGTATTGACCAAGTCTGGATCATTTAAATAAAATTGCTTAAGCAACAACTGTCCTTTAGTATACATGCGTTGAGTGAACACATAATAACAACATAGAACATGCATAGTTGGAAACATCCAACAAAATGTTTCTACAAAATGAAATTGCAGGAATGATGTTGGTTTTATCACACAACATTTCACCAACATAACTGAAAAAATTATATTGTTGTGGAGAATAAAAGATCTAGATATCTTAAAGACCATCACAACAAAAAAGGAAAAAAAGTGAAAGACGTAGGAGTGGATCAGTAAACTTTAAAGAGTTGTGTTGTTGACCTCATGGTAGAACATCATGTTGTCTCATGAAATTTTATTTTAAATAAAATAAAATAATAGCAAATCACTATTTGCGTTAATTTATATGGAACCAGTTATTTCTTTGATAAAGATGCATTAACTCAATAACTATGGTTCATATTTTGCATATAACTCATCTTGTATTTTAAGAGTTCTCTTTGCATAAGTGTACATTAGCATTTACCTATTGTTATCTAAGATGTTCATCCTTAAAAGATGACCATAGATTCATATATGATCACAATCACTACTGTGAAAGAACAATGAAACACAAGAGAAGGCAATGAGACAAAAAAAATGTAGGAAAGAGCAATATTAGTAGCCTTCAAATTTTGCGTTCTTGGTTTGTTATATATATGGAGAAAAAAAATATATTTATGATCAACAAGCTTCTAAAAAAATAATGTGCTAGTTAGCTAGTATTAATATTTTTCTGAGAGAAATAGAAACAATAAGACCTGAATTATTCTTGTTAGTCAAAACCTGTAGGTCATAAGCCATAAATTACCCAATAGAAAAATAATAATAAGAAGAAACAGCTATTGTGTCGTTTAGCAATCAACTGCAAATTTTTTTAAAAAATGAATTGAATAGGTAATAATTCGACTCTTACTATACTTACCATATATTAAAGATCATGACATCTGTCACGACCTGATCCCAAATTATTGGGTCGAATCGGATCATGCCCAGCCTGCACCGTTGTGAGACGGCGGCAATAAGCTGTTCTACATGCAGGTATTCACAACAACATCTATATATTTGTCACAACTCAATATACGGAAATTTTAAAACTTTTTATTCAACAATTGAAAAGTACAACTGGAAATGAAAGAACTGAAATAAAGTACTGAATTCAAAATAACAAAACTTCAAAACAATAAAACTAAAAAACTGGAAAACAACTAGCTAGGCGGTCGGCTCGTCGGCCTCAGGTTCTACGTCCTCCAAGGGGGACTCTGGCAACACCACAGGGTACAATACCGGATCATAGTAGCTATTGTACAATAGCTCAGCATCCTCAATGTCACCTAAAAATGTGAGTCTCCAGTCAGGAGGGAGTAAGTACGAATATGTATCTCACATTTCAAATTATAATAGAAAAGTATAGGCTAAACAATTGAAATAATATTTTCCAGCAATTTAACAATTTAAAACAATGTGATTTGAATGTGTAATCGTCTATGACCGGCTTGGGTTGTACAATAGCGTCTTAGCGACGCAATACGGCTTATCCCCGTGTGTAAGAGGGGTAAGCTCGCACAATCATACAATATGGGGGGTATTAGTCATAAACGTTATACTATTCCCCCAATTCCCACAATAAATATCAATCAATATTTGAACCCTAGGAGAGGGTTCCGTGTAGCAATGTGGTTTAAACATGCAACTTGACAATTACTAAATAAAATGCAAGAAAACCGTAACTTGCCTCTGTTAATTGACTAGATCGGAAAAGTCGGTACCGAGGAGAAAGTCAAGTTCGTCTTCGAGATCCTACAGTTGAGAACCTCGACTTAGAACCATAATGAAACCATTCTAGGTGTGCTAGTTACAATCTCTAGAAGTAGACCCTAGTCAGGTTTTAAGTTATTTAGTTAACCTACCGAAAAAATGGTCTATCATCGCAAATATGTTCGTTATCATTTTAATTAAATAAGTCGATTACTGATTAATTGGAAAAAATAGCAATTACCGGTTAATTTGGTAGAAACTTTGTATTATATATATATATATATATATATATATATATATATATATATATATATATATATATATATATATATATATATATATATATATATATATATATAGGCTTTTTCTTTTAAATGAGAAATCATGTGATTTACTTAAATTACTAGATTATTTATTATGAGAAAATTTATTAATTTTTATTATAAAATAAATATATCCATTTTATAATCTACGCGTTTAACGACGAAACCAACATTCCAAAAAAATAAGAAAAAGCTACGCTACACAATACAGGGTCACAGAGAAATAAAGAAAAACTAGGCTTATGCCCTTTACAAATTATTTACATAAATTAAATAATCCTAAGGCGAGCTCTGAGTGCCGCGAACGGTCCAAACAGTAGGCCGAGGCCCTGCACCATAAATACTAAAAGCAGTACCAGTTCTAAAGTAAATTATAATTAAATTAAAATTAAAGAGTCTCAGACTTGATCGTGCAATCTCATGTTGCTAGCTTATGCCTCAACGTACAGGAAACCCTGTAGCGTTTGCGTTTCGCCCAGGCTCATTCGACTGATATGGTCGTCGCCTAACGGGGATACGAAAACTCACAAAATCTGCATTTAAAGCCGACAAAACCAATTTTATAAATCGTTTGCAAAGTCCAGATTTGAAAATAGAATTTTATTTACCAATTTACTAAATTTAATTAAATACTTTTATTTTGAAAACCTTTCCGAAAATTTTGGCAGCACCTCCTCTGTAACTGGGACAACCCAATCCTGGGAGGATGCCAATCCGCAACACAAATAAATATCCCAAACTAGGGATCACTAATTACTAGCCCAAAATGAATATCCAACCCAAAATAACCACAACACAATATAACTAAAATAGAAAATATGCCGCGACGTAACCGATACTCTACGTATCACCCAAAAGCAACCATATTCAAAATACCGAATCCCAGAACAGGATCGGGACTGCGTCATCATAGACTATCTACGGGAGGGACATGGGGACACGAAGTTATACCTCAATTGCTCGGCTAGAGCTCTCAGATGTAATTAAAAAAAATAATCCACGCGGCAGCGACATGGGAACAGAAACACCAGAGGACACCGCGGGACAGCGGGTCGGAAAAACCCGCGGGTCAGCGCTGGGAGAGCAGCCACGGGTCAGCGAGTACTGGGAAGTCGGATCGGGACAACACCTCGATACGGGGATGCTGGACAGCGAGATCCGAAGCCACGGAACAGCGGGAAGCGAGCCGGACAACGGTATAGGAAGCTGGCGGACCGCGAAAAGCGCGGACAGTGGTCACCGATCCGTATGAAGTCGACTGGAGGCAGCGACTGCAGGGCTTGGGGAGGAGCACGGATCCGGATCGACGGTCGGGCCAGGACGCTGGACAGCGCCGACGGGGCGTCGGAACAGCGGAGAAGAGGGGGTTTGCGGGGAGGCACCAACGATTGCGATCGGCTGCCACTACACCAAAACAGTCAATTCCCAACGACTATAAGCGTTAGGAAAATTATTGCTAACGGTTTGTTACCGTTAGAAGTACGGTGTTGGAAATTTTTACTAACGGTAAAAAACCGTTGGTAAAGTTTGTTTTCTAATGGTAAAAAACCGTTGGCAAATTTTGTTTGCTAACGGTAAAAAAACGTTGGAAAATGATTTATTCCTCACGGTAAATAGCTGTTGGGAAATGAAAATTTCTAACAGTGAAAAACCATTGGCAAATTCACTTTCCTGTTGGAAAAATAAATTTAGTAACACTTATAAGCGTTGGAATAATAATATGAAAACTGTTAGAAAAATAGATTCCATTACAGTTAAAAAAAACTATAATGCCATAACCTGTAACTGAAATTCCAGATTACCAACCATATTATAGATCATCATAAGTAAACATTTCAATTAACCACTATATTTATCAAAGGAAATTAAGTTCAATATCTAGCTTTTTTATAAAAAGTACTTGAACACTAAATAATATAAGGTTCAATAGAGTTGTTACAACAACCGTCAAAACTAAAAAAAATTACATATATCGCACGCGATACTTTGGAAAGTTCATGTATCAGCAGTAACAAAGTAAAATTCAGTTAGAGCATGCATTTCCATGATAACAAAGTAGAGCCTCTCTTCTGCCGCTTCAATTAGAGCCTGCATTTCCATGATAACAAAGTTCATGCCTCTCTTCCATAAAGTTCAATTAGAGCCTGCATTTCCATAAAGTTCATGCCTCTCTTCTGCCGCTTCAATTAGAGCCTGCATTTCCATGATAACAAAGTAAAATTCAGTCCAAATTATCTAATATAAGCTAAATAATATATATATTTGATGCTTATGAACAGCATTTGATATTGAGCTTGAGGGAGCTATCAATCTCATATTGTTTAACAATCATACATAATTAAAGAGCGAGAAAATCACCAGATATAATGAGATGTTGATATAAGAATATTTGGAAAAGTAAGCTTCAATAGAAAATTGATGCTTATGAACAGCATTTGATATGAATGAAAGCTTAAATCAAGTACCATAATTTATCATCACCTTTCCCACTGCAACATGAATGAACAACATTTGATGTGAATGAATAGCATTTGATATGAATGAGATTATAACAGCAAAAATTAGAAAGACAGTGTTAGTTCGACCCACCACTGATACTAGAAGGAGCTGTGTTGGAGATACACTGTACACAACATTTGATGGTAATACACTGTACACCTCGACTCTCAGGAATCAGAGATGCTTTAACTTTGGTTATGGTTGTCTAATTTCTGCTCTTCTAAAAATGTTCTGTTTGGTGTTCCCCATGCTGACGAACATATTCCCCTACGTTCGTATTTTGATGTAGAGCATGCTGGTCTTTGTAGTCCGGTAAAGGATAATATTTAGTTACACGTCTTCCAGTTTCTGTTGAAAGTATGTGATAATATTATGTTGCTCGTTAGTATGTAGTATTACCATGTTCCTTGAAACTTTTGATATGACCCATTGTTCTGTATATGTTCAGCTAGCAACCTAGGGGTAACAAGACAAGTTTGAAAGATGGGTTGAATGATGTTGGTCGTGTGTAGTTCTAGACCATTGATCTTAGGCTGGTTTCAAGCCTACACTAATTAGCCCAATTACCTGAGATAAAAAGTACTGATACTATACAATTTTTTCTTTCCCACAAACTTAGGAAAAGAGTATTTTTCTTTCCTTTATATGAACAAGATGATATACGTACTAAATTCTCTCTAGACATGAATCAACGGTTTGAAGAATGTCGATCAAAGACAATCCCATCAGAGTAAGCCACGTGATACCAGATTCTCTACCCACTCTCAATATCCTTAGTCAGCTGTAAAAAAAAACATGTCCAGTTAATCCGTTACCAGTCAAATTAATGAATTCCCAGGAATTGATTTAGCAGAAGCAATCCATGGACTGTCTACTTTAACAGATAAATTCTTGAATATATTATTTGTCTCTGTTTTCGCCTATGCGCATAGAAAAGGTTGACAATACGAGAGAAAGTTATGAAAAAGGTTGACAGTAACACTCTGAGTCTTTGTTTATATTTGTACAACACTAAGGCCACATTTGGTTCGCGGAAAGAAAGGGAAAGGAAATCAAATCCTTGACATTTCTTTTCCTTTGGGAAATTACAATTCCTATTGATTTTTCTTTCTGATGTTTAGAAATGCAAAGAAATTTGAAAAGGAAAGTGAATACTTCAATTTGGGAAAATGATTCCTTGCTTGGATGGATGGAATCACTTTCTCCCCTAATTTTCCTTCCAGTGGAAATCATTTTCCTTTCCCCCTCAATTCCTTTGACACCCAAACATAGAAAACTAATCACTTTCCTTTTCCAACCCGATGATTCCGCGAACCAAACGAGGCCTAAGGACAAGGTGGGGAAGCACAAGAAAGCACAAAGCTCAATATTAATTAATGAACAAGCTAATAAAGCTTGTTTAAAATGGTGCGGAAGCTAATGGCTTAGCCACTAGCAACAGCCACTAGTCTGCCAAGAATAGTCATCTGTTTTAATATTACAAAAATCTTTTGACATTTTGGGTGCAACTTCACTAGGCATTTGGAAGCAGAAGATACAAATATTGACAACTTCTTATTCTATTAAAATCCGCAACACAGTAATGTGTTGGGAGAGAGATTCAATCATTTCTTGGAGGAAAAGGGCAGGATCATGTTGGATAAGAAAAAATGCTTTTCTTTTTGCATGTGCATGGAGATCATTGCATGCATCACTTGGAGTGGTAAGATTACAGTTGAAAATGTTACTAATGGTGGGTAAACCAAAACATAGAACGAAGTCAAAAAAGTGTATTATGAGATTTCACTGTAACTAAGAACTTGGTCCTTTATAAAGTTGATTGTGTGTAATAGATTCATGCACCCAATCTTAAGAAAATGGTATAACACTTGTACGTTGGTAGTGGAAGAATAATCATGTGGCATTAGAGAACAGTTCAGACCGATAAAGCATACGTTAGGATCAACAGAAGGAAAACAATGTGTTTATGTGTGTGCCTACAAATGAACCAAGCTGTTGACAATCAATAACTAATTTAAGTACTAAAACATAAGAGCTTAACAGATAAGAATCATGTATATATATACTAGTCAAAGCTAAATTTGCTAGTTTGCTAAAAACTTTAAGCCACAGATGGAAAAAAGGAAGTAAGTGGATGATATGACAATACTTTATATAGAAAATGAACGTAGATCTTAAACCACATTCAAAGTTCATATTTCTTTACGTTAGGTGTTGATGTAAATTACTGAAATAACCACACTCGACAGAAAAATATTATCAATGTTGTATACAATGTTGCTATACCTTTTCTTTCAGTTCATTGTTCAAGATTTCCATATTGGTTCTTGGGCACTGAATATTGTCAAGAATTTTGCTGCAAGCATGCACGACTCTATTAGCCACAGTTTAACCAATATGAAGGTGGTAAAACAGAATGTAGAATACCTTCTCGCATTAGGAAGCGAAAAATCATTCATTAAAATATCAGAACCATGATCACGCCTTTCATCCTTATCCTCTCGTTCTTCATCTCCCTGCAATTCAAACATCACCGGTAGTTGCACTGTTAAACTGCTTTTCCTTTTTGTACTATTCAGGAACTCCATGCTATTATCATAAATGTTAATGATTTATACAATGTGGTTAACATTTAAAAGGTACAACACTTTAGAATATTGTACTGTCATGGGTCATCAAACAGGTGTTCAACATACTATAAACAGTGTGCATCACAAGTACACAACAAACCAAATTCAGACACATTATATTCGAGGGTTCCAAGTTTTGACATGTTCTATAGACACAATAAATCATTCAAAATTCGTCCGATTAACCTTCAAAAGTGACTTGGAAGTTCTCAGTTCATATGCTCAAGTAGCATTATAATGGTACATCAACAAGTAGCAAGTTCAGACTAAATGATTAGAGCTGACTGTATTTAATATAAAACAAGCCAAATATTAGCTAACACTATCCAGTCCAATCCCACATATATTAAGGACATGATTCCAAGACGAGCAGAGAATAACAAAGTCAAGATTTCCAGTGTGCAATTGTATAGTTACACAGACACTATTCATTTAATCTTTGAGCATTAGTAAAACATCAAACACAGTTTTTTCCTCAAAGAGGCCAAGCGGACTACAAGTTTCATACTAAATTATAGGAAAGAAAGAAAACCTAAAAAAATTTACAAGCTTATAGAAGATCGAGAAGCACTTACTCGTCTATTGACTAATTCTTTTTATGCTTAGTAACTATCATATATACAAAATACTATACAAAATATGATTTGAATTAGTTTTAATCAATTTAAGAAGATAGATTGGGTGTAATTACAGCTAGAGGGCTATAGGGTTTGTGGTATGTGGTGCACTAGCTTAACAAGGATAAAGATTGTTTTTTATTAATATAAGGTCTCCTTATTAGCTGATGTTATCCAGTCCTGCCTATTAGAGCTGTAGTATAACATCCCCGAACATGGGTCTTATTTGTCGACATTATACAATTTTTGCGTGTAGGCAGCATTGAGGAGAGCTTCATAAGTGTCTGTAGCAACAAAACTAACTGTTGAACTGGTGAGTGTGGCCTTGCGAAACCACTCTACAAGGTCTAGATTATCCCCATTCCTTTCCCATATGGCCTTTCTTCAAAAGGCCTTCCAAAAGCAAAGGAGAAGATCAGAACGCTTCGGACCAACTACGGTTATGAGAGAGAAGTTTGTTCCTCTTGGTGTTTTTTCCTATTTCTCTACCAGAAAAAGGATCCCTTCTTATTACCGTTCCTTATAATATAGTATTTACAAGGCGTGCTAGGAAGCAAAAACACTACAAGAGAACACGTGCACTAGAAATGCCACAAAAATAACTAAGGCCTCGTTTGGTTCGCGTAATCATGACATTGGGAAAGGATAGTCGTTCCTTTCCCGTGTTTGGATGAAATGGAAAGGGGGAAAGGGAAAATGATTCCGTTTTGATGTCAAAGTAAAAGAGCAGGAAAGAAAATTGATTCCCAAGAGGGAGAAAAATAGGGGGGAAATGGTTCCTTCCATCCATCCAAGGATTCACTTTTCCCCTCTAAGGATTCGCTTTCCCTCTCAATTTCCTTAACTTCTACAAACACCGGAAAGGGAATTACAATTTCCCAAAGGAAAGAAAAGAGAAAAGTATCGATTTTCTTTCAGCAAACCAAACGAGGCCTAAGGATTCAATTTTCCTTCCCATTTTCTTCCAAACACCAGAAAGGAAAATAAGGAAAATTGATGGAAATTATAATTTTTCGAAGGAAAGTAAGGAGCAAGGATTGTTTTACTTTCCTTTCCTTTCCGTGAACCACACGAGGCCTGAGAGAACAAAGCAACAACCACGAATCACAACTATCAAGTGTTACAAAAGAGATTGTAGCACTAAAATCTAAACATCAATCTACATAGGGGTCCTTTGTCAGCAGAGGACACGAATACAACACAACAAAAGCAAGGGGCGCAATAATAGAAAAAAAATTGGGGGTTGGGGGGGTTCCGCTTTGTATCCGATACATGTCGGAGTGTGTCCGTGGTTCCTTGAATCGAATATTGAACTGATAAAAGTAAAAGTGAGAACGGATGACCTACCAGTGAAGCTGGCGATCTTGATGTTGGCCTGGGCTCTGTTGGCGTAGAGATCGGCAGAGGAGGGGTCGAGGTCGAACGCCTGGCTGTAGAGATCGACGGAGAGCTTGAAGTTGTCGTCGACGAACGCCTCCTTTGCCTTCTCCTTCAGATCTCTCTTTAGGGCTCGAGTTCGTCGTCAAGGCAGAAGAGAGGAGCAGAGAAGGATAGGGTGCTCTCTAGGGCTCGAGAAGGGCTTAGGATGGGAAATAGGAAATTAAAAAAGCAACTCTCTAGATAACACTTTTTATGTCATGTGATAGGCACATGATACATATTTTTATTTTTATTAAATTTCCTAACGGTTTTAAGTGTTATAAAATAAATATTATGTGTTACTAATATTAAGTTTTATTTTTTTCTATTTATACCAACAGTTTTTTGAGTCCCTAACTGTTTTCTACCGTTGGTAATTAGTAACGGCAGAAAATCGTTAGTAATTAAAAGAAAAATATGTTGGAAAATCATTGTTTTGGTGTAGTGTGCGGAAAGGCGACGGAGGTCGGCATCGGTGGGATGCGGGACCGGCCATGGTGGGGGTCAGAAGTGGCTTAGGGGGTTTTGGAGTGAAAAGGAAAGGGAAAAAAATGGTGGTGGTGTGCGTGTGTGAACGTGAGGGATTTAAGGGGAGAGGAGTGAGGATGTGGGAGAGAAATGAGGGGAGTGAGAGAACGTGGGTGGAGAGGAATAGGGGGTGAGCTAGGAAGAAGTGGTGAGAGTTGTGAGTGAAATAACGTGTAGGCAACTCTAGAGGGGGGTGAATAGAGTTTGTGTCAATAATCACCAAATAAAAAGTTAACTCTATATCACCTCCACAAACAACTATCAAGATAGTAAATAAATCAGAGAGAAATGCGAAAGTAAATAAAGATCAGTAGAGTATACACAAACACAACAGTTTTAACCTGGTTTCCCTTGTAGAGGACTAATCCAGGCCTGAGAACTCTAGCTCATGATTGAAATCTACTATTTGTGAAATAGTGTACAACCACGTGCCTTTACTCAGAAGAGCACGCCAACTTCTTACAGATTCGCAGGTGGCGAAACTTGGAATTGTCTAAGTGACTTTTCTTTTCAACTCTTGCACAAAAACTTCTAGCTGAATCGCACTTGAGCACCTTGGGGCTTAGAAAGTTTTGTGGCTAGTAGATTGGAATATTAAGGCTTAGGTAGTATAAGGCTTAGATGATTGAGAGTGAGAGATTGAAAGATGATAAGGAGATGGATGAAAATGGTTGAAATCATCCCCTATATATACTAGTCTGGAAGGCAGAATTAGGCCAGAATTCTGTCCTCAAAATTCAAAAATATGGCCGTTATACCAGCTAGCAATTGGTAACCCTAAAAATCAGTTCCTAAAAATCAGGGGACAGGGTTCGGCTCGAACTCTGTGTGGGGGCAGAGTTCGGCCCGAACTCTGCCTCCTAGGTGGCAGAAAGGCCTTTGGGCTTTTGGGCTTTGTGGAGCTTGGGCTTGGTTCAGGAATTGGTCTGTTTATAAGGTAGAGCTTGGAGAGATATGTCTAGGAAGAAGTTGGTATAGCTGCATTCAATTCATCGCATAACATGTGCTACGAAGGAATACAATTAAGGGATTTGGGAAAGGAGGATTAGTGGACCATAAGATGGAGCCTACATAATAGGTGTCAGGACCTATTTCATAAGTTTGGTTTTTATAGCCCAAATATGGTGATATGCATTGATGGGTTTAACTAATTATAAATGGGTTTTCCAATTGGACTTCAATCTTTGATTGCATGAACCTTAGATTTTAATCTATATTGGTTGGACAAGATCCCAAAATCAATCTAGACCATTCATATTAGGTTAGGGTATCCTAGAATAGGTTTTAATTCAAGTGGTTGGGCTAATTGTCAGTCGGGTTGGTTAACTAGGTTCCTAAAGGCCGAAAATGTGCCTTCTGTGACTCTTGTGCTTAAGTAGAACAAAAGAGCTCTATTGAGTGTCACACTAGTGGCATGTCCGTAGTAGGTTTCGAGTAGTCACAACCATATATTAGGTCGGAAGGTTTTGGTCGAGTTTGGGTCTCTAATTGAAGTCGAAAAGTATAACGATATTATGGTAAGGGTTTTAGTTAGCCTTTTTCACCTGAAAATCGTATCATAAAAATAGAGTACAAGGGGACATATTTTAGTGGGACATAATATGTCTGCATGAAGGTGGACATGTCTAGTTCTTGCATATATAATTTGTTCCAAGGCAGTTGCTGGTCTCGCGCTCCAAATAACAATGTCACGGCAAAGAACATCAATTGATCTAAATAGAAAGTGGGTGCTCATGAGGCACAAATTTATTATTCTAGTGGGAACCAACTTATCCTTGTCAATCGCTAATACTAGTAAATCCTAAAATTTGGAGGGCTCACACCTATATAATTCAAAAATTTATTTCTCAAAATTAAACAAAGACAAGGTTTTATGATTAATGATGTTAGAGAAATTCAAGTCGTGATCACGGTGTAACATGATACGGTAGATTTGGATCAAGTTTTAAAGATCAATTTTCGATTTCAAGCAGAGGAAAAACGATTGCGTAATAGCTTTCATGGCCATAGGTGGTATGGTGAACTAAGGGGGACATTTTGTGTCTATCTTCCCTCAAATACGAGCATTTGATTTTTTGAAACAAGTAAAGGCGAAAAATAATAAAGAGTTCAAGGGAGAGGGAATGGAACGCAAAAACGAGTTTCCAAAGGCGACTAAATAATTCTAAGAGTGTTGTTAAGGAAGTTGTGGATGAGATCCTAGAGGGCAAGTATATTTGTCAACTATATTTCAATCCATGTGTAATAATTATATAAAGAGCGAACCAAGTACCCTAAGGTTGATTAGACCATAATACACCGATTCTAATTAGTCAATATGCTAGTAGGCGTCCCCAATAAACATGTCTTGAATCAAGCCCGATAAAGAATAAGCTTGCAAAACTAGACTATAATAGTAGCATTAGTCAAGATAGTCAAAATATAAGTACGCAAGATTTATGATTGAAAGAATGCACACGTACTTCAAGTTCCTTAAGAAGCTAAGCCTTATCCGTTGTTCGTGCTTATACAATCATCCTGCTGTCTTCTTATCTAAGGCCTTGGTCGACCAATGGGTTAGGGACCTCTAAGCTCTATATTCTAGGTAAATATATTATTATCATTCAATTACCTCGTTAATATGTCATAAGGACAACATGAAGCTAGGTTGGGAGGTATGCTACCAAAATTATAAAATTTCTCCTAGTATTTGGCTTTGAATCAATGGAACATACAAGTCATTTTTCTAACCTTTATAGTATAAAAAATTGTAATCATGTCTGAAGATATTTTACCGAGAATTTATGTCTTGCTAGTGAATACCTGACTGTAGAAAATCCTTGGTTTCATGACTCAAATATGATATAATATTCGGATATTTTATTAACTCTATCCAATATTGACATCAAGAATACTAAGATCAGAAGTGGATAACTAATACTTAGTTTTATCAACATTCGATAACCTACGCTTATTTGATTAATTTAAACTTTAGGGGTCTTGCCTTGCCAGCATACTACTGGCTATAGTGAACCCTGTAGTCTCCATAACTCAGATAATATGCAACAGTACACTGCTGTCTTGCTATCATAAGTCATCAATATTATTCCAACTATATTTCTAAAATTTTTAAAGGAGTTTCTAAAAAAATTCATACCAATTGATCAAGATCGAAAAAAGTGCAAGTATTCGTTCTTGAAGTGAAAGTATCACTTTGAAAATAAAACGATCGATGAGGTATCACCTTTGAAAATCAACGATCGAAAATTAAAGGAGATGACTAGGGGTTTAATATATAGGTAATTGAAGCAGGTTAGGCTCAATCTCAATAAATGTAGATAGAGTATTGCTTTTTAGAAAATAATTATTGATGCAAATTAATAAGTAAGACGGCCTAGGTTGATAGTTCAAACAATTTTCAAGGTGATTCAAGATAGGGGAAGTGTAAGCGTTTGTCCATGAATGAAAATATCTTCTTCTTCTTTTGAAAATCAGATGATTGATTAGGAAGAAACGATCGAAGATAAGAGAAATATAAATTTTAATTTCTATTCCTCTAATATTCATGATCTAGGGAAAATCATATATATATATATATATATCTTGAATTTCAACCAAGCTAACTTGGAGTAGATATATAGATAATGGATCATGTTAGGCTCAACTCAATGGATGGAAATAAAATATAAACTCTTAGGAAAAAATAGTTATTTATGGCCAATGGAAAACACTAATTGGTTCGAGTAATGGTGATAATATCTAGATAGGACAGAAAAGATAATTTGAATAAATTATCAAGATTAGGGGTGAATTCTAGGAAGGCCTAAGTTACAGAATGAATAGTCTCTGCACATTGGATCCTATCGTCATAGAAAAATGTAACAGTGTATCTATGGAAGTCTCTAAAATTTTCTAAATTTAATAATTTCTTAGATATACTGCATGGCCTATATAATTATCCTTAACTACCCAACGATCAAGTTGAATAAGGGACTCATATTCCTAGTCATCCTCCAATATTAATTTAAATCTAGTTGTGAATGAGCATTTCCTAGTCACAGGCTCACAATAGTATGACTAACTTAAGTACTATCACGAGTTCGCACACGTTGCAAAAACTTACCTGCATGGGCTACCACAAAAACTTGTCACGACCCATACCCGTTTTTCGGAATACGAGTACGTGTCCAAGCCAGCCTATGCTGCAGTATCGATGGTAGAACGCTGTCAAGCCACAAAATGCTCGAAATCACAAATAATGCTTATTCACAATAACAAAATTAAATTACAATATTCGAGGATTTACATTTGATACAAGGTACAATGTCTCGCAATTTATAAAGAACAACTGAATAAATACTCAACTATCTAACTAGTCTCTAGGTTTGGCCTGCAAGTACACCTGCCTCCCAAATGCTAAGCATAGTCTCGGCTAACCTGAAAATGTTGGTTTCCAGTCTGGAATGGAACGAGTACAATTCATTGGATGCAGTTCCGATATATGATAATGACTATAAAACAGTAGTTAGCCATAAAATACATGATTTAAAAATAAGTAGAAAAAGACGAGAAAAGTATACAGGAAATTGACCAAAAAAGAAATAAACCAAAGAATATACTTTCTAAGTGTTTGAAGTACCTTTTTATATGTGAACGGTCTAGGGACAGTTACACCATAATATATACAATGTCTAAGCAATGTCTACGATGTCTACTTTGCAATAAAATAAACAATGTCTATGATGTCTACTTTGCAAGAATTAAACAATATCTACGATGTCTACTTTGCAGAAAATAAATAATGTCTACGATGTCGACAATGCATCAGGTCAGATAGCACATCTTTGGTTCTTCCCCTTTCCGACTCTACAGGCAAAAAATACGACAAAATATAAAAGAAACAAGAATCAAATATGTAATGACTGACAATTAAATATAGTAATAATTAATATAAAAAATAAACAACTAATGTACTCACCTGGGGTCCTTTGCTAATGAAACCGATAATACCAACCACTTAGTGCCACATAAAATTCCAACTGCACAACAATCTCCAGGGGCTGAAAAAATATTACCAACATGTTTAGAATCATCAAATTATTTAGGATAGCCTACCCATAAGTCCAATTCTGGACACAGGAGAAAAACGGCAATTTTGGGTCAAAATGAAATCCGTCGTTGGATTCGCTTTGCACCGAAAAGCGTACAAATATTTACGATCTTAAAATTGTTAAACTATATGTCTACAGGTTCAATTTGATGAGGCAAACCCAACTATACATCCAAAGTTGGATTCCGGTAGGCCATGCATAAATTCGTCCGTTGGATCGGGTCGCGAGCCCGCCAAAAGGGTATTCCGGTCGACCTTCTCAGAATTAGACCAAACTTTGCACACATGACCAAAAAAATGATACGGTCCTATTGGCATAAGTTTTGTCTCGAGATGCTGAACATGCACAAAGTTATGGGCTATTTTTCAAAGGGACAAATACGGGATATCTCGACGGATACGCCTCGATTTCATCGCGCACACATAGCAAAATTGAGTTCCGTTGAATCCCACATATCGACAACAATCATACACGTCTTCTATGCTCATGGGTTGTGATCATATCACTCGATTTGTCAGGGCGCACTTCGTATCGGTAATTTTTCGAAAAAATCTACAGTTTGAAAATAGTTTTTTGGGTCAAATTGAGACACCGATTCTCGACGCTCAGTCGATCAAATCGACTTCTGAAAATTGAGTTCTGTAGCCCTATAGGTTTTCTAAGACTGCTCTCAATTAGATTTTGAAGATTGCTACTATTGTGTTCACAAACTTCCTGCAAACATTGAGGCTGGGACTGTTTCACTATTCTGAGTTCAAACAATTTTT
>JANAVB010043419.1:11510474-11575474 GCA_029216955.1 Iris pallida | reverse complement strand
CCCGACAAACCGGGCGACGTGGTCGTACACTATATGCATCAAAGGCGGGTATGGATGTTGTTGACATATGGGAATAGACGAAACTCGATTTTGTTGCGTGTGCGCGACGAAATCAGTGTGTATCCGTCGAGATACCCCCGTATCAAAGTTTTACAAACTTGGCCATAACTTTGTGCACGTTTGTTGGATCGACACGAAACTTGCGCCATTGGACTCAAAATATTTTTCTGGTCCTGTGAGGCAAGTTTAGTGTGATTCTGAGACCGTTGACCGGGACACCATTTTGGCGGGTCCATTATCCCACTCAACGGGTGATTTTGTGCACGGTCCACCAGAATCCAAAATTGGACATACTGTTGGGTTTGTCTCATCAAAATAAATTCGTAGGCATATAGTTTGAGGAATTTAGAGACCATAGATTCTGGCACGTATTTCAGTGCAAAGCGGGACCAACGACGGACATCGTTTTGACCCGAAATTACGATTTTGCCCCTGTTCCAGAATTTGATTTTTGGACAGGCATTTCCTGGGCATATCTTTTATTCTAAACTCGTTCGTGACGTTTGTTGCAGCATCCGGAGTCATCTGCGGGATTTGGCTTTTCTTGCTTCGTTTATTTGCCGGTTCGAGCTACTGGATTATTCCCTTTTGCACATAACCTCAGGCAAGATACCTTGCCATTAGCTGATTATTTTACTCTAGCTCATATTCATGCATTTATTTATTATTTATTTTCTACAAAATAAACTGTGATACATGGCACAAGTAGATATAATTTTTACTGTTTCGTTCTATTCCCTACTATGTACTATTTTCTTATACATCGAACCTAGATTTATGGGACCACCCTTTGTGTGTTGCATTCATAGGCCTTAACATATTTATACTACATTATTATGAGTCATATATAGGACTCGGACATGCGTGATTGGCTGGCCACCAGTACGTATAAGCCGTGCGTTAGGAAATAACTGATAATAGAGTTGCATGCTAGAAGACTTAGCAGTTATGAGTTGGCATTGGGCGAGGAGAACATGATTGGCAGTTATCTACCACCCTACCTGTCATAGACTCGTTCGCTACTGAGGAACGATAGGTAGACAATATGCTATAGACTCGCTCAATACTTAGGAATAGTATATGGTGTTGTGATTCGCTACTGAGGTACTGTACTGCATTGGTATTTTTCTGACTTGACCCGGTAGTCATTCGACCATGAACTGTTCTTAAAATTGCATTCACTTAGATTGGTTAGGCGCCCTTATCCGTTAGGTATTAGTACTCTTGGTTTGGGTACTTGTATCTGACCGTGGCTTAGAACAATAACTTGTCGCAGATTGTAGGGGTGGCTTACTACTCCGATGAGAAGGTATTGAACCTTGTTGGGTTTCAGATACCATACTGGATGTGTGACTTGGAAATATACTTTATCGTGGGTTAGTGTGCCTTCTCCTGTCCTTGTTTGGTTGGAGGAATGGTACGCTAATTCAAATGGTGAGGTAATGGACCATGTTATGATTCGATCTTACTTATTATTATTGAGCAGTACTTATTTAGTTTATATGGCATGATATTTTGTATCTTGTTATGTCCCTCTGAGGACCTGGTTATCTTCCCAGGTGTGTGCTATTGTCATTCACAGGTATTCTAGCCGAAGTCGTAATCTTCTCTATTCATTCGGAGATGACGTGTCTTGGGTCTTTTTTTTGCTACTCCTACCAAATTATTTCAGTTTTCATGTATATTTTTCCATTACTTATTGGTAGTAGATTTGTCTCCGCCCAACATATTGTACAAAGACTTATTACAGTTGATCATATGATATCTTTTATTCTTACATTTGTGGATGAGATTAGATTACTCTTGGTTTACTGCATTTTACATCTTATGTATTCATACGAGGTTTCCATATATCGGAGTATACTTCGTATGTATAAAGCTGGCATATCCATGTACCTAGTCCTACGTATTTTGGGACTGGGGCGTTACGAACAATCAGTAGGCGTATGGGATAGACAGTCATTTTTGCCTTAATGTTACCCAATTATTGGCTTGGTTACCCGAATATGGGCCATAGAGACACTAGTGATATATCCGATAGTGGCTACTAGCTGCACGCTAGGTAAGGTTGGGAGATATACTAGTATATGTTGTTTTCCATAAAATATAAAGAACAGAACAATTATATCGGAGGACTGGACTTTTACTTCACAATACAAACTCACTTGTACAAAGAAAGCCTAGGAACAAAAATCTAGGTACATCAATCTAAGTACAATTGTTTATGTTAGATTCTGGGGGGTGACGGTAGAGGCTCGGGAAAGCGACGGTAGCTCTGCCTTACTCCTTGGACGATTGGATGCAGTCTTGGCTCCGAGAAAGAAATGCTCTCAGGATACCCTCTGTGTGGGCCTTTGTCTCTCTGCTCTCTCTCTTCAAGTCTCTCCAAGTGCTCTGGGGCTTTTCAAAAAAAGTCCTTCTCTTTTTTTCTCTCCTTTTGCAAGGGAATGACACCTTGCTATTTATAGGAGTGAGATACGATCATTAGGGTTTACAATGATTGCCTCCTCGAGAAGTTGGCGGTTAAAGATCAATTAATCTGGGCTATTAATTCTGATTGTAGAAAATCTAGGCAATTAATGGGGATTGCATCAAATCTCCGTGGACAATTAATGATAATTGCCATAAATTCTCATGATTTGTTATGCCAAGCTCGGATCTTCTGCCACGTGTTCAATTTGCATGATTGTAAATGATCTGATTTGATCCCAGTAATTATGAGGATGGCACTAAACCCGGTTGTTGGGATTTGTTGATGAATCTTGATCGATTTGATGCCACGTGTCCCACTATTATTATGCTGCTAGCTGTAGGGACACGAAAAAAACTAATCTTCTGTCACGTGTCTTAACCATGAGCCACTTAAGAAATCTGAACCGCATGAGGATTGTTTCCTACTGAGCCGCATAAGACTGGCCACGTATGGAAATGATCTGAGCTGCATGAGCGTAGGCGACCGCATGATGGGTGGCTTCTCAGTGAGCCGCATGAAGATAGTCCTCGTGAGCTGTATAGGGTAGACTCTGCCTGAGCCGCATGAGGTGGCCTCTGCCTGAGCTGCATGGGGTGGCCTCTGCCTGAGCCGCATGCGACTGTCCACGTGTCAAGGCTGTATGAAGGATTTTGGGGTTTGAAGGATTGTGTCAGAAATTTTCTTCGTTTCCCTAGGAGTCTACCCTTATTGCAGCTTTATGTCCGAGCTGTCAGTTCTCCTTTATGTCAGAGCATTAAATAGGGCCTTTGCTTAATAGCCAATTGTATAAGCGAACCTCAGAAGGCCACGTGGTGTTTCTTGAGCCGCATGTCCAAGCTGGTGACTTTTGAACCGCATGACTCTCTTGAGCCGCATGAAGCTCGTCTGTTCTGAACCGTATGGGTTTTCCTGTTCTGAGCCGCATGAGCAATCATGTTCCTTTTCCATGCTTCTACAAGACCATCTTCAAAGTTTTCAATTTGCAAAATTAAAATACTTTGAATAAGATGCATGGCTATGTGAACTCCGCGGCCGCATAAGATGCTCTGGCCGCTTGAACTTCTTTGCCGCATGGCCTGTCTAGCCGCATAAATTTCTTAGCCGCATGGGCTTCCTGCCACGTGTGCGTGTCATTAATTACCTTTTAATTCATTTTAGAGGCATCTTTTGGGGGAATCCCAAGGGTCGGTTCATTAAATCTTTGGATCTTATGCCCTGGGTGAATCTCCTTTATGAGAGAGGGGACGAAATCCGAGGAGGCTGACAGAGTTAATCGAGCTTCTGCTGGCCTGGAGCTTGCCTTGAAGAAGTTGGAGGACGGCTAGCGGGCAACATGTACTTGGATGATGCAGAGCAGTTGACCCAGGAGGCTGAGCGCCGAGCTAAGCAGCGGCTTGAGCGGGGGACCGCCTTGGTGAAGAACCGTCTCCTGGAATTATGTACCACCGAATCATAGACGGCTTTTTTCCTTCTTTTTTTCGTTCTTTTCCTTTCTTTGAGTGGGACGTTGTCCCTAGAACATGTAGTACTTTTGCCTTCCGAAATAAAAGAGTATGCCTTATTCTACCCTTTATTTGTACTGCTTGTTGTGCTTGTGGTGTTATGGCGGTATTTGTCCCGCTTGGGGGGGCTTGTTTGTGGACATGTTACCCTTGGCATACCTAAGTTTTAGGTACGGATAACAAGTTTGATGGGGATAACTAGAACAATTCCACGGCAAGGTGGTCATGGACGCTCTGGGTATCGGGAGAAAGAATGCCATGAAGCAGCTGGGCTCCCGGGGCATGATGAGGGATGATGTGCATGTACTAGAAAACTTAGGACAGCATTTTGTAGCGAGTAGAGGACATTTGTGGGCCTATTATCCTTGGCGTACCCTGGTTCAGGATACGGATAATAAGACGAGAGAGAACCAACATACTTACTCAGAGGTAATGAGGACATGTCAAGTATGGGGGTTTTACCGCGGAGTCTTCCTACTCAGAGGTAATGAGGACATGGTAGGAGTGGACTCAACGGAGGTTATTTGTGGTCAATAGAGGACATTTGTGGACCTATTATCCTTGGCATACCCTGGGTTTTTTTTGGTACAGATAATAAGTCGATGGAGGACCAACATATTTACTCAGAGGTAATGAGGACATGGCAAATATGAAGGTTTCTTCGATGGAGCCTTCCCACTCAGAGGTAATAAGGACATGGCAGGAGTGGGCTCCATGAAGGGGTACATAGGATGACTCAGAGGTAATGAGGACATGGAAGTTCTATGTAGAGGGGTGATTTATTTTTGGCGGAAGTGAAACGACTCAGAGGTAACATCGACGTGGTCGTTTTGAAAATTTTGTGGATCTATTACCCTTTTTGTGCACTGAGAGTGCGGGTAGTGGATCATGAGGGAGGAGCTCTTTCAGAGAAATAAGTTCAGAGGTATGATCATACATGACTTACTACCTAAAAGAGTGACCGAAATGTGAGTTCAGAGGCACCTGCGGGCACATAACTCGATAATCTGCAATGTTATGAATGTGAGTTCAGCGGTACCGGAGGGTACATAACTCGGCAATCTAGAATTTGGAGAATGTGAGTTCAGCGGTACCGGCGGGTACATGACTCAATAATCTGAAATTTTGTGAGTGTGAGTTCAGCGGTACCGACGGGTACATAACTCAATAATCTGGGATTTTGTGAATGTGAGTTCAGCGGTACCGGCGGGTACATAACTCAATAATCTGGAACTTGGAATATGAGTTCAGCGGTACCGACGGATACATAACTCAATAATCTGGAATTTGGAATATGAGTTCAGCGGTACCAGCGGGTACATAACTCAATAATCTGGAATTGGGAATATGTCTTCAGACATAATATTTCTTCAGGAACTTGTCGTTGACGGGCAATATGAGCAAGTCTCCATTTTGTTTTGCAAGGCGGTAAGCACCGTTGGAGAATACGGCCTCAATGATAAATGGACCTTCCCACTTTGGCTGAAATTTGTCGGCAGTTTTGTGAGTCATAACCATCGGCCTCTGAACTTCCAGAACGAGATCGCCCACTTGGAATGTTCTAATTTTAACCTTCTTGTTGAAGCCTCCAGAGATGCATGCTTGGTATAGCTCGATTCGTTGTTGAGCCAATATGCGTTTTTCATCTAAGGCCTCCAACTCTTGTAGCCGGCGACGGTAGTTATCGTCTGTCGTCAATTGGTAAGTAAGAGCGACACGAAGCGAGGTTATTTGAGTCTCCAATGGGAGAACTGCCTCACTCCCGTACACCAGGGAGAATGGTGTGTTCCCTGTGGCTGTTCGGACTGTGGTACGGTACGTCCATAAGCATTCACCAAGCTTCTCGTTCCAGTCGCGTTTGTTGGACGATACGAACTTCTTGAGAAGTTTGATGATTGTTTTATTGAATGCTTCTGCTAACCCATTCGTCGCTGGGTTGTATGGCATTAAAGCAATATTCTGAATTTGATGCTTGTCGTAGAATCGATAGAAGGCATGGCTTGCAAACTGCAAACCATTATCGTAGATGATCCTTCGTGGCAGTCCAAAGCGATAGATGACGTGATGCTTGAGGAAGCTGATTACGTTTGAAGTCTTTACTTCTGCAAGCGGAACAGCTTCCGCCAATTTGGAGAAGTAATCTGTGATGGCAAGTATGAAGCGATATCCTTGGAAAGAAGGTGGAGCGATCGGACCGATGATATCCATTCCCCATGCTTCGAATGGCCAGGACGCCACTGTCGGATGTAGAAATTCGGATGGCTGGTGGATGAAATCTGTATGGACTTGGCAGGTTTTGCACTTTCTTGCGTATTCTATCGTATCTTTTACCATCGTGGGCCAGTAGTAGCCAATTCGACGAAGACGGTTTTGCAATTTTGGGCCAGGCTGATGGGCCCCGCCGACACCGTCATGGGCTTCGAGTACGGCTTCTTTGGCTTCTGTATTTGACAGACATCGAAGCAATAATCCATCATAGGATCGACGATACAGCATTTTCGTCTCTGTATCGTAGAAGAATCTGAGAGAACGCCTTCTGATAGACGTGGCTTCCTTTGGGACCTCTGGCAGAATGTCGTAGACTACAAAGTCAATTGATGGTTGTCTCCAGTCTTGTGCTTTGTCGATCGTCTGAGCGGAATAACTTGCCACGAATTGAACATTGTTCTTGGGACAAACCAGTTCATGGCCTATCACATCCACCGATTGATGAGCATAGTTCGGGACCGCTAGGGAAGCGGCAAGGCCAGCTAAGGCATCGGCTTCGATATTTTGGAGTCTGGGGACGTGTTCGATGAAGAACCCTTCAAATGATGAGATGATGTTGATCGTTATTTGGTGATAGGGGATCATGTCTTCATGGTGAACCTCGTATGAGCCCCGAATCTGATTGACGATTAGCTGTGAATCGCCATATGCTTCGAGATATTCTACCCCCAGCTCTCTTGTAAGTTGGAGGCCAATGACTAAAGCGTTGTACTCGGCCACATTGTTAGAGCACGGTTCTGTGAGGGAGTAGGCACGATTGATCACCAGTCCAGAGAAATTAGCACCACTCCGACTCCGACGACGATGTTGCCCTTAGGTCCGATCCTTGAGGTGCCGTCGAAGAACATTCACCATATATCATCGTGAGTGGTTGCATGCGAGTCGTCGACCTCATCTAGGATGTCTTCGTATATTCTGGCCGACTCCGGGCCTGGATGGGCTGCTAAAAAGTCTGCCACAGCTTGACCTTTAACAGCCTTTTGTGGGACGAAGATCATATGGTAGGGGGACAGTAATATTGCCCATGTAGCGAGGCGAGAGCTGAGTGCCCCTGGTTTAGTCACGAGGACCCTAAGGGGGTTGACTCGTGATATCACATGTATGGTTTGCCCCATGACATAGTATCGCGTCTTTTGAATGGCGAACACCAGGGCGAAGCATTCCTTCTCCACGACAGTATATCGGTGCTCTGGCCCGATCATCATTCGACTTAGGTAATATATAGCTTGCTCGTGGCCTGCATCGTTGTTTTGCGCTAGCAGAGCGCCGAGAGAATGCTCCATTGCTCGTACATAGAGCAGAAATAGTTTTCCAGCAACCGAGGCCACCCGGACTGGAGGGTTCGACAAATATTTTTTGATGCTGTCGAAGGCACGCTGACATTCTTCATCCCATACGAATGAGATGCCCTTCTTCATGAGATGGGTGAATGGCTGACAACGCCCGGAGAGGTTGGAAATGAACCTCCTGATGTAAGCTAACCTCCCTTGGAGGCCTCGAAGTTCTCGAAGATTTCTCGGGGGACCCATCTCCATTATTGCCTTCGTCTTCTCAGGGTCTACGTGGATACCCTGGAAGGTGATGATGAAATCCAAGAACTTTTCGCTGGATATGCCCAATAAGGATTTTATAGGGTTCATTTTCAAGTTGTGCGCTCGCATTAGGTCGAACACTGTCCTTAGATCATGCAGATGATCTTCCTTTGAGCGGCTTTTGACGGCGATGTCGTCAACATAGCACTCTACGGTCTTGCACAAGTGATCCCTGAAGATGATACTCATGGCTCTCTGATAGGTGGCGCCAGCGTTCTTTAAATCGAAAGACGTGAACTAGGTAGCAGAACGTGCCTATTGGTGTTCGGAATGACGTATGCTTTTCATCATCGGAAGACATCTTGATCTGGTTGTACCCCGAGAAGCCATCCATGAATGACATACGTTCGAAGCTGCAGGTGTTGTCAATCATGATGTCTGTGATAGGGAGGGGGAACTCATCTTTGGGGCACGCCTCGTTCAGATTGTGAAAGTCGATGCAGATTTGAATCTTCCCATTCTTCTTGAGGACCGGTACTATGTTGGCGACCCAGTCTGGATGTTGCTCCTCACGAATGAAGCCGCTGGCTATCAGTTTGTTGACTTCGGCTTCGATTGCATCCATGATGCCTGGGCGGAAGCGTCGTTGTTATTGTTTGACTGGCTTCGCATCGGGCCGAATGTTGAGTTTGTGAAGAGCAATATCGGGATTTAACCCTGTCATATCTTCATAGTTCCAAGCGAACACATCGATATATTCTTTGACGAGTTCCAGTAGCGATTCTCGCTCTTCGTCTGTCAGGCTTTTACTAACGAAGATTGGTTTTGGAGAAGAGTCGCTGTCTAGATCCACTTGCATGACCTCATCTTCAGTAGGAGGCTCTTTTTGTTCAAACCGTTTCTTCCATTACGCATCCAGCTGTTGGGCCCACGACTCTAATTCGAGGAGTTTAGGAAAGTCTTTACCCTCTTCGTAAGCATCAGCGAACGCCATGTTGACAGACAAGACCTGCCTGAATACATCCCCGATACTGATATCCGAATCAGAAGTTGGTGATCCGACTGATTGTGAATGCCAGTCGTATTTCTCATCTGAGCTTTCAGGGGTTGTTGTAGGCATAACATATCCCAGTCCACATCGGGTCTTGTTGTAGTAGTCCAGTGGTTTGCCACCCGGGACTGGCGACTTTAAAGGTAATCGTCGACCAGTGCCGTACTTCAAACTTGGCGTAGTCTCCAGATCATAACCCTATTTTTGTATGAGGTATTTGGATTGGGGACTATATAGATAGAGAGGCAGTCTTACGGCGTCCGATTTGAGATCGACTTCTTCTATGGTGATGGGTTGTGGATCATTCTTCCGACCGAAGATGATTGGATGATCCCCTCCCTCGATTATGCAGTAAGCATCTTCCGCGAGAGTGAGTTGATTTGCGGTGTAAACATTTGTCACCTGCGTATGTAGGTGAGTGCCTATACCGTGTTCCATAGCATATATTGTACAAAGCTTGTTAAGCTCGATGTAGTTCAAAGATAGCCCTTTATTGATGAAGTAAGGTATCTTTTCTAGCAGGATTTCATCATCTGCGGATGAAACATCAGTGTGAGCGGCCACATACTTGGCCAGTTCTGGTTCTTCTTCGGCCACCCCCTGTATAAATGAAGACTGAGAGGATGACTTGGGCAACTTGATTATGAGGGGTTCTGCTGGTGGAGCAGAACATGGAGTCGTTGGCAAACTAGCGACCCCCAGTTTGGTACTCGATGCTGGACGGGGAGTAGTTGGCTCGCTAGAAGCCCCATACTTTGCATCGGACTGACGATTCTTTTTGGGAAGACGTATCGTCATTAGCTTGTCGGAAGGATTGAGCTTCTCCGCTTGTGGCTGGCCGACTCTAGGCAGTCTGATTGTCAGTGGCTCCGTCGTAGGTCTTGGTGCTTGGCCGGACCTTGGAAGCCGGATTATCATTTGCCCCTCTTGTGCCGAGAGACTGATCGCATCCTTACGCAGAGCGGCCGTAAGGGGTGCAAACTTGCCAGGTTTGCGAGCTTGAAGATGGATTGTCAGAAGTTCTTGCGAGCTTGCACATCTCTTTTACCAAGGTGCCTCTTTGACTTTTCATATAGGCAGGAGTCTGAGTAGTAGGATTCGACCCCTTTGAAGGGATCGATGTCGGCAAATTATGTCCTCACGAAGTCGTGTTTGTCGACATACTTGAAGCACTGGTGTAGCGTGGAAGGCACGATCATGTAATCGTGTATCTAAGGACGCCCCAAGAGGATATTGTAGGAAGTGTCCGCATCTATGACGTAACTGGTAACTTCTGACTGAAGATCGCCGATTTGGCGTTTTAGGCGAATCTTTCCAATCGGGTAGCTCATGTCCGAATTGAAACCGCTGATGGCAGTGCTTGTTGGTGTCAGGCGATGCATAGGAATGCAGAAATGATGTAACAGACCCTTCGAGATGATGCTTATGGAAGAACCAAGATCAATGTGCATTCGATCCACCTTCATGTCGCCGATGTATCCAGTGTAATATAACGATCGATCGTGCAGGTTGGTTTTGATGAGCATATCCTGTGGATTGAAGACAATGTTGGGCATCGCTCCTGTGCAAGCGCTGTCTTGGAGATCTGCAGGCGGGCTCTCTCCCGTGAGGTTGACCTGAGCTAGATATGCGTCGGCGTTCTGGAGTGCGTTGCTCAAAGCCGTGCGAACATCCTTGGAGAGTCTCAGGAGCTCGTATACTAAGAATTTGGCCGGTGTGTTGGCAATTGCGCCAAGATGTCAAAGTTGTAGGGCCTTTCCAGCCCATGAGGTGCCTCTTTTCGGAGGTATTTGTCAAAGCGAGTCTCCTTCGGCCTAGGCTTGTCGGTCGTTGGAGATTGGGAAGGTCCCGGAGTGTCAGCAGTGGCCGGCTGATGCTCTTCAGCTAAGTTATCTGGCGTAAGATGGGATTGAGCACCAGACCGAGTGACGACAACTGTGGCTTCTTCGACATCTACCGAAATTGTGCGACAGGATCTGACCTTTCCACCATTCTTCCTGCCAATGGGGAGTGGTACGGACTGAGTTACTTCTGGTACCAAATCTGGATGGACCCACATGACCTCCCCTCGTGACGTAGTGAGAGGTACCAGACCAGTAGCCTCATCTCGAGGAGGTAGAAGATTAGCAATCTCCATTGTCGCCCGAGGGATAGGTACGTACCACACCATCTTGAGTCTCTGTTGGAGGGAAGCTGCCAAATTGTACAGACACCATGTTGGCTGCCACGGTTACCTCATCGAAGTCAATGGCCAGAGCCTTTGAATCGATGAGATGTTGGATGTATCGCTTCAGTTGGTAGCAGTCGTGTGTAGCATGGTGGACGTAGCGGTGGTAATGGCAGTACTTTAGGCTCTCCATTTTCGCCGGCCGAGATTCCCGTCTTGGTGGAGGGAGCTGAATTCTATCTCCTTATATGAGCATATCCAAGATGGGCTTGACATGGCCGTCTTCGAAGGAGTAGGTCATTTGCGGCCATTGCTTGTCTGTCGATTTTGACTCAGGTTTCTGGGCTGTGTCGGCCACTATAGCCTGCTTGCCCTTGTTGTCCCGATTGTTGGAGGAGCTACCCCCATTGTTTTTGTTGGTATTAGGGCGCTTGCCATTGTCCTCTCCCTCTGAGATGTGTAGTCCCAGTTGGCGAGCCTTCTTCAACCTGTCTTCGGCGCTAGTGACACTGATGATGAACGTCTTCCAGTCCTTAAATTGACTTTCGCCCATCCAGAGGCTGATTGTTGGGAGCAGTCTCTTTTGGCAAATTTTAATTAAGGAGGAATCCGGATTACCAGATGGCAACATCATGGCGGTTTGGCGGAACCACTCAATATAGTTCCTTGTCAGCTCTTTCTCCCCTTGAACGACATCCATGAGGGTGGACATTGTGATGTCCTTTCCGACTTCGTAGAATATCTCCAAGGACATGCGCTCGAAGCTGGTGAAAGAGTAGATGCAGTTGTCTGGCATGTTACGGTACCAGTCGAAGGCGACCCCTTCGAATGCTCCGATGAATAATCGTGTAAGGATGGCATCGTCATAGGGTAGATGGTCGGTTGTGACCTCGAAGTAAGTGATGTACCGACTTGCGGAGGTCTTTCCATCATATGGATTGATGTGGAATGGTTTATACATTGGTGGGAAGGGAACCTCTCTCCACGCAGGGGGATATGGTTGTCGTATCCTGAGGTCTTGGCAGTTTTCTCGGGCATGAAACATGGCTCGGAGCTCCTGGAGCTCTCTCCTTGCCTCCCTGGCTTCGTCTGCAGCGGTAGGAGCCGTTATTTTAGGAGGAATATTGCCCAGGTTTGGTGCCGCTAAGTTTGAGTCTGCATTGACCACGGGACCCAAGTTTGTTTGGCCAGGCGTCTCTCCTTGCAGAGTAGGGAGGGCTGCTTTGATCTCGTCCACAGATTTGACCAAAGTGCGCAGTATGGCCTCCAGAGTGTCGATACGTTGGCGATCACTGGGACCATCCTGTTCGTCGTTTGTCATGAATGCCGTCCTGACATGAGTAGAAGTGGAAGGGGCGGTGGATGACGTACACTCCGAATCATACCCCCGTAACGAGAAGTCATCGGGATATGTGGGAATGTTTTCCTCTAGTTCGGACTCAGAAGGAATAGTATCCCCAGCTTCCGAGTTTGCCTCGTCTTGGGAATTGTAGACGTCCTCGGGGACGTCAAAATTTGCTGCATCTAATGGGAGAGTTGTTTCCCCCAGCTCGTCTCTTTAGAACATCGGATTGTCGTGGAGGTTCGGAGGAGTGCTACCCCCAGTTCCCGTAACCCCCAGTGATGTGGACGATGAATCTCCCACTGTAGCAGATTTCGTCTTTGAACGGGTACCTTGGAAAACTCCGGTGGTGGGCAACCGCTTAGACGACAGTTTCTTAGTCATAGTGGTTGAAATCTTTGGGCTGGAAACGTTTGTCTTTTTTCCTCTCCCATCGGTAAAGATTTTTTGAGCAGAGTTGCAGGAGATGACGGGAGGTGCCTCATCTTCTGAACGTGGTTGTTACAGTCTTTGGAAGACGGACAGCCGGTCTTCTCGTACCGTCGCGTTATTGCAACAGCAGTTGATGATGACTTGGGTGCAGTGACATCCGTGGGAGGACTCTTTGCACCCCGAGACCTCTTCTATTTCCTTGCGCTTGTGGAGGATAGCCTCACGCAAGTCAGATGCGTCGGGAACGACCATGTTTGCTCCCTAGATTTTGGAAGACTTTTGGGAACCATCCTGTCTGTTTGCCGCTGGGGGCTGGACTCGAGTGGTTCTATACAACTTCCCATCAGAGGCCCACATAACAGTATATGGAACGCTCGGATGGTCAGAGGTCGGGACAGCGGACTGAGCTTGCCAAGCTCGCGCTGCCCTAGACTTCTTCACTCTAGTGCATGAGGGAACATAGTAGGAAGAGTCTAAGTGGTGCTGGAGAGAGTCAGACATGTTTTCTCGGGAGCACGAGAGATCAGGACCATAGGAGAGGCGGTCGAAGACTGAGCTGCGTGGAGCAGGCAGCATGCGGCTGGAATCAACAGTCTTCATGCGGCTGGCAGTCGTAGCCGCATGGGCTTTCTTCGTGCGGCTGGAAGTCTCAGCCGCATAGGTCTTCTCCATGCAGCTAGGAATCCTGGCCGCATGAGTGTTATACGTTCGGCTGGCAGTTTCGGCCATATGGTCATCATACATACGGCTGGAAAATTTGGCCGCATGAATGTTCTGCTTGCGGTTAGTGCCTTTGTTCGGCTTCTTCCTGGAGCAAATAGAATCACTCTTTGCCCCTGCAAGTCCAGCATCGTATCACTTTCCTCTGCCGAACTTGGGGACAGCAGAGTCTTCTATGGCTTGAAGTGGGGCCGTAAGAGAGTTGCCTTCGCCATCTTGGGCGGCAGAGAGTACTCCATCCAGAGCTTGGGAAGGAGCAAATGACTTTGGCCTCCACTCCCTGTGAGCCTTCTTTGTGCGGGTTCGCTTCTGGACCGGGCCAGCGCTTTCGTCGGAGAGTATTTCTTCAAACGCCTGTTGGTCGAAGCGGACGACCATCTTCTGTTGTGTGGAGCCAAGTTTGGTTGCATCCGATTGCGTCACCAACTCCTCAGCCATAGAGAAGTTTGTCCCCAGCAGAGTCGCCATCGTATTTGCCATGAAATATAAAAGAACAGAATAATTATATCGGAGGACTGGACTTTACTTCATAATACAAACTCGTTTGTACAAAGAAAGCCTAGGGACGAAAATCTAGGTACAGCAATCTAAGTACAATTGTTTATTTTAGATTCTAGGGGGTGACGGTAGAGGCTCGGGAAAGCGACGGTAGCTCTGCCTTACTCCTTGGACGATCGGATGCAGTCTTGGCTCCGGGGAAGAAATGCTCTCAGGATACCCTCTGTGTGGGCCTTTGTCTCTCTGCTCTCTCTCTTCAAGTCCCTCCAAGTGCTCTGGGGCTTTTCAAAAAAAAAAGTCCTCTTTTTTTCTCTCCTTTTGAAAGGGAATGACACCTTGCTATTTATAGGAGTGGGATGCGATCATTAGGGTTTGCAATGATTGCCTCCTCTAGAAGTTGGCGGTTAAAGATCAATTAATCTGGGCCATTAATTCTGATTGTAGCAAATCTAGACAATTAGTGGGGATTGCGTCAAATCTCCGTGGGCAATTAATGATGATTGCCATAAATCCTCATGATTTGTTATGCCAAGCTCGGATCTTCCGCCACGTGTTCAATTTGCATGATTGCAAATGATCTGATTTGATCCCAGTAATTATGAGGATGTCACTAAACCCGGTTGTTGGGATTTGTTGATGATTATTGATCGATTTGATGCCACGTGTCCCACTATTATTATGCTGCTAGCTGTAGGGACGCAGGGAAAACTAATCTTCTGCCACGTGTCTTAACCACGAGCCACTTAGAAAATTCGAACCGCATGAGGATTGTTTCCTACTGAGCCGCATAAGACTGGCCACGTATGGAAATGATCTGAGCCGCATGAGTGTAGGCGACCGCATGATGGGTGGCTTCTCAGTGAGTCGCATGAAGATAGTCCTCGTGAGCCGCATAGGGTAGACTCTGCCTGAGCCGCATGAGGTGGCCTCTGCCTGAGCCGTATGGGGTGGCCTCTGCCTGAGTCGCATGCGACTGTCCATGTGTCAAGGCCGCATGAAGGATTTTGGGGTTTGAAGGATTGTGTCAGAGATTTCCTTCGTTTCCCTAGGAGTCTACCATTATTGCAGCTTTATGTCCGAGCTGTCAGTTCTCCTTTATGTCAGAGCATTAAATAGGGGCCTTTGCTTAATGGCCAATTGTAGAAGCGAACCGCAGAAGGCCACGTGGTGTTGCTTGAGCCGCATGTCCAAGCTGGTGACTTTTGAACCGCATGACTCTCTTGAGCCATATGAAGCTCATTTGTTCTGAACCGCATGGGTTTTCCTGTTCTGAGCCACATGAGCAATCATGTTCCTTTTCCATGCTTCTACATATGTATGTTTATCGGCTCGTGATCTGACATCAGCTCATGATTTGTTGCCACTTCCTTATCTACCAACCCATGCGCACCAAAGTTGTCTTTATATACATCCACTTAGACTGGTTAGCTCACCTCTTTATATTTATAACAGTATTTACTTTATGGCATATTCTTTTTTGTATCTTGCTATGACCCCTGAGGACCTGGTTCCTTTCTAGATCCAGATGAGCATTTATACGCGACGGTGTACAAGTCAGGATTTAAGATAGGATACGTTGCAGAGGACTATTAGTTGCTACTTGAGGAGTTTCCTTGATTCTGGGTATGCTGCTATTTTGGCTTAGAGCATCATTATATAGATAGCCGCTACTCCTGGCTAGTTATCTTTCTATTTTAGTACTTCCATTCTGTTTTGTACTCTGGGTTTGTTCCCACCAGACTTTGGCTCATTTTTTTGTACTATGTATATTCAGACTACTCAGCATTTCTTTTAGTACTTTTCTTATATTTTTTCTATAGATGAGATTTAGATGGTTACCTATTATTGGTTAGTATAGTTACATTTACAACATAGTACACCTAGGTGAGTTCATTAAATTGGGTAGCTCACTCTAGTCTGTATTAGCTGGCCAGGTTAGGTCCAGTTTCTACGCATTTTTGGGGCTGGGGCATGACACCCAGTTTACGCTGCAGCATCGACGGTAGAACGCTGTCTAGGTCTACTAAACTAACTAATCATTATAAATATCATAACCTGTCAATATAATAATCTCCAATGGAGGACAAGAAATGATAATATTCATACTCAATCACAATACTATATGGAAGATAAATGGCACGAAAAAAGAAAATGACAACATGATATGAAATATCCGGAAAAAGTCTAACATAAAAAAGAATAGTATAAGTCCAGAAAGTCTGAGAGTCAACCAATCTCCAATACAAGTCTAAAATAATAACATGCCAAGAGTCATCAAACTGGGGACAAATCCAGTACAATCTAGCCTAACTGAGTCGTTAAATAAGCCTCCTCGGCTGGAGCTAAACCCTACTGAATCAGAGTATCCCGATCTACGCCTACTATACCCTGTGTGTCTTGATAGGTAGGGCAACCGTCATCTGAAAAATATAATCAGTCAGAATTGGAGTGAAGCATAAACTATAATAGCAGTTACAATTAAATGATAAAATTCTATAAAATAGTAATAGTGAGTGTAATACATGATGAGCATAATAAACTGTACCATAACTATCTAGCATATCATGTAATAAGAATGAAAACAAAGAGTAGTAAAGCATCACAATGAACACGAATTAGATAAGAGAGAAACTGAACTAACTGTATTTGAAACATCATTTCCAACAAGTGTTCTATCAATAACAATGTCCACAATATATGTCTCAATTATATGGGTAACATATGATTGGCTATCTACAATAGTACAGCTCAATCCAATAGGATTGGCTATCTACAATATCACAATAGTACGGCTCAATCCAACAGGATTGGCTATCCATAATAGTACATGAGTACGGCTCGATCTAATAGGATTGGCTATCCTTAATAGCACAATAGTACGGCTCAACCGTACGGGTAACGTATGTTTGGCTATCCATAATAGTACAAGAGTACGGCTCAATCCAACAGGATTAGCTATCAACAATATCACAACATGGGATCAACACATGAGCAGATAGATCAAAATATACGATGAGATATTAGAACAGTATGTATATCAAAACAGGAACTTTAACAACTAACTTGTGTGACTATCATGTCAAGAATCAAGTAGAAAATTACTAAATACATGAATCATAACAAGTATCAGATAATAAAAACTATCAGAGAATGTACTCACCTGAGATCTGGTGTGAAGTATCCACCGTATCCGATACGGTGCCTCGATGTCCTAAATATGGAATATTATATCAACCATTTTTTGGAATGAATATAAGTTAAACCAGTCCAAATCTAGTCGTAAAGTCATTTCTAGGTCAAAACGGTAAAACTATGTCGACTCTAGGTTAAATTAGTCAAACTAGCCATTCCTAGATTGGATGAGTCTATACCCAAGCTATTGGGTCTATACCTTACCTATATAGGCTATATCAGTTATATTAGGATCCTAGAGTAGCCTATTTACCAGTTATCAATATAAAACTCAAATATCTAAACTAGATATCTAATATCTATGTTTACCTAAGTCGACTCTATGCTTATCCTAACAGTTTTTCCCAAATCTAATATACCACCTTTCCTACAACTAACCCTCTCCAGGTAATTATCATTACCTTACATTGCTTACACTGCAGTTTATACCTTTTACCCAACCTCACTTATACCTACTCTTACCTACACACAACACACACAACTTGCCTATTGCTACTGCCACTGCTATTGAGCTCTCTTGTAACCCACAACCCAACACTCACCCATATACTACTCATTTCCTAAACTCCCTACCCTGCTGCCTTTTCCTGCACCATATCCAACTGCACAGACTCTCGAACCCTACACAGGTAAGTCCCTACCCAGGATGGCCTGTACATCTATGGTTAGGCAGCACAACTGCCACCTAAACTCTTCCTATCCTACGACATAGGTGCATTCCAAGACCCTTATTTCCTCTAGTGCAGACTGCACAAGCTCTGAAGTAGCTAACAACCTCCTTTCACTTCACATCTCCTCTCTTTCTCATTGGATGCACAGGGCAATAGCCTACACTCGATACCATAGCAGTTTCACTACTGCACGCTCTTCCCCAATGCATGCTGCCAAGTGTAGTAGGTAACCCTTGACATGTGCACAGACCAACACTTGTGTACTCCCTTACTATCCCCCTTACACTACAGGCCCCAAAAAAATCCCTAAAACTACTGCTATGGTGGTTCCTATTGTTGCCCAAGCTACTGATTGGGTGTTACTTTCTGTTGGCAAGACAACAGTTGCTACACCACTGCTGCAGCTAAGGGGAGGTGTTACCTGTTGCTGCTACATCTGTTGGTGCACAGATGGTGTGCCACTGCTTCCACCACCACATGCTGTTGTTGCTTACTATTTCACGCACAGGGATGCCCTGCTACCTAGTTCAACAGCAACTAGTGCTATGGCTGCACCAATGCATAGGAACCCCACCTCCCATATCATATCCTACACACACAAACTCATACATATATCCCCTATGTAATATATTACATAGATACCCATTTTATTTATCTTTCTATCTAACTCTCCATCTATTAAGTTATCTTTCCATATATACATAACCACATTTTTCCCAATCACCCACATAGGCATAAGCCTATCCACATACATATCTACATACACAAATACACACACACACACATGTATATATACCACACATTACTCCCTATGCACAAATACAAGTATGCACCACGACACTCTAACCAATCATATGTATAATACATCTACGCACACGCTATATATACATATATATATATATATATATATATATATATATATATATGACACACTCCCTAAATTGATCCATACTCAACCAAAAGCATACCAACAAACACTTGGTGTGCCTCAAGCCACACATGGGTATCATGGTGTGATACTCTCATGATACACACACAAATCATTCCCAAATACCTCCAAATCATCATGATCACATCCAAGTGTAGGAGTCCAAAAACCTCAAAATTGATAGCCATAAAAATGTGTTGTGTAGAATGTGTCATGTATATCACAAGTGTAGGAGTCAAAACCCCCAAATTGATCCCGTGTCCTACCGTATCATGACACGGCCTATACGTATTCTTTTTTGGGCACGAACTAGACACACACAACCAAATCAACACTAAATATGCCTAACAAACCCAATGACAAATACTTGGTGTGCCATTCTTGGAATTCCTCCAAAAATGGCACAAAACTCATTGTAACTTTCAAATAGAGATTTATTAGAGCCTCAAAACTCTTCATATGTGTAGCCCTAGCTCATGGGTGAATTCCTAAGGGTTCAATATCACATATAGAGTCTAAATATCAAGAAAAGTGAGAAGTATACCTATTGGGAGATGGATTCCTAATGAAATGCCAAGTGGATACAATCCAGACACGTAGCTCCTACAAAATGGACACATCTTCTTGTGCTCTTAGTCTTCAAGCTTCTAGGCTCCTTCTAGTGCTGATAATGAGAGAGATTGATGAGATAATGAGTAAGATTTGAGAGGAAATGGTAGAAGAATAGCTCTACTTAGGAAGAAACTCCAAAAATAAGAGAAATAAGACTATGGAATGAAATGAAGAGTGGCTCTCTCTCTCTCTCTCGATGGCTGGTTATATAGGCTAGGTTTAGATAATCTAGAATATCCTTCTTGCCCTCTAACGTTGTTATGTGGCTAATTAATTATATGGAAGGGTTTGGACCTATTCCGATAAATAGTTTAACCTCTATTCTAATTAATTGGTCATGACTAGTGAGTCTAATTGGTTCTAATCAAATGAGTTGGTTCATGAGTCATGTCATGCTAATTATTAGGCTCTAATCAAGTGTCTAGGATAACCGGTTCACTAAAACAAGTCTAAAAATTAGGCTAGCCACTAACCGTAATAACGAATAAAATGTCTAAATAATATACACAATATAAAATAAATAATAAGGAACAATATAATATAAATATGAAATGACAAAAATACCCCTATCCCGAATTTAGCAGGTACAAACAATAATAGAACGTGAACAAATTATCTTCCTTTTATAATTAAAAGAATGTCAACTTGGTTTACAACTTTTGAAACTAAAGAAAAATTACAATTTTGTTTCGAACATTACATACCTTTATACCAAAACACAACAATGTGCCTTCCGATCTCCAGCTTCTAAAGAATGAGGGTCTTCTACCGTCTCAACTGTTCAGCAGAATATCCAACATTTGAGGAGGTAGGAGTCAATACACTGGAGAATGCACTGGTAAGCGACAAAAACTACAGTCAATTAAAGTGGTGAGCGGTCAAAACTACACTCAACATACGAGGCCTAAGGTGGGGTGGAGTAGACGATGGAATTTGTCCTCTCCCAGTCCTTAGATCTGGAAGGAGAGTTAGGATCCAAATCCCAAGGTAATGAGAAGAATGCTAGAGTTGAAGAAGACGAATATTTCCATCACTCGTTTAGTTTCTATTTTTACTTTTTAGTACCATTCACACCTAAATAACTCTGGTTTATACTAACCACTTGTTGATGACTTGTTAATCATCCATCCCCAATATTTATTCTCCCCAATATTTGGAACATACTCTTTTTCACGATATGGATTTTAATCATGAGTTAGATTTTCCCCTAGCTGATTGTGATTAAAGAAATTAGAATGCATGGCTACTCATGTTAATAAATTAGATCAATGAATGGATTGGCTCGACACCAAGAAGATAACCATCATCAACTTGTGCGCAAAACGATTAAGCATGTATATTCGAGAACGTTAATGGCACAGTTCAATGTATGTGACAAAGTATGTAGGATTATTCGATTGGCCAAAGAATTGTCGCACCGAAGCTTATTTAATAGAAGAGAACTATGACATCCTCATTGTTTCTTATTCCCAAACAAATTAAGCAATAGTTAATTAAGTCTCGATAGCACATGAGGATTAATTAACAAATATTAAACTCATGGGTCCTGTTAAAATGAAGTAAAGACCTTTACACAAATGTCAAAATCATGTGTGTACCCTTAATACGCTAGCCAACAATTTGAGTCCGACCCGTCAAGGTCCCATGCAATGAACTCAACCATCTGTCACGTATAAAAGAGTAGTTGCTCATTTTCATAAAATATAAAATAAACCTCTCTAACAATGTAACATTCTACTCTAGTTCCCAACCAAGAACCAAATGGACAGCAAGTGCACTATAAGAGCCAAGGAGCTGGGTGACCACCAACACTGAGTCCGCTACCGTCGGGTGCATTGACGGCATGGAAGAAGTACGTGGTCGAGATACACGCGACTCGAACCACGGAGGTGTCCGGGTGTCACTCGGGAAGTACGCCACGGCCGAGAAGGCGGCCAGGGCATACGACAGACAGCGTATGCGATGAGGGAGGCGCTCGCCGGGCTCAACTTTCCCGAGAATGTCGTGGTGACATCGACGTGCGGTGTTCCCGGCTATTCGACTTCGATAGTGACGACTATGGAGAGGGAGGTGATAGAGCTCGAGTGTCTTGACAATAAGTTATTAGAAGAGATACTTGGAGTGTGGGGAGAAGGGGGAGGTCCTAGATTTTGATTGGCTAATTTTTTTTTATGTTCACGTCTTTGTTTATTTAGTTTGTTTGCTGAAAAAATTAGGCCAAATCGTAACGAGTATGAACAAAATGAGAATCTTCCAACAAAGTAACCAAGACATTAATAACCTCATTTCATTAAAGATGAAAATTTTGCTTTGTGAAGTAAATTGAACATCATTCAATTAAAGATACATTCTATTATTTTAAATCCATATTTATTGTCCCGGTTCGAGCTTGCAACAAAAGTACATTAGTTTGATGGAACAATGAAACCTGTACAACATAAAAACAGCATCAGCAAAGTTTTACAATAACATAGAGTCATTTTATAGATTGTATGGACTAAAAAATATCGAAGTAGTTTGCAAAAGAGAGACAATGTTTGTATAATTGTGTAGTGTAGAATATAAAAATTAAAATATATATATACACATTAATATTCCTATTAGAAAAATAACTATTACGAAATAGGTGATAGTTAGATTAGTTGTTAGAAAACTTACTTCCACATTTGGTTCCACTTGTGAGGGGTTTGTCACACTTTTTGGTAACGTAGACAACTTTCTCCATGCTAATTCTTGCTTCAAGTGTAGGTGTAACATGCCTACAGGCGCATGTAAAGTTTGTACGACCTATAGCTTCACAACATTGAGGAGAAGGCTCGATTGTAGGGATTGGTATTAAGACAAATTTATGGCACTGAAGTATTAGATCATTATGATAGCTAGCATTGCAGTCTTCTGATACCACAAGCTTCCATGTTAGTACAATTGCAAGAACAAAAATGGTAATAGCGAATGAGATCATGTTAGCCTTTGCCATCTCTCTCTTGTTGGATCCCTCTCACTAGATATGGTGGTTGTTTTGTTTTCAAATTACATAGAATAAAGATGTATATATAGGAAAATTTTCAAAGATGAATGAAGAAAGGTTCGTTGAGGACACGTTATCTTGTATTTAATATATTAAAAGATGGAGCTTGGAGTAATGTTTTAGAAACATAAAGAGAATTAACTTAAATCACATTCATAGTTAATAACTTCAATCAAATATCTTTAAATACTCTTAAAGGGCTTTCAGTTATTTTAAAAGAGCATGAACTTTTGATTTTGACGATGACAACTTGCTTAGAAATGTGGGGGATGGAAGTGTTCTTTACTTTTTCTTTAATTGATGAAATAACAATTTGAGGAGGACAATTGAAACATAAATTTGTTCAATTCTCCTAACGCAGTTTCTTATGATAACTAAGACCCTCTTTGAAAATCTTAAAAGTAAAAAAAAAACAAAACAATATTAGTTCTTTCAAACAACTATACATTTCTAATTTCTACTATAAATTGGCAATTAGTCGAATATATGAATGAGCTGAGAATGATATGAGTTGCATTAATTAGCCATGGAGGATACCAATTATAATTTTAAGTAGTATCAGAGGACACATTCCAAAGTAGATTTTATTGGGTGTTCGAATACTGACTATGGATAGGAAGGATCCTGCCCCTCCCCCCCCCCCCCCCCCCCCCCCCCCCCCCAACACACCAACAAAAAAATAGATCTAGTCCACAAATTGACAGAATCTTCGACATAAATTTTACCTCATTTTCAAATAATGATTTGTATCTGATTATATATATATATATATATATATATATATATATATATATATATATATATATATATATATATATATATATATATATATATATGAAGAGAACTAGGATCCAACCTATAACTTATATGGGTAGGGCTTGAATATGGACCGTAAGAACTAGAGGACTAAGACTAGCACTACATGGGACTGACCTAACCCGACAAATATCAATCCTAATTACAATGGATTTTTGATTTTTTTTTTCTCTAGAAATGTATTCATTAGATTCAGGAACTTGGATACTATCATATTAAAAAAAATCAAGTAGAAAAGAAAAATTATCCTAATTCAAGTGAACAATGTCTAACTAACTATATACATATATTTACAAATTAATTTAGCCTAGTGCATGCCAAAAACTTAAAGGTTGTCGCAGTTAGTTGTAACTAACTATTGTATGAATTTTCCAAAAATATAATAGAGATAAATTATCTCTTTGTAATCTTGTAAATAAACTATTATATCCGGTTCTTAATTCTATCAAACTATTATAAATAAAAGCTTATGGAGAATCCTAGATTGGTTCAGGTATTAGGCAACTTCTCTCTCAATCTTTCTCAAATCTTTTAGTCAAGAAATTGACTACAATATGTTATCAACACGTCGAGGGAGGGGTTAGGTCAAGTCTTGCGGAGCCTAACTCTACAGAATATAGCCATGCAGATCCTAACCCTACGAAACTTAGCTCCACGGAACCTAGCCCAAATCATGTCTTAGAGAATGAACTCTATATAAAAATCTCTTTTTGGAACATTTTTACTTTTTATTTTTTGTTGAATGCTTTTTGATATTGGGTTTGTTGAATATATTTGTTTGTTGTTTTTTATGGATGATTTTCATTATTTATATCCATCGAATTTTGCATTCATATTGAATTTTGAGAGATAAAGGAAGAAAAAAAGGGTATTGAACCGTTGTTGGTACAATTGCAGTGAAGAGTAGAAATTTATTTTCCCCTCGGTAAATTTCAGTTGTGTGTGGCTTTGATTCTTCTCTCCTTTATCTCAACAGCTTAACAAAAGAAATATACTTCATTTCTTTCACTATGTCCCTACGATCAATAAAGTCTTAATAAGAAAACCATGATAAAAAATAGTAACTGTATTGTTGTTAGCTTGCTATATAGAGATGTGGAACGTTATACTACTATTCTAAATAATTTAATTAATGTCACATTTTGCTGAGAAATCGAAACGTAACGACGTTCATACTTGACTATGCAACAGCTTGCTCGGAGTCCCGTTCGGTCGAGGCACATCCTTTTTCTGGTGGATGGTTTGATGAACTTGCCTCAGCTTTGCCTTCACACCTAATTAATTTGATGTTTTCTTATACCTAAGTAGGTATCTTAATAAAAGATACAAATCCACGTAACTAAGAGAATAATCCCATTATGCTTCGAATTTGCATAGAACTCAGAAGTGTCATACTTGTTGCCTAGTTTGTGTTTTACGACATGTTTTTTAATTAGCACTCGCCTGTGGGTATCATGACTTGCGTAAAGAGTGTTTTCCTAAGTCGTCCCACAGACTATCAATTTGATGTCATAGTATTTACATTTGCACCGGTTTAATGCATGTCATATAAAGTACGACATGATTTTGAGGCATTGTTTGGAGCACATTGTTCAAGTTAAGTAGGAGAGCTATCAAATAGACGTTCCCAAGTTGAGTTAAGAATGTGAGTCAATTCAGTTGGCTGGAAGGCTATTCAACAGCCGTTTCTGGGTTTTCAGAGATGTAACATGAAAAGTCAATGCGACCGTGGGTTACCGAGATAGTCCCTGACATGGGATTTGTATTGAGTATGGACGAAAAAGATAAGAAATACAGGTTTGAGCAGTATCATTAGTATACCATGGATTTATGTTGAGTCTAGATGTCTACTACCAGAATAAGTCATTTTAGCGACGCCTAAAGACGTCGCTAAAATGACAATATTCGTCGCTAACAATATTTAGCGGCGAAATTACCAACGTTTCTGGCTGGTCGCGGAAATGTCAGTCGCTGATCATCTAAACGTCGCCAAACGTCGCAATTACCGACATTTGCCGACGTAATTATACGTCGGTATAATGCCGACGTCTACCGTCGTGTTGTCGGTGGCTTTACGACATAATATATAGTGTCGCTACGCGTCGTTAAATTTATCGACGAATTACCGTCGAGTCGTCGGTGGTTTAGTGACATGATCAAAGTCGCTAGACGTCGGTAAATCATGGGAATTCCTGGGGATGATTACCGACGTGCACCGACGTTTACCGACGTCCTCCGACATATATTGACGTCGCTAAACGTCGGTAACCTGGAGGGAAGGGGGTGTCCACGTGTCCAACAAATGGACACAAAGTGTCTAAAATCTCACGAACACACTGTATCAGTGAACACATGGTCATAATGTGTCTCCGTGTCCATTTTGGATACGAAAAACACCTCATTTAGGGTTAGGGTTTACCTTCAGTCTCCTCGCGGTGGTGGAGGAGGAGGAGGAGGAGGATCTCGCGGTGGAGGAGGAGAAGGGGCTCACGGTGGAGGAGGAGAAGGAGAAGGGGCTCGCCGGAGGGAGGAGAAGGGGCTCGCGGTGGAGGAGGAGGATGAGCGGCGCCGGAGGGAAGGGGGTCAGGCTGTTGTCGAGGTCGGGGAAGAGGGGCGGGAACAAAATTTTGGGGCGAGGGAGAAATAAAAAGTCGAACCGAGGAAACCCTATTTAGCGGAAGTTAGCGACGTCCGTAAATACGTCGCAAAGCGTCGGCCTTCCTTTAATATTCGGCGACGTCTTAATCTTTGCGACGCTAAACGTCGCTGAACTAATAAAACTAGCGACGTTTTCCGACAAATCAACAACGTTGGTTTTTATTACACTAAAGGTAGTCGCAATATGTCGTTGTTTGTCGCTATCAGCGACGTATTGTGACGCATACTTGTGGAGTCGCTAAATCCAAAAATATTAGCGACGTTTTAAGTCGGCGTCGCTAATTTCGTCGCTGATATGACTTATTTTGGTAGTGGTCGTAGTAGGTAAGTGGTCATGGAAAACTTGTGCACAAAAACTCAAAAGTTCCTCGAACGAATTTTCGGGACCCCAGGATCGTGTTGACCTAGGAGGAACTAAAATAGCAAGTGTCTTGAGGGGCTTTCAAATCAGAGATCGCTACCATACTTGAAAGGATCATCGTTTGACCCGACTATAGTATAGCAAGTGGCTTCGGGAGTTTTCAAATAGGGATAATTACCCGACTTGAAAGGATCGTCATCTAACCCAACTACAATCTAAGGTGGTATATCGACAGTGACCTTTCATATAGACAATTCGGTGTGCTTGCAAAAATTCACTTGTACGTTATTAGATTGAGTCAAGATAGTAGATTCATGGATTTTATATAACTTTTGATTCTAAGATTTAGCTTCAGCTAAGACACATGCTTTGGTACAATATGTGAAGATATAGTTCGATAGGGTGGCACAGAATCTTGGATTATATCATTGTGTCGTGGTTTGAATCGGGAAGGCCGAAAGGTAAGGAATGAGTATGATTCACGTGGTCACGTAGCACGGACACGGTGTTTTGGCACAAGGGTCGGCTTTATAGTTGTGCCATTGTAACTTAACCTAAGGCAAGATTAGAAAGATTACAAAGAATAAGTTGTACTCACTAAAATAACATATTAGTTTTGTATGTATAGGCGAGATGACCCCCACAAGTATGATTGTATACTAACACCCTACCAGTTTGCATACAGGTTACAGGTACCTGCTTGTTTCAAGATTTTTGACTGTATTAAAGACTTCACTTATACGGGTTATAATATGGACATCATCTTTATCAGTTGTAAGCATAAGGGCATGTTTGTTTTGAAAGATCTGAGAGAGAGCCGAGTGACTATACTCTGAGATAATATCAGCTTGAGTGATTGTAATCTCGGCCACGTGCCCTTGAAATTCTGACGCAATATTATTAAAGAGGATTCTGTTTTCTTTAAATCTTGTGTTATTCAACTTCTTTGTACGGGACTCTGTACGATGACCCCGTCGCGAAGCTACATAACCGGTCGTTATGGTATTTGTCTTGCACGATCGTAACTTAGGCTCGTGCGACATCACACCTATACGAGGACGATCGGTTCTGCGAAACCGGAGCATCACAAACATAAAGTTATACTCTGAGCAATTATAATAAAACAGAATTTTAGAAAAGTTTTGGGACTATTGGATTGCCAGTTAAGGTAAACATGAATTAGGAGTATAAATATTATGAGCTGCATCTTGACGAATATGGAATACAAGAATTATAATATGTTGCATAATTTATTTCAAATTTCTATTATCATATACGTTATATTTTATAAATAAAATGCCTATGCATGCATGGCCATTGACAACTTGTCACTGCAAGAAAAATACCATTTTATGTCGGGTAAAAACAGTCATATTTGACAATTTATGATAGTTTTTTTTACATGGACAACCGTGATGAAAACGGGTGCTATAAATGTATATAATAATCGTTATGAATAGGTATACCTTATATGACATTTTTTGTTTGGAATCGATATAAATAGTTTTAGTATATATAACAAAATTTTATAAACCGCCATTAAAGACAGGATTATGTATAACAATCAAATATTCAACCGACATTAAAGTCCCATTATGTTTAAAAAAACGTGATAACTAATGTATATTCATAACATTTTGTAAACGATTTAGCAATGAAAGAAGTCATAAAACGTCAGGTAGAGGACATATATATATAACGGTTTTAGCCATATATAATCTGTGAAAACTTATAAATCAATGCGTTATAAAAGCAATGACCAACATGAATTTTCAAAACATCCAAAATTTCCAGAACGACACAAATACTATAACATCTGAAACATTTCATTCATATTTTCCAGTTCCAAATATCGTACCATCTTAATTACATTCCAAATATCCCATCTTAATTACATATATCTATCTCTTTTTCAGCCTTTGCTTAACATATCGTCATCTTAACTATACATTTCAAAAATAATTCCCTTTCCAGCCTCAAAATATTTCTTCTGCATTCAGCAACACAAAGGACTCCTTCAAAAGACGGTCGACAGGAGCAACTCGAGAATCCAAGATTCTACAACCAACAAATAAATAAAGGTATAAATAAGATACTTGAAAGTTGAAATCAGATGAATCTTATACCTGACCAAACTGTGTTGGCTAAAGCCCAAAAAATTCTAGTTATCCCACCAAAAAACCAAAGTGAAATCCTTTATACCATATGCAGATGCACAATCAGACAGCAGCAGTTATATGCACAAACTAATAAAATAAAGATAACTAGAACATAATCCAACAGTTATATGTAGCAGCAGCAATTATATCCATAAATTAATAATGTGTCTTTAAAGAGGCTCAGTTCGAAAAACGTCTCCAGGAACATGCTGCGCCATCACAAGATGGTAGAGATTCACTCAATAAGAATTCTCATTATTGTCAATATCCCTTTTTTATAGATATTTTTGATAAAAAAAGAATAAAATAAATAGTGGTTCCATCAGAATGTGGATTTTGAAATTACATACATCTTACCAAACTAGCTGCAGCTTAGCCACCACGCCAGTGGAAGACAGGAAAAAGAAAGCCAAAAACCCAATAAATAAGTAAAACTTAAATGGAAATTATTAATCTGCAAGAATCATCATCGCCTCTTTTAAAAACAGATAACACATATCAAAATGAAACATAAGCAGCAGTATGTAGTATGAGCACAAACCAAGTACTGACCACCTGCACTTAGACTCACAAATTCTAAACCACAGGCCACCTCTAGTTATCCCTCTAACACTCATACTGCTAGATACTTAAATCCAACAAATTTCTCCAGGCCACATGTACTTAGACTCTGAACCATAGGCCACCTCCAGTATGTTATAAGAGCCAAACACATGCCTAAATAGACCTAGGCTATGTCCACATCAGGTCATGCTTGTTTGATGGCCAAATGACCAAGGCTTACTAGAAATAGGCTAATTGGTCATGTGAAACGTCCACCTTGTTACCTAACTACTAGGCAGAACAGGAAAGTTTCAACTGATACTTCATTGATACCAAGTATGCCGGCAATTCAAACTGAAAGCATGCAGGATACATTTAGGTATTTGAAACAAGTAATGTACGAAGTGATACATTTGGGTATTTGAACAAGTAATAGAATGGACAGGATTTGCAGTGAGCTAAGGAGTGTGGACCATAATTAAATGCAGGGAAGTAATATGCAAGAAATGAATTCTATTTTTTTATCAACGATTTAGGAGGCTCAGGTCGACAAAAGAAAGAAATAATTGATAAGAGGCTTAGATCGACAAACGTCTCTAGGATCATGCCGTGCCATCACAAGATGGTAGCGATTCACTCAATGAGAATTCTCATTGTTGTTATTATCCCAATTTTATAGATATTTTTGATAAAAAAAGAATGAAATAAAGAGAGATTCCATCAGAATTTGAATTTTGAAATCACGTACATCTTACCAAATGGCTACAACTTAGCAATAAATAAGTACAACTTAAATGAAAATTAGCAATCTACAAGAATCATCATCGCCTCTTTTAAAAATAGATAACAAAATGAGCAGTCTCTTTAAAGAAAGGGTATCCATCTACATGTAAGAAGTACCTCAACTCTCATGTAGTCATATGAGAGGCAATGAATTCGATGAGTTCGCACCGGACTTCATCTATTTCCTCTCTTGTGTATGTTAGTTTTTCAGCCAACTGTTTTAACTGAACGATTAGGAAAAAATGGTTACATTTAATTAAATTTATGAACAATTTACCTTTGTCTCGAACGGCACAGAACAGTCCTCCATAAGTTCCCTGAACAACTTCATAACAAAATACCCACATTCAAAACCCCCTACTTGCTTTGGGCACTGCATAAATATATTATTTAGTAGCAAGAAAATATCACATCGATGATTATATAGCTATTAAGTCCTATATCATTTTGATTACCTTGGGAGTTTTCCATTTTGGTTTCTGTATTGATCTTTTCCACCAATATAAGATGTTTCAAGCCCACTAGTAGAAAATAAGTTTATATGAATATCAGAATACCCAGATAATAATAAATGAATTGAGAATGAAGATGTCACTCACGTAAATATGTGCAACTGAATGTTTCCTTTAGGCTTGAAATTCAGGGAGTCCAACCAATAAACAACAAAGGTAGAAAGGTCGATCACAATCAATACCCAGTGCACCCTGTAATTGAATGGAATCAAACATAGTTGAATAATAAAGTAAAATGTGGCTAGTGACTAAAACTTCTTACTGCAATAGAATCAAACATAGTTGGTTCTGATTTGCAGTTTGGAATCTCTCTCTAATCAAATTAGATATTTCATTCCCTGATGCTTTACTAATGGCAAAAGGAGTGAATAATATCACAACTTCCCGAGAGCTTATAAACTTGTCATATAAAAACCTAAAGCAAAACAAAGAAAATAGTACATAAATATGGTATCAATCATTATTAAGTAATACACATAATATAAAATTTCTCACTTTATGTACGCTGTAATACAGGTGCCATCTAGCCAACCCATCAAACATAATTCCAGCAAAGCCTTTTTGGAAAGATAAAAAATATATCAACTTCAAACATCCCTTTCTCTAATGGGATTTTGACGTTATTGATGTCATCTATTGTTTCTACCACCATGTCCTTGAACGTATCAATTATCCTAAAATCATCGGCATCATTCCTTGTAACATCTTCAACTTGCATTATGTTCTTTTTCTGTTTTGCATATTTAAATTGTTAAGACAATATTCCATAAAAATAAATAAAGCACGCATATTAAATAATATTACCTCTATACCACTAATAATAAAATATTTAGGCCGTGCTACGAGAGACCCAATTGCATCTTTAACATTTTCCATCTCCTCGTAAATGGGCACGGGGAGGCTTACATTAGGAGAAAGGGATTTCGTGATTGAAATCCTTATATTATGTTCTCCTAAATCTACATTATGAATTTTCTCACTTGGACCAACTTTTTCAAAGACCATCCCCTCGGAAACAATATTATCCTTTATGCCAAAGGCTAGCTTGCATTCCTTTCCCTAAACAAAATAAACTTGTAGCTATCGTGGATATTAATAAATGTTATATCGGCGGTTGAGGAAAACTAAATTATTTAATATATGCTTATTGTGCCAATATGCAATGCAGGGCGTGATACATGTTTCTTCCTTAACAGACTGCTTTGTTTCAACTATGTATAGAAGATAGAAGATAGAAAGCATGTTAGAATAAGCATATAATGATTAAATCTAATTTGTAATAAGCATTACCTTAGAACTAGGTGACAGACTCTTAATTCCATGTGACCCTTGTTCACTCCTCGGAGACTTCCTATAATTCTTGTTGGAACTTGCTTTGGTATTGGAAGCAACCTTCTTAGATAGTTGTGAATCACCTTTTGCTTGAATTTCTTTTAACCTCGCCTCCAATTCTTGGTTTCTTTTTTTTTTCGCTTCCAATTGGGATTTAAGTAATTCATTTTGTCTTTTAATTCCTCATTTTGTAACCTTGAAATATGTCGTCAGGGTCGGTCCTAACCCCAAACCCTTAATACGCCCCGCATGTTCAGGAGTGCCCAAAGCCAAGGTCAAAATATCGTACGTCCCTTCAGTCGACAAAGTCCTTTCTTGTTTCTGTTTGATGTATGCCTCCTATAAAATTGACAAGTAACAACAAAATTTTACAAATTGTGAAACATGAATGTATTTTATAAATTCAGATTTTAGTGGACAACATATACGCACCACTTTCATAGCCACTTCTTTGGTATCATCATTAAATGTACCATCCTTCTTAACTCGTGCTTGGGTCCACGAGAAACATCGGTCTTCTATGTATTTTTTCCGCAATCGTTGTTTCTATTTTAAAAGATAAAACCACGTTAATATTTGGTAATGCATAAAGCCACGTTAACTGAAATATATATTATATATATTTACCAGCTCTTCTCTAAGACCAGCATATCCCTTCTTGCTTAAACGATGGTTAAACTTGTTGTTGGCTCTCCATTCATTTTGTACCTTGCTCATTTCCTTATGATTACATGACATGAAGATAAATATCGGAAGAGGGTTCATATAATCAAAACCTACTTATCCTTTGTATGCATAAAGATATATATTTTACAAGTTTACCTTAAAATTTGTAGAGAGTCTACTTTTGACGAATTCCTCCCACACAGATTGGTTTATGAACCTGTTGTATTTTGGTCGAGGATGCTTGAGAAGCTCAGGGTTCCCCTCATTCACATAAATCCAATATTTGGTGAGTAGTCCTTTGAATGCCCAACAACTCCGAGCCATGCATGCTAATGCAAAAGTCTTACTGTTTGGATCCAATTCAAATTTGGCCTACACCAAAATTAGAAGCATTAATTTGACTGAAGTAATATGAATACAGAATTGCTTGCTGTCCTACAGAAATGTAAAGTAAATAATGAGAATATGAGAAATGTAATATGAATATGTGAAATGTAAAGTAAATAATGAGAATGGGATTGTACAGACTTGCTTACTTGCTTGACTGAAGTAATATGAATACAGACTTGCTACTGCAGCTAACTGCTTGCAAATGCAACCAAACATTGCCCTGCTGCTACTGCATTGCATTACAAGCAATGCAAGGCAAGAGCAAGGGCTATGCTGCCAAGGCAGATCAAAGCCTATTGGACTCTGCTAATCACAAGCCTATTGCCAAAATGGAATGGCCAATTGGTCCTAACCCCAATAGACAAAGTGTTGCTAAAAAGTGTTGCTACCTATAGGACACCACACAACCATATTACATGAACAACACTAAATCCTAACACAAGACACTCAAAATACTGATATATTCACTAACTGAACATAAATCCTTGGCACTATATGACACCCAAACACACATACATTGAATCAATATATGCATATACATGAATCTCTACAAATGCTAACTGCTTGCAAAGATATGTTTTACCTGGATAGCACTCCACAAGTTCTTCTTAATTGACTCCGGCACTTTATGCCAATATGGATAAGTAATTTTTACTATGGACTTCACCGTGATACCGCAATAAGTTGCTAAATCATTTTCCCCTTGCTAATTGGTTGCCCTACATCGTTACAAAAGATATTTATCCTGTCTTCATTGTCTTTAATTTTGCTCACTTTTTTGGACTTTACTGGCCCTCTGCCATTTTTAGGGCCATATATTTTTTTGTGAACCAGACACATTCGAAGAGTCCATGCCTTTGCACTAGCTGAAGTGAGACAACAAGGAAGAAGAACATTAGCCAGTGGAAAATATGCATAATTTATTCTAAATGATTCAATAAATAAAGAAGCAAGCAATAAAGAAGCAAACAAAGCCATACAGACTAATCCTTTTCTCAAATCTGTAGCTTGAATTGGCTTGTGAGTAATGCTGATCTTGACTAAACTATTCAGCAATAATTCCTTAGTTACATATTAATCTACAACATCAAAGTTTGAATACTTTGCATAAATATGATTAGTAAATATGTACAAAGCCATGCACTCTTCTTAGCTTAACTGCAGCAGTAACTGTAGAATTTTTTTACCAATATACAAGTAATAACTGCAGTAGTAACTGCAAAACTTTTTTTAATATGATTTCTAGGTCAAGCCCATCATCTAAAATTAAAACTATATATCCAGGTACAGGCATGTGGTAACATAGCTTAACTAAAAACCTGAAATGACTTCCAATCATTTATCTCAACTCCTATTACAATGTGGAATCAAATACAGCTCCAGTATATAACAAATCGGGGACAGCTTCAAAATATGCAATAATACCATAAAGCCTACTTCTTGCAATATACCAGTTCGAGTAGGAAAAAACATTTAAGTCGAATGAAAACGAATGATTTTAACAGTTCATAATGTTAACAGTTCATAATGTTCATCCATTTAAACAAAAAGGTTTAGCCACCACATGTAATAAATTAACAGTTTATAATGTTCAACCATTCAAACAAAAAGGTTACAATAAGTAATTTTGTCAAAATAAGATTTGGACTTTTCAATCCAAGTTCCCTTACAATCATCACGTAAATAAGTTGATGGCGCTTCATCAACAACGTCAAAGGATTTAATATCTGATACTTGGTTGCAAATTTCAGTTGTATCAAGACAATCGATGACCTCGTCGTCATTGTCTTTATCATAATAATTCCTTTGACGAGTTGATAAAACGATTGACCACTTATCATCCAGTTGATCAGGCACATAAAACACTTGTTTTGCTTGAGAGGCCAAAATAAAAGAGTCAGACCTATGGCCAACTCTACCAAGCTCGACTAATGTGAAACCAAGTTCATCGACCTTAACACTATTTCTGCTATCAACCCAATCACACTTGAAGACGGGAATCCGAAAAGAGTAATAATCAAGCAACCATATCTCTTTAATAACACCGTAAAAAGCCATATTTGAGAGAATGGGATTATTGTCCTTTGCGCTAGCAACTTGCAAAGTCTTTGCCACTATAGTCACTCCGATGTTTTGATTGACTCGTACGTCATCACGATCTTTCATATGATAAAAAAATCCTATTAATTGCATAACCCGATAACTTCATCACATTATGTCGAGGCCCTTGAGCTATCCATTTTAAGACATCGGAGACATTGTTATTTGGGTTTTCTTGCTCGGCCTCAACCTGGCATTTTTTTATGATTATTATGATAATTAGAACATAAAATATATTAGAATAGTAAGTACCCTTGATTGTAACCACTTAATAAAAGTGCGGTTGTGCTCATCTTCTAGCCACTTTGCACTTTTTACTCTACGATGGTGCAACTTTTTCAAGTAAGACTCATGCTCCCTATCAAGTAACGAGTAGAATGTCGTTAAGTAAAAAGCAGAATAATTTTAAAAAAAGGTATCAAAGAAGATAGACATCTTTAATCTATATAAGGTTGAACAACATTTGTGTTGTGCAACACATAAAAATGTGCTTGGTCCAAAGACAAGAGGTCAACTTCACAAATAGGCCCTTTGCCTATAGGTTTTTTCTCATTCTTCATAGCAGGAACTGCAATGGCATTCTGATCTGCTGAGAATTCTGAACAAAAGTCAATGGCTTCCTCTACGATATAACATTGTGCAATACATCCTTCAGGACGATTCTTATTTCTCATATAACCTTTTATGACACCCATATACCTGTAATATACAACATATAAAGATAAAAAAGAACTATACAAATATCGATCATGTTAATACACAAAGAAATTCAAAGTTTAGAATATACCAACCTCTCTGGTGGGTACATCCATTGGAAGAAAACCGGACTACCAAGTTCAACCTCTCTGATAAGGTGCACCATTAGATGTACTATTATGTCAAAGAATGATGGTGTAAAATATTTTTCCAATAAGCACAATGTGAACACAAGATTATCCTATATATCTTACAATTTATGTAAATTTATGACTTTAGCACAAAGGGCATTGAAGAAGAAACAAACTCGTATAATAGCATATCTCACATGCTTTGGCAATACATCACGTATTGCAATAGGGAGTAGTTGTTGCATTAGGACATGGCAATCATGGGACTTGAGACCATATAACTTTAGATCTTCCATGGAGACATTAGTTCTAATATTCGAAGAGTAACCATTTGGGACCTTAAGGTCACGCAAAGTTTCATACACCATTCTTTCTTCTTGCCTCGATAATGTATAACATGATGCTGGAAGATAAATTCCATTTTTTTACTATGAGGTGCCAATTCTTTTCTTAAGCCCATTTGTACAAGATCTTTGCGACAATTGATCATATCTTTTGTCTTTCTAGGAATATTTAATAGGGTGCCAATGATACTATCACAAACATTCTTCTCAATGTGCATGACATCCAAGTTATGTCTAATAGGAAGAAATCTCCAATAATCGAGCTCAAAAAATGGATTTCTTCTTCCAACAACTTGTAACTTTGTCTTTTTGTACTTCTTTCTTTCTCTTCTTTGGTGTCGACTTCTTTTGTACTTCTGCTTTCTTCATCTTCTTTGATGTATTCTCTGATGTCTTTTTCTGGAACATCTTCTTTTTATTTCCCCAAGAAACATCAATCCTAGCAACCTTCATTAATATTTATTCCCCACTAAATGGTTCAGGAGGAGATCCGAACTCTTGGTTACCATTAAATGCCTTTCTTTGGTAGCGAAAAGAATGAGTACGCGGCAAATACCTTCTGTGACCAGTGTAAATGTTCTTGTTACAATATTTCAATCTATCCGAATAAGTATTCTCGTTGTATATTTGATAAGCCAGATATCCTTTCACACAACAACTAGACAAATTGTCATATGTAGGAAAATTATTAACTGTCCATAACAATACACTTCTTAATGTAAAAAATTCTTATCGATATGCATCATAAGTCTCAACTCCACCCTTCCATAGCAACTGCAGATCCTCAATCAATGGTGCTAAATAAACATCTATGTCATTTTCAGGTTATTGGGGGACTGATATCAACAATGTCAACATTGTGAACTTTCTTTTCATGCACAACCAAGGTGGAAAATTATAAGTATTTATCATTACAGGCCAACAACTATATCTACTACTGAGTGAACTAAATGGATTAATCCCATCCGCTGAAAGAGTGAGTCGAAGGTTTCTTGCTTCTGCTATAAACTCTGGCCATTTATCATCATTATCTTCCATGCTGGTGAATCTGCAGGATGACGCAATTGGCCATCATTTTCCCTTCCATCTGCATGCCATGTCAAATTCTTTGATGTTTGTACCGATCGAAACCATCTTTTAAAGTGCAAAATGGGTGGAAAGTACCATAGTACTTTAGTTGGGATGCCTTTGTTTTGCTCTTCCGTTCTTTGTTCAAACATATTCTTATTTACCTTATATCTCGACGTTCCACACGTAGGACATGAGGTTGCATTTTCATACTCTTTTATGTAGAGTATGCAATCATTAGGGCATGCATGTATTCTCTTGCATCCCATTCCAAATGCTGAGAAGCATCACTTAGCCTCCCTAGTAGTTGCAGGCAATTCATTCCCTCTCGGAAGCATATCGTAGAACAAAGTCAACACATCTGAAAAGCTTTTATCACTCCAGCCACTCTTGGCCTTGATACTAAAGAGCTTCACTATCGCTGAAAGCTTTGTATACTTTTTACAACCAGTATACAAAGGTTTCTTAGCATCATCAAGCAATGCATGAAAGTTCACTTCATCATCTCCTGCAGCATCCTTCTCTTTTAATCCATCGAACATCTCTATTGTATCTGCTACATCATTTAGAGTGTCCATGTCTTCATAAATAGGCGCATGCATATCCTCACATGATGGCATTTCATTAGGATCAACTTCTCCGTGCCATATCCATATAGTATACCTTGGATCGATACCAATTGTCGTCAAATAAATTTTACATCAGCTAATCTCAGTCTATAGTGGTTCTCGCATCATTACATGGGCACGGAATGAAGTCAAGATCATCCGCATTAGCTTTAACATACTCTATAAATTCTTCAACCCCTACTCTATATTCTTCCGATAATAGATGTTCTCTCATCCAAAATTTATCCATCTGTATAACAAATTAAGATTTATCATGACTAGCAAGAATGATATTTCAGTATTTAACTAAGATATCTTGCTTAGAAAACACTTATCTATATAGATTCAGATTATTTTATATATAGTTAGCCCTATATTTCAGTATTTGACTAGCAAACATGATATTTCAGTATTTGATCTATATAGAATCAGATTTTTTATCATATGTTTCACTATAAATATGACATTCTTCTGTTTGAAGAGCTTATGTTTCAGATGACTTGGTTGTGTCTTGCCTATGTTTCCAATAACAGGGGCAATAACAAAGCCTGGCAGTTGCAAATGGATTTAGAAGAGAATTTCCATATCCATTTGTTCTCATATCACACACCAAAAATAACATCATCACCCGCACTTAGAGTACGACACATATATCTAATTATATATATATACAATGTGTGTGTGTGTGTGTGTATATATATATATATATATATATATATATATATATATATATATATATATATATATATATATATATATATAGGTGTACATACAACATGTACTCATTCATGTAAGCCATTTCTAAAGGTTAAAACATCTCCCAAGTAGGATATTCCTCATGCTCCTGCTCAAGAATGAAGCCCAGTTCAGTCTAAAGGTCTGAGCCCAGGGCCCCCAAGGCTCGAGCTCCCCCCACACATTAATGGCTAATAAAATCTTGAATCTATATCCTAACTTTATATCCTAAAACCCTCACACATTACATACATTTAACTATGTATATACATAACACAGATATTAAAAGGGGCTACATGTCTGTAAGTTACTACATAAACATATACAAATACCAAGCATCCTTGTGTGTCCAAAATGACATACCAAGCCAGGGGTTCATCACCTGTTGCCTACAACAGATGCCAATGCTATTCGACTCCCCTAAATTACTGATACAAATTCCTTCCTCTATCTACGTTCACAAGATACTCTCAAGTGCATTGCATACCTATATCTCCTTCTTCTCTGTAATACTCTAAATCCCTGCTCTAAACCAAACTGAAAGAGATTGGTACGAACTCTTCTGGTCCTACGTATCAGAAAGGGATTGGTACCCTCAATTCGAGCCACCTATTTAGCTTGTTGATAAAGCCACAAAAAATTACATTACATCGGTTTTGGGGGGGGGGGGGGGGGGGGGGGGGGTTAACCAACCAGAAACTAGTGCCTCATAAAAATTAACAAGTAAGGATTTTCATAAACGGTCGGTTCAAAAACACCATAAAACCGATGTAAACACCGTAACCAAGCCGACCCATAGTGTGACCAATTCCACTGCTCAACGGAAGTAGACAACCAAGAGTGCACAGACCACGAATGCACTGACCAATTCAATAGACAACCAAGAATGCACTGACCAATTCCATAACAGTGTCAATCGTCGATTGGAGCGTGCTCAACGGAAGCTACTACTCAATGCACCTATTTATTATCAACTGAACAGTGTCAAACGTCGAATTGAGGGATTGGTACCCTCAATTCGAGCCCCCAAAATTAAGCATTTGTATAAATATCAAATGTATGTCATTGAAAGTATGCATGCAAATTTGTTAATTTATTATCCAACACATAACAACATACGAAGATAAGAACCAAAAATTTATTATACGAAGAGAACTTCAGCGAGCAAGTTATACATAAATTCATCAAATAAAACATACAAATTAGATGAACTTTTTCTTCAATACCTTCAATGCCTTCAACAAAAGAGATGTGCTCACTTTCTGCTGATTGTTACCAGTTTCTGCACAACACTAATAAACAAACACTTATCTAACCGTAAACTTGTCGAATAAAACAAATTAGACACAAATCAGGAGAAAATAGAAAATTTGACAGAAATCCTAATCCCAACCATAACCTAAACAGAAATTAGGACAAAAATTATATGGTTTCTCTGTGGGACAGAAATTAGGGCAAAACAGAAATTAGGATAGAAATCCAAACCCTAACCCTAACAGAAATTAGGACAAAAATTATATGGTTTCTCTATGGGACAAAAATTAGAACCCTAACCGTAACATAACCCTAAACTTACAGAAATTAGGAAAAAACTTAGAACCCTAAACCTTACGTAACCCTAATGTGAGCCCTTGAACTGATAAGTTTCTTTGGTTTTATGAATACATTATTTCACTAAACGGAATACTTTTATAAAGGTTATAGTTTTTTTTTATATAAAATAGAAAGAGAAAGGGGATTGCAAATACATATTGATAAAAAGGGGGGTTTGTTGCAACTTTTCAATTTCAAATACTATGTTCACACTTTAGAATTCAAATCTGCTTCTAGCCGAACCATTCCAATTGCCTTCAAAATTTGAGTGATGTCTCCAAATCCCTTTCCTCAAATCCCTTCCACAATCAATATATCCATAACCCAGATATGTAAAGGGGTTAACTACAATTTTTTTCAGGATCAAATCCTAACGGCCAAAGGGTCAGATAAAATGGATTATGGATTCAAAAACCTCCTCTTTATCTTTCTATGATCAAATCGAGAGTATATATATGTAAAGATGATACTCTCGATCATTGTTACCACCATCATCTATTTTTCCTCAAACCCTAACTCTTCCTTTGCCCCTGCGTTTAAAAAGCCTGAGTTCGAGCGGGAGCGACAAGAACAAGACATTCAATAGGTAACCCTTCTACTTTTCATCTACTACATCATTTGAGTCCTGAAACCGGTTAATTTGTTCATGTTCGATTATAATAAGGGTATATGCGATAATGTCTAGGGAGGGCTTAGATGATGATATAAACCAAGGGGGATGCTTTCAGTACCAGATAACACCCTATTAAGCATTAGTAACAGTTGAAACATGGGACACCTTGTTCCCATGTCTTGTCAGCCCATAGGCAGCTCGAGTAGAGCAGGGTAGAGCAAAGTCCATTGTAGACAGCACCTGTACAAACATAACATTAGATTGTAGGACAATTGCTTTAGAGTACCCAGGTCAGGTCGTAGGTGTACCTTAAGAGATATTGGTAGGTACTTGTATGTACATTCATAGAACATGTTAGGAAGCAGCTGTCACCTCATACCAGTAGGGTAAGGGTACATGTATCATGTACTAACAGAGATGGTGTCTAGAAAGAAGGCTATGGTGTGTCCATATAGCTTAGAGGGTTCTCACTAGAGTATCAAAAATATTGAGGTTAAACACTAATGTAGCATGTCACAATGTACTAGTTAGCATCTAGGGTATTAAGATAGGGATTTTTGTGTTAAGGGCTAAAAAGGAATAGGTCATATGGCAACTGCACAAAGGTGTAACCTACAGATCTTACTAGGTATCCGAGTATCTTTGGTATAGGATATATGTACAATCCACGCTAATACCCAAGATACAGATGTATCCTATAGTCGTATCGTGTACCAGAGAGTGATAGGATTGCCTACTAAAAGGAGGTCAAAATAAAGAACTGTAGCTTGTAAAGAACCTAGTTTCTGGACTCTAAGTACACGCAAGTAAATGCACATGTTAGCAACAAATCGATTGAGTAACCATGTATATATTGGTGGTAGTTAAAAGGGAATCATTAAGTTATACATATAGGTAACAGAGGTATGGTCCCTACAGGTGTATAAAGTACATGTGCACAGTAGTTGAGAAAGGGAGATGCATCTTGGGTTTGTATGGCCAAGTCTAAATGGATCTAATTGGGAATAGATGCAAGTAGGCACCGCCTACAAGACTACAGGACTAGAAGTAGTCTGCTGTTACTAGGTAAGGGTTACCTATAAGATGGATTTTTTAAAGTAAACCTTGATACATGTCTTGAGTATCAAGCAGGACTTTGACCCTGGGCTCAACTGAGACTTAGAGTATCACTAATCAAGTTTGAGTATGCAAATATAGGGGTTACAGTAGATGTGTCTAGGAGAGTGTCCTATAAAAGCTATGTACAGTTGATAGTATGAGCAATTATAGATAAACAGGTCCTATTTAGGAGGTATTACCTACGATACTTGTATAACAAAGTAGGTTATTAGGGAGAAACACACAATGAAATGGACTCAGAATGATACCCTGAAGGTAGAAACATGAGTTAGAAGTGTCAAATTGGTATCCATACACAACAACTCTAAAATACCAAGAAGATTGACCCAGGGTTCAGTCTCAGATTTGGGGAAATGCAGTCCAGGTTAGAATGGAGGGTATCAGAGAACTTAAGAGGCAGCAGTAAACATGGAAATACAATCCATGTGAACATTAAAAGGGGGTTAGTATCTGTATCTAAAACAGACACCTGTAGAGGATTAAGACGAAATACAAGAGTCAAGTCTCTAGGGTGCATGTAGCACAGGTGTAGGCTTATAAACCAGGGTTTCATAGATGAACTACCAAAAGCCTAAGGAAGAAGTGCAGTAGCACAAATATAAGTGGGTTATGGTACCAGCAAGTCAATAGATGTATGTATAGTACCTTTTGTGATTAGAACCTAATACACATATAGGAAAGATAGGGTAGGTGTGACAGTTGGGGGTGTTGAGTGTATCAGAATATGGTAAGGTATCAGTAGCTTAACCCATGACACCTATAAAGTTGTACCAAATATGTACATGTCCAAGTTAGTGGTAGGCATAATGGCACATGATGGTCGAGGAAGAATGTTTTACAGCAAGTCTCTATATGAATGCTTACAGATAGTGGTAACAGTAGGTGACTCAATAGTGATTTGGCTAAGTCTGCATAGCAGTAGCAAGGACACAGATTAGCTATGGGCTATACATAAAGGTGAAGGGTATGTAACAGGACTTAGAGTATACAGATGTGACAGGAATAGACATGGTGGTTAAGGGTTAGACCAGTGCCCTAAAGCTTGTATGGTAGTGTATCAAGGACAGAGAAGAGTATCAGAATAGAGAAATGAGCACCTTAGCCACTTGGTCGAGTCTTGGGTTAGAGTACAACCTAGAAAGCAGTGTCCTGTTTCACCTTTAGAAGGGAAGCTCTATATAGATATATAAATAGTATATAAGGAGGATACGAAAATAGCTGAAGGTACTCGAGAGGGGGGTATCAGGATTTGAAAGTAGGCATTACAGTCTATTTATCCTGTGTACCAAAGGTTACTGGGAAATAGGATAAGCTTGACATATGTATACAGAGGGTACTAAAGACTCCACCAATAGTAGGATATGTGCATAGCATATGGGTTACAGGAAGTAGCCATGGAAGGCTAACTTAAAACTACATGTAGGCAAGTAGGTACATGACTAAGGTATAGAACATTAAGTACATGAGTCTAAGGGTTAATTCTAAAAGAGATTAGTAGTAGAAAACACTCAAGCCTGTTTGAAGCCACTAGAAACATAGAGTTATTAGCAATAATTAGATATAGAATTATTTTGGTTAATTTTGTGTGTTGATTAGAAATTCTTGAATATAGGTTCTCGAGATTTTGGCTCAATACTCGACCGTATCAGCCTTCCGAACCTCAGGCAAGTATACATTGTCTTTCTTTACAGTTTTATTTATATGCACTACCTTTCATTATCCAGTCCCTTTTCATTCTTTGCTGACATGTGATTTATCATAGTAGTTTACTCCATTGATACATAGTCCTTGTTCACAGTTAGCCTTGTGGTTTAATGGTCGTGTTCACACTTGTGCTTGATTGAGTCGTATCATAGAACGAACGTGCTATAGTTGAACTACTATTTTTTATTTGTCATTTTCTCAACCTACGAGTCCACACTAGGGGCGAGGGTGGCCTGTTTGCACCTGCGAGTCCACAATAGGGGCGAGGGTGATTGCCTTGAACTAACCTGCGAGTCCACACTAGGGGCGAGGGTTAGTGATTAGTTTCAAACCTGCGAGTCCACACTTAGGGTGAGGGTTTGGTTACCCGTTGATCTCGTGGTCACTTATTTTCTTCCAGCAGTTAATTTATGCGTAGTTGTTCATATTCGTGTATCAGTATTGCTTAGTCTTTTTTGGTTTTGTCCTGGATTTTCTTTTTGCATGATAAACTGTTAGAAAGGCTTTTATATAATATATCTTTCTATTCCTCTAAGGACCTGATGATCTCTTCAGGTTTAGCCAAGTTTGAGTCAGGAGTTGCCGAGAGGGTTTGAACCAGCATCAGACTACGGGGCCTTTGCAGCAGAGGTTGCCTTTGATTAGCAGTTATTCTCAGTTACTTATTTTATTTTTTTACTTTATTTCGTCTATATTGGTAGTGGATTTGTATCCATCGGACGTGACTTGGATTCTTGATAACTTGGAAACATTTCAGTTTATTTTATATTATTATCCAGTTTATTGACATTTATTGATTTTAGTTGTATCTTTTAATATTCTGTGGATGAGATCTAGACTGCCATGTTAGTTATATAGATTATGTGACTTGTGTATATTAGACTGCATTCTACCACCGACACTGTTGCGTAGGCTGGGCTTGGACACGTTTTGTATCTGAAAAGCGAGTGTCGGTCGTTACAAGTTTTTATGGTGGCCCGTGCAGGTCTACGTTAATCACATCAGTTACGTCACTGTACCAACGTGAGCCTGTAAATAGGACTAGACTCTTAGGATCTCATCCACGTGTCTTGACTCATTATTGATCTCTATCCTTGATTTTCATTGAATTCTTGACTTGCATCATGCTTAAAATTCTTTAGCGACTAAATGTTTTCTTTTATTACAGTAAATGGATTCTCAAGACAGGAACAATGCTTCCCTGAACACTCCACCGACTGCAGGAGGCTTATTCACGTACATGACACTACCGACGCAGGGAGGCCAACATACTCATGTGGGCAATCCTCCATAACTGCAATTCTCGAGATTTTCCAGAGACGACATTCTACCACTCCCATAGTTTCCTCCGCAGACTCCACCACCAATACCCATTCTACCCCTAGCATCTGTCCCACCACCAGCACAAGTTTTGCATCCAGCACATGTTCCACATCGAGTACCCACCATGCATCCAGCACCAGCGATATATTCAGCACCTTTCGTATATCCAACACATATTCTACCTCCGCCACATACACTGGATAACGTTACTCTCCTCGGAATCTTCCAGCAGCTCGTCGCTTCCCAGACGGCACATGCCAATACCTTTCGTGACACCTTGAGAGAGGCTCTCCAGACTAGAGATGCTCTACGACCGTGCCCTGGAACTTTCAAGAATTTCATGGACCTTAGGCCCAGAGAATTAAAAGGGACGGAAGGGATTCTCTACGAGGATGAGTGGTTAGAGAACGTGTATCAAATTCTTCGGATGACTCGAGTTCCTAAAGACCTAAAGATTGAGTCAGCCAACATACAACTTTATGACATCGCCCGCACATGGTATAGAGACGAGCCTCGATTCACCGTGCCAGATGTAACTTGGGAAGAATTCAAGGAGCTGTTCAAGACAAAGTTCTACCCCGACGCGGCTAGAAAGGTGTTAGAGAACGAGTTCGAGAGCCTGGAGCAGGGCAACCTCTCTATTGACGAGTACACCACAGAGTTCTCCCGCCTCAGTCGCTTCGCAGATTCCTTGACTCCTGCAGCCAAAGCCAAGTTCAGAAAAGGGCTATCACATAAAATTCGTATAGCCGTCGCCACCAGCCAGGCCACAACATACGAAAGAATCTTGAAGGTCGCACAGGCGATAGAGAAAGAATTGAAGCATAAGCAAAAGAAGGACAGAGACGCATACGGAGGAGACAGCAGCCAATCGGGATCGACGAAGCGATCCAATGTCCCAGAGAAGACTACAGCACGGCAGTACCCTCAGCAACCACGAGCAGCCCCATATCAAGTCCAAGATGTTACACCTGCCAATCTTACATGAAGAGAGGCCACGTACAAGAAAATTGTCGTGGTTGGTTGGGTTTGTGTTGGACTTGTGGGTCAAACCAACATAGGTCTCGAAATTGTCCGAAGAGAAGCGCGGGTGCCCCACCACAACTAACCGTAGAAGGAGGGCAAGCTTTTGCCATGATCACGGAGGATGCGGCGATACCACAAGGAGGAGCTGGCGATATTTCCTAGTAGGTTTCACTAGTGGCATTACTATTGGCCCTAGATTAGACATTTTTTTGAGTACTCTAATGGCAATATTTAGACTATTCCTTCTAGTAGATCATGGCTTTATTGAATTTCTATGACAAAATTATTTTTAAGGTGGGTATATTTGTGAGCCCTTGAACTGATAAGTTATTCTGGTTTTATGAATACATTATTTCACTAAACGGAATACTTTTATAAAGGTTATAGTTTTTTATATAAAATAGAAAGAGAAAGGGGATTGCAAATACATATTGATAAAAGGGGGGTTTGTTGCAACTTTCCAATTTCAAATACTATGTTCACACTTTAGAATTCAAATCTGCTCCTAGCCGAACCATTCCAATTGCCTTCAAAATTTGAGTGATGTCTCCAAATCCCTTTCCTTAAATTCCTTCCACAATCAATATATCCATAACCTAGATATGTAAAGGGTTTAACTACAATTTTTTCAGGATCAAATCCTAACGACCAAAGGGTCAGATTAAATCGATTATGGATTCAAAATCCTCCTTCTTACCTTTCTATGATCAAATCGAGAGTATATATATATGTAAAGATGATACTCTCGATAATTGTTACCACAATCATCTATTTTTCCTTAAACCCTAACTCTCCCCATACCCCTGCATTTTAAAAGCCTGAGTTCGAATGGGAGCGACAAGAACAAGACATTCAATAGGTAACCCTTTTACTTTTTATCTACCACATCATTTGAGTCCTTAAACTGGTTAATTTGTTCATTTTCGATTCTAATAGGGGTATATGCGATAATGTCTAGGGAGGGCTTAGATGATGATATAAACCAAAGGGGATGCTTTCAGTACCAGATAACACCCCATTAAGCATTAGTAACAGTTGAAACATGAGACACCTTGTTCCCATGTCATGTCAGCCCATAGGAAGCTCGAGTAGAGCAGGGTCGAACAAAGTTCATTGTAGACAGCACCTGTACAAGTATAACATTAGATTGTAGGACAATTGCTTTAGAGTACCCAGGTCAGGTCATAGGTGTACCTTAAGAGATATTGGTAGGTACTTGTATCTATATTCATAGAACATGTTAGGAAGCAACTGTCACCTCATACCAGTAGGGTAGGGCTAAATGTATCATGCACTAATAGAGATGGTGTCTAGAAAGAGGGCTATGGGGTGTCCATATAGCTTAGAGGGTTCTCACTAGAGTATCAGAAATACCGAGGTTAAATACTAATGTAGCATGTCACAATGTACCAGTTAGCATCTATAGAGGGTATTAAGATTGGGATTTTTGTGTCAAGGGCTAAAAAGGAATAGGTCATATGGCAACTGCACAAAGGTGTCACCTACAGATCTTACTAGATATAATAGTATCTTTGGTACATGATATATGTACAATCTACGCTAATACCCAAGATACAGATGTATCCTATAGTCGTATTGCATACCAGAGAGTAATAGGATTGCCTACTAAAAAGAGGTCTAAATAAAGAACTGTAGCTTGTAAAGCACCTAGTTCCTGGACTCCACGCAAGTAAATGCACATGTTAGCAACAAATCGATTGAGTAACCAAGTATATATTGGTGGAGGTTAAAAGGGAATCATTAAGTTATACATATAGGTAACATAGGTATAGTCCCTACAGGTGTATAAAGGACATGTGCACAGTAGTCGAGAAAGGGAGATGCATCTTGGGTTTGTAAGGCCAAGTCTAAATAGGACTAATTGGGAATAGATGCAAGTAGGCACTGCCTACAAGACTACAGGACTAGAAGTAGTCTGCTGTTACTAGGTAAGGGTTACCTATAAGATGGATTTTTAAAAGTAAACCTTGATACATGTCTTGAGTATCAAGCAGGACTTTGACCCTGGGCTCAACTGAGACTTAGAGTATCAGTAATCAAGTTTGAGTATGCAAATATAGGGGTTACAGTAGATGTGTCTAGGAGAGTGTTCTATAAAAGCTATGTACAGTTGATTGTGTGAGCAATTGTAGATGAACAAGTCCTGTTTAGAAGGTATTACCTACGATACTTGTATAGCAAACTAGGTTATTAGGGAGGAACACACAATGAAATGGAATCAGAATGATATCCTGAAGGCAGGAACGTGAGTTAGAAGTGTCAAATTGGTATCCATACACAACAACTCTAAAATACCTAGAATATTGACCCAGGGTTCAGTCTCAGACTTGGGGAAATGCAGTCCAGGTTAGAATGGAGTGTATCAGAGAACTTAAGAGGCACCAGTAAACATGGAAATACAATCCATATGAACATTAGAAGGGGGTAAGTATCTGTATCTAAAATAGACACCTATAGAGGATTAAGAAGAAATACAAGAGTCAAGTCTCTAGGGTGCATGTAGCATAGGTGTAGGCTTATAAAGCCATGGTTTCATATAGATATCAAAAGCCTAAGAAAGAAGTGCAGTAGCACAAATATAAGTGGGTTATGGTACCAGCAAGTCAATAGATATATCTATAGTACCCATAGTGATTAGAACCTAATACACATATAAGAAATATAGGGTAGGTGTGACAGTTGGGGGGTGTTGAGTGTATCAAAATATGGTAAGGTATTAGTAGCTTAACCTATGACACCTGTGAAGTTGTACCAAGTATGTACAGGTCCTAGTTAGTGGTAGACACAATGGCACAGGATGGTCGAGGAAGAATGTTTTACAGCAAGTCTCTATATGAATGCTTACAGATAGTGGTAACAGTAGGTGGCTCAATAGTGATTTGGCTGAGTCTGCATAGCAGTAGCAAGGACACAGATTAGCTATGGGCTATACATAAGGGTGAAGGGTATGTAATAGGACTTAGAGTATACAGATGTGACAGGAATAAACATGGTGGTTAAGGGTTAGACCAGTGCCTTGAAGCTTGTATGGTAGTGTATCAAGGACGGAGAAGAGTATCAGAATAGAGGAAGGGGCACCTTAGCCACTTGGTTGAGTCATGGGTCAGAGTACAACCTAGAAAGCAGTGTCATGTTTCCCTATAGAAGGGAAGCTCTTTATAGATATATAGATAGTATATAAGGAGTATACACAAATAGCTGAAGGTACTCGAGAGGGGGGTATCAGGATTTGAAAGTAGGCATTACAGTCTATTTATCCTGTGTACCAAAGGTTACTGAAAAATTGGATAAGCTTGACAAATGTATACAGGGGGTCCTAAAGACTCCACCAGTAGTAGGATATGTGCATAGCATATGGGTTATAGGAAGTAAACATGGAAGGCTAACTAAAAACTACATGTAGGCAGATAGGTACATGACTAAGGTACAGAACATTAAGTACATGAGTCTAAGGTTTAATTCTAAAAGCGATTAGAAGTAGAAACCACTCAAGCCTATTTAAAGCCACTAGAAACATAGAGTAATTAGCAATAATTAGATATAGAATTATTTTGGTTAATTTTGTGTGTTGATTAGAAATTCTTGAATATAGGTTCTAGAGATTTCGGCTCAACACTCGACCGTATTCGCAGCTCCGAACCTCAGGCAAGTATACCTTGTCTTTCTTTACAATTTTATTTATCTGCACTGCTTTTCATTATCCAGTCCCTTTTCATTCATTGTTGACATGTGATTTATCATAGTAGTTTAATCCATTGATACAAAGTCCTTGTTCACAGTTAGCCTTTTGGTTTATTGGTCGTGTTCACACTTGTGCTTGATTGAGTCGTATCATAAAACGAACGCGCTATAGTTGAACTGCTATTTTCTATTTGTCATTTTCTCAACCTGCGAGTCTATACTAGGGGCGAGGGTTGACTGTTTGCACATGCGAGTCCACACTAGGGGCGAGGGTGATTGCCTTAAACTAACCTGCGAGTCCACACTAGGGACGAGGGTTAGTGATTAGTTTCAAACCTGCGAGTCCACACTAGGGGCGAGGGTTTGGTTACCCGTTGATCTCGTATTCACTTATTTTCTTCCAGATGTTCATTTATGCATAGTTGTTCGTATTCGTGTATCAGTATTGCTTAGTCTTTTTTGGTTTTATCTTGGATTTTCTTCTTGCATGATAAACTGTTAGAAAGGCTTGTATATTATGTATCTTGCTAGTCCTCTGAGGACCTGATGATCTCTTTAGGTTTAGCAGAGTTTGAGTTAGGAGTTGCCGAAAGGGTTTGAGCCAGCATCAGACTACGGTGCCCTTGTAGCAGAGGTTGCCTTTGGTTAGCAGTTGTTCTCAGTTACTTATTTCATTTTTTTACTTTATTTCGTCTATATTGGTAGTGGATTTGTATCCATCGGACGTGACTTGGATTCTTGATAACTTGGAAACATTTCAGTTTATTTTATATTATTATCCAGTTCATTGACATTCATTGATCTTAGTTGTATCTTTTACTATTCTATGGATAAAATCTAGACTGCCATGTTAGTTGTATAGATTATGTGACTTGTGTATATTAGACATCGTTCTACCGCCTTCACTGCGGCGTAGGCTAGGCTTGGACACATTTCATATCCGAAAAGCTGGTGCGGGTCGTGACACCTTAACTACATACCTTGTCGTCGTCGGAAGATACTCAACAGCTCGAGGGTTTGGTAGGCGGAGGGAGACGCGAATAAGAAGAGGGTGAGAGTGAGTAAGTGGCGGAGGAAGAAGACAAAAGTAGTGAGAAGTGGGTTTTAGTATAGGGCACGAGAATTAAAAAGTTGAGCGGGGGTTCAAACAGCCAAAATATGCACTTTTTTCACTTTTATAACGGCTCCTTCAAACATCGTTACATATGTTCTAATTTTAGATAACATTTAGCGCCAAAAAATGTTATGATAGGCCAAAAAATCTTCATACCCGTCATATTATGTGCGGTTGTGGAAATTCTGTAATGTTTATAAACGAAACGTTGTAATAAACTCTTTTCAAATGTCATAATAGGGTCTTCTACCGATCACTGGTAAGCGACAAAAACTACACTCAATTAAAGTGTTGAGCGATCAAAACTACACTCAACATACGAGGCCTAAGGTGGGGTGGATTAGACAATGGAATTTATCCTCTCCAAGTCCTTAGATCTGGAAGCAGAGTTAGGATCGAAATCCCGAACAAACGAGAAGAATGCTAGAGTTGAAGAAGACGAATGTTTCCATCAGTCGTTTAGTTTCTATTTTTACTTTTTAGTACCATTCACACCTAAATAACTCTGGTTTATACTAACCAGTTGCTGATAACATTTAATCATCCATCCCCAATATTTATTCTCCCCAATATTTGGACCATACTCTTTTCCACGATATGGATTTTAATCATGATTTAGATTTTCCCCTAGCTAATTTTGATTAAAGAAATTGGAATGCATGGCTACTCATGTTAATAAATTAGATCAATGAATGGATTGGCTCGACACCAAGAAGATCACCATCATCAACTTGTGCGCAAAACGATTAAGCATGCATATTTGAGAACGTTAATGGCACAGTTCAATTATTCGATTGGCCAAAGAATTGTAGCACCTAAGCTTATTTAATGGAAGAGATCTATGACATCATTATTGTTTCTTATTCCCAAACAAATTAAGCAATAGTTAATTAAGTCTCCATAGCACATGAGGATTAATTAACAAATATTAAACTCATATGGGTCCTCTTAAAATGAAGTAGAGACCTTTACACAAATGTCAAAATCATGTGTGTACCCTTAATACGCTAGCCAACAATTTGAGTCCGACCCGTCAAGGTCCCATGCAATGTACTCAACCATTTGTCACATATAAAAGAGTAGTTGCTCATTTTCATAAATATAAAATACACCTCTCTACCAAGTTAATATTCTACTCTAGTTCCCAGCCAAGAACCAAACGAACATCAAGTGCACTATAAGAGCCAAGGAGCTGGGTGACCACCAATACCGAGTCCGCTACCGTGGGGTGCATTGACGGTGTGGGAGAAGTACGCGGTCGAGATACACGCGACTCAAACCACAGAGGTATGCGGGTGTCACTCGGGACGTACTCCACGGCCGAGAAGGCGGCCACGGTGTACGACAGACAACATATGCGATAAGGGGGGAGCTCGCCGGGCTTAACTTTCCCGAGGAGGTCATGGTGACATCGACGTGCGGTGTACCCTGCTCTTCCACTTTGATAGTGACAACTACAGATAGGGAGGTGATAGAGCTCGAGTGTCTTGACAATACGTTTTTGGAAGAGCTACTTACAGTGTGGGGAGAAGGGGGAGGTCCTAGATTTTGATTGCTTAATTTTTTATGTTCATGTCTTTGTTTATTTAGTTTGTTTGCTGAAAAAATTAGGTCAAATTGTAACAAGTATGAATAAAAATGAGATTCTTCCAACAAAGTAACCAAGACATTAATAACCTCATTTCATTAAAGATGAGAATTTTGCTTTGTGAAGTAAATTGAACATCATTCAATGAAAGATACATTCTATTATTTTAAATCCATATTTATTGTCCCCGTTCGACCTTTCAACAAAAGTACATTAGTTTGATGGAACAATGTAACCTGTAGAACATAAAAATTGCATCAGCAAAGTTTTACAATAACATAGTCATTTTATAGATTGTATGGACTAAAAATATCGAAGTACTGTACAAAAGGGGGAAATGTTTGTGTATTGTTTAGTGTAGAATATAAAAATTAAAATATATATACACATTAATATTCTTATTAGGAAAATAACTATTATGAAATAGGTGATAGTTAGGTTAGTTGTTAGAAAACTTACTTCCACATTTGGTTCCACTTGTGAGGGGTTTGTCACACTTTTTGGTGATGTAGACAACTTTTTCCATGCTAATTCTTGCTTCAAGTGTAGGTGTAACATGCCTACAGGCGCATGTAAAGTTTGTACGACCTACAACTTCACAACATTGAGGTGAAGGCTCGATTGTAGGGATTGGTATTAAGACAAATTTATGGCACTGAAGTATTAGATCATTATGATAGCTAGCATTGCAGTCTTCTGATACCACAAGCTCCCATGTTAGTACAATTGCAAGAACAAAGATGGTCATAGCGAATGAGATCATGTTAGCCTTTGCCATCTCTCTCTTGTTGGATCCCTCTTACTAGATATGGTGGTTGTTTTGTTTTCAAATTACATAGAATAAAGATGTATATATAGGAAAATTTTCAAAGATGTATGAAGAAAGGTTCATTGAGGACACGTTATCTTCTATTTAATATATTAAAAGATGGAGCTTGAAGTAATGTTTTAGAAACATAAAGAGAATTAACTTAAATCACATTCATAGTTAATAACTTCAATCAAATATTTTTAAATACTCTTAAAGGGCTTTCAGTTATTTTAAAAGAGCATGAACTTTTGATTTTGACAATGACAACATGCTTAGAAATATGGGGGATGGATCTCCCCCACACTCCATGAAGTGTTCTTTACTTTTTCTTTAATTGATGAAATAACAATTTGATGAGGACAATTGAAACATAAATTTGTTCAATTCTCCTAACACAGTTTCTTATGATAACTAAGACCCTCTTAGAAAATATTAAAAGTAAATAAAAACAAAACAATAGTAGTTCTTTCAAACAACTATACTTTTTTAATTTCTAGTATAAATTGGTAATTAGTCCCATATATGAATGAGCTGAGAATGATATGAGTTGCATTAATTAGCCATGGAGGATACCAATTATAATTTTAAGTAGTATCAGAGGACACATTCCAAAGTAGATTTTATTGGGTGTCCGAACACTGACTATGGATAGGGAGGATCCTGCGCCCCCCCACCAACAAAAAAAATAGATCTAGTCTACAAATTGACAGAATCTTCCGCATAAATTTTATCTCATTTTCAAATAATGATTTGTATTTGATTATATATATATATATTTGTATTTGATTTTATATATATATATATATATATATATATATATATATATATATATATATATATATATTTATATATATATATATATATATATATATATATATATATATATATATATATATATATATATATATATAACATATATGAAGAGAACTAGGATCCAAACTATAACTTATATGAGTAGGGCTCGAATATGGACCGTAAGAACTAGAGGACTAAGACGCACTACATGGGACTGACCTAACCCGACCAAATATCAAACATAATTACAATGGATTTTTGATTTATTCTCTAGCAATTTATTCATTAGATTCAGGAACTTGGATACTATCATATTTAAAAAATCAAGTAGAAAAGAAAAATTATCCCAATTCAAGTGAACAATGTCCAACTAACTATATACATATATTTACAAATTAATTTAGCCTAGTGCATGCCAAAACTTAAAGGTTGTTGTAGTTAGTTGTAACTAACTATTGTATGATTTCTCCAAAAATATAATAGAGATAAATTATCTATTTGTAATCTTGTAAATAAACTATTGTATCCGGTTCTTAATTCTATCAAACTATTATAAATAGAAGCTTATGGAGAATCTTAGATGGGTTCAGGTATTAGACAACTTATCTCTCAATCTTTCTCAAATCTTTTAGTCAAGAAATTGACTACAATATGTTATCAACACGTCGAGCGAGGGGTTAGGTCAAGTCTTGCGGAGCCTAACTCTACAGAATATTGCCATGCAGATCCTAACCCTACATAACTTAGCTCCACGGAACCTAGCCCAAATCATGTCTTAGAGAATGAACTCTATATAAAATCTCTTTTTGAAACATTTTTACTTTTCATTTTTTGCTGAATGCTTTTTGATATTGGGTTTGTTGAATACATTTGTTTTTTGTTTTTGATGGATGATTTTCATTATTTATATCCATCGAATTTTGTATTCATATTGAATTTTGAGAGATAAAGGAAGAAAAAAAAGGGTATTGAACCGTTGTTGGTACAATTGCAGTGAAGAGTAGAAATTTATTTTCCTCTCGGTAAATTTCAGTTGTGTGTGGCTTTGATTCTTCTCTCCTTTATCTCAACACCTTAACAAAAGAAATACACTTCATTTCTTTCACTATGTCCCTACGATCAATAAAGTCTTAACAAGATAATCATGATAAAAATAGTAATTGTATTGTTGTTAGCTTGCTATATAGAGATGTGGAACGTTATACTACTATTCTAAATAATTTAATCAATGTCACATTTTGTTGAGGAAACAAAACGCAACGACGTTCATACTTGTCTATGCAACAGCTTGCTCAGAGTCCCGTTCGGTCGAGGCACGTCCTTTATCTGGTGGGTGGTTTGATGAACTTGTTTCAGCTTTGCCGTCACACTTAATTAATTGGATGTTTTCTTATACACTAAGTTGGTATCTTAATAAAAGAGACGAATCCACGTAGCTAAGGGAATAATCCCATTATGCGTCGAATTTGCATAGAACTCAGAAGTGTCATACTTGTTGCCTAGTTTGTGTTTTACGACATGTTTTTTAATTAGCACTCGCCTATGGGTATCATGGCTTGTGTAAAGAGTGTTTCCTAATTCGTCCCACAGACTATCGATTTGATGTCATAGTATTTACATTTGCACCGGTTTAATGCATGTCATATAGAGTATAGCATGATTTTGTGGCATTATTTGGAGAACATTGTTCAAGTTAAGTAGGAGAGCTATCGAATAGATGTTCCCAAGTTGAGTTAATAATGTGAGTCAATTCAGTTGGCTGAAAGGCTATTCAACAGCCGTTTATGGGTTTTCAGAGATGCAACATGAAAAGTCAACGCGAACGTGGGTCACCTAGATAGTCCCTGGCTTGGGATTTGTATTGAGTTTGGACAAAAAAGATAAGGAACATATGTTTGAGCAGTATCATTAGTATACCATGCATTTATGTTGAGTCTAGATGTCGTAGTAGATAAGTAGTCATGGACAACTTGTGCACAAGGATTTAAAAGTTCCTCAAACGAATTGTCGGGACCCTAGGATCGTGTTGACCTAGGAGGAACTAAAATAGCAAGTGGCTTCAGGGGCTTTCAAATCAGGGATCGCCACCCTACTTGAAAGGATCATCGTTTAACCCGACTATAGTATAGCAAGTGGATTCGGGAGTTTTCAAATAGGGATAATTACCCGACTTGAAAGGATCGTCATCTAACCCAACTACAATCTAAGATGGCATATCGCCAGTGACCTTTCATATAGATAATTCGGTGTGCTTGCAAAAATCTACTTGTACGTTGTTAGATTGAGTCAAGATAGTAGATGCACGAATTTTAATATAACTTATGATTCTAAGATTTAGCTTCAGCTGAGACACCTGCTTTGGTACAATATGTGAAGATATAGTTCGATAGGGTGGCATAGAATCTTGGATTATATCATTGTGTCGTAGTTTGAATAGGGAAGGCCGAGAGGTAAGGAATGAGTATGATTCACATGGTCGCGTAGCATGGTCACGATGTTTTGACACAAGGGTCTGCTTTATAGTTATGCCATTGTAACTTAACCTAAGGCAAGATTAGAAAGACTACAAATAATAAATTGTACTCCCTAAAATAACGTATTGGTTTTGTATGTATGGGCGAGATGACCCCCTCAAGTACCATTGTATACTAACACCTAACCAATTTGCATACAGGTTACAGGTACTCGCTTGTTTCGAGATTTTCGACCGTATTGAAGACTTCACTTGTACGGGTTATAATATGGACATCATCTTTATCAGTTGTAAGCATAAGGGCATGTTTGTTTGAGAGATCTGAGAGAGAGCCGAGTGACTGTACTCTGAGATAATATCAGCTTAAGTGATTGTAATCTCGGCCATATGCCCTTGAAATTTTGACGCAATATTAATAAAGAGGATTCGTTTTTCTTTAAATCTTGTGTTATTCAACTTCTTTTTTCGGGACTCTGTTCGATGACCCCGTCGCTAAACTACATAATCGGTCGTTATGGTATTCGTCTTGCACGATCGCAACTTAGGCTCGTACAGCATCACACCTATGCGAGGACGATCGGTTCTACGAAACCGGAGCATCACAAACAGAAAGTTATACTCTGAGCAATTATAATAAAATAGAATTTTAGAAAAGTTTTGGGACTATTAGATTGACAGTTAAGGTAATCCTGAATTAGGAGTATAAAATTATGAGCTCAGCTCGACCAATATGGAATACAAAAATTAGAATATGTTGCATAGTTTATTTCAAATTTCTATTATCATATACGTTATATTTTATAAATAAAATGCCTATGCATGCATGGCCATTGACAACTTGTGTAATGCTTGTCTCCTATCAGTGACGTTATATTGCTATAGATGTCGAGTTGATGGCTCAAATATGAGATAAACTATCGCCAGAAGCTCTCTTATTGGGAGAGAAAGACATTTCATTTAAGGTGATTGGGCAAGGCTTCGCTTTCTTATTCATTCAGCATTAATAATAAACTCCTAAAGAATGGATATATGCTTTGCTTCTAAGGATAGAGTTTGTAATCAAGAATGATAATCGCATGAAATTTGTATGCTCTTAATAAGATGGTGGTATTTATTTAATTATAGATTGTGAATACAATTGAAAGAATTATTGATATACTTGTTAAAGAAGACAAAATTATTACATAGACTGTCACGCCCCGATCTCAGAGGATCGATTGTATAGTTACCACTGGACGTTATGTTGTACAAGCTAAAGTTACGCTTGTACAAGGAATGGACTTGGATATTAACAAAATAGATTAAATAGATAATAAAATAGTATAACCTTAATGCATAAAACCAAATAACAACAATAGAATGAGAATAAATTATCCGCCTTTTATAACTAAAAATTGTAGCGAATTACAAAGAGGGTTTCTCACTGGCCGACTGAAAATGTCAACTTGGCTTACAACTTTTGGAAATGAAAAAGTTACAATTTTGTTCCAAATATTACATCCCTTTATACTAAAACACAATAATGTGCCTTCTGATCTCTAGCTTCCAAAGAATGAGGGTTTTCTACCACCTCAACAATCTAGTAGAATATCCTACACCTAAGGAGGTGGGAGTAGTATACTGGAGAATACTCATGAACATCAAAAACTACACTCAACTGAAAGTGGTGAGCGGTCAAAACTACAATCAATATACGAGGCCTAAGGTGGGGTGGAGTAGGCGATGGAACTCATCCTTCCCAGTCCTTGGATCTAGAGGCAGAGTTAGGATTTTTAGCCTAGTATTGTATCATGTTTTTGAATTTGTCAAATCAATTAAGGTTAACATTATGATTTCATGATAAGTCATGCAATCACTATCATATTGTTAATACATAAAGTTAGCATTGTCCAAATATGTATTAAATGTTATCTTATTGGCTACTTTATACTATTTTTTTGTATAACATGTTTTGCATACAGCAGTAAGCAAGATTGAACTTGGACATATGCAATAAAAAATTCATGACGGGCCAAAGATGATATTTTATTATAAGATTTCTATGAACTTCCCAACGACATCTCCGGGGTCTCGCATTCGGGGGTTCCGCTGCCCGGTCAACTAACAGAGGTTGAGGGGGAAGCGCCCCCGGGGGTTTGGGGGCGAAGCCCCCGAAAGGTATACAAATTTTTAGATCGATTTTTCTTTGGACAACTACCGTCAAGAAAAAAGGCATCATCAAAGGGCTATTGGTTTTTACAACTTATTATGTATTTTTTAATTTATTTGAGTCTAAGCAAATTGTACATCGGACTGATTTAGCTTGGCCTAGCTTTTCATAAACTCCACCAAAAAACTACAAAAGCCTAAACCAGTTTTTAAATCATCTTCAGTCCACAAACCTAAAGCCAGCCCAATTACAAAATAAGCAAAATTATTTCCTTCTATACTTTGACCAACCTGGTCATAGGGCAACCAAATTTAGACCGAGTTTTGCCCAAACTCCTACTGAACTCTGTTACCCTAACATAGTATTCCATTGGATCACATCACCCTGTAGACTCGGCTCCAACGTATGATTGTTTGAATGTTAGGGAACCGAACTCTACCCGAGTCCGGTCTCCAAAAATACTATAAATAGAGTTGAGTTTTACATTCTTTTTATCTCTTTCTTTCTTCTCTATTCTAAGTGTTTTCCTCACAATGCTACAAATATATACGTCATGGCATTCAGATCTAAGGTACAGAACAAGCCCTTATATGAAGAACAGGTTGTATGTTGCAAATGCAAGAAGACATGACACATAAAGAAATACTGTCAAATTGCTAAGAAGGGAAGTTGCTACGACCGATCAAACATGAAGTTGTCATCACAAAAGTACGCAAATACAAGCATCTGGTACGAGAATGAAGCCAGTGATTCAGAGGAAGAAGATGGACCAAACAATACCATAAATGTCTGCTTAATGGCATTTGATCAAGTATCTACTAATCCTCTGTATGATAACTTTACTTTCTATGAACTTTCTTATACTTTTAGTGACTTACTTGATGAACAAAAGAAAGTACTTGACAAGTACAAACATTCTCGAAAAGAGATCAAAGCATAGACGACTGAGATTGAAAGATTGTCTACCTTAGTGAATAATATAATGGCGACACCTTCCACCAGTAACACTAAAGAAGTGTCGACACTTAAGCTGAGTCTGCATGATGCTCTTGAAAATATTGAAAAGAGATATCATGATTATGCAGAGCTCAATGCTTTATATGAATTAGAGAAGCAGTATTGTATAGCTTCACAGAAGTTAGATGTTATATCTGCCAAATATAATGAGGCATGTGCAATCTCTAAAAAATTAGAGATTAGGTTGGGAAAACAGGTAATTCCTACTACCGAATCAAAGATCTAACCTATGACACATCACACACATGATAGGACACGATCAGGGAAAGCACGCAACCGTATACTACACATCATCATGCTTTCTTCTACAAGTATCCACAAAAAACATAAAAGTCACATTTCTACACTATAACACCTAGCACCAAAACCTCTGCTATATGCAATTATTATGGAAAACATGGACACATCTCACAGTATTACAGAGTTAGAAAACTAGTAGACATAAATGTATATACTTGGATACCAAAGACTAACAAATATGGATCCAAGGTTTGGATACCAAAGTCTTCGCCTCTTGGTGCAGGTGAAGCCTCTTATATCAAGTAGAACCATGGAACATGATCATGATTGCAAAACTACAAATGTCATCTTCTAAGCAATTGCACCAAGTTTGGCTAACATGTTAAACGATTATTCTTAAATAGTTTTATCTATAGAATCTAGGATATTTTTAATTAATTTTTTACTACTAGTTCTCATTGATATTCTTTAGTTGTTATTTAGTTAAATCAATGTGACATGTGATACTAGCATGCTTAGTTTAATTCCCTTATAATCTAGCATGACTAGTTGTTTAGTTCACACTATGTAGACATCTACTTGTTTTCTATTAGTATGACACATTTTTATATGCATGTTATTTTTTGAATCCTTACTTACAAAGCATGATATCACTCTAGTCCATAAGATTTAAGTTTATTTTTCTCATTTATTAGTGCACACTTTTATATATATCTTTTACATCACTATAGGGCACTATGAAAGTTTATTTTTAAATATTTTCTTATATTTGGTTCTCTTATATAGATATTAATGATAATACCAATTGTTCCTACAATTGGTAACAGAGCTGGTTCTTATGTGTAATTTTTCTTGTTGAGAAATAGGGATTATGGATTCTGATGTTGTATGAAAATATTGCATAATTTCTTTAAAAAATATGTCTTTTAAGTAGAGATTATTTTTGGTACAAGCCGAAAGGGTCCTTTTGTCATACAGGCACAAATAGCTTGAAGCGACATAGTAATTCAAGTGTCTTTGAACCGCCGCTAGCTGGGATCCGGCCCCTGCAGCTAACGCCAGGCTCGTATCAGTACGGTTATATAATTACACTTGTATATACAACTTTCATTCTTAAGTATCAGATGATTAGAAGGCTCATATCATTATTAAGTTTTAAATAATTAGAAGGTCACGATAATAGATCTAGAGTTGAGGGAAGGATGAGTAATTCAAGATGAAGATGATGTCACATGGCTTGGTCGATGTCTCAGTAGACTTGTGTATCTAAAACTTTCATGGTCATAGGTGGTATGGCAAACTAAGTGGAATACTCTGTGTCTATCTAACCTCAAATACGAACATTTATTTTTTTGGAATAGGTGAAAAGAAAAGAAAAACTAATTAATAAGACTTCAAGGGAGATGTGTTCGAATACAAGTATAGGATTCAAGGTGATTGAATAGTTCAAAATGGAGTTGTCAAGGCAGTTGCAGTTGAGATCCTATTTGGTAGATTCATATTCTCTTGCTCGTATCAATATAATTATGTAAACAATATGATATGCTTGGACCTGTCAGGGCAAATATTTGTATTAATAAGCTAAGTCAACTATATCTCAACCCATATAGAATAGTCATATGAAGAGTGAACCAAGTGCACTAGGTTGATCAGACCATAATGTACCGGTCCTTGTTAGACAATATGTTAGTGGGTGCCCACAATAAAACATATGTCTAAACAAGCTCGATAAAAGAATAAGCTTGCAAAACTAGGCTGTAATAACAACATTGGTCAACATAGTCCAAAATATAAGCACGTGAGACTATGATAAAAGAAAGTATAAATAGTTCAAATTCAACCAAATCTAAGACTCGTTCGATGTTCGTGCCTTTATAGTTGTTCTACTATCTTCTTGTCTAAGGTTTTAGTCGACCAAATGGGTTAGGGTCCTATAAACTCTATAATCTAGGTAACCCTATTAGTATCCCCTTTAATGGGTCATAAGGACAAAAGGGAATGTAAGGTTGTGAGGCATTCTACCCAACTTACAAGTGTTTAACTAATAGTATGATTGAATAATAGAGCATATATACCTAGTGCAAGTTATCTTCCTAACCTCTATCAAGCACGAAAGAAAAGATAAGATTTACGGTAGAAAGGGATCAAGCAAGATGCAAATCAAGGCCGTCAAGCAAGAGTTCGAACATTGAATCAAGAGAGGAGATCAAGCGTGTATAAGATCCTAGAATCTAGTCCTATATGCCGGCTTGATTTGTACAGCTATGTAACCAAATAATTTATTTGTTGATCTGTATGGGCTACACAAAAACATGTAATACTCCAGTCCCAAAGTATGTAGGACGAGAAAACGTACATGCCAGCCGTATATAATATATATAATCTGTAAAAATAGTATAACCACGAAACTAATCTTTTCCATAAAATAAAAGAAATAAGATATTATAAATCAAATATGAATTGTCATTGTATATGTTATTGATGGAGACAAATCCATGCCAACTTTAGAAGAAGGAAGTAACAAAATAAGGATACAAACGACAAGGATGATCAAGAGTATGTCATCTTCCATAGGAAGGAGAAGACCACGATCTTGGCGAAATTCCTGCAAAAAGTAAAGAAAATACACACACCTGGAGAGATCACCAGGTCCTTAGAGGGACGAAAAAGATACAGAAACATCATATATAACTGAATATAAACTGCTCAATAATAAGTTAATCGGATCATAACATGGTCCAAACTCCATCCTTTTTTATTGCTATGCTTTGAAGAAACTCCAAGGTCGCTACGGTTGAGAAGCTTTTGGTTTAAACACTCCTTAATTTCTGCCGTTTTGTGGGGCTCGAGAAGTGACAACTTTGACTAAGACTTAGTCAAGAAGCCTCATAAATGATTCATTGTGATGGGTACGAGGTTCATCCAATTAACTCGAGCTTTGACTAGATGCCACTAGGCATGTGGCTTTGACCATACAACCTATAAATTGGGCTATTTTTAGGGCATAACTCATTCGTGCATCCATTCCCCCTTCATGTTGGAGATAATGCTGTACTTCGATGACTATGAGTATTCTCCTTGGTGAGCTTAGCAGAACTTGTGCCAGTCGGGGCTAGGCTGCAGAACTCTTTGTTTAGAGAAGTAGCAAGCATATGAAGGAGTCTTTAAGAAGAACTCTGTAGACTATGGACAGAGTTGTCCCTATTTATGCACCATACTAGCTGTGCTTTTGTCTGAGACAATGCTGAGTGCCAAGATGTTGAATAGGGCCTTGAAATTATTGCATTCCTATCCTGTCCATTCGATGTTTAGGAGCTGCGCCAAGAAAAGGCACTTTTATTCGCCTATTGTAGGGCATCGAGAAAAGGAACTTTTCTGGCATACATTGTAAAATGCTTGTTAGGCTGCACTTTTGTACGTTGTGCTTTTGTATACTGTGCTTTTGTATGCGGTAGTTAGATAGCTTTATTTTTGTAATCATGAACATGAAGAATCTGTAATGGACTTCCAATGTTTTATAATCGTGATTTTTAATAAAGAATCTCCTTTATGTACTTTTGTACTGCACTTTTATCAATGTTGTCTGTCTGAATGTGCGCAGTTTCTGGGATTTTGATTTCTTTTGTAGGTGCTGCACTTTTGCTTTTCATGCCTACATATGTAACAAATAATTTATTTTGACCTGAATGGGCCAATACAAAAACATGTAATGCTCCATTCCCAAAATACGTAGGACTAGAAAACGTACATGCCAGTCGTATAATAAATGCGTAAACTATAAATACGTATAACCACGACAAGCTAATCTCATACATAAAATAAAATAATAAGATATTATAAATCAAATATGAATGTCATTATACAAGTTGTTGGATGGAGAAAATCCACTACCACTTTAAAAGAAGGAAAGAACAAAATAAGGAGTGCAAGCAGCAAGAATAATCCAAGAGTATGCCATCTTCGACATGAAGGAGAAGACCAAGATCTTGGCTGGAATCCTATAAAAAGTTAAAAATACACACACCCGGAGAGATCACTAGGTCCTCAGAGGACATAATAAGGTATAGAAAATATGCCATATAATGAATATAAGCTGTTCACTAATATCAATCGGATTGTAACATAGTTCAATACTCCATCCTTGAATTAGTGTACTATCTCCCCAACCAAACAAGGACAGAAGATGGCACCTGATCCATGATGAAGTATCTTTTCATGTCATAAAATTTGATATAGTATCTGCACCCAATAAGGTTCAGTATTTATCATCGAAACGTGAATCACACCCCACAACCAAATAAGGACAAGGTGTGGCACACTAATTCGTGATAAAATACTGTTCTAAGCTGCTGCGATCGGGTATAAGTACATAAAACAAATGTACTTATACCTAAACGGATAAGGTAGCCTAATCAGTCTATGTAAATGCAAAACTAGGATCACATAGTCCCTTCTTGTGCACCAGGGACCTCAAAGCATAATCGTTCCTCGAACGTCAGTAGCCATCAGCAAAATAAAGGGGTCATCAACCCGTATTCCCGGTGGAGCGTACGGTCACAAAGGTAATGTACATGGTAGCCCATATGTTATGGAATTGTCCTCCCCACCCCATGCCTATATATGTTGTAACCACAACACTATTAACTGCTAAGTCAACTAATCATACAAATACTATTATCAGTAAAATTCTATCGCACGGCTTATACGTGTTGTTTGCCACCCAATACGTAAGGCCGAGATCTATATGTGACTCACGACTTTATGGCACACATGTGTCAAGGCCAATGAATGTAGCACAAACAAAGGCATTTTTACTTCTAGGTCAAATGTGCATAGAAATAATGAATTGTGAAAACATGATTAAACAGTAAATTTGCATCTAAGAACAATATGGAAGAACAACTTTATATTTGCAGAAAGTGAATAATAAATTATATGCATGCAATATGATAAGCTAAGTAATATGATAAGCTAAGTAATATGATAAGCTAAGTAATAAATAGCAATAGCAAGGTATCTTGCCCGGTAGTGATGCCTGATGGATATATGATCACGTTGGCACAGAATTGACTTTGGTGTTACAAATTTATAAGATGGCCTCCGATGATGGCACAGACTGTTCCATCGAGTCCAAAACAGTAAAATTAGCTAGGGTTGACATATGAAAGTCCAGTTTCACAGGAGAATGTGGAATACGATTAGCAATGATCAGCCGCGATAATCCTGGTATTTTGTGGAGAAAATACTTATTCTATTTTTAGAAAACTATTTATAATACCTAAAAAATATTTTTTTTCGTAAATACTTAAAAAATATATTATATATATATCTATATATATTATATATATCTATATA
>JANAVB010043419.1:11383806-11509641 GCA_029216955.1 Iris pallida | reverse complement strand
ATATATATATATATATATAATATCATATATATATAATATTATATATAATATATATATAATATATATATATATATATATATATATTATATAGATATACATCTTACTAGTCAAAATATGTCTTTATATAAATACAAACATTTAGGTTAAAACCCTAAGTTTGTCAAAATTGAATTTTTGGTAGGACTATATTTTGAAATAGATATAATATAACAATGTATTTTAGGGTTCTACACCCAATTGAAATTGAATATTGCTAAGCCCAAACAAAAAATTATATTTAGTTTTACAAAATACATCATATAAAAATTAATGTACTATACTTAATAACAATAATGATACTAGAAATGAATACTTTTTTTTTCTTAAATAATAGTAATAATAATATAAAAAATAAGATAAAAAATAATTATAAATTTAACACAGCAATACATAGATGTTGCTCTCCTATTCTTTTGTGAAGAGACAAAAAATAAAAACGAAAGAAATCATAAGTGAAAGAGAGATGAAAGGTGGTGAGAGAGGGTTTGAGAAGAATGGCAGGGATGAGTACCTAGCAGGTTCGTCGGAGGCACGGCGGTGCTCGGACACGAGCGTAGGGCTGCGGGGCAGCGACATGGAAGACTGGAGGCGTCGGGGCTCGATGAAGCTGGGTCGGGGAGATCTCAACGAGATTGGCGGTGCGGAGCTTGACGCTGGCCAGCGTAGAGCTCGCAGGGCTTTGGCTCACCGGAAAGAGGAGGTAGCCGAAGATCTGGCGGCGCGAGACTCTCAATGCCTAGGCACGGGTGGCGACGAAGTCGACGGCTTCTCGAAGAGGTTCAGATCTACGGTTGGGGCAGCTGGGGTTTTTGGCACAGGGCTCAAGACGGCGGAGGAAGGTGAACGGGGCGAGCGGTGGAGCTCAGCTTGCCATTGGCGGCACGACGGCTCGAGGAAGGTTAGGTTAGGGTTAAGGCTTACGATTTCTTCTATACTATTGGGGTTTTGTGTCAGAGTGTCGGACGCTGGGGTATGGATTTGGTGGTCGTGAGGAGTTGAAGGAGGGGTCGGAGGCAGTTATAGTCAGTGCCGCCCAACGGTGGTGGATTGGTCGGGATCAAGGTTTGGTGAATGGAGTTGGCAGTGGTGGTTATTGCTGATGTGGGGGGATTCCATAGTGGTGACGGTGGTGTTGGTTGCTAGAGTAGGTGGAGGAGAACTGGTGGCGGCGGTAGCCGTCGGGACTCTAGCGAGGTGACCAGATAGCTAGGTTTAGGGTTAGGGTTAGATTTAGGGTTTCGATAATTTGGGTGTGTGGATGTATCATGCGCGACACAAGGAGCTTATGTCCAGCATGTCAGACACGAAGGAGACAGACTTGGATGTATATGTAAAAATACATTATGGTGGAAAGACACCAGGGGTCGGATGGAGGCCAGCACACGCTGACACAAGGAGGTTGATACGGACACGATGTACAGACACATTAGTGGAGAAAATTTAGGAGAATTTTTTTTGAAAGAAAACATGTGACTCGAGTAATGCTATTCGTATTCTAAATTGTTCCTCCAATACATCCCTCCTTATGTGGCAGCTGACGTGGTATGTTAATTAATATTATGTGTGATCTGACATGGCCGATGACATGGCAAATTTTAACCCAAAAGTAATTTCAATTTGTCCATGTTAATTTAACGTTAATATAATTAATGTTAATTAATGTTAATATTAATTAATATTAATATTAATTAATGTTAATATTAATGTTAATATTAATTTTAATGTTAATGTTAATTTAGTATTATTGTTAATGAACGTTAAAATTAATTTTAATGTTAATACTAACATTAATTTTAATGTTCATTTTATGTTAATTTTAATTTTTTTATAAAATTTGTCACGTCAACTGCCAAATCAATATGTCACGTCGGCTGCCACGTAAGGAGGGACGATTTGGAGGTACAATTTAGAGGGACAAATAGCAATATTCCTCCTATAAATATGGTGGAGAAGTGATAATTAGATAAAGATTAGGTCAGTTTAAACCCCTATTAGATAAATCTCACATTTATTTAAATCAATCTAAAATTAGTTACATAAAAATCCAATCCCAATTTAAGTCATGATATTTAAAAATAAATAATTTAAATACATTTTTATAATTTAAAGATAATTCCAAAGAATTTTTCTAAAATCAAATCTTTTTCAAATACATGAATTTATTTCATGTACATTACATGCAAAAATAGTATATAATATTTATAAAAGAAACATTATTACTAAATTATTACCTATATTTATATAACAATAAGATAGCCTTTATAACAGGAATAAAGTTTGATTAAAATCTAGTATGACACATTTTAATAAAAAAAACAAAACATTTACCATAATGATTTTAAATCAAAATATGTTTCCTATATTTACTAAAAACATAAAATAAATTTTTTCTAAAATAATTAAACATTTTGTATTTACGTACTCATACTCGCCGTATAAATAACAAAATAAAATAAAATAGAAATAAAATAATAAAAAATTATGATGAAATTTAGGGGACTTACACTATCAATTTTGACCAATTTTAAATGTCTTATTCTATCTTCTAAATATACTATATTGGTATTTTATTTAAAATTCTTTGTTGTTCTCTTTCAAAACTACAATATATTTTCCAACAGATTGTGTTTTGAATGTATTCTTGAATTTCTAGTTGGTAAACTACTTATTGTTTGATTTCAGATTTTTAAGTTCGACCAACTATATTGTGTTTTAACAAGTTCTTCTACTTTAGTTGTGCAATTTTCTAAACTTGTCGTTATATTGTTCTCCTATTCTGATCTTTGATCATTATTATTTATGCCTTCCTCGCTCCTACTAGCATTATATCTTATTATCTTTTTTTCTTATGATATGTGCTTATTAGTGAAATATGCTTCCATTATATATGTATCTTAAACTTAGCTGATTTGCCATTACAAAAAAGAGAGGAGATTGTTAGCTCAATGATTGTACCATATTTTTAAATATGGCTAATCAAATTAAGTTTAACAATACAATATCACTATAAGTCATACAATTACTATCATATTATTTACTAAACTTAGCATTGTCCAAATATGTATTAAATGTTATCTTATTTGCAATTATATAATGTATTATTCGTCTAACATGTTTTGCAGATAAGTAGTAAGTAAAATTGAACTTGGACATATGCAATAAAATTTTTATGACGGGTCAAAAACGACATTATAGTAGAAGATTGCTCTGAACCGCCCAACAACATCTCCGGGGTGTCATACTCGGGTGGTCCGCTTCCCGGTCAGCGGACAGGAGTGTTGTAGGGTTTCGTGGGCGAAGCCGCCAAAATATATACAGATTTTTAGATTTGTTTATCTTTGGACAACTGGCTAAAAAAAGGCACAATCAAACTATTGATTTTTATAATTTATTTTGTATTTGGCACTTGGCTTAGCTTTTTATAAACTCCGCCAAAAACCTACAAAAAGCCTAATCCAATTTTCAAATCATGTTCAGTCCACAAACCACGAGTCCAATTACAAAAAAAAACCAAATCTATTTTCTTCTACACTTTGACCAAACTGATCATAGGGCTACCGTACTCAGACCAAGTTCTGTCTGAACTCGGACTGAACTCGGCCACCCTGACCTAGTATTCCATTGGATTAGGTCATCTTGTAGACTCAGCTCCAAAGTTCAATCCTTGACGTTAGGGAACCGAACTCTGCTCGAGTTTGGTCTCCAAAAATACTATAAATGGAGTTGAGTTTTACATTCTTTTCGTCGCATCCCAGCTCATTCTCTCTTCTTTCTTCTAAGTGTTCTCTGAGCTTTTTACTTTCAAATCAAAGCCTTTACGACTCTTAGCCAAAACCAATGCCAGTTTTGGTTCGGTCTAGAAGTTTGATCGAGCTGTAAAGAATGCTTGAAAACCAATTCGTCTTTATCCAATTTCTGAAGTCGGCAAGTCCTTCGGATCAAAGGCTTAGGGATGTGAAGGAGTGCTCTTCGGACTAAAGCACGTGTTGTATGGTGTTTCAAGCACTACGGATTCAAAGCTTGTGTTTCACTGTATACTGGATTCAACATCAAGCAAAGTACTCGAGACTGGACTAGTCCTCTCAGAGAAAAACTAGTATGAATCCTAGTGTTTGAGTATGCTTTTTCTAATCTCCTTACTTTACATATTTACTTAAATATTAACTGCATCATATTAATTTTTTACTGCCATATAAACTTTTTAAGTGGTGATTATAATTCTTCTGCATACACACACACTCTATTCACCCCCTTTAGAGGTGCTCAACGTCCTTTGAAAGACCCAACTCCCGAGGAAATAAGGATGATGCTAGAGTTGACAAAGTCAAATGTTTCCATTGGTCATTTTGTTTCTATTTTACTTTTTAGTACCATTCACAACTAAACAACTCCGGTCTATCATAAACCACTTGCTGATCACTTATTAATTATCCATCCCCAACATTCATTCTCCCCAATGTTTGGACCACACTCTTTATCACGATATGGATTTTAATTACGAGTTAGATTAGCTCCTAGATATTTGAGATTAAAGAAATTAGAGTGCAAGGCTACTCATGTTAATAAATTGGATAGATGAATGGATTAGCTTGACACCAAGAAGATCATCATCATCAACTTGTGCGCAAAACAATCAAGCATGCATATCCGAGAACGTTAATGGCACAGTTCAATGTATGTGACACAAAGTACGTAAGATTAATAGTTAGACAAAGAATTGTAACACGAAGCTTATTTAGGGGGAGAGGTCCATGACGTCCTCATTGTTTATTGTTCCCAAGCAAATTAAGCACTAGTTAATTAAGTCGCTATAGCACACGAGGATTAATTACTAACATGATCCTTCTGAAAAAGAAGTATAGAACTTTACACAAATGTCAAAATCATATGTGTGCACCCTTAATTAGCTTGCCAACGATTTGAGTCTGACCCGTTGACCATGTAATGAACTCAACCATCTGTCACGTTTAAAAGAGTAGTAGCCCATTCTCGCAAAATATAATCTAAACCTCTCCCGGCCCAACGTAACATTCTACTCTAGTTGCCTACCAAAATCCAAATGGACAACAAGTGCACTACTAGGGGGTGCTCGCTACTTGGTGTATGGGACAAAGGGGGGAGGTGCTAGATTTTGATTACTTAATTTGTTTACGTTCATGTCTTTGTTTATTTAGTTCTTTACTAAAAAAAATCAGGTCAAATTATAACCAGTATGAATAAAAATGAGACTCTTCCAAGTAATTTACGAATAAGCCCATTTCATTAAAGATGAGAATATTAGTTTGTTAAATGAATTGAACATCAATTAATGAGCCATGCACTTCTTTTATTATAGGAACAACTGAGTAAAAAAAATCAAACAATTTCTGACGTTGATGCATGTATGAAGAATTAACATTTTATTAGTTTAAGTCTATATTTCCTGTTCCCATTGGAGCTTTCAAAAAAAGTACATTAGTTCGATGGAACGGTGTAACCTGCGCAACATGAAAATAGCATCAGCAAAGTCTATCGTAACATAGAATAAATTTATAAATTGCATTGACTAAAAATTATCATAGTATAGTGAAAAGAGAGACATTGTTTGTATAATTGTATAGTTTAGAATAACCTAACTTCAGTATTGCTAATATGATTTTCTGACATTTTTGTTTGGTTAAGATTGACGTACTTGTGTCATTATGATGATTAAAGTCTCGAGAGTTTTCTATCAATTCATAGAAGAAACTATAATATTTTCAATATGTCATGTATATGATTTGTGCTTAAGATCAAATTTAACAAATAATTAATATAAAAGATACTGAGATTATGTAGTATAATTCAATTGGGAGATGTTTTTGGATTAAAACAATTTTAGAAATGTATGGTTTAGTTAAAGCAAATTATAGGTCAAATGCCTGTTGGAATAATACATATATTTAACCCTCAACCTTCCGCATAATTTAGAGCTTTAGTTCAATAGTAGAAAAGTTAACGTTATATTGGAGCAGCATAGACTCCATTAATCCTCCTACAAGTATTTTCGGCAAATTTTGCCAACTGTACAAAATTTTGAAATCCAACACTCTCTCCTCAATATACGGAGGCATATTGGAATAATATGGATATTTAAGCTTTAACCTCACAACTATAGAGTTTCAATACAACACAACATAGAGAACTTTAAAAATGTGCACCGCTAGATGAGGGGGACTCTCTCGATGTGATCAACTTCCCCGACGAGGCTTTGTATGACTAAGGGGTCCTAGATTTTTATTGCTTTGTTTTCTAAGGCTTAGTTTACCTCTTTTTTTCAATGTTCAATCCCAATTTATGAATAAAAATATGATTATATTAATAAGCTATGTATAAAAAGGAGTTTTTCCAAAAGAAAAAAAAAAACTGGAATTGAATCGTACCAATGCTAAGTTATGAAAACATGAATAGTCACTTGATCTAAAACAATTGGACAACTAGATCATCCTAGTAAGAATTCAACACTTTCTAGTGTTTGATGCACATCCAAACAATTAATATATTACTAGTCCAAACCACTTTTATATGTTGCTAATATAAGTGTCCGTCCATTTATATAAATAAGTGTGTGCATAATATATATATATATATATATATATATATATATATATATATATATATATATATATATATATATATATATATTTTATTTATATATATATATATATATATATATATAAACATACTATATATATATATATATGTATATATATATAAATAAAATATATATATATATATATATATATATATATATATATATATATATATATATATATATATATATACACACACGCGTGCGCGTTAATAAGATACATTTTTGTTAAGTCATTAAAGTATAACTATAATATTGAGAAAATCTAATCAAAGTTTTTATTTTATCCTAATGTAATATCGCTACATATTTAGGACCATATTAGAAGATATCTAAGTTTAATTAATATATAAATTAATATGGCAATTAGAAAAAATAACTATTACCAACGTTTAGCAAACTTACTTCCACATTTGGTTCCACTTGCGAGGGGTTTGTCACACTTTTTGGTGACGTAGACAACTTTCTCCATGCTAATTCTTGCTTCAAGTGCAGGTGTAACATGCCTGCAGGCGCATGTAAAGTTTGCACGACCTATAGCTTCACAACATTGAGATGAAGGCTCGGTTGTTGGGATTGGTATTAAGACAAACTTGTGGCACTGAAGTACTAGATCATTATGATAGCTAGTATTGCAGTCTTCTGATACCACAAGCTCCCCTGTTAGTACAATTGCAAGAACAAAGATGGTCATAGTGAATGAGAACATGTTAGCCTTCGCCATCTCTCTCTCTCTCTTGTTGGACCCCTCTCACTAGATATGGTAGTTGTTTTGTTTTCAAATTACATACAATAAAGATGTATATATAGGAAAATCTTCAAAGATATGTGAAGAAAGATTCATTAAAGACACGTTATCTTGGATTTAATATATTAAAAGTTGGAGTTTGGAGTAGTGTCTTAGAAACATAAATATAACTAACTTAAATAACATTCAAAGTTATTAACTTCAGTCAAATATATTTAGATACTCTTAAAGTGCTTTCAGTTATTTTAAAAGAGCATGAACTTTTGATTTTGATGATGACAACTTGTTTATAAATGTGGGAGATGGATCTTCCCCACACTCCATTAAGTGTTACTTTCTTTTCCTTTGTTGTTGAAATTACAGTTTGATAAGGATAGTTGAAACATATTCAATTCTCCTAGTACAGTTTCTTATAATAACTAAGATTGTCTTAGAAAATCCTAAAAGTAAAACATAGTACTTCTTTCAAACAACTGTACCTTTCTAATTTCTAATGTAAATTGGTAGTTAGTCCCATATATGAATGAGCTGTGAATGATATAAGTTGCACTAAGAGGATACCTATTATAATTTTAAGTAGTATCAGAGGGCGTATCCCAAGTAGCTTTTATAGGGTGTCTGACACTGACTATGGACATGAAGGATCCATCGCCCAGAAATAGATCCAGTCTGCAAATTAATAGAATATGTTTCCCCATAAATCTTACCTCAATTTTAAAAAAAGATTTGTATCTGATTTTATATATAATTAACATATATGAAGTATACTCGGGCAAAATTTTATGCTGAACAAATATGATACGAACTGTATGTAGAGAACTAGGATGCAACCTGTAAATTATATGGGTAGGGCTCAGATACAGACCGTAAGAAATATAGGACTGAGGCTAGAACTACGTGGGCCTTACCCAACCCAACCAGATATCAATCCTAATTATAAATGGATTTTTGATTTATTCTTTAACAATTTATCCATCAGATTCAAGAACTTTGATGCTCTTTTATTAAAATAAATCAAGTAGACATAAAAATATTATCCCAACTCAAGTGAACAATGTCCATCTTACTATATACATATAGTTACAAATTATTTTAGTCAAGTGCATTCCAAAAACGTAAATGTGTCGCAGTTAGTTGTAACTAATTATTGTATGATTTTGCCAACAAATAATAGACATATATTTATCTCTTTGTAATCTTGTAAATAAACTATTGTATCCGTATCTTAATTATATCAAACTATTATAAATAGCAGCTTACGGAGAATCCTAGATGGGTTCAGGTATTAGATAACTTATCTCTTCATCTTTCTCAAATCTCTAAGTCAAGAAATTGAATAAAATATTTTATCAACACGTCGGGGGAGGAGATAGGTCCAAACATGCATAATACAACCCTAAAGAGCCTAACCCTACATAATACAACCCTATAGAGCCGAACACTATGATATTTAAGTCTACGGAACCTAGCCCCGCGGAACTAGGTTAACAGAGCCTAGCTTCGATGCTAACAGTTTTCACGAAGAAAACATAGTACTGATGTCTAGTCTTGTGTAGCATAGCTCCGCTACTAGAAATTTGCTCGAAACAAACTTAGTATCGTAAGCCTAGCTCTGATACTAGCAGTTTGCTCGAAGCAAACTTAGCACTGAGGTCAAGCCCACAAACACTAGTTCTGCTCCTAGTAGTTTCCATATTCAAACTTACTGTTAAGGCCTAAACTACTGCCAAATTTGGTGTAGAGGACTAGCCTCGCGGGGCTAAGCCCTGTTGTCAAGATTTTACAAGAAGAAAAATTGGCAGAGGTATAATCCCGTCCTGGCAACCTTTCATATAGTGCCCCTCTCCTAGCAGGGGCTCTGTGTGGACTTGTAGTTTGAATAACCAGTTAGAATCAAATTATTAAGGGGAAATCCTTTGGGTATCGATTGACCAGGATAAAGTGAATTGAGGCCCTTCTAATCTACAGACCGACTTCTTTGGATTTGTGTCTAAAATTTAGTGAATCGTGTCTTTGAGAATGAAATCTATATAAGAATCTATTCTTTGGATTTTTTTTCTTTGAATGCTTTTCGATATTGGATTTGTTGGATTAATTGTGTTTGTTACTTTCGATGGATAATTTTCATTGTTTATATTCTTCAATTTTCGCATTCATATCAAATTTTGAGAGAAAGAGAGGAAGAAACAAGGAAGAGTATTGTACCTCTATGGTGCAATTGTAGATGAATGTGTACGAATTTATTTTTCTCTCGATAAATTTCAATTGCATGTTGTTTTTATTCTTCTCTCCATTACTCCATGCCTTAAGTAAAAAAAAAAACTACTTCATTTCCTTCGTTATGTCCCTAGATCAATGATGCCTTAACAAGAAAGAACCATGATAAAAAAGAGTATAACTGTATTGTTGTTAGCTTGCTATATAGAGATGTGTTACTTTATACTGTTATTATAAATAATTGAAATAATGTCTTGTTGATAAGGAAGTGTGATTAACATAAAGTTATACTCTGAGAAATTATAATAAATGGAATTATGGAAAAGGTTTAGGACCATTTGATCGCTAGTTGAGGTAATCCGGGATTAGGAGTATGAAAATTATGAATTGCGGCTAAAGGAATGTGGAATACAAAATCTGAATATGTTGCTAGTTTATTTCAAGTTCCTATTATCATATATATTATATTTTATAAATAAGTTTCCTATGTATGCATGGTCATTGACAACTTAATGCCCCTCTTCTAGCGGCGACGTTATGTTGCTATAGATGTCGAGTTGCTAGCTCAAATAAGAGAAAGGTTATCGGTAGAAGCCCTCTTGGTAGGAAAAAAAGACATTTCAATTAAGGTAAATGGGCAAAACTTTAATTTCTTATTGTTTCAACATTATTAATGAACCCATAAAGAATGGATGCACTAAAAAATATTGAGTTTTAGCGACAGATGCTTCCGTTGCTAAAACGTCTATTTACGTTGCTATTTACGTTTAACGACGGATTAGCGACGGACTTGTGGTGTCACTAGATAAAATGTCGCTGCCAAAATTTCATCGCTAGAGTGACGAATTAGCTACGGATTTTGCGACATATATGTAGCGACAGATTAACGACGTATATTTTTCGCTGACCCTGGTGACGACTTAGCGACATATGAGCGACGGACACTATGAGCCTATTTTTACCAAATTTTTTAGTTACTAACGGATAGTTTGTCCCTAACTCCTCGCTACGAGCAATGACTTACCAACAAAATTAGTTCTAATATATGTTTGGCACTTTTCTGGTGCCACACAACACGTTAGCGACGGATTGCCCTTCGCTAATCTGTCGCTAACCTGAGAATTTTTCAGATTTTTGTTGCTAATCTGTTGCTAGTCCGTCGCTAAGGTTTATATTTTTTCCAGCTTTAATTTTCCCTGCAATAATAATACCGACCATAATACAAATATATAATAGAAACTACCATAATACAGAATATATAATATAAATAAACACACATATACACACATATATAATAGAAACTGTCACTATCCATCATCGTATAATATAATGTCAAACACATACAAACTAACAAGTTAACAGATACAGGTCAACAGATATAAAAATTAACAAGTTAATTATCTGACACAAACAAAAAGTAAAAAAGCCAAAAATAATCAACTGGAATGTGGGGGTGGCGGCGGCGGTGGATGTCAGCTCACCAATTATTGCATCATTACTATGTTGATGATTTATTGTAACTCCTGAAATCAATAACGGTCGGAGCATAAGCCGAAGACGAAGCTGTAGTAAACGCTGGAGCTGGAGTAGACAAAGCATCTGGAGGAGGAGTAGGAGTGGTAGCAGCAGCCAGAGTGGTGATAGGACGATGAGACTCGCTCAGTTCTTTTATCTTCCTCTATAGGTCGTGCTAAATCTGAATGACTACTCCAAACTAAGGGAGCTAGACGGATCTCCACCGGCACCCGGCTATGACGATGCAAGTGGTGTTGGAGAATGAGCTCTATAGTAAATAGATGGATGTGATGCCAACGATCATATGTCGTATATACTGTCGCCTTTTCCTCTCCCGACAACTTGAATCCACAGATCGTTCCTCCCATATGGCATAAGAGGCTGAGTATTCGAAGCCTCCTGAGCACCCCCCCCCAAGAACTTGACTCTCAAGTGTCTCATAGTCTCCTATATTATATGTATAAATAAGTTTAGAGTTTGAATCATAGTTTACAGTATCGGCCGATACCAATTTGATTCGACCGATACCAATACGGTTTGACATATCCCGATCCGATATCGATCGATACCCTATACTGACCGATACCGACATTGAAGGTCTCTTTTCGATCAATTCCACATAAAAAATTGAACGAAAAAGCCTAGTTAGCAAGGTGTAAAAGCATAGTAAGGTTATAAACTATTAAGAAAACCATCGTATGTAAATCAATCAGTAAGGGTGGATACTATGTCATTCAATTTTAAAATTATTAAGAAACAAAACTGGAAATACTTCTACAAACTCACGTATGCTTTATAATCAAAACTTATATTTTCCATCCTATTGATAACTTATTTGAAAATATTTTATTAAAAAAAGTTACATATGCCTTGGCTGCCCGGTTATCTACGAACTATCATTCCTTCTTGCGTTTGTAGGTCCGCTCAAAGAGGTTAGATAAGTCGACGGTATTCATGTCTCCTCCTATCTTGGCGGCCTCCTCGCACTGTAATAAATACAGTAATTAATAACTAAAACATAATATTTAGATAAATCAATAAGGATAAAAATTTAGAATACTCAATATCTGTCGATTATGCTCCGAGTATGGGATAGATCCACCGGTGTGGTGACCACCATTAGCACGGGCCGCCTTCACCTTCTCGCACTTGGCCTTATTTTGGAGTGTCCATCTTCTCCCAAAACTACTTCAGCCACTCCTTGCATTAATCTCACAAAAGTAGAGACAACACCTTCTTGTCATTGATCATATCTCTCAACCTTTTGCTGGCGACGGATTGTAGCACTTCTGAATTGATTCATCTTTATACTTCCGCCACCAGTGCATCTTATGCAAATAAGAAAAAATACACACAAATGAACAAATATTTAAGAAATGTTGTAAACAAGGACAATCTTATACATACCACCAGCATCTCTAACCGAAGAAATCACATATCCGATAGAATGTCATTGAAGCTCAGATGGGGACCATGAAAATGAACTAGCATCAGTTCCTCCAAATCCTTCCAACCTTGACCAAAAAGAACCTGAAAAACACTACTAAAATACAGTGAATTAGCGACGGCCATACCCGTCGCTAATCCGTCGGCAAATCGACTTAGCGACGGATTACCGACAGAATTTAGCTGAAAAAATCTGTCGATAAATAGCCCGTCGCTAAGCTGTCGCCATTCAACAATGTACCGATGGATTGCCGTCATCAAGAATCGTACATTTAGCGACGGCTAGCCAACGGATTTTCATCAAATCAAGTACCAGAAAGTTTCTGATACTACTTCTTTAGTGACGAACAAGTCTATAGGTAATATATCGGTAACCGCATATCAGAGAGTTTCTGATATACAATATTTGCTGCCAATCCGTCGCTGGCCGTCGCTAATACTCGACGACAGAGCGACGAATTGGCGACGGGATATCCGTCGCTTATGCTCTGGAAATCTTCATGTTTCCAGAGCCTTCACGACGGTTAATCCGTTGCTAGGTTGTCACAAGTTAGTCGCTAATGCGGCAACATAGCGATGGCTTAGCGACGGAATATCCGTCGCTTCGGTTCTGGAAATCTTCATAATTCTAGAACCTTGTCGATGGATATTCCGTCGCTAATCCGTCGAGATCCGTCGTTAAATAAAAATTCTCCAGTTAGCGATGGACATTGCGTCACTCAGCCGTCGACTTCGGTCGCTTGGTAGACCCAAGTTCGTCGCTAACTGGAAAAGTTTTCAAATTTTTTTGCATAAAACAGAGCATTCCATGTTCGTACAACATCTGAAACATCGAAACATCACAATATGCATCACACCTCACACAAACCAACAAACCAATATACATCACACACCAAATATACAAATATCTATCACAAATACATCACACAAACCAACATTCATCACACACTAATATCCAAACATCCATCACAAACTAATATCCAAATATCCACCATTATCCCAAACATTTACCAATATCCATGTGACAATATCCGAAATTCAAAAATATTCAATATTTAAAAAAAATTCCAAACTTTCAAATACAATAATATCAATGAGAAGGAGGAGGTGGATCATCCGCTGATTGTAATCCCTGTAGCGCCCGACGAAGATACACCTCCACCATGTGTGCCGACAGGGTATCAAAGACATGGCTTGGAAGTTGGCGTAGCTGCTCTTGCGACATCAAGTCAAGGAGTATCGTCATAGTAGAAGACGGTACCAGAGGGACAACAGGGTCAAAATAAACACCCCCGACGAAAGAACTACCGGGAATATCTGAAGCACCGGGAGCAGAAGTAGATGGACCAGGAGCAGACGAACCAGGAGCAGATGGACCAGGAGCAGTAGATGGTCATTTGCTCCGGCAAGTCCGACACTGTCTCGGTCAGATGTGCAAGCTGTGTCCTCACATCATCGTCTGCTTGGGACGCGACAGGAGAAGACAGGGGCAGTGGAAATCTCAAAACCGACGCCTGCAACGACGCTAGGCAGCCACATCCATAGAGGCACCCTTTCCTAAAGCCGCCGACGGTATCTACGACCATGCCGTCGAAGCGAGCAGCCATAGAAGAGGACGCCTTGGCGACCTTTGTTTTGCCGATATCCTCAGCAGCTGGGGGCTGAACCCATCTAAGGGCCTCTCGACACGCAGCCTATCCAATGAATGTGTTTATACTATAAGTTTTTCTAAGTTATAATCTAAATCCTATGTTTTCCTAAGTTATAGTCTTAATACTAAGTTTGCCTAATTAAGTTAATAATACTTATAATGTTAATAATACTTATAATTCTAACATAAATCTCATAAACGTAAGTACTTACATCAGTCTCCTTGGCCCTCTCGTCGATGAAGCTCCCGTCCTTCCGCCTTTTGTGCATATACTGGAATACATCGTGCATGGTGACCGAGTCTGCCTCTTTTCCCTCCTTTACCGTCTGTTGGGCCTGCATACGAAATATTCGTAGAATTTAATTAACTTCGTATATTATTAGTACCAAATTAGATAGTAGAATGAATTTGCGGTATCTTACCAGATCTGCATGTGTCCCTGCGTGGGGCCTTGATCCGCCAGTATGCAGACCCGCGGCCCGTCGATTCGCCTTCGGTTTCTTCGATTTCTACTTGTACGCAAGATTATCCATCTTCTCCAAGATCTGATCATAATACTCCTGTCGGATCTAATCCTTCTTCGAATGCGCCGAACGAAGGTCATACATCGCATCCCGTATCTTCTTTCCGATGGCGCTTCTGTAGGTCCGACGGATTACCACCTCGCGATGGGGGGCACCAAAACGTCCTCTGACATACAAATTCAATTATCACGTAATTAAAAAAATAGTGGGTTAAAGAGTAATTAATAATTTACCACAAGATATATATATATATATATTTTTATTTTTTTATTTATATATATATATATATATATATATATATATATATATATATATACCCTCATCTCGTCGAGCCAGACGTACTGCAAGACCAGGGGTACCTCAGAAAAATTGAGGTAGGGCCATGGTAGTTATCCCGAATAATGTTCCCTAGAATCCTGACAGCATACCACAGAAAAAACCTACAAAAAAGCAACGACTGGATTGTTAACTTGAATAAATGAAACAAATTTAATAAATTTACTTAAATTTATTTATGATTCACTCGTGGGCCATAGCTCTCGTCGGAACTCGCCTATCGGTCAATCTGGTGGCGTCGGAGGATCTGCGGTTCCGCGTATGAACTCACCAGTAACTAGATGTAACTGAGTCCGGGAGAACTCCGGGGCCCACCGTGCAGTAACTGGTGGATCCGCTGGTGGGACGGATCCGTCAGCGGATGGAGTCGTAGGCCTCGACGAAGGTGCCAATAGCCTCGTGGTAGATCGATGACGAGATGAGTCTGTGCCCGAGGTATTCTCCGGGTCGGGATCGCTAGATGGGGTCAGATCCCAGGAATGCTGAAGGCGACCACGACCACTACCACCATCACCACCATGACTACGCCCACGACCAGGACCACCAGCACCACCACCAGCACCATGACCAGCAGCACCACCACGACGAGTGCTAGCCACCATGACCTATAAATGGAACACATAAACATAATTAACAATGTAGATGTATAAATGAATATAAAACTAAAGTAAAATATATATACTACCAGTAGGGCGGCGAGTGCCGCCGCGACGAAAAGGACTAGGAGTGCCATCTGCAAAAAAAATCATACAAGATGTAGAAAATCATACAATATATATACAACCATGACCTATTTTTAATATATACCGATATTTAATATAATCATCGTTATCGTCTTCATCCTCGTCCTCGGCCTCGTCTTATACTAATCCTCATCGTCGACTTCATCTGTATCCTTATCTTCATCAAGTTCTTCTTTTTCTTCTTCTTCAGCTCAATACTTGGGACAAGATGCCTCTTTCTTCCAAGTTGACAGCTAAGTCTTGAGAAGGAAAAATAAATTATAAAATCTACTTAAATTCTACTTAAATTATATCAATTTTTAATTACCTTTCAAATGGGTACATCCATCGATAATGAACAGATGCACCGATATGGGCTTCGTATGCTAGATGGATCGGTAGATGTTCCATGCTGTCGAAGAAGTCCGGTGGAAATATTTTCTCTAACTTGCAAATTGTTAAGACAATCTTCTCCTCAAGTTCAAGCATATTTTACACCGTCAACTTAGTTAAACAAATATCCCAAAAGAATATAGATAGCTTGGCCAACGGAACCCACATAGCAGAAGGCAACATCTCTCTCAAAGCAATGGGCAGTAATCTTTCTATAAATACGTGGCAGTCTTGACTCTTTATTCCCATTAGCTTGCGTTCATTTAGATCAACTTGTCTAGACAAATTCGATACATAGCCGTCGAAAAATCTTAAAGTAAATATCCACTTGTAGATTATTAATCTACATTCCTTGCTCAATGTTTATTAAGCTATCGGCTTAGTTAATTGTCCACTATCTCCCCTTTGTATCAAGTTTAGATAAGGATGCTTGCATATCTTGGCTATGTCTTGTCTTGCTTTTGGATTGTCCTTCGTCTTTCCTTTAATATCCATGACGGTATTGAAGACAATATTGAACACATTCATTTCGATATGCATGACATCAAGATTATGCCTTATAAGATTATCTTTTCAATAAGGCAAATCCCAGAAGATACTCCGTTTGGTCCAGTTATGGCTTTGTCCGAACCCGTCGACACGATTGTTCGATGGATCTTTCATTACGGTCGACAAATCCTTTTCATCTTCCCAAATATCGTATTCCAACAATCTGGCAAGCGGATGAGAATATTCTTATTTTTTAGCTCTGAACGCATTCCTGTTCTTTCTCCAAGGATGACTCGCGGGCAAAAATTGACGGTGAAAGTCAAAGAAAAAAGTTTTCCTCTATGCTTAAGGCGGAACGCCTTACTATGTTCCATGCATATCGGACAAGATATGGTGCCGTGAGTACTCCATCCCGACAGCATACCGTATGCTAAAAAATTATTGATTGTCCACATCATCGAAGCTCTCATTTGAATGTTCTGTTTCCTAGAAATATCATAGGTCACGATGCCGATCTCCCACAGCTATTTCAGCTCATCCACCAACGGCTGTAAATATATATCGATGTTCTTCGTCAGATTTTTGGGACCGGATATGATAGTGTTTGCAAAAACAAAATTTGTTTATTCCAAACTTGTAAAAGAGTATAAAGTATAATGAATTCTGGGGAAGTAAAACTTTAGGAATCTGATCAGAATACGATCACTTTATCCCTTGGACTATGTGAACTTGAAGACTGTAGCTTCTAGAGAACGCAGCAGCAATTTTTTAAGAGTTCTTGATCTCTGTCTGTATATATCTCTGATAATGATTGGAAACTCTATTTATAGAGTTCTTGAAATAACTGTTTTAGGAGTTATTCTGATGGTGCGTGGAGCTGGATTGCGCCACATTGAGTTGCGCTAACCTCCTGTTGCGCCAACTTTCATTCAGTTGTCAATCGTGTACTAACTGTATTTAGACGCGTGGTATCATATGATTGAGATGCGCGTGGTCGTGTACAGGATAGTAGATACGTATTGAGAGATTAGTGGCATGTGCGCCACTTCATCCTGCTTTAGAATGTAATTTATCTCAACTTTATCAGGTTGTGCGAGCTTCAGTCAACAAGTCAAACTGCGCTTGATTTGGGCTGATCCTATACACGTGGCAGCTTCTGAGCAAAAGTCATTCAGGTTGTGCCTAGGTGCAACTAAGGATTTTGTTTAGATTGTGCCTGGGCGCAACTCTCGAAGCGTACAGTACAGCTGTCTACCAACTCTCCTTGAGCGGCACAATTCACGGGATTCGAAGAGATTTTACTCGTTCACTGTTGTGTCAGTCGTCAGTGTTGTCAGGTAATGATGACCATTAAGTGTCAGATGCCACGTAGATTTTGGCGCAACAAGACTGGACGTAGTCTGATATTAGGTGCAACCTGATCAATGGCGCATCTTGTTCTCTGGGCTTCAAATTAGCGGCACAACTTGATCTTTGGTGCACAACTTGATCACTGATTAGTATATTCAGGGCGCAACTTAATTTTTAGGCCCTACAAGACCCCCTTCAAAGTTTTCAAAACTTAAAAATATTACAAAGTTTTGAAATACTTTGAATTTAGAAAAGTTTTGACTAAGCCAAGTTACGCCAATCTCGTGCAATCTGTTATGACCATATTCGATTTATCATGCATAATTCAGGATGACTGTTAGGATTCTGACTTTCTGGCTATAAATAATCTCCGTTTACTTCACTATGATTCTTTACTTTTACTTTTAATCTTCTGAGAAAATTTCTGCAACTTTCTTCTTCGACCATCTTTTTGACATCATGGCCCTAAAAAGGACTGCTGCTGACAAGGGAAAGGCCATCTCCACCCCTTCAACTCGTGTTCTACCTACCCATGTGCCACAATATGTGTCGCCTTCGTCTTGTCGAGAGATAGCTAATCCAGAATGGAAGGTGATTAAGGACGAGCCGAATCAATTTGTGATTTCATCAATGATTGATTTGTGCCCCCTCTTTTTAGAGTGTGGTGCATTATAAACTTTGTGCCACCCCTTCTTAGGGTGTGGTCGCCCTTTCCTTGAACGATGTTCGTTTTTACGAACCGTGTTACGTATACTGTTGCGCTTAGTAAAAAAAGTGGCGCAACCTGAGGTGTTGCGCAACTTGAGTTTCGTGCAACATGGCATGTGGAGCAACTTGGGTTATCGCGCAACTCAATATATCGCGCAAGTCTCGTGCAATACGTCTCGTGGCGCAACTCAAAAATTCTGTGTAATTCAATAAATCATACATCTTCGATTTTGTTTCTAATTTTTGTTTTTGCATCTCTCTGCAGTTAATCTCAGGGAGGACCCGGATGCAGAAAAGTTTGCTTCAACATTTAATGTCCCAGAATATAGAGAGAATTTGTCTCACGTCACTTTTCCTCATTACGATGGTCCTGAAGCACGAAGAACTCTGCTAATAGATCAGGATAATCAAACCCTTTTGAACTTGATGAACGGTGAACCCCTGCAAAGCTTGGATACTACAGTCCATAAGAAACCTGCCTTTTTATTTGGAGACACAATCAAGAAGACTTCCCAACCTAAGGCAAGAAAAGAGATGAGATATTTCTTAAAGGAAAACAATGCCATACATCTAACAGAGATATCCAGGTATATGGCATTATCCCAGTATGATTTTGCTAGCTATCGTAGGAGATGTCATGGGATCTGACTCCTCTCAAACAAGCAAGAGTCGGCCGAATCTATTATAAAGTGGGTCCTCAAAACAAAGACCTTTTTTTACAGCACTTCTGAAAAATATAGCACACACTTGAGAGGTTTAAGACCGATCTGCATTCCTCCCGAGGACTCTTCTCTGCTCTTTCCCGTCAGAGTACCTATTTTTGCAAATACATTTGCAAAAGTTGAAAGAAGATATCTAGACCGCGCTATGCACAGACATGCTTGGTAAACCCTAGAATGAAGCATTGAAGTAGGTTGTCCATATGGATTTTGGAGGAATTCAAAGACAGGCTCATTGATCTGGGCCTCTATCATCCCATCTGTACTATGGTATATGGCATTCATCCAAACCCTCACATGTTCTTGGCTTTAGTAGAGAGATATAACAAAAGCACTGGGACCTTCATGACACCTCATGGAGAAATAGGGTTTGCCCTTAACGAGATGGAATATATCTCTCATCTGCCGATGGGTGACAACCCGTATGAAGAATATGTACCCACAAATGATGAATTGGATGCTCTAGCAAAGGAGAATCCCCAGATGATCACAGTTTTCCAAGAGCTGCTGTGTCACTATAAAATCTTCTCACTCTACTACGAAAGAGCCATTGCAGGTACTTGCTATATCACAAAATGGATGCCATATCTATTCATGTGTCATGTGTGGGAGGACAAGCTACTGGACAGTCCAGCCTGTACGCCTCGTTTCTTTGAACCTTTTGATAGAAGTGATATACAGTTATTGATGGAAAAGCATAATCATGGGGATGTCACCATGACTGATGACTCGGGTCTGTTCAAGGCTGGCGATGTTCTTCAAAGTTATCGTAGACAGGGTTACAGACTTATGCCTCCAGAAGCCCAGCTGGCAGGCTTTCTATCTTTATGGCTACGACATTTTGTAGTTTCGGGAGCCAGTACGGTTGATAGATTCCACCGGGGTGTTTTGTTCGCTGCAACACGTCTTGTATTTGGATACAAGATGGATCTCCTATCAGCCATGACCTGCCGCCTGAACGCTGGATTGCGTTCTTTTGTAGACACCATGTTGCAAGATAAGGATAGTCGGTCAGGTTTTTCCCGTACTGAAGTGCCATATACTTATTTATTCGAATTGTTATTGCTACACCATCCCTGTTTAATGGACCCAGATATGGAAATTGCTGATAGAGACTTCATCGGGCGTTTTGCTAATGCTCACTGGAAATGTACTGCTCTTTCAGAGTGTCGACTTGCCTTAAACCGTGGATCAGGATGGTATTTTTAATGTGTTGGCCCCCCTCCAGGGTATGATGCTATGCCTCTACAGATGATGGATTTATCCGAAGAAACACTCCATTTAAGTCCAAACATCTTTTCCTGGCTTAAGGTAATCCGGCCTTCTCACTTGGTCTATAGATTTGAAGAAGAATGCTATTTAGAGCCGTATTTGTCGAGTCGATTTGCGCGGCAATTCGGGTATGATCAGCTTCATGTAGGGAATACAACCACTTGCTTACATGCCAAGGGTTATCTCATTGATAGGGCTAGGGCTTGGAATTATTACAATGCCCGGGGAACAAAAGCTATTTTTTATGCCCTATAAACTCCCCCAAGCCCGCGAATGTTATATTCATATACAAACTTCTATACTTCAGCGAACACATTCGCTGAAAACTTCCATCCTGCATATAGCTTTGCAACTGATAGGAGAATTAAACAAGGGAAACGTACTTTTCATTCCTTCCGGGACATGGAAGACAGAGATCCTGCCGATGTACCTCTGGAGGCATCAATTTTAATAAACTTTGCTGACCCAGTCCATGATCCTTTAGATATATCCATAAAAATACGAAAAGACAAATCCCCTGTCAAAGGTCTGAAGAAGAGAAAGACTAAGGAAACGACAGCCTCTCCTCAACGGGATAGTCTTCCTAATTATCCAAGGGTTCCGGAGAAGAAGAAAAGAACGTCACTGGTTATCAATGAACTAGTGACTACGAGAACGACTCATTCTCAATCAAAACAGTTGCTTCTCAGTTCTTCCTCTGGAGAGAAGGACATTACTCCTTCTTCTATTCAGAAACAAGGAAAGATTATAGAAGGAGGACCTTCTACTTCCTTGATTGATCCAGAAGGTAATCGTATCGGAGCTGTTGCAGGGCCAAACGCACCGATACTCAAAGAAGTTAGAAGAAGATTGGACATTGCTGAAGATGAACCATCTCAAGAAGGTAATATCACAGCTGTGAAATATCCTCATATATTAACTTTTATCCGATATATATATATATATATATATATATATATATATATATATATATATATATATATATATATATATATCTATATTGATTTTCCTTGGTTACTTTAATAGATGTCCGTCCTCCTCCCACCATCGTGACAGTAAATGTTCCTGCCAATATACTTACCGCAGCAGGGATAACAGTTCCCTCTCCAACTCCTATGAGTCCAAAAGCTTCCTTTCCAAAACAAGATCTACCTCCACAGGATACTTCTCAAGCTCAAATATCTACTCATTCCGGAGAAGTAGTGATTGATGCATTAAATGGTTGTGATTTTGATGATGAAACTTATGATGAAGATTGGGACAACATTGCTAAAGAAAAATAAACTTTAGCGAATGCATCATTATCACAAGAAATCCCAGTTGATAAAAATCCTTCGCTTGTTGAAGACGAGGAGGATGTGGTTCATGATAAAGAACTCGTCAATCTTCCTGAAGTTAATGAACCCACAACCACTGAGCCGCCCGAAGTATCTAAGGTGGCGACTGAAATGAATGAAACTCCAGTAACTCTACCACCTCCGACTGAATCAGGAGCAGGGAGTAGTCAGGACAACATGTCTGCAGAGACTCTGTCCAAACTCCAGTCTGAGATAACTAAGGCTATTGAGACTCCACATAATGTACTCAGCCCAAGTAAGTTTTCCACTATGAATGATTTGTTATTGCATCTTTTGTATTATAAGTCATAACATATGTGATTTACAGCAGCAACCGCGGGGACTGTAGCCGGGGAAGGAAGCTCTTCTCATATTAGTGCTCCAAATGAAGTACCCCCACCTGTTAAAGCTGTGAAGACTTCTGCAAACATAGTAGCTACTCCAGGAGCCCTGGCAGCTAACAAATTTGTGGTGACCTCTTTCACAAGGGTTTTCTTCACGTATTTGGAGCCCTTAGTTCATAGAGTCATAAAGAGAGAAGATGTCCCTTTTAGTACCGTTAGAACTCCTACTACATTCTTGATTGAAGGCATCCGCAGTCAAGGAGACGAAGCTCAAGCTTCATTTTTGGAAAATATTTTGGATGAACTAGAGAGTTCAATTAAGGCTTACAAGGAGTTGAAAGGAGGAGATATCGAGCCACTAGTAAACACTGAATATGAAACCATGGTTCAAGAAGCAGAAATTAGTAAAGCTGATTTTGAAACATTCCTGGTGGCTTTCACTAGACAGTCCTCTGAGCTAGACGTTCAAATCTCTGATGTAGCTGTTGTTGCTGAGAGTCATAAGACTAAAGCTATAGAGGAAAAGAAAAAGGTTGCTGATCTAAAAGCCGAAATTGCTCGACTTCAGGCAGAACTCCAAACCACTGAGCCGAACATAGAACAAGAAAATCAATTATACCAATCTGCTGTTGATCAGGTGGAGACTTTAAAGAATCCAAAGAAAGAATTTGAATGTCTTCAAAATGAAGAACTAAAATGTCGAACTGCTGCTCTACAACCTTTCGATCGTGAATCAGGACGAATTGAAGCTAGGCAGAGAGTGTTAGATTCTCATGATGAAAGAATTCAAGTTCTGAAGAAACAAATTGCCGAACTTATCATTTATCCTTCAGAGTGAAAAATGGGCAAATGCTGTTGTTTTTTTTACAATATACACTTTTTCTTCTTTTGCAGAAAAGAAATAGTAAAAACTTTTTATGTGGTTCCATTACTTGTTGCATATCTTGTTATAGATATAAGTAATAGAATAGAAAATATATTCAAAGTTACTGGGCGTGATATATTTCAAGATTTTGTAAAATAATAATATTTATTATATCTGCTCAGAGGTAATGTGGACGTGGCAGAATATAAAATTTAGAAATACTGTTATTTCAATAGACAACTTTATCAGGGGTAATAAGGACATGACAAGTTGCTGATATAAATAATCAAAATTCAGAGGTGTAAAGGACGTGAATTCAAATTTTTTAAACAAGAGACAATAAATGTCCAATGAATGATAAGTCAAAGAAAGTGAATGAACTAATAGTCACTTCAATTTTCAAAGAAAAGATGCCAGCTCATTAGATTGAAGATAGTTCTTAAATCTTGAATGTGATCTTCTTTGAGACGACTCTTGACAGCAATATCATCAACATAGCATTCGACAGTCTTTCATAAATGATCACAAAAGATAGTACTCATAGCTCGCTGGTAGGTTGCACCTGCGTTCTTTAGACCGAACGGCATGACTGTATAACAATACACTCCCCTAGGAGTACGAAACGAAGTATGTTTCTCATCTTCAGGATTCATCCGGATTTGATTATATCCAGAAAATCCATCCATGAAAGAAATTTGTTCGAATCCACATGTATTGTCGATTATAACATCAGTAATTAGGAGAGAGAATTCGTCTTTAGGGCAAGCATCATTGAGATCCCGAAAGTCTATGCAAACTCGAACCTTTCCAGTCTTCTTCAGGACTGGGACAACATTGGCCACCCAGTCAGGATGCTGTTCTTCTCTGATAAAACCGCAAGCTATAAGCTTTTTGACTTCATTATCAATTGCATCCATCATTTCAGGCTTGAATCGCCGTTGTTTTTGTTTGACCGGTTTGGCATTCGGCAAAATATTAAGTTTATGAGTTGCAATTTGAGGATCTAATCCCGACATATCTTCGTAACTCCAGGCGAAGACGTTGATATATTCACTAATAAGGTGAATTAATTCTTGTTTATCATCCTCTGGGAGATTTTTGCTAATGAAGATTGGTCGTGATGCACCTTTCTCTCCAATATCGATTTGGACCCGTTGATCCTCAGTAGGTGTTTCTCGTTGTTCAAAATAAAGTTCCCACTGATTTTCCATCCTTTGTGCCCAAGAGTCCATTTTAATAGCTTTTTCAATGTCACTTTCGTCATCTACTGAGAATTCAGTAGACACCATGTTAGAAGATACTATTACCTTATGAACATGACCGATGCTGGTATCAGAATCCTATGAGATGGAATCAGAAGAGTTTGAACGTTCTTCTTCATCAGATTCAGAAGGTTCTGGAGTTGGAAGTGGTGATGTATAACCTAGTCCTTATTTCGTTTTACTGTGGTACTGTTGTGATTTCCCTTTTGGAATAGTAATACGAAGAGGAGTTCGCCTCTCTTTACCATTGTTGAGACCTGTTCTTAAATCATAACCCATTTTACGGATGATGGCTTTGGATTGTGGACTATAGCATCGTAATTGTAGCCTTCCTGTATTATCTCTATTATTATTATATAGCATGATTTTTGGTTCTTCTCTTTTGTTGAAGAATATAGGCTTTTCATCTTTCTTTCGAGACGGTACTAAGAAGTACGACTCTTGTATTGAATCTAATGATACCACGTTTCGTCGAGATAATACGACTTCTATTGTAAGTGGTTTAAAGCTATCTAGCATATCCAGATAACACTGAGTATAGTAAAAGACATCAGTATACTGCAAAGGAGATGATTTATGATTTTTACACCATCATTTACAACAGGGACTTTAGCCTTAGCAGGCTTAGTCAGATTGATGACAAGAGGGGGAGAAGAAGAGCGAGAAGGAAGAGGAAGCTTCTTGCGACGAAGATCGATTACAAGCGACTCAGAAGAGGTGAGCTCCCTTTGTTCTTGACTATCACCTTTAGATTGCTTCTCATAGAAAGGAAGATAGATAGTCAGAGGTTTGGAAGACTGAGGACAGGAGGTACGTCCTTTGACCGGAATCACCAGAGTATCATTAGGTATACTCTTCTGTTCTTCATCTGTGTCTATTGCTAGTACCATCTTCATGAATTCCTCTTTGTACATACGAGAATCGTTGCAGTATGCTTCAACTCCTTTGAAAGGATTCAGATCTGCAACCTCATTTTGGACTTCTCCATTACCATCCACATATTTGAAACATTGGTGGACCATAAATGGTACAATATTGTGTTCATGGAGGAATGGCCTTCCTAACAAAGTATTGTATGAGCTATGATTGTCAACAACATAGAAAGTTACCTTTGTACGAAGATTGCCAATTTGAAGTTTTAGGCTTATTTTCCCCAAAGGTTCACTTCTTCCTTGATTGAATCCCATGATGGTAGTGATAGTTGTAGAAAGATTGTATATTGGAATTTTCAAAGCATCCAGTAAGGACTTCGGCATGATGGTAAGTGCAGACCCGGGATCGATTAGAATACGGTCGACCTTCATGGTGTCTACATACCCCGTGAAATAGAGAGGACGATCATGACGATTGTATTCGAACAACATGTCATCTTGTGTAAAAGTGATATTGGGTATTAATTCAAATACACTATGACAATGTGCACAACTGACTGGCTCCTTTTGGGGCTTCTTGAGAAGAGTCAAACAAGCATCAGCCTGCATCAAGGCTTCACTTAATGTCTCACGAGTTTCTTTTGAAAGACGTAAAAGTTCAAAGATTGACAATCTTGCTGGAGTATTGGCCAATTGAGCCAATATGTCAAAATTGTAAGGCTTTTCAAGTCCAAGAGATGATGACTTCTTCAATGCTTTATCAAAGCGAACAGGTTGCTTTCCTTTGTCTGCTGTAACCCCTCATCCCGAAATTTTGATAATATTTTTATTTATTTATTTGAATTAAAGGTGATTTTTAGAGTTTTTATAAATAATTATTTAGTTAATTATTACGGTAGATGACTTAAACCATAGTGGAGTTTTGGAGTACAAGGTGACTAGAGATCGTGGCACGAATAGTGTGATGGCATGCTTGACTAGAGTATTAGCCCAGGTAGGGAAGGTCGAGCCATAGCGATGTCCTAACTAGAAAAACCAGGCAAAGTTATGATTTAACCCTCACCGAAGATTTATTTATTTAATTATTATTTATATTATTGAGTTTTACGGAACCCGGTTGTACCGAACTAGTCCAGATTGGACCCAAAGCAAGCCCAAGCCCATGTAGTCATGCGGCACGTCCAACGACATTCATGTTGATGTCTTTTCTAGTATTCATAATTAATTATTATAAATATCATTAGTAGTTGATATTCAACGACATTTGTATAAATAGGTCCTTGTATAGTTTGGGATTATTAGACTGTACAGAATGGTTTATATACACCATTATTAATTTATGGAATTTTATTATTATTATTGTTATTATCATTATTATTGAGAATATTTGTATATAATGTTATTTTACTATTAGTGGTTATATTATTTCTTTTAAATAAATGTTATATATATATATATATATATATATATATATATATATTATATATATATATATTATATATATATCTATATATATAGTATATATATTTTGTAAAAAAAAAAAAAATATTATATATATTTTTGTATATATATATATATATATATATATTATATATATATATATATATATATATATATATTATATATATGATATATATATATTTTGTATATATAATAATTATATATATATATATATTATATATAATATATATATATATATATATATATATATATATATATATATAGGCCCTATTCTAAGAATAAATAATTGAGATTTGTATTTCTATTAAAAATATTTATTTAGATTTAATGGAGATTTACTATATAAGCATTTATATAAAATATATATATATATATATATATATATATAATATATATATATATATAATATATATAGATAAAATTATATATATATATATTATATATATAGTTATATATAGTTATATATGTTATATATAAAAAAATATATAGTTATATTAATAAAATAAAAAATAAAAAAATTATTATCAACACTGTTCCGGGAACAGTGGATCAACCCAACCCAGCTGCTAACTGCACAGCCCAGTGCCAAGTCGAGCGAGCCCCCACAAACAAGAGCACCCGAGCATATATGTAAAGGCTGAGAAACCGAGCAGCGAAAGGAAAAAATAAATTCGTCGAAAACAAACCCTAACCCCTCGCGGCTGATCCAGCGACGCCCTTGACTGCGTGCGACCTCCTCCCTACGCGCGCCACCCTCTGCGGTCGCCAGCACGGCCAGAGCCATCGGCGCGCATAAACAGAGCGCAGGCGCACGGACTTCAACAGCAGCTGTAGTACGAAGAGACCGACTTCACAATAACTTTTTGTCGCGCTCGGTCGACCAATGGTCGTACCGTCTTCGCAGGTATTTCGAAAACCTATACAACTGTAATTTCCATCAGTCAGGTTGATTTTAAAAAACCTCTATTGCTCGAAAAATCGAACCCAAGTTCGATGAAAAACTGTCAAAACAGGACAGTATTTCGAGTCCAAGAACCCATTTTGGAAGGAAGAAATTGGGCAGTTTATTAAGAAATTTTAGGATCTTTTTGAAGAGATTCATAAGCAACATATATAAGATGGAAACCCAACTCATAGTTTTATTTTTTATTAGTTATTTTGTGATTATTTCAGTTTCAAACTTTTAGAAAAACTAGTTTCGAAATTATAGAAATTCGATAAAACTCTTCGATACGACGTGCGTCCCGCCAATCCGGGTGACGTGGTCACGAAACGAAAGCATCAAAAGGTGCTTAATGACTTCGCGGACGTGTGGGCTTTGACGGAATTCAAATTGGTTGTGTGTGTGCGACAAATTTGATACGTATCCGTCGAAATTTACCGTATCGGCCGCTGTGCATGTTTCTCAATTACATTGTGCACGTTCGTCAGATCGAGAAGAAACTTACGCCAGTAGGACCGTATCGTTTTTCTGGGTCAGTATGCCAAGTTTGGTCCCATTCTGAGACAGTTGAACGGATCGCCGTTTTGCGGGCCCCACGGTCCGACTCAACGGACAATTTTGTGCACGGCCCGCCGAAATCCAACTCTGGACATACGGTTGGGTTCGTATCATCAAAATGAATTCGTAGACATATATTTTGACAAATTTAGAGACCATTGACTCTGGCACGCTTTTTGGTGAAAAGCGGGTCCAACGGTGGACACCGTTTGACCCAAAATTATCGTTTTGCCCCTGTGTCCAGAATTGGACTTAAGGACATACAATCCTAGCTAATTTGACTATTCTAAGAATATTGTTAATATTTATTTCAGCATCTGGAGACTGTTGTACGGGTTTTGACTTTTGTGGCACACTAAGTGGTTTGGACTATCGGTTTCACCAGCAAGGACCACCGACGAGTACAGTTTATACTTTGTTTTCAGTATTGATCTTTACTAAGCATCAGTATTTAGTCGATAGATATGTGATTTCAGTTTTATGTTAATTTTATTCCTTGTTGTGTCGGGAGGGTGAAGTACCAACGATGTGTGATCTGACCTTAGACAGTGTAGACAGTATAGACAGTGATTTATTATTGCAAAGTAGACAATGTAGACAGTGATTTATTATTGCAAAGTAGACAGTGATTTATTATTTTAAAGTAGACAGTATAAACAGTGATTTATTATTATATTTATATCAAGTAGACCGTGTAGACCGTGATTTATTATTGCTTTATTCAATATAGACAGTGTAACTTTAGACAGTGTAGACAGTGTAACTTTAGACAGTATAGACAGTGTCGTGTAATTATTTCGAGACCGATCACATATCAAAGGTACTTCAGTTGGTCAGTTGGTGAGTATTTTATTGTGTTTTATTTTCTGTTCTTAGTATTCAGTTTTATTCTGTCTTTCTTCATTTTATTTTATGAATCATATGTCTAAAGGCTAACCTCTGTCATATAGTCATTTTCATATATTGAAACTGCATTCAGTGAATTGTACTCATTCCATTCCTGACTGGAAACCAATATTTTTCAGGTTAGCCGTGGATTCACTTAGCATGGGGAGTTACGGGGGGGTACTTGCAGAAAAAAGCTTAGAGACTAGCTAGATAGCTGAGTTATAGTCATTCCAATATTTGTACAAGTTTATATTTTTATGCAAATGTGAAACTTGATCATTGTAAATTAAATTAATTTTGTGAATGAGCATTATTTGTGATTTTGATCTTCATGGCCATGACAGCGTTCTACCGTCGACACTGCGGCGTAGGCTGGCTTGGACACATCTCGTATCCGTTTTAAAAAATAAGTGCGGGTCATGACAAGTTTTTGTGGTAGCCCATGCAGGTCTGTTTTCGCAAATCATGCGAACTCATGATAGTACTTAAGTTAGTCATACTATTGCGAGCCTTCGACTAGAAAAGACTCATTCACGAATTAAAGATTAATTTAATTTAAGAGAATGACTAGGACTAGGAGTCCCTTATACAAATTTACCGATGGATAGTCTAGGCCATGCAATTTAGATGAGAAATTATTAATTTTGATAGTTGTCAGATCCCCATAGGTACACTATTTCCTCTTGATATGACGATAGGATTCAACGTGGATAGATTATTCACTTGGTGAGACAGGGCTTCCTAGAATTAATGATCTAACCTTGATAAATTGTGCAATTCCTTCTCCTTGCCTCTTTAGATATCATCCTCATATCTTAGTCCAAATTGCCTATTTAGTTCCTAGTTTGCCCTAAGAATTATTATTCGGATTATGTTATCCATATACAGACCTTGAGTTAGTTTCGATTCAAAGTTTTTCTCCATATTTTGAAAACACATGAAATAGATACTAGAATGTTTGTATTCCTTTTGTCTTCAGTTATTTCCTCCCTGTTCGATCTTTCATTTGAAGGGTGGTGACTGATAGGACAAATACTTATGCTTTAGTTCGTCAACTTGTTTGAATCTCTAGAAGCTCAAGATTTTTTTTACAGATATAGTTGAAGGAATGTTAGTTAACTCGAAATGGCAGGACAATAGTGCACTGTCGCCATTTATTCGAATTATGGAGATTATGGATTCACTGCAGCCAGCAGCCCACTGGCGAGACACGACCCCTAGAGGTGAAATTTGTTTAAGGAAATATAGTTTATAAAAAGTTACTAAAAACTATGGCTAGCGGTCCTCTTTGACCGTAGTCACCCTTGTGTCAATATAAGGTGGAGTATCGGATAGCATATCATCCTGAAATCACGAATCCAAGGGTTTACCACAGCCAGAGTATACAGGCGGGGCAAAATCCTCGGTGAAATGATTTCAGATGTGATTACAAGTTTAGGATACTATGAAGGATAGGACAATGCCATGTATGTCGCATAAGATCCAAAGCCAAAATTAGTGGAAGTTGGTAAGTTGAGTAGCATGTCTCCCAACCTAGCATTCCGTAGTCCTTGTGATCTATTGACGAAGGAATTGATTGACGATAATAGGTTTACCTAGGATATAGAATTTTGAGGTCCATAACCCATTGTTTGACCAAGTCCTTATGAATAAGAAGATAGTAGGATGACCGTATAAGCAAGAACCCCGGGTAAGATTTTGATTCTCACGAAACTCGAACCACTTGTGCCATCTTTTAAAAATCTCGCGTATTTGTATTTTGACTATCTTAACCATTGCTGCTATTACAGCCTAGTTTTGCAAGCTCACTCTGTTCTCGATCTTGATTCAAGACATATGTTTAGAGGGGACGCCTACTAACATATTGTCTAATCAGAATCGATATATTATGGTCTGATCAACCGTAATGCACCTGGTTCGCTCTCCCTCTGATTAACCTACATGGATTGAGATGTAGATGTCTCTAGGATCTCATCCGCGATTGTATTGACAATTTCTCTTGAATTATACATTCGCCTTTGAATCACGTAATTGTATTCAGTGATATCTTCCTTGAACTCTACTATTTTTGTCTTTCACTGACTTGGAAAGAGAAAGCTCGTATTGATAGAGAGATACAGTATCCCCATGGCTATGATAGTTGAATACACAAGTGTAGCTATCATCGGTCAGCCAGGGGACTAGAATCTTGCCTTGAGCTACTCGTTCTCCTCTCGACCCCCAAACTACTATTCGGACCCTCTAACCACTTGGAATTGAGAATTATTAGGGTTTTACCCTTAGTCAAAATGCCAACGTAGGAGACTACCTATTCTCAAAAAACCAATTTATTGTGAGTCTTTAATTTATTGCTGGAAGCTTGCTCTAACTAGCAACCCTTAAGCCCATACCCCTAGAACTCTTATAACAATAGTATGGCAGGCTTAACACAAATAGAAATTCATAGCTCAGTTGTTAGAATTCTTTTCATAAGATGTGCCTTAGAGTTGGTTACCCCGTCGATAACTCTTGTATACTGTGGACGAGTAAGTCATTCTATATTATCGACCATGTGTTGTTGTACACACTCGTTTTCCATTTATTGAGGAATGATCCTTGACTTGACTTAGATCTACCATATCCCGTTACATCGTGCCTTATTCTTTATTAACAAGAGTCGAGGTACAATATCCGGAATTTAAAATTCTTCTAACCTTATTATTCCTAAAACCATGTCCTATTTCTAACGTGAGCGATTGATTAGAATAATTTCTATTGGGATGATATCTAATGGACTCCCACTTTCCATTTAGATCATTTGTGTCCCCGGCCGTGTCATTAATATTCGGAGCACGAGACTAGCTGTTACCTTCCAACAAATTTTATATGCAAGATCTAGACGAGTCCACCTTCATCTAGGTATATCATGTCCCACTCCAACACATCCCCTTGTACTCTATTTTTATGGTACGACTTTCAGGTAAAAAGGGCTAGCGATGACCCTTACCATAATACCAGTATACTTCTCGACAAAAATTAAAGACTCTACCTCGACTCAAATTTTTTAACCCAATATATGGTCATGATCTACTTGAAGCCCACTACGCACATGTCACTAGTGTGCCACTCAATTATGTCTTCTCGTGCTGCTTAAACACAAAGGTCACTGAAGGCACATTTATGGGCTTTAAGGACCTATTTAACCAATCCGACTGCCCATCTAGCTCAACCACTTGGGTGGAAACCTATTCTAGGTTACCCTAACCTAGTAGAAATAGTTTATCATTGGGATCTTGTCTAGTCCATATAGATTGAAATTCAAGGTTCATCCAACCAATGATTGTCCAATCAGGGAACCCATTAAGACCCAGTAAAACCCATCCCTATATACCGCCATATATGGACTTTAAAATCGGACTATTTGAGATAGGTCCCTATAACGATTATGTAGCCTCCATCTCATATAATGTAAAGTCATTCGTAACCCTTATTTCATCTTTCTAGAAGTCGTGATACGATCTTATATTGCATTTATATCCCTTTGTTTGTATGTTTAAATAACTACGAAAAAGATGACAATCTTGATTTCTCAAATTCTGTTCTATTATGGAACTTTGTTTATTACTTCGAGAATGGAACTTCCGTATTGCACGGATTGCAAGCCCCTCTAAGAAACGAAGGGTTCTTCGAGTTAGTAAGTGACTGGACTAGAGTAGCCCAATCTAGCAAACAAGTCAATGGTTTATAAACTTTTTTTCTGTCTACATCATTAGATACTCTCTACCGCTCTTGAAACTTCATATTGCTCTTGATTATTCTTCCTTATCTTCCTGTCCTTCCTAGCACATAGCGACGAAAGGTCATGGTTGTTAGAATTTACCAATATTTTTACCTACTTGTGTAAATTTATTGCTTGTTAGATTTTGGGTTGTTTGATAGATGGGAGAGGAATATAGAGGCCAAAAACAGTAAATATCTATTTGTAGCAATTTTACCGAGTAGTTGGAAGATTATAAAGTTTTAGGTGATATAGCTTTGAGGGAGTAGTGTATCCAAAGGTGGGTAGAAGTCCTCGGAGTTTCGTAGTTAAAAAATGGCTAGGAAGAGGATATAAACTATTTTGAGGAATTAAAAATTCGAGGGGATTTAGGTAATGGTAGATCTTCTTTTAAAATTTAAGGAATAGTTATGAATCAGAACGTCGAGGACGAAATTATTTTAAGGTGGATAGATTTGTAACCCCTCTTCCCGGAAATTTGATAATATTTTTATTTATTTATTTGAATTAAAGGTGAATTTTAGAGTTTTCATAAATAATTATTTAGTTAATTATTACGGTAGATGACTTAAACCATAGTGGAGTTTTGGAGTAAAAAGTGACTAGAAATCGTGGCACGAATAGTGTGATGGCATGCTTGACTAAAGTATTAGCCCTGGTAGGGAAGGTCGAGCCATAGCGATGTCCTAACTAGGAAAACCAGGCCAAGTTGCGATTTAACCCTCACAGAAGATTTATTTATATTATTGAGTTTTAGGGAACCCGGTTGTACCGAACTAGTCCAGATTGGACCCAAAGCAAGCCCAAGCCCATGTAGTCACGCGACACGTCCAACGACATTCGTGTTGATGTCTTTTGGTATGAGCATGTTGTATTCCGTTTAATTATTTAATAAATTTTTTTAGTATTCGTAATTAATTATTATAAATATCATTAGCAGTTGATATTCAACGACATTTGTATAAAATAGGTCCTTGTATAGTTTGGGATTATTAGACTGTACAGAATGGTTTATATACACCATTATTGATTTATAAAATTTTATTATTATTATTATTATTATCATTATTATTGAGAATATTCGTATATAATGTTATTTTACAATTAGTGGTTATATTATTTCTTTTAAATAAATGTTATATATATATATATATTCATATTTATAGGCCCTATTCTAAGAATAAATAATATTGAGATTTGTATTTCTGTTAAAAATATTTATTTAGATTTAATGAAGATTTACTATATAAACATATATATATATATATATATATATATATATATATATATATATATATATATATATATAAAATATATATATATATAGTTATATTAATAAATAAAAAAATTATTATCAACACTGTTCCAGGAACAGTGGATCAACCCAACCCAGCTGCTAACTGCACAGCCCAGTGCCAAGTCGAGCGAGCCCCCACAAACGAGAGCACCCGAGCACAATATATGCAGAGCATATATATAAAGGCTGAGAACCGAGCAGCGAAAGGAAAAAATAAATTCGTCGAAAACAAACCCTAACCCCTCGCTGCTGATCCAGCGCCGCCCTTGACCGCACACGGCCTCCTCCCGACGCGCGCCACCCTCCGCGGTCGCCAGCATGGCCAGAGCCGTCGGCGCGCATAAACAGAGCTCAGGCGCGCGCACTTCAACAGCAGCAGTAGTGCGAAGAGACCGACTTCGCGATAACTTTTTGTCGCGCTCGGTCGACCAATGGTCGAACCGTCTTTGCAGGTATTTCGACAACCTATACAACTATAATTTCCATCAGTCAGATTGATTTTAGATAACCTCTATTGCTCAAAAAATCGAACCCAAGTTTGATGAAAAACTGTCGAAATAGGACAGTATTTCGAGTCCAAGAACCCATTTTGGAAGGAAAAAATTGGACAGTTTATTGAGAAATTTTAGGATCTGTTTGAAGAGATTCATAAGCAACATATACAACATGGAAACCCAACTCATAGTTTTATTTTTCATTAGTTAGTTTGTGATTATTTCAGTTTCAAACTTTTAGAAAAACTAGTTTCGAAATTATAAAAATTCAATAAAACTCTTCGATACGACGTGCGTCCCGCCAATCCGGGCGACGTGGTCACGAACCAAAAGCATCAAAAGGTGCGTAACGACTTCCTGGATGTGTGAGATTTAACGGAATTCAAATTGGTTGCGTGTGCGCGGCGAATTTGATATGTATCCGTCGAAATTCACAGTATCGACCTATGTGCATGTTTCTCAATTACTTTGTGCACGCTCGCCAGATCGAGACAAAACTTGTGCCAACAGGACCGTATCATTTTTCTGATCCTGTATGCCAACACTACAAGAAAAATGACCTTTCTGACGGTCAATTTATTGACGTATGGTCAAAACCGTCAAGGAAAGCAGTTATCTTGACGGTTTTAGACATACGTCAACAAAACACCCATTTTTCTGTTATATATTAAATTTGACCATATTACTTGACGGTTTTATACAAAGCGTCAAGAAAACCCATTGCATTACTTGACGGTTTGCTGATAACCGTCAAGTAATGCATGTGCAAAAAAAAAGGCGCGCACATTTCAGATGCCATTTTCGTAATTTTTTCAAAAAAAAATTTTTCTTGACGGTTTTAACAAAATTTGGGAATCGAGGGTTTCTTATATATTTCACATCCACATACTTCTTTTCCTCCTTCCCCCATCCCTCTCCCTCTCGAGCTCCCCCTCCGGTGGAAGTCTTCCCCCGGCCGGCGAACCCCGACCGGCGACCGAGCCTGTAAGTCTCCCCCTCTCCTCCGCCCTCTTCCCTAGCTTCTTTTCCGACCATCTCGTCAGCCACCCCGACTTCCACAGCCCTCCCGACCGTGCCCTAACCCTGTTCTCCGGCAATCCGCCGTCTCCCCTCTCATCCCCGCAGCCGACTTCAAGCGTTCCCTCTTCCCCCTTCCTTTCCGACCCCGATTTTCTCCACAGCCCTAAACCCCTCTCCCATGTTCTTCATCCCGACCCCCCCGGAAACCCTAGCTCCGGCGAGCTCTTCGGCTCAGTCCCGACCCGTCGGCTTTTCCCGTGCTTCCCCGCAGAGCCGACCTTGCTGCCCGTGCTTCCCGTGGACGCTTCCCGTTCCGTGCGTGCTTCCCGTAGCCGACCCGATGATCGCAGCCGCGACACGGCGAGGCGACGTCTGTGTCCGCACACGTAGCACGAGTCCGAGGCGTCCCTTCGGATTCCGACTTGCCCTTCGGTATATTTCTGAAACTCTTGGGTTGGTTTTGCTATTTCATATATGCGTGTCGATGATGATTGGTCTGTGTCTCCTACAATTAGGAGACACACGTTCTGATGCTATCGTTTGGGTTCTGCAAATTGGTTGGAACGATCCTCATATCCATGTATTTTCTGGAATAGAGTTTTATAGTGCTTGTGAGAACGTTCTCAGCTTGTTATCATTTGTGATTCATTTTCTTTGGGGAAGTAGGATAAGAAATTTTAATATAATATAAGTTTTATGAATCAGTGAAATGTAATAGAACTATACGTTAGCTAGGATTTTTTTTAGAAAAGTCAATGTTTTGAGAATAAATTGGGGAATCACACACCTAAAGAAACACAAGTAGGGTTGAAAAATATCAGCAAGTTGGAGGGCCATATGATTTTGCCTTTTTAGACTCTTGTTCCATTTGTAGTCAACAAAAGTATGTGTTGTTCTTGTACTAATGCTAGATGAGTAATTTTCAAGGAACTGCAAGAGAACAATTTAGAAGGAACCCACTTTACTGATATGTGCCAACTGACAAGGCTATGGTTTTTGTGAGTTCCATGATTCCTTTCAATGTGGTGACTTACATGTGTATTACCTTCATTGCTTGTTCCTTACCAACTTTGTTTCTTCAGTTATATGAGAAACAATATCTTAACAGGAAACATACTTGACAACATTGGAAACTGTACCAAGTATTTAGATGAGCTTTAATTCATATTGATCTTGTTTTAGTTAAACAACTAACTATTATCTATGTCAATAGAAGCAAGTTATATCATTTATCTAAGAAATTTTCCTAAGAAGGCCCAGTATTTAGAAGGATATTTGGAAGGTGATATCCATGTTTAAAATAAGGTTGAGGATATTATGCGGGACTGGTAATTAAATTGATATGGCTTCTTCATCAAAACAAGTTAAATACTAGTGATGTTCTTCTTAAAAAGTATATTAATTGTGGTAACATATGTTTAGTCCTAGCATCATGAGGTGGTACGTCTTCTACAACAATTTAGTCCTAACTCAGAAGGAAAAAAAGTAGCAGGAAAGGGAGCAAGACCAACAGCAACAACATACCCTTGAAATATTATGTGCATATTCTAGAACTGTTTGGTTTGTTTCATGAGTGAAGGTAACAACAAAAAATTCTTAAAAATAAGCCCTTGGGTAGGACATAAATATTGTATATAGGCATTCCTCGATAAAATTAAGAAACAATTGGCTCCAAGTACTCGTTATGCATATGAAGTAGGACATAATAGAGATTGCAAGGTTAGGCCTTAGGTGCAAGGTCAGCCTTGACATTCTAATGGTCGAGACATCAGTCTTGAAGGACTTGGCGAGGATAACATCATTGATGCCTTTAGCAAAGACAACTCCATAAACTTGAAACAACTATACATCAGCTATCCCATATAAAGGATTCTCTATTTGGCTCGATAAACTATTTTCTGTTCATCATAATTTTAGATTTCAAACAACTTTATAGTTATAGTTTCATAATCCACATATAGTACTCATACTACACACATCATGAGATTGTTTGATGTATTTTTAAACTTACATAGTGCTTTATTATGTGTTTTCCCACATAATTAATGTCCTGTAGGAGGATACTACCAATACCACCCAATTTGTATTGTTCTTTCTATTCGTTAATATTTTATTCAGACACATTTCTAAACTAGGAAGTTGTTTATTGTCTTTCACGTAGCAATTTTAAGGGCTCCATTTGCATCTTAATTGGAATCTATTCATTTTCCCTTTCTTCTTACATATGCCAACTAGAGTTATATGATTGGTACTTGAAATTTGTTGCAAGATTTATGTGCAGGGTGCATTGGGCCATCAGACCATCACCTTACCTTTTGCTTTCTTCTAATGATGTGATAAATATACTTCCCCACGAACTTGCTAGTTTTCTTGATATGTCCATAAGACTAGATGCAATATTTCATTTATGAAAATATTGAACTAGAACTACATAGTTTTATAATGTTACAGGTGGATGTGGCAATGAAGCTATCTAAAATGGAAGAATTCATAGGTGGATCTTCATTAATCTTTACCAATATTAGAGAATCCTCTAATATGTATCTGGTTAGCCTAATGCTTCGATAATACATAAATCTTTATCAATTATGTCACACAGGCTGTTGGGCTTGAAGGCGATCTGTGCAAGCAGGAGGATGTGGCAAGAAGTGTAGAAACAACCATCAAACATTTTCGTAAGCTAGATATTCATGTTAACGGAGCATCAGGCAATGGAGGATTTGTCACCTTGGCTTTCGAACATGTGAGTATACTTTGTTGCATGTTGATATGGTATAACATCTATTATACTTTCTGGCTCAATTTACTTTTGAAGTACATCAGTATAATTCTCTCCACTATACTTCAGTCACGAAGCACTTGTTGAGTTGTCTTTTTGTGCAACATTAGTTGGTGGCTTATCCTCTAGAAAATAATATGTGGCTTTTTTCAAATTGCAAGCTGGTGACTAAGATGGGGAAGCCTACTGGCTAAGGCCTTTGGCGTGTTAGGGAGATGTCAAGGTTCAAGGCTGCAATAGTTTTTAGAAATTTCCCATAAAAATTAAAATAATGTAAAATAGGAAGTGACTCATAAAACTGAGTCCATTTGTGAAGCCAGTCATTTTTGGGGAACTAATTATGATATTAGGGTCAATGGAATTACATCATGACCTATTGAAGGCACTCCTGGACTTATAAAACTTGACCCATTCTTCTTGGTCATGCATGCACCTTTCATGCTTAATAATAATATACCGGTATCTATGTCATGGACAACTGAAGATTAAAGTTTCAACTCATCCTTACATGCTGATTTCATTCTCAAATATCCCTTTTTGCCAAATTGGAAAGCTTAGAGCACAAGAGAAATATTGAGCACTCTAATCTTAGTTATGTCATGTATGCATCCATGCATGTTAGTTTGCATTATGTATTGTATATGTTGAGTCATACATAAATTTTCTTTAAGCCCTTAGTATGTGATTCTTTGTTTGTTCTTGACAATAACCAGGTTGTTCTCCTTCGTCCAAAATCCTGAGAAGACTCTTGAAGGAAATCAAGCTCATATTATCACCTTGAGGATCATCATCATAATTATGGTCATGCTTGTGATTCTTTGTACTCTTCTTCCTCCAATCTTGAGAAGAATTTTTGTATACTTTGTATATATCATTCTTGGATGTTTGTGATGTACAAACTTTGTATTTGTGATCAATAAAAAGATTGTGTATTATAATATTATGTGTGTTGTAACTGGCATATATTGATATTATGTGTGTTTGGTAATTGGATTCTGGAATATATTGATATTATTGTAAACATGTTTATCTTGACGATTGCAAAACGTCAAAAAAAATTCATTTCTTGACGGTTTTAAACATCAAAAATATTTTCCTTGACGGTTTTTTCCCGTCAAGAAAGACTTTTCTTGACGGTCATTACCCGTCATCTAGGCCCCCGTCAAGAAAAGTCGACACTTTTCTTGACGGTTTTTTGTTTGTTTTCTTGACGGTTTAAAACCGTCAAGACAAGCTTGTTTCTTGACGGTTTAAAACCGTCAAGAAAACAAATAAAAAACCGTCAAGAAAAGCGTCGACTTTTCTTGACGGGGGCCTAGATGACGGATCCAAAACCGTCAAGAAAAGTCTTTCTTGACGGGGAAAAACCGTCAAAAAAGCCATTTTTCTTGTAGTGCAAGTTTGGTCTCATTCTGAGATAGTTGAACGGATCGCCGTTTTGCGGGCCCCACGGTCCGACTCAATGGACGATTTTGTGCACGGCTTGCTGAAATCCAACTCTGGACATACGGTTGCGTTCGTATCATCAAAACGAATTCGTAGACATATAGTTTGATGACTTTAGAGACCATTGACTCTGGCACACTTTTCGGTGAAAAATGGGTCCAACGATGGATACCGTTTTGACCTGAAATTACTGTTTTGCCCTTGTGTCCAGAATTGGACTTAAGGACAGGCAATCCTAGCTAATTTGACTATTCTGAGAATATTGGTAATATTTATTTCAGCATCTGGAGGCTGTTGTATGGATTTGACTTTTGTGGCACACTGAGTGGTTTGGACTATCGGTTTCACCAGCAGGACCACTGGCGAGTACAGTTTATTATTTGTTTTCTGTATTGATCTTTACTATACATCAGTGTTTAGTCGATAGATATGTGATTTCAGTTTTATGTTGATTTGTTCCTTGTTGTGTCGGGAGGCTGAAGTACCAACGACGTGTGATCTGACCTTAGACAGTGTAGAAAGTGTAGACAATGATTTATTATTGTAAAGTAGATAGTAATTTATTATTACAAAGTAGACAGTGTAGACAGTAATTTATTATTGTAAAGTAGACAGTGTAAACAGTGATTTATTTTTGTATTTATATCAAGTAGACCGTGTAGACCATGATTTATTATTGTTCTATTCAATGTAGACAGTGTAGACAGTGTAACTTTAGACAGTATAGATAGTGTCGTGTAATTGTCCCGAGACCGATCACACATCAAAGGTATTTCAGTCGGTCAATTGGTGAGTATTTTATTGTGTTTCATTTTCTGTCTTTCTTCATTTTATTTATGAATCATATGTCTAAAGGCTAACATCTGTCGTATAGTCATTTTCATATATTGAAACTGCATTCAGTGAATTGTACTCGTTCCATTCCTGACTGGAAACTAATATTTTTCAGGTTAGCCGTAGATTCACTTAGCATGGGGAGTTACGGGGGTACTTGCAGACAAAAGCTTAGAGACTAGCTAGATAGCTGAGTTGTAGTCATTCCAATATTTGTACAAATTTATATTTTTCTGCAAATGTAAAACTTGATCATTGTAAATTAAATTAATTTTGTGACTGAGCATTATTTGTGATTTTGACCTTCTTGGTCGTGACAGCGTTCTACCGCCGATACTGCGGCGTAGGCTGGCTTGGACACGTCTCGTATCCGTTTTAAAAAAAAGGTGTGGGTTGTGACTTCTGCTGATGTTGGTTTAGGAGGAGATGGTTCAACCACTAGTAAGGATGTAGATGGTGTATCTTCAGCAGGAGAAGATGATGAAGGAAGAGCATCCGGGGATGGAGCAGGGTTCTCTTAATTTTCGAAATACTTTCGAAGATAGGGTTTCCCAGATATAGTGCCTATTAGAATTTCTTCTTCTGTTATTGGTTCAAAGGATACCATGTTGCAATTCTTGGATTTAGACTTGGAACGCTTCTTTTGCTTAGAAGAGGAAGGCATTTCAAATTCTGCCACCAAATCTGGATGAATCCACATAATCTCTCCTCTGTCAGTTGACAGCACAACAAGACCTTCATTTTGAGGAGGTTGGATATTCACAATTTTCAGAGTAGTTCTTGGAATAGGGACAGCACCATCTGTAGGAACGAAATCGTAAAACAGAATACTCTAGCGGGGGGGAGGGGTGAATAGAGTAGGCAGCAAAATATTGCTAATTAAAAATCTCGTTAGCAGTTAGATCACAGATATAAAAAATAATCACAAAGTAAATAACAGTAATGAAAAGTGATCAGAAGGCAAACACAAACACCGAGATTTATACTGGTTTTCCTCTTGTGAGGACTAGTCCAGTCGGAAGAACTCTAGCTTCCAGTTGAATCCACTATTGGAAAATACCGCAAGTTTTCATACGAAGTCCTTGCAACTTCTACAGATGCGAGCTTTGATACGAAGAACGCGACCAACTTCAATTGTGAAGAGTTGTTTCTTCAATCAAGCCTCTGATTACAACCGCTCTGAAACTTCTAGACCGTACCGCACTGGCAAATCGACTAGAGGATTGTAACTGGCTTGAGATTTGAAAATGTAAGCTTTTGAGAACTCTTTGGAGAAAATATAAGCTTTCGAAAAGAAAAGATTGAAAGCGTATTGGTGATTTGAAATGATCGAAATCCTTCTCTATTTATAGTTTTTCTAAAGACAGAATTCTGACAGAATTCTGGCAGAACTCTGACAGAGCTCTTTGTAACAAACCGCAACTGAAGGGTGACCAAGTTCAAAATCAAACTTTCATATAACGTTCAACTTGGCCGAACTCTGGCCGAACTTTGGCCGAATTTTGCTAGGGTTCTGCTAGTTGATTTTGAGAAAAATTATTTTGGCTTTTTGAAAAGTCCTTCAGAAGCTTTTAGTAAAAAGAATATTTTCAAAACATAGGTCATTTTTAAAAGGATAGGGTGATTTGAAAAATGATTTCGGTTAGCCTATTTGTCCGTACGACTTGGTGTACAATGTATTCCTAGACTCAATAAAATGAAAAATTGTATTGCTTTGAAGGAAATACATTCTGAATGGCAAACAACTTCAGTCTTGAACATCATAGATATCCATCGTTGAGCAGTGTCCAAAACGTCGTAGGTAAACATCTGAATTGACTTACATTTATATCGAGAAAGAGTTTGATCAATTATTAAAATCAGGTTTGACCATGACCAATGGGCCAACAATCTCCACCATTTTGATAATTGACAAACCTTGCCGATATAACATCTAAGTATGGATCAATTCAAAAATGTGTAATAACAGAGAAAACAAAAAATTGTTCGTAACCTGCATTCATAAAGATGTTAGATCCTATTTCTCCTCCGTTGTCACTTAGCAAAATAATTTGAAAAGAGAAATGTAGCACCCAGTTTTCCAAATAAGGGTAATTTTGAAATTTTGTGTTTATAATTATATTAATAATGATATTTAATTCATGATATGATTTTTGGTGATTTCAAATTATTTTAAAATTATCTAAATCAATGACTTGTGGTTTTGACGTTTTGCTAGTGAAACCCTAGAGACTGTTTGACCTAGAGCCTAACCATGTGATTATGATATTTTAATATCATTTTGGCCTAAGGATATTTTTGCATTTAACCTCTTTGAATTATTTTGATATTATTTTATTATTTATGATATTGTTTTGGAGTTATTTGAGTCGGGTTCGAATTTTAACTCAATCCGACTTGAAACGGGGACCCGGGGGTAGTTTGACTCTAGTGGGACCCACACACTAGTTAGGCATGGCCCACATGATATTAATTTTAGTCCACATGATAGAAATATTTTAGTTAGAGGTTAGACTAATTATTATGGATAAGGTTAGTGTGATTAGAGACTTTAAAATGACTAATTTAGCCCCAACCAATTAGCCATTTCCTAATACTCATAGAATAGGTTAGTAGGGGCTTTTGGACTTTTCCTAATAGGACAAAACCACCTTTATGGTCAGCCACAATAAGGATAGGGTGAGCCTCCCATTTGTCATTATCCATCTATTTTTCTCTCTCTTGTTCTTTCCCAAATTCCTAGAGAGCAATCCCTAGCAATTTCTCCACCAAATCCTTCTATTTCACCACCAAATCTTCTTCTTTCCTTCTCCATTCTAGCCAAGGAGGAAGCTACCCAAGTTTGGGAGTATTCGGAGCTCGTTCGTGTCCTTTTGGAATCTCTACGTGTCGGTGTCGCTCCGGGAAGGTTTTTCTTCGATTCGATCTATCGGAAGGTATAAATCCCTTCTCCTTTTTATTTCCTCATGCATATAGGTCTATTTTGAACCCATAGGAATGACCCCCATGGTTGTATCTCCATTTGTGTCCATTTTGTGCCCATTTGGAGGTCATAGGAGTGTCCTTTGTGTTGTGGATGTGTTCATGTTACATATATAGATTTATATATATTGTAATGAGAGTGTATCTATATTTATATATGTAATAAATGGTTCATGATGATTATATAATCAAGTTTGTGAGTGTGGTTCCTCATATTATTATTGCTATTATTGTTGTGGATAATTAGGATATATATTGTGTATTCTTTTGGCTCAAACTATCTAAATCCGTCATGATTTTTCCACATTTTTAATTTCAGCCCTAACTTAGAAATGTCATAACTTCTAGCTCAAAGCTCGGTTTAATCTTTCGTTTTTTTTAAAAGAAGCATATTGAAGTTAGCTTTCCAAAAACATGTATTAATAGGCTTAATTCTTTCTGTAACTTTCTAGAGAATTATTTGAGTGTCAGCTGTACGAAAGACAACGCGTTCTCGGTGTTTTCGCGATTCCGGGAGTTTCCGGAAACGAAAACGCGATCCGTTTGAAGTTTCGGAAAGCTAACACATAGATCTATAACATACTTTAATCCTAAATTTTAATTCATGCTGAGATGGTACAGTATTGATTATTAGTAGGAGTTACTATTCGGCATATGCATTTTGTGCACCCTTGTGTGTAATATAATGTTCTATTTGATTTTAACCCATGTTAATGTATATACATTATGTAATTAAATAGAGAATACAAGCATGAGTAAATAATTAAATAAATAATGTATGAGGTGTAAGTATCCTATCTAATGTAAGCATGTATAAGTATGGCTTGTAATGAATATGTAGGTTCCATAGTATGTAATGTATGGTGCATATAGTGGTGCAAGAGAATAATGAATGATGAATGAATGCAAGCATGAATGTAATGTAATAATAGATGTAATGTATGTAATATACAAGTTAATGAGATATAATGTTTTATGTTAACACAAATCCTATATTACCTCATGTACCCCCTTACACTATGTTGACACTATCACAATTGACACATTGTTCACTTACACTTTGACACTCTTTGATATGTATACACTATGTATACCCATTTAACCCTCACTTGCCCCTTTGCTATGTTCACATACACACACATAGCCTCTTGAATAAGTATTTATGAATACAGTTAACTTAGCTATGTATGTATATTATATATGTTAGCATATGTGTTGTAATATATAAGTTATATAACCATTTGAAATGTCATGATTATAGACCTAATGTTGAATACCAATATATATATGTATATATGTGTAGACATATATGGTTTAAAGTAATATTATCTAGTGTATATCCAATGTGAATTCTTGCCTATTTGAGTATTGAATAATTGCATGCTATATAGAGTTGGGTGTATGTTGGCTTGTATAGCCTTGTATTGATATGTGCTTGCTAGGATAGTCTTGGTTAGGCCTAGTAAGACTTGCTGGGTTAGGACATGACCTAGTTTGACTAGTACAGTTGACCAGAGTTGACCAAGGGTTGACTTTGGTCTAGTTTGACCTAGATTCATGTAGAATGCATTGTAGTGCTTTATATTACCCTTCTGGACATGTTGTGACTTGTGCTGTTCTAATTAGGAGCCAGACACCTCTCTTCGGACAGTATCTTTACCTTGGACATTCAGATATCAGGCGAGTACATTCTCTAATCGTTTTATACTTGTCACGACTTATATTCTCGCTCTAGATTACTTTTACTTGATGTTGTCACGTTATCATCACGGATTGGTACTATATGGATCTCTTCTTGGGATGTTATCCCCCTTAGCGGGCGCATCGGATACTTTATGACATGTGTTTCATGTACATCATGTATTCCTTGCTTCTGCGTTATTCATGTACACTCATGTTCTCTCATGTTCTTACATGTACGTTCATGTACTCTCATATTCTTTCATGTACGCTCATGTTTCCTTATGTGTTTCCTGTATAACCAAAACGATATCATGTCCGTAACGTAACTTGAATAGATCCTTGTGTATTGATTGTGGGTAGGGGTGAGTATAAATGGTCATGTGATTTACCCATCATGTTCACTCTGTTACTTTTATGTTTTATCATGTACAATACAGCCTTATTGGCTGATGTCCTACATGTTCACTCATGTACATCATGTTCAATCTAAGCCAATTACATGCCATCTCGTACTCTAAATCACTAGCCACTTACAGTTCTTACTTATCATGTATATATTTCCAGTTATCAAATATCTCTCCTGTTTTCATGTACATCTTCTTACAGCATTTTATGTATCTTATTCTATTGCCTGCTTTATATTTCCTGACATGATATGAACTGCATGAGATGTATTGTGCTCGCTCCTGTCCTGACTGGACCTGTTGATAAATTTTACAGATGGCCTGGGATTGCCTGCTAGCCTAGAGGAGACACAGTAGAGGTTGTTTAGATAGTTATTTCATTTTGTCGGGAGTTGTATTTACTTTGTGGATTACTGTATTTGAGTTTTAAGATGTACTTCTGGATTTATGTATCTTAGACACTTAGACTTCTATCTCCTGTATCTCTTCTGGATTTCATGTTTTATCTATCTTCCATTATGCTCTACCTTAGACGTGATTGAGTTTACATTCTGCTATGTTACCCCCATTCGGGGTATAAACTGCTTAGCCTTATACTGTTAGATACATGAGACCTAGGACAGCATTCTACCGCCGACACTGCGGCGTAGGCTGGGCGTTGTTACGTTCTCGTGCCCTAACTCTAGGGTGCGGGTCGTGACACGTTTTTAGTGGTGGCCCATGCAGGTCGAGTTTATGTAGTGGTATTCGAACTTGAGTACCACTATAGCCTGCAGTAGGAATAGGATATATCTTGAAGGTACTCAATCACAGTTAGGAACCCTTGAGAGATTCCCGGAACGACCCTTGAGAATCTTATTTTAACTTCGATTGAGAACTCTTTTTCCCTTGGTTTGATTTATTTTACTTACTGTTGTTAAATTTGATTTTGATGGATTATGGTTGAATTTGAGTTATATTCATTGATTTTGATGAATGATTGTCGAATTTTGAATCTTGATGATAGCTGTTGCATCCGAGTTGTATTTTGATGGATTTTTGTTCATTTTGAATTTTGAAATTCGTTGATAAATTTGATTTGATTTATGGGTATTCATTGTTGATTTAATTTAATTTTTTTTTCAAGATGAAATTATGGACTAGGTCATCTATGTTATAGAATCTAGTCTTCTATAGTCACATTAGCCAGCATGGTGAGGACATATAGTCTGACTTTGGATATATTTTTCGAGTGTGTGGAATTTAAGGTTTTTGCAGCCAAGCTAGCGGCACCGCGAAAATGTTAAAACCACGATTCTAGAGGTATGTGCATAAGTCAAGGACTCTGTGATTATCGTAGCCTTGCTTACTAGTATGACGGGGATTTAGAGTACCATGATTTGGATAGACGCATATGATTATCAGATTGTACCTTAAATATTTTTAAGCATATTTTCTCTACTTTGATGCAGTCCTTCAAAAAGAATTATTATTTGTTTTGCTTTGTTTTGCTTCTAATTATTAACTTAGGAGTAGCTTGTGTAACTTCTTGCTATGAGTTTCTTCTTAATACAATGAATCGATGATTTTGCTAGACTTTATCTTGGATTTGATATTTATCTCTGGTTTCAAAATGGTTCCTTCTTTTAGGCAAATAAGCAAACAGCTTTTATCGTTATTTCCTTCTTGCTATTATTCTAGTATTAAATAATAATAATAAAACTGTCTTGATTTCGTCAATCACCTATTTTGCGATCTTGGTAGGAATCTAAATGTTGGTCTTAACTTAGAATTAATTTTTTTTGGGACATGAGAATATATGAGTATATTTACATAGTGGACACTTGTCTGATACGTATGCATGCTACACTTGATTTTCCACCTATCTAAATACATATTAATATGTTGTTAATGTTAAATTTTCAAAACCCCAATATTTTGGTTTTCTGCTTTTTCAGTTTAAATTCATAATTTAAATATAAATTTCATGTATTAGTTTTGTCTACATAACTGCACATGTATGATCTGCAGAGTTTCAATTTTTAGAGAAATTGGTTAAGTTATGTTAAATTTGTAAAATCTGAGACTGCATTATGTTAATATTACACTGGTTTAAATGTTAGCTTATTTTCAGATTTTGTATGTAAATGCTGAACAAAAACTGGGTTTAACCTTTCAATACTAAGCTATAACCCTGTACAAGGACACACAACACCCTAACTTAGTATACGCTGTCATGTAACCTAACCTTTCCTCTCTATGTTATGATCACATACTTGTATAGATATATATAGAGCTTAGGCATACATGTTATAATATATGTATACATAACTAAATCTCTACCTCTTGTAGATGTTATGGTTAGCCATGCATGTTATGATTAATAGGTTGTGTATTGTAGGTTGTTAACCCATATGCCATGAGTAGTGTAACAGGATAGCTCATATACAATTTCATGTATATCACATACACCCATACACACACAAACCACATAACATTACATAATGCTAGTTTTTCCTCTCTAACGCTCTCTCCGTATATATATTGTGATTTGGATTTCAATGCAAGTGATTTTCAATTCCTTAATTTTTGAATTTGATTTCTGTACCCTTTTTCAGATAATTGGTAGTTGCCTTTATTTTGTTTTGATAAGTACCAGTTTCATATAGGATGGTAGACCGCCTTACAGTTTTGATGGTTTGTTGTTTCTGTAGCTTCTCTAGTTTAGCACCCTAGATTGCTTGTATGTTTTGATACCCTATGACCGTTTCGGTTAGCATGACTAGTATACCTAGATGAGACTTTCACTACCACCGTATGCCATGACCCTGTATGTCGTCCTTTTGATCACATGATTTGTTTTAATCTGGGACTTTGATTGGGGGTTTGACCTAGAGGGAGTATGGACATTTTAATTTCGAGGACAAAATTTTTCTAAGGTGGGTAGAGTTGTAGCACCCAGTTTCCCAAATGAGGGTAATTTTGAAATTTCGTGTTTATAATTATATTAATAATGATATTTAATTCATGATATGATTTTTGGTGATTTTAAATTATTTTAAAATTATTTAAATCAATGACTTGTGGTTTTGACGTTTTGCTAGTGAAACCCTAGAGACTGTTTGACCTAGAGCCTAACCATGTGATTATGATATTTTAATATCATTTTTGGCCTAAGAATATTTTGCATTTGACCTCTTTGAATTATTTTGATATTATTTTATTATTTATGATATTGTTTTGGAGTTATTTGAGTCGGGTTCGAATTTTAACTCAATCCGACTTGAAACGGGGACCCGGGGTAGTTTGACTCTAGTGGGACCCACACACTAGTTAGGCATGGCCCACATGATATTAATTTTAGTCCACATGATAGAAATATTTTAGTTAGTTAGTTAGACTAATTATTATGGATAAGGTTAGTGTGATTAGAGACTTTAGAATGACTAATTTAGCCCCAACCAATTTGCCATTTCCTAATACTCATAGAATAGGTTTAGTAGGGGCTTTTGGACTTTTCCTAATAGGACAAAACCACCTTTATGGCCAGCCACAATAAGGATAGGGTTGAGCCTCCCATTTGTCATTATCCATCTATTTTTCTCTCTCTTGTTCTTCCCCAAATTCCTAGAGAGCAATCCCTAGCAATTTCTCCACCAAATCCTTCCATTTCACAACCAAATCTTCTTCTTTCCTTCTCCATTCTAGCCAAGGAGGAAGCTACCCAAGTTTGGGAGGATTCGGAGCTCGTTCGTGTCCTTTTGGAATCTCTACGTGTCGGTGTCGCTCCGGGAAGGTTTTTCTTCGATTCGATCTACCGGGAGGTATAAATCCCTTCTCCTTTTCATTTCCTCATGCATATAGGTCTATTTTGAACCCACAGGAATGATCCCCATGGTTGTATCTCCATTTGTGTCCATTTTGTGCCCATTTGGAGGTCATAGGAGTGTCCTTTGTGTTGTGGATGTGTTCATGTTACATATATAGATTATATATATATGTAATGAGAGTGTATCTATATTTATATGTAATAAATGGTTCATGATGATTATATAATCAAGTTTGTGAGTGTGGTTCCTCATATTATTATTGCTATTATTGTTGTGGATAATTAGGATATATTGTGTATTCTTTGGCTCAAACTATCTAAATCCGTCATAATTTTTATCCACGTTTTTAATTTCAGCCCTAACTTAGAAATGTCATAACTTCTAGCTCAAAGCTCGGTTTAATCTTTCGTTTTTTTTAAAAGAAGCGTATTGAAGTTAGCTTTCCAAAAACATGTATTAATAGGCTTAATTCTTTCTGTAACTTTCTAGAGAATTATTTGAGTGTCAGCTGTACAAAGACAAACGCGTTCTCGGTGTTTTCGCGATTCCGGGAGTTTCCGGAAACGAAAACGCGATCCGTTTGAAGTTTCGGAAAGCTAACACATAGATCTATAACATACTTTAATCTTAAATTTTAATTCATGCTGAGATGGTACAGTATTGATTATTAGTAGGAGTTACTATTCGACATATGCATTTTGTGCACCCTTGTGTGTAATATAATGTTCTATTTGATTTTAACCCATGTTAATGTATATACATTATGTAATTAAATAGAGAATACAAGCATGAGTAAATAATTAAATAAATAATGTATGAGGTGTAAGTATCCTATCTAATGTAAGCATGTATAAGTATGGCTTGTAATGAATATGCAGGTTCCATAGTATGTAATGTATGGTGCATATAGTGGTGCAAGAGAATAATGAATGATGAATGAATGCAAGCATGAATGTAATGTAATAATAGATGTAATGTATGCAATATACAAGTTAATGAGATATAATGTTCTATGTTAACACAAATCCTATATTACCTCATGTACCCCTTACACTATGTTGACACTATCACAATTGACACATTGTTCACTTACACTTTGACACTCTTTGATATGTACACTATGTATGCCCATTTAACCCTCACTTGCCCCTTTGCCATGTTCACATACACACACATAGCCTCTTGAATAAGTATTTATGAATACAGTTAACTTAGCTATGTATGTATATTATATATATGTTAGCATATTGTGTTTGTAATATAAGTTTATAACCATTTGAAATGTCATGATTAGACCTAATGTTGAATACCATATATATATTGTATATATGTGTAGACATATATAGTTTAAAGTAATATATTATCTAGTGTATATCCAATGTGAATTCTTGCCTATTTGAGTATTGAATAATTGCATGCTATATAGAGTTGGGTGTATGTTGGCTTGTATAGCCTTGTATTGATATGTGCTTGCTAGGATAGTCTTGGTTAGGCCTAGTAAGACTTGCTGGGTTAGGACATGACCTAGTTGACTAGTACAGTTGACCAGAGTTGACCAAGGTTGACTTGGTCTAGTTTGACCTAGATTCATGTAGAATGCATTATAGTGCTTTATATTACCCTTCTGGACATGTTGTGACTTGTGCTGTCTAATTAGGAGCCAGACACCTCTCTTCGGACAGTATCTTTACCTTGGACATTCAGATATCAGGCGAGTACATTCTCTAATCGTTTCATACTTGTCACGACTTATATTCTCGCTCTAGATTACTTTACTTGATGCTGTCACGTTATCATCACGGATTGGTACTATATGGATCTCTTCTTGGGATGTTATCCCCCTTAGCGGGCGCATCGGATACTTTATGACATGTTGTTTCATGTACATCATGTATTCCTTGCTTCTGCGTTATTCATGTACACTTATGTTCTCTCATGTTCTTACATGTACGTTCATGTACTCTCATATTCTTTCATGTACGCTCATGTTTCCTCATGTGTTTCTTGTATAACCAAAACATCATATCCGTAACGTAACTTGAATAGATCCTTGTGTATTGATTGTGGGTAGGGGTGAGTATAAATGGTCATGTGATTTACCCATCATGTTCACTCTGTTACTTTTCATGTTTTATCATGTAAACACAGCCTTATTGGCTGATGTCCTACATGTTCACTCATGTACATCATGTTCAATCTAAGCCAATTACATGCCATCTCGTACTCTAAATCACTAGCCACTTACAGTTCTTATCATGTATATATTTTCAGTTATCAAATATCTCTCCTGTTTTCATGTACATCTTCTTATAGCGTTTTATGTATCTTATTCTATTGTCTACTTTATATTTCCTGACATGATATGAACTGCATGAGATGTATTGTGCTCGCTCCTGTCCTGACTGGACCTGTTGATAAATTTTACAGATGGCCTGGGATTGCCTGCTAGCCTAGAGGAGACACAGTAGAGGTTGTTTAGATAGTTTTTATTTTGTCGGGAGTTGTATTTACTTTGTGGATTACTGTATTTGAGTTTTAAGATGTACTTCTGGATTTATGTATCTTAGACACTTAGACTTCTATCTCCTGTATCTCTTCTGGATTTTATGTTTTATCTATCTTCCATTATGCTCTACCTTAGACGTGATTGAGTTTACATTCTGCTATGTTACCCCCATTCGGGAGTATAAACTGCTTAGCCTTATACTGTTAGATGCATGAGACCTAGGACAGCGTTCTACCGCCGACACTGCGGCGTAGGCTGGGCGTTGTTACGTTCTCGTGCCCTAACTCTAGGTGCGGGTCGTGACAAGAAAGCTACCCCGCAATAAATGCATAAGTAACAACAAGTGAAGAACACAAGAAATATATATAAACATTCATCGCAGGCATGGTATAAGAAAAATTATATAAACAACACAGGCATGGTATTTGTCACAGGCAGTTTATATGGAAGCATAAAAGAGAGATAATGGTATAATAAAGCTGAAACAAATAAAATGCTGAATAATAAACTAAGTGAAACATATGCCAAACTGAGGCATAATAAAACCGTGTCTATGAAGAGTCCAGATAATAACTAAAATAAAGAGTACTGATAATATCTTGGAATGTCGGAGCATTTCCAAGTAAACATACGACAAAATATCAGTCTCAATAAGAATAATATCTCAAAAATCATCATCCTCATCATCATCGTCATCGGCTGCAGCGCCAGCATGTCCAGATAGACTAGCTCCAGAAGTACCAACTCCAGAAGTATAAGGAGTGGCACCCGAAGTACGATACCAATCGTAAGCGTTCCCTGGCTGGAACGGAGAGTGGACCGCCTCATCATCAATACGTTAGCCAGAAACAGAAGGGTCTCGAGGTAGAGAGCTAGCTGAGTGACCCGTCTACATAAATCTCAGATCGGCGAAGGAGTTGGCAATAGCCTGGAACCAAGTCACGTCACGGAACTCACGTTCCCTGGAAGTGTCAACATAGAATGACTGCAGATCTGATAGGTGCTGATGAATACCCTCAAATGTCATAGGACAGGACTGAGAAATACCAGGTGCTGTGGGAGTAGGTGCAGGAGGAACAGGTACAGTAGGTGGAGGAACAGTGGCAATCTGCGACCAGAGAGTTTGAGGAACTTAGGCTCAGGGTCAAGAGCACAAGTAGATAAGTCAATATCGAATCTCTGAAAGATGCATGGGATGATCATCGCAAAAGAGAGCTTGCGATCCCTTCCACGAAATCTACCCATCATCTGAATAACGGTCTTAGGGGCATAAAAGGAATCCCCTTAAGAATATGATATAGAGCAGAAAGCTCAAGTGCAGTGACATCATCTTTGGAAGTAGATTTTGGAAGTAAAGTGGAATAGATAATGCGATGTAATTCGTAGTTAAATAATTTCAAGTTATTGGCCTTGAACATTCCAGGACGAGCACGTGCGGGTGCAGAAAGCTCATTCTTGAAACTAACGAGAGTCGTACCATCGGAGAAATCGAAATCAGTGATGTCATCAAGCGGGGCACCTTCGTTTAGAATACCAAGGATTTTGCTAACGTTTCATCAGTAAACTCGATATCTATCCCTCCGACACGTGTTCTCGCGGTAAAAGTGTCTAATACGAAATTACAGTAAAATAATCTAATGGCATTAGTAGCTATAGGAAATTGTAAAGAAACAAAGTGTTGTAACCCTAATGCCTCAAAGTAAGGAAGATGGTTGGAAAACAATACATGGATTTTGTACAATGATACTGTACAAAAATTTGGAAAAGGGATGTTGCGCAGCTTGGTAGCGCGTTTGTTTTGGGTACAAAATGTCATGGGTTTCAAATCCTGTTATCCCTACCTATTACTTCTCCTATGGGCAGTAACGAGGGATTAATATTAATTAAGTGAAATCGATTCAAATTGGACATAATCCTTTTTATTTTTGCATACCGATCGATGTATGCAAGCAAGATGTATTAGAGGTACAAAAAATCCTTTTTTTTCCAATCGTATCCCCAGTCATAAGAAAGCGCTCTTAGAATTTATCTTGAATAGGGATCTTTTGGCTCAACTTTATCCCAGTTTTGTCGAGGGCACAACCCCCTTTTTACCTTGAATTGGTCAAAATACGCGGATCAGTCATTGCTTTTCTTTCTGTTACTTCGAAAGTAGCTGCTTCAGCTTCAGCCACGCGAATTTTCGATATTCCTTTTTAGATGAACACCATTATAGGTGCAAAAAATATGTGCTTCTCTATTCCATTCCTTCAAATCTTCGTACCACTCAGGGAATTAGAATTTGTATTTTTTATGATAATACGTGACATTTTGTACCCAAAACAAACGCGCTACCAAGCTGCGCTACATCCCTTTTCCAAATTTTTGTACAGTATCATTGTACAAAATCCATGTATTGTTTTCCACATCGTGATTTTCTCTTCTATCTATATACAATTTTCTTGTCATTTCTTATTTTTAGTTTCATATAATAAAAGAATTATATATATCTGAAACCTAACGTAAAAAAAAAATACAAAAAGCACCTATACCTAACAAAATTAAGTGAATACCCAAAATTGTAGTCATTTTACACAAATACATAAAATTATGTGGTATCATATGATCGGTATTCTATGGGTCATACACAAATCCAATTCAAACCGTAGAAGTGAGATGGAAAAAAGGACAGATTAAGTATAAAAAATCAAATATTCCAAAAATTGACTAAATACTAAAAGGGGGCCTTGCTTGTTTGGTCTTTTTTTATTTAATAAGTTTCTTTTTCTTGGACCTCCTTGCTTCTCTCATGGTACAACCCTCTTTCCGCTGAGCCCCTTTCTCCTCGGTCCACAGAGAAAAGGAAAAGACAGTCCACTTGATCGGAGACCAGGTACAAATAGTACGCATAATGAAATTCACATACCACAATAGGGCTTGGTCAGGAGTTTTGAAGTAAAACTCATCCGATGCACCGTCATCCGATTGGACCAAAGAAAAGAGAGAATTCGTATGCGGATCCGAAGACGATGCCTCTTCACTGGCATTGGTTTTCTTCCTCTTGAAAGGATTGAATCCCTTAGGCATTCTATCCCAAAATCTAGAAACCCTAATAATTAGAAAGTGGAGAAGAAAAGGAATTATACCTTCTGAGAATTGGATATGTTGTAGAGGACAAAATTCTCTGCACGAATCCAAAGTTTGGATAAAGGTCTCCATGCGGATTGGAAGAACAAAGGTGGAGAAGAACTAGGGTTTTGGAGCGCTGCTGCTGCTGTTTGATGTAGTTTGGAAGAATGAAGAAGGTGGGGGCCTTGGGTTCTGGCTGGTACATATATATACCCAGCCGAATTCTGGCAGAATTCGGACCGAACTCGAGCCGAATTCGCCAAGGGTTGCCTGGCTATATATGTGTAAAAAAATAACAATGGGCCACATCTTTTTTATTAATTCGTTTCAAATGTTTAATTCAGAGTTTAGTAATTTTAAATCTCAAAATAATATAATTAATATTATTTTATAAATTTATATTCTTTACTCAGCATCTATCTCAGATTAGCTGTAGGAGTACTGTCCCAGCTAACGAAGGTTCACCGGGGAACTCTTAAGTACTGCTTCGCTTCGACCGTAGTCGTGGTGACAAACAGACTCTTTTTAGGCTTGTCTCGAAAACAATATTTGAGTATCGAATAAATTAATTAATAAAACAAAATTAATTAAGATTATTGATATCTAAAATTCCTAATTCTTGATGTAAATAATTGAAACGATCTTCCGCTAGAGATTTTGTGAGTATGTCAGCTAATTGATTCTGTGTGTCTATGTATACAAGGTCTATATCTCCATTTTGTTGATGATCTCTAAGAAAGTGATGTCTAATCTCGATATGTTTTGTACGAGAGTGACATACTAGATTCTTAGTCAAATTAATAGAACTAGTGTTATCATAAAAAATGGGTATATGTGTAAAATACAATCCATAGTATTCTAAAGTTTGTTTCATCCATAAAATTTGTGCACAACAACGTCCGGCAGCGATATACTCAGCCTCGGTTGTTGATAATGCAACAAAATTTTGCTTCTTACTAAACCAAGAGACTAGAGCTTTTTCTAGGAAATGACATGTGCCGCTAGTGCTTTTTAGATCTACTTTGCATCCGGCAAAATCAGCATCAGAATAACCGATCAGGTCAAACGACGTAGTTTTGGGATACCATAAGCCGACATAAGAAGTGCCTTTAAGGTGTCGAAAGATACGCTTAACTGCGCACAGATGTGATTCCTTAGGATTAGCTTGAAAGCGTGCACATAAGCAAACACTAAACATAATGTCTGGTCGACTAGCAGTTAAATATAGCAAGCTACCGATCATACCTCGATACTTACGTATGTCGACGGGTTTGCCTTGTTCATCAATATCAAGCTTGGTTGAGGTCGCCATTGGAGTGCTAAGTGGGTTTGCTGCTTCCATGTCGAACTTCTTTAATAGATCCTTTGTGTACTTTTCTTGATTTATGAACGTTCTATTGTTGGTTTGTTTGATTTGCAGTCCGAGAAAGAATTTCAGCTCTTCCATCATGCTCATCTCAAACTCATTCTGGATACACTTTAAAATTTTTTGACAAATAGATTCATCAGTAGATCCAAAAGTAATATCATCTACATAGACTTGAATCAAAAGAATATTATTATTCAAAGATTTTATAAATAATGTAGTGTCAACCTTTTCTTTTGAAAAATTGTTAACAAGTAGAAAAGAGCTTAGACGATCGTACCAAGTACGAGGGACTTGTTTCAAACCGTATAATGATTTTTTTAACTTGAAAACATATTCATAAAATTTGAAATCAGTAAAACCGGAGGGTTGAGCTACATAAACTTCTTCTTTTATAAAACTATTTAAAAATGCGCTTTTGACATCCATTTGAAATAACTTAAATTATAAAAATATGCAAATGCACATAACATGCGAATGGATTCTAATCTCGTAACTGGGGCATAAGTCTCATCGCAGTCGATACCTTCTTCTTGATTGTATCCTTGAGCTACGAGTCGAGCCTTATTATGAGTCACTAAACCATTCTCGTTCAATTTGTATCGAAATACCCATCGGGTGCCAATGACCGGATGATCAATGGGCTTGTGAACAAGTTCCCAAACTTGATTCCGTTCGAATTAGTTTAATTCCTCTTGCATAGCATCTAACCAAAAATTATCACTACATGCTTCATCAATATTTTTAGGTTCAAACTGCAAGACAAAAGCAACACAAGAAGCTATATCTTTATTCGAGGAACGAGCACTTACACCCTTGGTAATCTCACAAATTACCAAGTCCTTTGGATGATTAGCCATGAATCTCATCTCTTTTGGTGTAGTCTCAAGATTGCTAGTTCCGGCTTCTTTGCTTAGAGGTTCATCTGATGCCTGATGTGATGGTTCTGCATCTTTGTGTGAAGGTTTTGCAGTAGCTGTACTTGGTATGATTATGTCTTCATTGTCATCATCGTCTAAGTATTGATTTAGCTCATCAAACTTGACATAAGTAGATTCTTCGATGATCATAGTTCTATTGTTGAAGACTCTGTATCCTTTGCTCTTTGCTGCATAACCTAAAAATATACCTTCATCGCCCTTTTCATCAAATTTACTCAAACTATCTTTAGTACTAAGAATATAACATTTACAACCAAAGATCTTGAAATATGAAACATTTGGTTTTCTATCAAACCATAGTTCATAGGGAGTCTTCTTCGATATAGGTCGAATTAGAACCCTACTGAGAATATCGCACGCTGTATTTACAGCTTTCGCCCATAAGTATCTAGGTAGACTAAACTGATTTAACATTACTCTAGCTATTTCAGATAGAGTTCTGTTCTTACGTTCCACAACTCCATTTTGTTGTAGAGTCCTAGGGCAAGAGAATTCATGCAGATAACCGTGTGTGTCACAAAATTGCTTGAATTCTGCATTCTCAAATTTGTCGCCATGATCACTACGAATGCGAGTAATCATGAATCCTTTTTCATTCTATACTTTCTTGTAAAAGGTGACGAATTCTGATAATGCATCGTTCTTGCATACAAGAAAATAAACCCATGTATATCTAGAAAAAATCATCTACAATGACAAATGTATATAACTTACCACCTAGACTAGCAATTCTACTTAGTCCAAATAAGTCAATGTGTAACAGTTGTAAAGGTCTAGTGGTACTTACAGCGTTCTTGGATTTGAATGCAGATTTGGTAGCTTTGTTCTTTTCACATTCACTACATACCGTATCCTTCTTGAATGAAATATCTGGTAAGCCGCGTACCAACTTCTTTGTAGATAGTCTTGAAATTGTATCCATGTTTGCATGACCGAGTCTCATATACCATAGTTTACTCTCAACGCTTTTGGCCATCAAACATCTACCTGCTTTGTTAGCATCTTCCAACAAATAGAAAACATATATGTTGTCTTCCCTAATACCTTCAAATATAGTACTACCATTTGAACTATTAACTATAGTACATTTATCTTTTACGAAGTTAATACCATAATCGTGATAAGCTAAATGGCTTATGCTGAGCAGATTATGTTTTAACTCGGTAAGTAGACAAACATCTTTAATCACTGGATAGGGAGCCTTACCAATGTCACCGATACCGATTATGTACCCTCTTAAATTATTACCAAAGGAGACGTATCCTTCTTTATTCCTCTTCGACAGTGTTGCGAATAATGAAGTGTCACCTGTCATGTGCCGTGAGCAACCGCTGTCGAGGATCCATTTGCTCCTAGCATGTGAAGGGCGTCCCACGTACAAAATAATTTGCAGATGAAACTCTTGGTACCCATTTCTTGTAGGGTCCTGACTGGTTAGTTTTTGGTATCGATACATAAACATTTAAATCTACTAACTTTCTGATTCTACATGCAGAAGATATATGACCAATGAGGCCACAATAATGACATTTAGCATGTTGAGTGTTGAAAGTAGTGTGAGGTGCATGATTGGTAGGTTTTGGTTTTCTAGTATAGAAGAATGCATGCCTATTAGTCTTCTTAGGCATAGTTTTGGTATGGTTTGGTCTGACAGTGTTGGGTGTGTTCCGATGATTCGGTAATTGACACGTGTTAGAATAGGAAGCAGCAACTTCAGGCCGTTTTCCTAAACTAATTTCCAACTTTTTGGAAGTGTCAAATAATCTAGTATAGTCAGATGTGAGTGATTCTAATCTGACCTGTGCACACTGGAGACTCTTTCTCTCCTTAGATAGGTCTTCCTTTAACTGGATAATAGTTGGTCTTTTTCTTCGGATAGCTTAACAGTCTCGTGTAACAATAACTTAATAGAAGAAAGCTCACCAGACTCATTTGAAGAGTCATTATCTCTAACATGATCTAGTAGGTTGGTAAGTCTTCCTATTTCACCTTTGTACTATTTGAGTACCTTCTTAGAGGTTTCATATTTACTACTTAGTTTCCTGTAATCATTTAGCAGGTCACTGAAAGCCTCTCCTAGTTACTCAAAGGTAAAATCATCATAAGGGTCAAATAGAGGATTAGTGATTACCTGATCGCAAGCCATCAAGCATACATTTGCAGCGTCATCTGATTGTTCGTCTTCTGAGTCGCTGGCTTCACTTTTATGCCATATGCTTGTGTTGGTGTACTTCCTTAATGTAGATTTCTTCAGGTAGCCATTGTCATATTTGCTATTTTTCTTTGATGATGATGCCGTCGGACAGTCTTTCTTCATGTGTCCTTTCTTCTTGCATCCGTAGCAAATAAGATCTTCCTCGTTGTTGTTGTTGTTGCTGTCTTTTGTTCTCCTATTAAATCTCATGAACTTCTTGAATTTTCTAACCAGAAGAGCTTGATCTTCAGAGTCGGAGTCGCTGTCATCAGAGTCGTCTTCGACAGTTCTTCTATGTTGAGCCTTGAGAGCGATCGACTTTTCTGCCTTCTCCTTTGGTGTAGCATCTTCAAAGTCTTGAAGTTCTAACTCATAAGTGAGTAGCTTACCCATGAGTGTTTCCAGAGACATTGTTGAGAGATCGTTCCCTTCAATGATTGTTGTAGCTATTGGAATCCAGTTCTTTGTAAGGGCTCGTAGAAGTTTGCGAATCTTCTCATGGTTACTGTAATCCTTGCCTAGTGAAGACAAAGGATTTACAATATCCAAGAACCTTGTAAACATCTGAGTGACTGATTCACTTGGCTTCATTTTAAACGCCTCGTACTCCTGAGTAAGTCTGCTGATCTTTGACTCCTTGACTTCTGTTGTTCCTTCGTGGGTTACTTCAAAAAGTTTCCATACTTCGTTTGATGTTGTGCAAGTAGATACCCTGTTGAATTCAGTTCTGTCTAAAGCACAAAATAAAGCGTTAATAGCACGTGCGTCAAGACTGGCCTTTTCCTTTTCCTCCTCTGTATATTTGTTATGGGGTTTTTCAACTAAAATACCATCAACATTAATACGAGGGGGCTTTTTATAGCCATCAATAACTACAGACCATAAGTGAAAATCAAGAGATTTCAAAAAGAAACTCATACGTGTTTTCCAATAAGTATAATTAGTGCCGTCAAACAGTGGAGGTTTGTTTGTGGCTTTGCCTTCACTTGTGAATTTCACAGTTGCCATGTGTAATGCTGTGATCTATATAAAAATTGAATATAACTGCAATTTTACCTTGCTTTACCTGTATAATCTCCTTTGATACCAATTGTAGGAACAATTGGGATCAGAATATAATACCTCTAGATGGAGAGCCTGTTCTGATACCAATTGTAGGAACGAAATCGTAAAACAGAATACTCTAGAGGGGGGGTGAATAGAGTAGGCAGCAGAATATTGCTAATTAAAAATCTCATTAGCAGTTAGATCACAAATATAAAAATAATCACAAAGTAAATGACAGTAATGAAAAGTGATCAGAAGGCAAACGCAAACACCGAGATTTATACTGGTTTTCCTCTTGTGAGGACTAGTCCAGTCGGAAGAACTCTAGCTTCCAGTTGAATCCACTATTGGAAAATACTGCAAGTTTTCATACGAAGTCCTTGTAACTTCTACAGACACGAGCTTTGATACGAAGAACTCGACCAACTTCAATTGTGAAGAGTTGTTTCTTCAATCAAGCCTCTGATTACAACCGCTCTGAAACTTCTAGACCGTACCGCACTGGCAAATCGACTAGAGGATTGTAACTGGCTTGGGATTTGAAAATGTAAGCTTTTGAGAACTCTTTAGAGAAAATGTAAGCTTTAGAAGAGAAGAGATTGAAAATCAATTGGTGATTTGAAATGATCGAAATCCTTCTATATTTATAGTTTTTTCAAAGACAGAATTCTGACAGAATTCGGGCAGAACTCTGACAAAGCTCTTTGTAACAAACTGCAACTGAAGGGTGACCAAGTTCAAAATTAAACGCTTACATAACGTTCAACTTGGCCGAACTCTGGCCGAAATCTGGCCGAGTTCTGCTAGGGTTCTGCCAGTTGATTTTAAGAAAAATTATTTTGGCTTTTTGAAAAGTCCTTCAGAAGCTTTTAGTAAAAAGATGTTTTTCAAAAAATAGATTATTTTTAAAAGGATAGGGTGATTTTGAAAAACGATTCAGGACAGCCTATTTGCCAGTACGACTTGGTGTACAATGTATTCCTAGACTCAATAAAATGAAAAATTGCATTGCTATGAAGGAAATACATTCTGAATAGCAAACAGTTTCAGTCTGGAACATCGTAAATATCCATCGTTGAGCAGTGTTCCAAAAGTCGTTGGTAAACATCTGAATTGACTTGTATTTATATCGAGACAGAGTTTGATCAATTATTAAAATCAAGTTTGACCATGACCAATGGGCCAACACCATCCTGTTCGAGTTGTGGTGGAAAATCACCGAATTGGAGAGAAACCACATTAGCAGTCACCATTTTCTCATCCTGCTGTAAAGTAATTGCTCCAGAGTTGACCAACTCTTAGATTTTGCCTTTGATCACATAACATGCTCTGGTTGGATGTCCTATAAATCTGTGATAAAAACAGTATTTAGGGTGATCAGTTTTACCAACTTCTTCTGGTCGCTTTGCCTCTGGAAGCTGAAGCTTATTGCTTTTGATCAAGCAATCGAAGATGCTTAAAGTATCATCTTCATCGAAAGAATTGGATGAGTTGACTTTTGCAGTGGTGCTGATGGGATGGATGCCGGCTGAGTAACATTAACGGCCAAAGACACTTTGCCTTTGAGATTAATGGCCAGTGTTTCATTATTCTTGCAGTTATTCTGGCGATTACTACCCCCGGGTGTAGAATGTTCATCTTGGTTAGGATGAGTCATCTGGACCCCTAAGTGCTTAAACTTTTCGGCACTAACTTCTGTCGCCTTTGCATTAACAATGAAAGAAGGCCAATCCTGGAATTGTGTAGATCCCGTCCATATACTGATAATAGGCAACAAGTTTGATTTACAAGTGTCTATTGTTACAGCAGATGGAGTACCTAAAGGCATTTTGAGTGCCTCTCGGCAGAATCTTTCAATGAAACTCTCTGTAGATTCATTATGCCTCTGTTTAATTTTAATGAGGGCAGACATCGTCATGTCATTGACTCCCTCATAAAATTGTTCCAAGAATATTTGCTTAAAAACAGCAAAAGAAGTGATACAACCATCAGACAAGCTACGATACCAGTCATATGCTGCACCGGCTAAACAACCGACGAACACTCTGGTAAGGAGAGCATCATTTGGCTGTAATTGATCAGTCATCACCTCAAAATGATTGATGTACTGACTTGGAGAAGTGCTGCCATCAAACAGCATAATGGTTGGAAGCTTATACTTAGGAGAAAATAGAACTTCCTTCCACTCTGTAGGATATGGTTGCTTTATGCCTAATCTTTGTAGGCCATCCTTTTGCTTGAAGGCCTCAAACTGAGTGTGTAAGAGTTTTACAGCTTCATTAGCATCCCCTGATGTTTGGAAATTGATAGGCTAGTTAGAAGTGTTAGGAGAAGGAACATCATGGTAATTACCACCTCCAGTACCAGACTGACTTGGATCAGCTTGAATTGGCACAGAAGCAACCTGAGGGGCTGGTACCGACAGACTAACAGGTACAGAAGATACTATAAGCTCAGGATTTGTAACAGGGTTTACAATCAGGGGCACTACATGTTGAGCCACCATTATGGTGTGCATGCTTGCAACCATTTCTGCTATAGTTTTCAATTTGTCTTCTAATGCAACAATTTGTTGCTCTTGGCTGGTTGATGTAGAGGCATCTTGATCTTCCGTAATGGTATATGCTGTCACTTCTCTTGCAGCTGTTGATGAGATAGTTTGTTCAGAACTTTCACTATCTGTATCAAACTCCGAAATAGAGTCCTCTTCCACATGGGGTGATAGGGAGATCTTCTTGATTAAAGACACCTTGGTTCAAATGTCGATTTTTTGATCTAGTGTATTGAAATACACCTTCACTGGATGCATGGATCCTGTCTAAGTATTGCTGACTGGGATTACGGGATGCATTACGTCTTGGACGTTTCCCACCCCAGTGCCTTGAGAAGTCATGTTAACTGAAGCATATAATAGCTCATCTTCGTCTTCTATTATATGTTTAGGAGTTGAAGCATAGTTCAGACGATCGAAGATAGATCGTCGAGCCGATTGGCAACAACAGGTCATGACAACTTCATGTAGGCAGTGGCGATTTGAAGCACGATTTGGAGGTAAGGAAAACATTCTCGTAGTCTCCCGTATTTGTGTAAGACGTTGCCGGAGATCAGTTACAACCACAGGACGAGAAGAAGTCGGAGGAACATATTCCTTAATGATGTTAGGAACATGTCTCCTATTCTTCAGGTGTTTAGTTCCTTGAGTGTACAAAGATGTACTCAACTCATTAGCATAGGTAGATGGGTCTTTCTTTTCAAATTTTGGCTTTTAATGCAGATTGGCCTTAGGCATAGGGTTCTTGCGTTTCGCCAAAGTTGATATTAGTTGACGCCTATTGAGATAAGCGCGTAAATCTGAAAATTCTGCTCTTGGTGTCTCTGTTTTTGATACCTTCAATTTTCCTTACTTGGATCTTGAAATTTGCAAGGTAGGAAAGTCTTGACCAGACCCCATAGGGGGGGTAGGTAAGATACCTCTCTGATCAGTATTCTTTCCAGTATCAGAGATCCGAGGACCTCTGTTTATAGGAATAGAATCTGATACGTCTTCCTCTGAGTCATATACCAGGGAAGTTTGAGGAAAGACCAAAGGGTGCTTTTCTTTATTTTGAATAGGCTTAGCTAAGAAGCGTTTCCTTTTATTTTGTTGTGTGACCATTTTAGACATAGATTTTGTCAATTGAGGGAATGTTAAAGGAATTTTCCCTTTGTTTTTCTAGTGTTGGTACTAGGACATGAATTCTCCAAGTTCAGAACTTGAGAATTGGAAGAGGGAATAGCCAAAAGACTAGTTCCTTTCAGGTGCGCCCGAGTAGCAGATTGTGCCTGGGTTGCTGATTGCTGGGATTGCACCATAATCCTACGGACTACTTGTGGCGCCTTGGCAGCAATATTGGTAGACTGTGCCTCGACAGTAGCTTGAACTGACTGTGTCTTAGCAGCAAAGATAGTAGTAGACTGTGTATGGGTAGCAGGATGAGCAGATTGCGCCCTAGCAACAAAAATAGGCGGTACTGGAGCCACTGAGGCAGATTGTGCCTTGGTCATTGAGCACTCAAGTTGTGCCTGGGCAACAACGACTGTGGAAGATTTAGGAGTCCACACAGTCCTGTTCTTGGCGATAGCCACCGTACGCTTGTTGCTCTTGGTGTTGATCATATTCTCGTAGGCTGTCTGGTTGACTTGAACAACCAGAGTCTTATGCGTCTTGCCGATCGATGCAATGTCACATTAAGTTGTAACTTTCTTGTCGGAAGAGAAAGTCGTCCCCCGCAGAGTCGCCATTTTGTTTGCAAAAAAAATTTGTTCATTCTAAATTTTTAAAAGAGTAAAAAGTACAATAAATTCTGGGGAAGTACAACTTTAGGAATCTGATAAGAAGACGATTACTTTATCCCTTGGACTATGTGAAGTTAAAGACTGTAGCTCTAGAGAACGCAGCAGCAATTTTGCAAGAGTTCTTGATCGCTGTCTGTATATATCTCTAATAATGATTGAAAACTCTATTTATAGAGTTCTTGAAATAACTGTTTTAGCAGTTATTCTGATGGTGCACGGAGCTGGATTGTGCCACATTGAGTTGCGCTAACCTCATGTTGCAACAACTTCCATTCAGTTGTCAATCGTGTACTAACTGTATTTAGACGTATGGCATCATATGATTGAGATGGGCACGGTCGTGTACAGGATAGTAGACACGTCTTGAGAGATTAGTGGCATGTGCGCCACGTCATCCTGCTTTAGAATGTAAGTTGTCTTAACTTTATCAGGTTGCACGAACTTCAGTCAACAAGTCAAACTGTGCTTGTTTTGGGCTGCGCCTACACACGTGGCAGCTTATGTGCAAAAGTCATTCAGGTTGCACCTAGGCGCAACTAAGGATTTTGTTTAGATTGCGCCTGGGCGCAACTCACGAAGCGTACAGGACAACTGTCTACCAACTCTCCTTGAGTGGCACAATTCACGAGATTCGAAGAGATTTTCTTCGTTCACTGTTGTGTCAGTCGTCAGCGTTGTCAGGTAATGATGACCATTAAGTGTCAGACGCCACGTAAATTTTGGCACAAGAAGACTGGGTACTGTCTGATATTAGGCACAACCTGATCAATGGCGCAGCTTGTTCTATGGGCTTCATATTAGCGGCGCAACCTGATCTTTGGTGTGCAACTTGATCACTGATTCGTATATTCAGGGCACAACTTGATTTTTAGGACCTACAGATAGCTATCAAGAACATATAAGGAGTCTTCATACACATCCATGGTGGCAGATTATAAGGGATAAGAATGACCGACCGGTAGGAGTATTGAGATCCCGACTGCCCCAAAGGGGCGACCATAGCGCCAGACATACATTTCTAGGCTCTGCAGCATAATCTGGATGAAACAAATCATCAAAATGTTTCGACGTCTCTCCATCCGAAGGATATGACAATTCTCCATTGTCCTTTGTACGTTTTCGTTGTGCCACGTCATGTGTTCTGCTGTATTCAAAGACATATACATCCTCTGCAGCCGCTTTATGATCGACAAGTAATTCATATACTTGTAAGGACGTTGTGATTGACAAGTAATGCATATACTTGTAACGATCCATATTACAGAAGCTGCAATTTTCTATGTCCTCATTCTCCTTGTTGTACAATATGCATCCGTTGCGACAATAATTTATCTTCTCGTACCCCAGCCCCAATTGTTGGACCAACATCTTTGACTCGTAGAAGTTTTTTGGGATCTCTTTTGATTCCTTCGGCAACACCTCCTTGATTAGTTGTTTAATCCGATCATAGCAAGCTTGTGGCAAGTTAAAATCAGACTTTATATTCAACAACCGTATCGTTTCTGACAGTACGGAATGAATCTCACAACCAGGATATAGAGGAGTACCTGCATCCTAAAATATATCATAAAACTCCTTCGCCTCGGGATTAGAATCCTTCGAATCAAAATTAGGTCGTGCCTCATCGTACACCATATCTCGAACAAGGGTCTGCAGGTCTACATAATCAACAGAGCATCTGTCGTCTTCGATGAGAAAATTCGTTGCAGCATTATCATAAAAAACGTAAGTAGCAACTTCCGCAGCCTGGCTTTCTGCATATAGTTTATTTTATGATGACCATAGGTCCTAATCACGTACGAAACCCTTATGAGTCAAATGATCTCTCACAGTCACTACTTCTTCGTAACATCTATTGTAAAAATTACATGATGGATACTTGATTTTGTTACCATCCATATACTGAGCTTTGCTCATGGCATACTGAAGAAACATTTCCCCGCCTTCCTGAAAATTGTCACTCACACCTATTCTGCTCTTGTGTTGCCATTTGTACATCCATGTATGATCAACGAAGGCCCTCTCTCTGACCCCCCTCTACTTTCCTGCTCCTCATTCGACTCTCTCACCCTCCTATTCCATATCATATGATATCCACCTCAATCGAAGCGTAGAGAAGTGTAAAAATATTAATATTAACCAAGGTTCACAGTATCGATATCGGAATCAATATCACTATGAATCTCATGGCTTCCTTTACCAGAGCATAATATACAAACGTGAAGCAGAGCTTCACATCGAAAATATTAGAAGGAAATTTTTTTGATTGCCTATCACAAATCGAAAACTATTTACTTGTAATATTTTGAATATGAAGCTCTGCTTTACGTTTGTATATTATGCTATGGTAGAAGAAGCCATTAGATTCATGGTGATACCGAATCCGATATCGATACTGTGAACCTTGCTTAATATTAATATTTTCACACTTGTCTACGCTTTAGTTGAGGCGAATATCTCATATGTTGTGGAATAGGAGGTCTCACGACCCGAATGAGAAGAAGGGGAGTAGGGAGGCTCACTCTATACACTCTTGGTACTACGATATACACTCTATACACTCTTACTTATGCAAGGCTTTTGAGGCAATCAGCATTGTACTAGATTTCCAAAAAAATCTATAACTCTGATAGGCCCAAAAGACTTGGCATAAGTAAATTTAATTTTCATCACTTACCTAGCTACTACTAAGATATCTTATATATATCCTTCTAGGATACTCTATACCAAGGTTCGCAGTATCGACAAGGTTCTAAACGACGGTAGGTGGGTGCGTGGCGGAGAGAGTCTGCCTACTACCTACACACCGCCTAGATGCCGTCTAGGCGATCAATACCGATACTCATAGAAATAGTCCGATATCGATACCGATACTGATTTTTAAACTCGTATGATTAATAGCCCGATACCGATATCGATTCTAGGGTTTTTGGGTTAGGGTTAGGGTTTAGATACCAATACTCATAGAAATAATCCGATACCGATACTCATATAAATAGTCTGATACTGATCCGATACCGATACTCATAGAAATAGTCCGATACCGATATTGATACCGTGAACTAGTTCGATACCGATACCGATTCCGATACTCAACAAAATAGTCCGATAGCGATACCGAAGTAAATACATCAAATTGTTAGATCGACAACAAATAACAATAAGTATATCTTAGTAGTAAACACATCAAGTAGTAAATACATAAATATATCTTAGTAGTAAACACATCAATATATCTTAGTAGTACACTACAAAAATATGTCCATTTAGCGACGGCCACATCCGTCGCCCATCCGTCGACAATCAGTATTAGCGACCGATAACTGACGAATCTTGGTCAAAATAATCTGCCGGCAATCAGCTCATCGCTAATAATAATCCGTCGCTAAGTAGTCGAACAGCGACAAAATAGCGACAACTTTTCGTCTTTAAAATACGATGCATTAGCGACGACTTTCCGACGGGCTTTCGTCCATTTCAAGTATTAAATACTTAACTGTATATACGCTAGCGACGGATATTCCGTCGGTAAACCATCGTAACAGTGTATCAGAGGGTATCGTTCCGTCGCTAGTCCGTCGATCGCCATCACTAACAAAGGACAGATTAGCGATGAAATACTAATGGATTATCCGTCGACCATGTTCTGGAAATGCTTGACATTTTTAGAACCTTGGCGACGGATAAATCGTCGCTGCTCCGTCGCTACGCCATCGACAGAGCGACTGATTAGTGGCTGATTATCCGTCGCCATGGTTATGGAAATGTCAAGCATTTCCAGAACCTTGTCGACGGATATTCTGACGCTAGGCCGTCGAGAGAGCTACTGATTAGTGGCTGATTATCCGTCGCCTTGGCGTTGGATTTTCCGTCGCTATTCCGTCGAATGATATACCACCAGAACCTTGCCGACGGATATTCCGTCGACCACCCGTTGCTACCTGGAAACAGTTTCAAATCTCCAGTTAGCGACGAAAATTCTGTCCAAAATTAGTCAAAAACTGGAAATATCCGTCGCTAACCGGTCACTAGTCCGTAGCTAACTGAGATTTTTTGAAAAAAAATTGCAGCACTTTTCCTGTTCACAAAAATATGCATAAACCAAACCAATATATAATGCACACCAATTATCCAACAATCACATAGACCAAATATGTAATGTACACCAATTATCCAAGAATCACATAGACCAAATATGCACATACGAATTTAATGCACACCAATTATCCAAGAATCACATAGACCAAACCAAATTAATATAAAATAGACATCAATTATCCTGAAGAGTAACCTAATATCTGTCGTTATAATCCGATCATAGCACAAATAATCCAAAATTCCCACAAATATTCCAAATTTTCTTAATTACAATATTTTAAGGAGGATGAGGAGTTCGATTGCCTGGTGGTGGTAATCCCTGCTCTACTGCGGCCGACGAATATACTCCTCGACTAGGTACGACGGCAAGTCGTCGTAGACACTGCTCGAAAGTCGGTGTAGCTGCTCTGGCGATATGAGATCCATGAGTGCCGTCATAGTCGAAGGCGGTACCAGAGGGACAAAAGGGTTAAAAGAAAGATGACCCACGGAAGAAGGACCGACACCAGCAGTCGACGGACCGACACCAGTAGAAGACGGACCGACACCAGCAGCAGACGGAGGCGAAAAGTACATGGCAAATTGCTCCCGTAAGGACGACACCGCCTCGTGCAGCTGCGTACGCTATGACCTAACATCATCGTCTGCCGGGAGCGCGAGAGGAGGCGGTGTCGGTGGAAATCTCTGCGTCGCCATGTGCAACGGCCCTAGGGAGCCGACTCCGTACAGGAGCCCTTTCTTAAAGCTGCCGACGGTATCTACGAACAAGTCATTGCAAGCGGCCAAAGAAGAGAGCGTCCGGGCGGGCGTCGTTTCACCGACATCCTTGATGTCAGTTAACTGAGCCCGACTAAGGGCCTCACGATACGCAGCCTATCAAATTAATGTGTTTATATTATAAAATTTACCTAAGTTGTAATCTAAACCCTAAGTTTCACTAAGTTAATTGTGAATCCTAAGTTTACCTAAGTTATAGTCCGAATACTTTTAATTCTAATGTAAATCTTATAAACATAAGTACTTACATCAGTCTCCTTGGCCCTCTCGTCGACGAAGCTTCCGTCCTTTCGTCTTTTGTGCGTATGCTGGAATACGTCGTGTTTGGTGACCGATTTTGGCGCCCTTCCCTCCTTCACCGCCCGTTGGGCCTGCATACAAAATTTTCGTAGAACTTAATTAACACCGTATATTAATAATACCTAATTCGATAGTGAAATAAATTTACGGTATCTTACCAGATCTGCAAGCGTCGCTGCATGGGGCCTTGATCCTCCCGTATGAAGCCCCGCGGCCTGTCGGTTCGCCTTCGCCTTCTCTGATTTCTCTTTGTATGCAGGAGTATTCATCATACCTAAGAGGTCCTCATAATACACCTGCCGGATCCAATTCGGCCTCGTATGCCCCACTTTCAAGTCATGAATTATATCTCGTATCTTCTTCAAGGCAGCACTTCTGTAGGTCCCGCGGATCGCGTCCTCGCGATGGGGGGCCACCAGTACGTCGTCTAACATAGAAATTCAATTATCACATAATTCAAAAAATGGTTGATTAAAGAGTAACTAATAATTAACCAGAAGATATAGATATATACCCTCAACTCGTCGAGCCAGGCGTACTTCAAGATTGGGGGCACCGACGAAAAGTTGAGGTAAGGACCATGGAAGTTAGCCCTGATAATTTCTCCAAGAGCCCTGGCAACATTAAACGAAAAAAACCTACAAAGAAGAAACAACTAGATTATTAACTTGAATAAATGAAAAAAATTTAACAAATTATCTTAAATTTACTTACGAGGTCCCCGCAGGCCATAGCTCTCGTCGGAACTCGCCTCTCGGCCTCTCTGGTGCCTTCGAAGGATCCGCGGGTCCGCGCATGTACTCCCCAGTAACCGGATGGAACCGAGTATCGGGGTACTCCGGGGCCCACTGTGCAGTATCATAGGTCACGACGCAGATCTTTCCTGGAAATATCATAGGTCGCGACGCCGATCTCCCACAGCTATTTCAGCTCGTCCACCAACGGCTGTAAATATATATCGATATTCTTCATCGGATTTTTAGGACCCGGTATGATAGCTGTCAAGAACATATAAGGAGTCTTCATACACATCCATGGTGGCAGATTATAAGGGGTCAGAATGACCGGCCAACAGGAGTATTGAGATTTTGACTGCCCGAAAGGGGTGAAGCCATCAGAACATAGCCCCAGACGTACATTTCTAGGCTCTGCAGCAAAATCTGGATGACGCAAATCAAAATATTTCTACGCCTCTCCATCCGAAGGATGTGACAATTCTCCATCGTCCTTTGTACGTTCTTCGTTGTGCCACGTCATGTGTTCTGCTGTATTCTGAGACATATACATCCTCTGCAAGCGCTTCGTGATCGACAAGTAATGCATATACTTGTAAGGACATCATTTTCTAGTTGACTTTCCTTTTTTCCTGACTGGCATGTAATGATCCGCATTACAAAAGCTGCAACTTTCTATATCCTCGTTCTCCATGTAGTACAACATGCAACCGTTACGACAACAATCTATCTTCTCGTACCCTAGTCCCAGTTGTCGGACCATCATCTTCGACTTGTAGAAGTTTTTTGAAAGCTCTTTTGATTCCTTCGGTAACACCACCTTGATTAGTTGTATAATACGATCATAGCAAGTTTGTGGCAAGTTAAAATTGGACTTTATGTTAAACAACCGCATCGTCAATGACAGTACGGAATGTGGCTCACAACCAGGATATAAAGAAGTTTCAGCTTCCTGAAACATATCATAGAACTCCTTCGCCTCGGGATTAGGATCCTCCGGATCAAAATTAGGCCCTACTGCGTTGTACACCATATCTCGTACAAGGTTCTGCAGGTCTCCATAATCAACAGAGCATTCGTCGTCTTCGACGACAAATCCGTAGCAGCATTATTATCAAAAGCATAAGTAGCACATTCGCAACCTGTCTTTCCGCATATTGTTCACCTTGCAATGACCACAAGTCGTAATTACGTACGAAATCCTTACGGGTCAAATGATCTCTTACACTCACCACTTCTTCATAACATCTATTGCGACAATTACGACATGGACACTTGATTTTGTTACCGTCCATATACTGAGCTTTGCTCAAGGCATACTTAAGAAACACTTCTACGCCTGCCTAAAAATCGTCACTCACACCTATTCTACTCTCATGTTGTCGTTTGTACATCCATGTACGATCAACGAAATAACGATCCATCACAGATTGGATATGAAAATCTGTATCGTAAGACAAACTAAACAGAATTAGTATATAATCATGTAACTGGTGGATCCGCTAGTATATAGGCCGGATGTACTTAGTATCGACCGCATCAGACTAGTATCGGTCTATAGGTTTGGTATAGGCCGGATCAAATTGGTATTGACCTTAGCGAATTGGTATCGTCCTATCCGATATGTATCGGCCGTATAGCTAAGATTCGTACCGGCCTTACCGATCCGGTACGAATCCTAGCTATACGGCCGATACATATCGGATAGGACAATATCAATTCGCTAAGGCCAATACCATCTGATACGACCTATACCAAACCGATATACCGATACTAATATGCTACGATCGATACTAAGTACATACGGATACCGATACTGATACCGATAGTTCGATACCGATACCGATAGTGCGATACCGATACCGATAGTGCGATACCGATACCGATAGTGCGATACCGATAGTTCGATACCGATACCGATAGTCCGATACCACCGATATCGCCGATACCAATACTCATAGGAAAAGTCCGATACCGATTCCGATACCGATACTTTGAACCTTGATATATATATATATATATATATATATATATATATATATATATATATATATATATATATATAAAGGAATAGACTTTCTCATCCTATTTCTTAAACTAGGGTTTGTCATATTGCATTTTCTTTAAAGTATCGGCCGATACCGATCCGATACGGCCGATACCGATACGGTTTGGCATGTTCCAATCCGATACCGACCGATACCAAATATTGACCAATGCCGACATTGGGGGTCTTTGTTTGTTAGATATGACATATGTTAGAGTTATTTAGAAAATATATGTTGGTATCCTACTACTAGTTAGTATATTGGGATAAGGATGCTAGAAGTATAAGATAGTCGGTTAGATGTTTAGTAATAAGTTAGTGTCTAGAATGAGGTTAGTAGATATAAGTTAGATAGCTAATATGTTAGATGGTAGTGTATTAGAGTGTGTGTTTTGATATGATATCTTAGAGTTTAGATAGATATATATTGGATATGTATAGTATCTTAGTTTTAGAGATTAAGTTAGATATTCATATATTAGAGTTAAGATACTTGGTAACTTGAGATACCAAGTAGTATATTAGAATAAATTGGGTTACCTTATTAGGGTAAGGTATTGGGTTACCGATATTGTGAACCTAGATTGAAAGCATAATAAGGTTGTAAAAGCATGTAAAACAATCCGATACTACCGATAATTATTTGTTTTCTAATACCAAAAAATCCAATACTCCGATCCGAAACTGCCGATACTATCGATATCGCCGATATCCTATTTCTTAAACTAGGGTTTGCCAAATCGCTGATACTACTCATTGTATTTGTACCCCGCACTGCCCCGCGCGTGCCACCCCCGCCGCCCCCCGATGCCCCCCGCTGCCCCGCGCGCGCCAGCACCCCTCCCACCCCCCAACACACCTTCCACCTCCAGCCGCCCCCTCCAGCCCCGCGCTGCCCCGCGCGCGCTACCCCCGCCGCCCCCCGCTGCCCCGGAGCACGCTGCCCCCCCCCCCCCCCCCGCCGCTCGACGCAGCCCCGCGCTGCCCGCGCACGCCACCCCCGTAGTCTCCGTCGTCCATGCAGCCCACGATGCCCCCTGCAGCCCACGACACCCACGACCACCGAGAGAGAGAGATTACCTTCGGGAGAGAGAGAGGAGAGGTCGCCGATCACCGCCACGGGAGAGAGAGTGAGGTCACTGACCGTCACGGAAGAGAGAGAGAAGAGAGGGAATAAAATTTGGGTGGAATGAAAAGTTCCCCCCGTCATTTCAATTTAAGTCTGGGCCCTTTATTTAGCGACGGACTAGCGACAGATTATATCCATCACTAGGCCGTCGCTCTTTTTGATACTTGCCGACGGAACATCCGTCGCTACGTAGTCGAAAAATTGTCCTGCCATTTCTCTCAACAATTCCCGCCAAATAATCGACAGCATAGCGATAGTTACTTATCCGTCGCTACATCTCTGACGCCCTAGCGACGGATGAGCGACCTTTTTTCCCCCTTAAAATAAAATAAAAATTGTATCGGCTTGTCATCGGTACGCCGTCGGTTATTTGTCGCAAATCCGTCGCTAACGCCGACGAAAATTGTCCATCGCTAATGTGTCGTCGCTAATTTACTGTATTTTGGTAGTGGTAAACACATCAAGTATACCGATACCGGCCCCCCTCCGCTCGCCTACCCCCCCACGACCTCCCTACCCGTCGACCCCCACCCTAAACCCCCCCCCCCGACCGGGCAACCCCTACCCTCCCCCCCCGACCGCCAAGACCCGTCCCCGCGACCTCCCCACCCACCACACCACCCTAAACCCCCCTCTCCCTCCCGACCACCAACAACCCCGCCCCTCCCGACCGCCAAGACCCCCCGGCCCCGTGACCTCCCCATATGCCGCCCCACCCTCAACCCACCTTCCCTCCTCCCTCCGACCACCAACACACCCCGGCCCCCCTCCCTCCGCTCCCCTACCCCTCCCGACCTCCTCATTCGACGAACCCCCTCCTTACGGCCCCTCCATCCGCTCCCCTACCCACCCCCTCCCAGCGACCTCCCCATCCGCTGACCCCCTCCCTCCGCTCCCCTAACCTCCCCCCACCGCGGCCACGATTCCCCCCGCGTAGTGCACCCGGCCCCCCGACCACCAAGAGAGAGAGAAAGAGAGGGAGAGAGAAACAACTGAGTGAGTGAGAGAGAGAGCGCGCACGAGAGAGAGGTAAGAGAAAATTTTGGGGGGAATAAAAAATTCCCCCCCCCCGTCGGTTCGTTTTATGTTAGGGCACAGTATTTAGCGACGGATATATCCATCACTAGGCCGTCGCTATACCTTCGCTAGTTTGCCGATGGATAATCTTTTGCTACGTGGTCGCCAAATTTTGCGCCAATGTTTTCTAACATTTTCCCGCAAAATATTGACAACTAGGCGACGACATAGCGACGGATTATTTGTCCGTCGCTATATGTCCGACGATATAGCGACGGATTTTCGACCAATGTTTACCCTTAAAATTAAAAAAAATTGGCTGCAATTCGACGAAAGACCATCGCTTTTTAGTCGGTTTTCCGTCACTACTAGCGATGGAATACATCCGTCGCTAAATATCCTTCGCTAAAGCGATGTATTTTTGTAGTGTAAATAAATAATGTATAATTATAATATAAAAAGTATGAATAAATATGTGAATTTATAATAAAAATAAAATTATATACTTACGTTGCTCCATCGGCCTATAGCTCAGGACGACCGATGATGGCTAGGCACTCTAGTAGAGTAGGGGTATCTGCAAATCCTGGACAATGGACATACATGTCTAGACGAATCGCTCGTCTTTGCATCAACTCTAAATGAAACGATCGTCCTCGCTAGGGTGTGATGCCATACAAGTCTAAATTTGACTTATACAAAGCAAGAATGTGCATTTGATAATTCTTTTGACATAACAAGTTAAAATTAAACAGTGCAAACAGTTAAAGATGCAGTATAGGAAGAAATTAGTTTTTTATTAATAAAACTTGCAAACAATGTGCAAAGTCATTTTTATATTACATATGTTGTCGCGGCTATATTCTTTGAAACACAAAATAAAAATATTCGATATGCTGTCATGAAATAATCCTTATCGTTCTATACATTCATGCCCCTTTATACATTTAGAACTAAAAGCCTTTGAGATGAATTGGCTTCAAAATAGGAGAGCTTCAAGCCGCCTCCCATTCTTCAATTTCAGGTTAGTCTCGTGCTCCCTCAGTGCACTCGTCACTTGGGGAGTTGGGATTAGTACACTTGGGAATGAACCCACTCGTCTAAACGGACACTATTTTTTAAGGATTTCAAGCATATGATGTGATCTTGTTATTTAAAGCTAAATCAGTTGCAATTCATATCAAAGGCATAATTTAAAGCAGTAAACAACATAACCATTTTCAATTGATCTTTCCACGACCATGCTCCTTCCTGCATAAAGTAGATATAATACTTACCACTTGGGCAAGAAAGTAGGTGAGCATGCTAATTATGATATATGCGGTCACTGGTGTTACGACACCATAAGGAACAATTCTCAATGACATTGCGATGCGCCCTATCAGTTCAGGTTACAAGCCTAATTGAAGGTCTTACAATGCCTCGTGCTAAGCACAAATCTCAAATTTCCCCTAGGTCGATCTAGTCCTAGTGCCCGGGATACTGTTTCGAGGAAAACAATACTTTAAATGCACAAGTTGTCCATGACCATGCATGTGTGTGAACAATTTAAGGTAGGCAACATAATGCACGATACAAATAGAATTTAGTAGTACAATTCTATAACTCACGCAACAATTCATCAATTTCCCTCAAAGTTGTATGTTTTGATTTGGTGACTTGCAAGTACCAAATACTCCGAGGCACCGTACCACAAATCGATGTTTTAATGCCCTTCATTTCAACAGTTTTTCTGGTTTTGTACCAAACTACTCGCCTCGATGGGAGGTGCTAACTTAATGTCTCTAAGCCTATTTATTCTAGTCACATTACAGTTATCTCATGTTTTTTTTATCTTAGTGGCACAGTACATATTCAACCAGCATCATCGATCTGAACATTTGAACTTTAAGAATAGGAGTACAGAAGAAGGGGCCGAAGCACCAACCTAAAAGAAATGTGTTGAGAGTAGGAGATCACTTCGCAACGGTCAAACGTCAAGAATACTAACCCTTGCAATGGTACGAACATCATATTATAATTTATTCTTTAATCATTTCCTTTCAAAATTCCCAAAGGCGTATTGATAAATCGATGCGAAAGCACACTCACCGAAACTAAGCGACAAAACCTCAAAAAAATAAAAAACCAACAGTAGACCAGTCCCATTGTAGCACCCCAGTCCTAAAATACGTAGGATTAGGATACGGTACATGCTAACAACACTTCACCAATGGCCCAAATATTATAGCAAGCCTATTAGAAAAATACTTAAGCTGTAAATCATGATAACAATCTAAGAATATAATACAAGTCACAGGTACACAGCTAATCTTGTCCACAGAATAACATTCCAAGAAATAATCAAAGTCCAATATAATAAATAGAAAATGTCCAGCAGTAAAGGGAATGTAATTGCATGGGTAGGACATCCCGAAACCATAGTAAAAGAAAACAAATAATCATCTACTACAAGTCTGTTGTAAGGAAATAAAGAAATAACGTAACAAGTCTAAAATGATGAGACATATCTCAAGAGATATCCTCATGTACTATCTCATCCTCTTGTGAAGGTACATCACCTGTCTCAATTCCAGAATCATAAATCTCGGGATAGCCCTCCTCTTTGTCTAAGCTTGGAGAGATTACCATGTCCTTATGAGACTCGTAAGATACATAAAATATACCTATCTTATAGTATAATATGTATAAAGAAAACCAGAATAGAAATAGAAAAGGACTAAACAACAAGAAAACATGTATATAAAAACAACTATGCATAAATGAACTGCTGGAAAGAAAACATGTAGTAGCTGCCAAGTTCTTACGAGAACACAAGGCAAGAAGTCAACTAATAACCAAACCCTCGCCCCTGCGTGGACTCTAAGTTAGCTTCAAGCAATCAACCCTCGCCCCTGCATGGACTCTCAGGTTGAGAATAAACAAAAATAGAAATATCAGTTCAGTTATGACGCACTCGTCCTACGATATGGATACGACTCAGTTAAGGTACATGCTCAAATAAATCTAGTATGGACTACAAGGTCAAACCATGAACAATGACAACATATGAACGAGACAGCCAAACTAATATGCATAATATGAAGAAACACATATCAACCAAATCAACCAGAGGAACTAAATAATGGCATATAACAAAAGAAGAAGGACTATAAGCATGTAAATGAAGTGTAAAGTAAGGCTAGGTATACTTGCCTACTAGTAGCATGCAAACCCAACAATATCAAATCGTTAGTAAGCCACAAAATTCAAACTCCAGAAAATATCTTCGGATGCTGAAACTGATATCACCGACATGTTTGGCGTAAGAGAAATATCTATGTTTGACTACCTATAAGTTCAATTCTGAAGATAGAGGAAAAACAGTAATTTCATATCAAAACAGTGTCCGCCATTGGACCCGCTTTGTGCCAAAAAATATACCAGGACCTAGGTCTCTAATGTTGACAAATTATGTACCTATGAGTCCAATTTTTTGTTATGAACTCAACAATTTATCCAGATTTGGATTTAGAAGAGCCGTGCACAAAATTGTCCGTTGAGTCGGATCATGGGCCCGCCAAAATAACGTTCCGGTCGACCTTCTCAGAATAAGACCAAACTTAGCTCACTGGACCAGAAAAACAACACGAGTCCAGTAGCACATGTTTCGTCGTGAGGTGACACACGTGCACAAAGTAAGAGTTTTATAAACAATTATTTTTAATAATTAGATTATTTTAGTCTGTATACTTTTGTAAATAGTTTAGATTATTATTATTAATATTTAGCTACCCAATCTAATTATGCTGTATAGCAAGGTATGAGTGTTTAATGATTAACTATTTATTTAAATTCATATTATATACTATATAATGATTTAGCTATTTATTTAACCTTAATAACCACATACAGATATAATATAAAGGTTTTAAGGATTGGTTGTAAATTAGCTATTGATTGGGGCTTGTGCATAAATATTACCTTTAATTCAAGTTGTGCTGATGTGGCACTCACATTTGCGTGAAAAACCATGCATATGGTTCCTCTTCCTCAGGAAGGCTCCATAGACAGCTTCCTTCATGACTGATGGTAGAGGTAGTTGGCAGTCCGATAGCTTTGCCGAGGTTGCAAGCTTTGTTCCAGGTGGCGTGAGAGTGTGCTCAGATCAAAAGTGGGTACGGGGTCGTATGGCTCGGCCATGGGCACAAAATAGGGTCGATGCTCGATAGTTCGTGCAGCATGGATCTATAAATCGATGCCAACACCTGTAGATATAGATGGGTTTGCGACAAAGTCGGGGCTACGTGGGTCGGTGCTCGATTGTCCTTGGCTCGAAAGGAAGCTGAGACCAGCTAGGGTCCTCGGCAGGTTCTTGAACCGTAGGATAGGACTGCATCATAAGAAGCTCGGGGACATGCGATCGAGGTCGAGGAAGCAATGATGACGTCAGCAAAGTGTCTGTGGTACATAATTGAGCCGAGGTTTGGCATAGAAAATAACAAAGTGCCATAGGTTGAGAAGAGTTTTGAGAGATAAAGGAATATCGAGAGGAAGAGAGAGGAAGTAGAGATATATAGGGTTCTCTACTAGATTCTTTAGATGATATTTTGGTGGCCCATGCAGGTCTATTTTTCGTAAAAGATTGTGAACTCGTAATAGTACTTAAGTTAGTCGTACCATTGCGTGCCTGCGATTAGGAAGTTCTCATTCACAATTAGGATTGATTTAATTTTAGTAGAATAGCTAGGACTAGGTATACCATAGTAAAGTCCTTATTAAATTTTACTATTGGGCAGTTAAATTTGCTATATAGGCCATATGATTTAGGTAAAGATTTATTGAATTATAAACCCTATTAGATAACTTGAAAAAATTTTCCTAGAGGAATGTACTATTATATTTCAACATGATGGTCGGATCAAAGATGGGTAGACTATTCGCTTGGTAAATTAGGACTTCCTAGGCTTCGATTCCTAATCTTGATCATTTGTGCAATCTTATTTTCTCCCCTCTAATCACTATTATCCTATCGTAAAGTCTGTATTTAATTCCCATTGGCTATAGTACTTATTTTTTCTAAAAATCAATATTCTATTTCCAACTATTGAGTTATGAGTCTTACTTGATTCAATTATCCATATATTTATCCTGAGTTATTTTTTTTGACATTCAAGATATATATGTTTTATATTTCTCTTGAGTTCGATCATTTTCTTCCTAATCGATCGTTTGATTTTCAAAATTGATACTTCCACTTGAAGGACAAATACTTACACTTTTTCGATCATAATCGACTTGTTTGAATTTTTAGAAGTTCCTTTAAAATTTTTATGGATATAGTTGGAATAATTTTCGATGACTTACAATGGCAAGGCAAATACACATTGTCCCCATTTATTTGAAATATGGAGGCTGGGGGTTTACTACAGCCAATAACGCACTGGCTAGACATGATCCCTATGTTAAAATAATTTTAAGTAAGCATAGGTTATCAAACAATATTAAAACTATGTCATAGTTGTTCTATTTAATCTTTTGAGTTATTATGTAAATATTGGATAGAGTTGATAGAGTATTCGATACCGTATCTTTATTTGAGTCATGAAACCAAGAGTTTGCTGCCGCCAAATGTACATTGATGAGGCATAAATTTTCGCAAAGATAATTTCGGATATCCTTACCATCTTCGAATATTATAGAAACTACATCCTTTTTGCCATATGACTATTGATTTTTATGGTTTGTAATTTCACGCACCCTCACATGAATTTGATTTAGTTATTATCTTTTCCTTTCTTGAACCTTTCTTTCTTATCTTTTATTTTTATATCATTATTAGGTTTTCTAGTAATCTTTTAAACCTATTTTGAATTCTTTCCACTATATACATAATCATATCTAAATTTAATAATTATACCTAAATAATTTGGGTTAAATAGCGGATCGTGCCGAAACAAATTTGATTTCATTATTCTTAAACGATTTTGATCACGACTAGACTATCTTGATTATATTTTGATCAAGCCAATTCGCATCTTTTTATAGATTTTGATTCTGTAATCGTTCTTGAATGATTTTGGTTAATAGATAATCGTGCCTAATGACTTTTCTTATTGAGAAATCCTATTTCGATTCTATCCTTAACCAAGCCAAAGTTTTGACTAACACTTTTTTACTATATTTTGATCGTGTCAGATCATATGCTTTCTTGAGCTCTCAATTCAATCCACGATTATGCCAAACCTATTTTGATCGTTAATCGTATCATTTCTTGATTATATTCTTAATTGTGCCTAATTGTATCCTTTAACATTTTGAGGACGCAAATTTTCTTAGGTGGGTAGATTTGTAAGCCCATTTTTTGATTTTTTTTAGTTTTATATATTTTTTAGATAGAAAATAAATTTTTTTAATTCTATAAAAGGTATTTGTATTGATGAAGGGATTTATCAAACTATTTTTTAAATTTGATTTTGTCTTTATGAAGATATAATTTTAAACTTATTAATTTTATATTATCAATTATATTTAAGCTTATATTTATAAAAATATATTTTTAAATATAATTGAATTTTTAGATATTATTGGATTTAGAAGTGGTCAATTCTAAATTATGATTGTATTTAGTCTTAATTTATTGTTATATTATTTTAGATCAGATTTATATTTATGAAAATATACATTTAGGAAATTTTGAATTATTCTTATCAATATTTTTGATATTTGATTTTATAAAATCTATTTTAAAGATTATTTAAAATATTAGATATTATTTTAAATTAATATTATTGTGATTAATTATGGATTGGGATTGGGTCAAATCTAATTTAATTTATGGAAGGATTTTATTCTTTGAATCTAATCCTTTCTTATTTAGGAAATCTCCCATCTCCTATATAAAGGGAAGCCTCCCTTTACTGTTTTCCACAAACCCAGTTATCATTATGATCAATTATGTATTGAGATTTGATCCATATAGTTTGAAATTGATTTGATTTGAATTTAATCAAAAAAAAAAATTATTCAATAGATTCTTAACTCTTACAAATTAGAAAATTGAGTCAAGCTCCATCTATTTAAGGAGTCCTTATTTTTCTCCTACAACCAAAGCCCTTAAAATCTAATCCTAACTAAGTAATGGCTATCTATTATATATACCTACTGAACCTATGTCATCTTCCATATTTTTTTTTCAAAATTTCTCTCTTTTTTGTCCAAAATAGGCCAAAATTCGTTATAAATTTCAACTTCATTTTTTAAACTATAGAAAGTTCGAGAAGTCGTTGCGACAAACTCTGAACTTCGTTTCATCTCAAGTTTTTTAGTTAGAACCATATCGAGGTTAGCTTTCTAAATCTATATTTTATTTTTTATAATTATTTACGTGAATTTCTATAGATTTATCTGAGTGTCGGTTGTCCAAAAATTGATATGTTGCAATGTTTTTGAGATTTAGAGAGCTTCCGATCTCTATTTTCTAATCTGTTTCAATATTTGGAAAGCTGACACGAAGATCTATAACATATATGTTTTCCAAAAATTTATAAATTTATTGAATATTTAATTCAATTTGTTGAACTTAGATTTGACCAGTAGTTTACCGATTTGGTCATGATTAGCCATAACAAGGACTTTGGAGTTTCTCTATATTGGGCTTATCTGGGAATCATTGGATGTTATGGATCTCGGCATCATTATCTCTTCAAACCAACTATGACTATAGCTTTTGCCATATTTTGTGCCAACATGTTCAAGTCACACAACAACTACAACTTAACTCGAGACAAGTACACTATTGCTATATGTGCTTCTTATATTATAATGTTATATTTTACTATATTTTATTGAATATCCAGATTGTGACAAGATTGTGACACATTAGGACTTGATTTTATTATTATTTATTGAGTGTTTAGTGAGTCTGGAGGAAAAATGCTCAGTAGGTATGTGGACAAATCCAACTATTTTTATTGTGGATAGCTAAGTCATGCACCACACGTATAGGTTAGTCATACCTTTTATTATGGATAGACATCGTATGATGTGCGTATTAGTCCAACCGTTCATATGTCAAAAAGTATTTCAAACACAACATTTATTTTATTGTAAATGTTCATTACTAGTTGTCTTGTTCATCCATTATCTTATTAGTGGTTTATTGTTTCTATTTCATCTACATGTTCCTTTACTGCATCTCTAATATCTAGCTTATTCTGTATTAAGTTACATAAATACAATATGGTTGTACTTTGCTCCTTTTCTGACTCGATCATTGCAAGTGACTTGGCATGCTTCCTACATTTGTGCTATGGACCATACGTGGGGAGATAGATATCTTGGAGGCCAACCTTTGATTCTGGATATATTAGTTATTTTCTTTCATTCAATTAGTTAGCAAATTTGTTCCCAAACATCATCTTTTTTATTATTGGATTTCTAAATAAAATAGTTATTATAAATAAGCAAATAGATATGATTTTATTGTATTTGAGATTGGCATTGAGACCTAGACAACGTACTACTGCCGGAGCTAAGGCGCAAGCTGAACTTGGCTACTCACTCGTATCCCGAAAAGCAGAAGCGGATTGTAACAGATATATATGCATATATGTGATTAGGGTTTGTTGGAGATAGATGGTAGAAGTCGAACTGTAGCTGTCATCCAAATAATATATATTTATATATGATTGAACTGATCCTCTAAGAAGAGATGTGATCAAATTTTTAATTGGTTTCTATTGTAATTAATAGGCTTATCGTTTTACATAATATATATATATATATATATATATATATATATATATATATATATATATATATATATATATATATATATATGATGTGTTAGCAAAAAAAAAAATTATATATGATGTGTTAGCACTTGTACCTACCATTATTTAACATATATTTATACTTATTTAGAGCCAAAAATCTCAAAAAATCTACCAAGGTATTTTTTAGGAAATTATTTACCATATCTCAAAATAAAACATTAGCTTAATAGTAAGAACATATACAATATATATGACAACCATTTCTAAAATTTTCTACTAAATCAATAAAATAACATAAAATACCAATCAGACATCTACATGGACATCCTTAGATGTAGTACCAGACCAGATGGACTTTGGTTTGATTCGGGTCAATTCCGGGCTAAATTGGTACAACTGGGTCTCCTAAAGTCATAATCTTAATCGATAACTAATTAAATTATTTATACGGGTCAAGTCGCAACTTTGACTGATTTTTCTAGTTGGGACATAACTATGGCCAATCCTTCCCTAGCATGGCTAACACACTAGTCAAAGCACACGACTACACTATCCGTGCCAAAATTCTTGGTCATCTTTAACCATGACTAAGGCCCTCTATATAACAACTATTTAATTAAAAATATTTATAAATTCAATAAATCCGTATTTAAGTCAAATAAATAAATAACTAAAAAAAATTCCAAAAAAATTTAGGGGTCTTACACTCGTTGTAACCCCTGTTTTCAAAATTTTAATAAATGAAAAACAATTCCAAAAATTTCCCAAATTGGTTCTAAATGTTCTAAATATTTTTCTATTAATTTTAGAATCTTCTGCGATTTATTTGGAGTTATTTGGAGTCCGTACGAATTTTTACGATTTTTGAACTTGTAGGGGCATTTTGGTAAATTATATATTAGGGCAACTTGGTGTAAAGGGCACACTAGAAATTTTAGGAATTTATGATAGGCATTTTCGTAATAAAATTTTTGTATGGAAGGTTCCAAAAATTTTCTATAAATCGACCCTATGATAGTGCATTGGGATCCTAAACTAAAACCTTACCTCCCTTTTCAATAAAATTTCTGGAGCCTTAGTTTCCTAACAAAAGTATTTTGCGGGCTTGATGGTCAGTGTGTGAGCCTAAGCATCCCCCCCTCCCCTCCCCCACAGGTTAGCAGTTTAAATCCCGCCTTAAGCAAAAAATTTCCTTTTTATTTCTGTCAGGATACATATACGTATTATGTTCCAAATAATTTAACCAAACCCCCTTCCAAAAAATAGGATTCTATGGACTTGCTGGTCTGCGCAGCAGCGCTGAAGCCCCCATTTTCCTGTGATCCGAGTTTGAGCTCCCTCTTTGTATGTTGGGGTTATTATTATTTTTTTGTTTGTTTTGTTTTGTGAGTAAATATATATATTTGTATATATATAATGTATATAATATTATATACTAAATAAATACTGTATAATATTATATAAATACTGTATAATATTATATAATATTGCTTAAATCATGTTTCCTTTACTTTAATAAAATTACTATTGTTTATATATATATATATATATATATATATATATATATATATATATTTATACATATATATATATATATATATATATATATATTTTATATATATATAAAAATATATATATATATATATATATATATATATATATATATATATATATTATATATATATATATATATATATATATACATATATATATATATATATATTTATATATATATATATATATATATATAAATAATATATATATATATATTTTATATATATATATATATTATATATATATATATATATTTTATATATATATATATTTATATTTTATATAAATATATATATTTATTTTATATAAATATATATATATATATATATATATATATATATATATATATATATATATATATATATAAAATATATATATATATATTTATATAAAAAATATATATATATTTTATATATATATATATATATATATATATATATATATATATATATATATATAAAATATATATATATATATATATATATATATATATATATATATAAATATATATATATATATATATATATATATTTTTTATAATATATATATATATATATATATATATATATATATATATATATATATATATATATATATATATATATATATATATATATATATATATATATATATATGATATCAATGTAATATTAATTTCTTTTGTGTTTTTGGATGAATATATTATGCAAAATTATATACTTAATCTTGTCATTTCACTTATGTCTTTAAATTCTATCATTTAATTTATGTCATTTAAATTATGTCCATATTAAATACAGTGCCTATACTGTAATATTATATATGTACTCTATAAATACAGTGCCTATACTGTAATATATAAATAAATACAGTGCATATACTGTAATATGTATTTTATAAATACAGTACCTATAATGTAATATGTATGCTCTCAATTTCTGCAATTTAAATTTATTTATTTACATGTATTTAAATTTCGTATTTATTTATAATTTTACGTATTTTGTGCAAACGATCACTCTAAGTCCAAGCCTAGCATGGGTTGTTTGGACTTAGGTGAGCTTACACATATTTGAGGTCTAGTCGAGTCATGTTGGACTTGGTTCATGGCCTTGGGTCCCGTATCTGGACTTCGGTTCAAATTCAAATACATGGGCAAATACATTAAATAATTATTTAGTTAATTTTAGAATCTGTATTTTATGATATTTGAATTTTCAGACAACTTTTTAATCAGAATACATTCGAAAATAATTATTATAAAATATTATGTTATTTAAGCTAATTTAATATAATTTTTCCAAGATTTAAATTACTGTTTTGCTACTGTTTAAAAATAGGAAACCAGAACTCATTTTCAATGTAAACTTGTAAACTAATATTTAATAAATACTTACACTGGATTATAAATTCCAAAAAATTTATATTAAATTACTATAATTAACAAGGATCAATTTAGTATATTTTTTCACATAAAATAGGACTATATAACTATCTTAATAATTATTGGAAATAATTATTGGAAAACAATATAACAGTCTGAATAATTAATTAATTAATATTGACTTGTGTGTTTCTGTGGGTTTTTGGGATATTTTAGTATCGGGACCTTACCTTACCTTAGTGTAAAGATACTACGTGTTGGTCTAGATATTGTAACACCCCACATTGGACTGCTAGAGCATCACTTAACTAGTTTCCTATTAGGAGTCGTGTCACACTACTAGTGTAAATCTTAATCATAACTTAGAGACTGAGAATGTATATCATTTTGACAGGACACCGGACATCTATAGCTTCATATTCTTATCTTTGCTTTGCCCGAGGCAAGTACCCCTATAAATTTTATTACTGCATATGATAAACTATGTTAAAATATCGTTTATTGAACTGCAAGTCATATCATGCTTTATACTGCTCTCAGTACATACTATGCTCTATAATGTCCCATTATCTTTACATGCTTAGAAAAGCTCTTGTATACCTCACATGATGGTTATTGGGACATGGGAGAAACTGATAGTTGAGTACGTGATCATGCCCCTTCTCCCGTACGTATGTACCGTACAACGTTAACATTTTATATGTATACCTTGTCGTAGGCATACCAGCTGTATCTGTACGTATGTACATCTATCGCTTGCTTACTTGTACGGAAGTACACTTTATATAGTTGTGCCACAATACATTTTATACCTATTGATGATCACGTACCTGTTCCGGTTTTAAACAATATATATACATGTGTCGCCATGACAAATGTATCCTTGATGTTATAGTTGTGATATTACATAATAGATTGTGCCATGACATGATTCCAGTTATTATATCTCTTTTCATTGCATGCTCAGTATATTCTATTTGTAGAATCAATACTTGCTCCCGTCCTGACAGGATAACGTTGTAGGTACACTATCTGAGGAAGAAATGTTATGTGATACTTACTATGGGACTGCCTTAGAGGACCTGCCCTTTGCTCTTGAAGAGGCCCCAGCGGGGAACCTTGCTTAGTTGTCTTTTCTGTTTTAGACTTAGGCTTTGAGTTGTTACAACTTTTACTTGGTTACTAGACCTTATCTCCAGTTCTTACTTTGAAAGTGTAATAACCTATAAAACTTATTTGTTTTCGTCAATAGATGCTGTGTTGTGATGAACTCTTAAAATGCTTTAATATGTCTATTTGCACACTTAGTACCATCTTGTCCATCTCCTAGAACAGCTTACTATGCTTTAACTAAGCATAGGCTGGACATGGCTCGGCCCGACCCAACAATTAGGGTAGCGGGTCGTGACTCTCGTCGACGGGACTCTTATTTAGAGCTCACTTGCTAAGACACAGTCCACTGTAACTTGGACTTATTTCAACAGAAATCGATCCATTAATTGGAAAGGTTCTCATATCATTCGTCTAAATAAATTTTTTTGATGCCAAAGTTTTCTTGTACCAAACTCGTTGATGAGTCAGACTAGCCATCTGTGTTCCCAAACATGTCTGACTTGCCACGGGCTTATTAAATAGTGCTATGCCCTAACGGGAGCAGGGCACTACTTAATATTCCACTAACAAAAAATTTAGTCCCAAAACTTTAGAACAAGTGTATTACCTTAAATAAAGAATAATGAAGAATAGTTTTCCTTTATTTCTGACTCTAGCTCCCATGTCGACTCCTCAACTGAATGGTTGTGCCACAACACACGAACCACGAACATCGACTGATTTCGTAAGACCTTGTTTTACGATCCAGAATTCGCACAAGCTCCTTTGAGTATGATAAGTCGGCACACAGCTCCAACTGATCGAAGGTAACCACATCACTTGGATTGTGCACGTACTTTCGAAGTTAGAAGACGTGGAAGACATCGTGCAAAGTATAGCGCAATCCAATAAGCAATGAATGCCACTCTCTCGGAGATCTCGAAGGGGCCTATGAATCTTGGACTCAGCTTACCATTAACTCTGAATCGCATGACACCCTACATCTCGTCATATTTACAAACACATGGTCCCCGACCAGAAACTCTAGCGGTCGACGACGAGTGTCCACATAACTCTTCTGTCCACTTTGTGTGATACGGAGTCTGTTTCAATTTATTCGAACCTTTTTAATGCCTTGTTCCACCAGTTCCAGCCAGAGCACCTGTTGCTTCCCGAGTTTCTACTAACAAATCGAAGATCAACACTTCCCCTCGTGGAATGTCTTATAGAGAGCCATCTGGATGCTTGATTGATAACTATTATTGTACACAAACTCCGCTAGAGGCAAATGTGTGTCCCAACTAGTCTTCAAGTATATCACAAATAGACGCAGCATGTCTTCCAAGATTTGATTTACTCTTGGTGCCCGTGCCGCTTACAGGCTCATCCAAAAATGTGACAAAAATTGCCAGTCGCTGTCCGAGATGATCGTGGCTGATACACCATGAAGTCGAACAATCTTATCGATGTAAATCTGTGTCAACCGATTAACGCTCCAAGATACTTTGATAGCGATGAAATGAGCGGACTTGGTCATTCGATCAACCATGACCCAATCGCTTCATTCCCCCTCGACGTCTTCGAAAAGCCCATGTTAAAATCCAAGAGATGTGGTCCCACTTCCTTGTTGGAATGATGAAGTTCTGTAGCTATCCGTCTGGTTGTTAGTGTTTCACCTTCACTTGTTGACAAGCCATGCCCTGTGTCACAAAAGTTGCCACATCTTTTTTTATGTTGTACCACCAAAAGGTCATGCGCAACTCTTTGTACGTCTTGGTGCTCCAAGGATGCAATGAGTACTTCTTATAGCGATCCTCCATCATAATTTCTTTTTTAAGTTCGGCATGGTCAGGCACGAACATCCTTCCCTTCAGCTGCATCATTTTGCCTTTATTTCTCGTAAAGTTGGTCGCCTTCCCCGTCAAAATCAGCTTGCACATCTTCTTCAGGAATAGGTCATCCTTCTATGTAGACTTTATCTTATCGTACAAGCTCAGCTACAGGTGCAATTGAGCCAACTGTGCCCCTCGATATCGAACTTGGAGTTCGATACCCATTTCCACTAAGTCGTATTGTATGTTGTAATTGATAGCCATCCATGTTGCAAAAATTCTGCTCAGAGCATCCGCTACAACTTTTCCTTTAACCGGTGTGTACTTGATCATCAGATCGTAATCCTTAATGAGTTCGAGCCAGCGCCGCTGACGTATGTTCAGATCCCGTTAGAAAAAATATATTTGATGCTTCTGTGATCCGTGTTGATATTACAAGCAATACCATACAGATAATGTCGCCATTGCTTCAACGCGAACACAATCTCCGTTAGTTCCAAATCATGCTTAGCATAATTCTTTTTTGCTGCTTCAACTGCCTCGAAGAAAACAAAATCAGCATAAGCACGCATCCTAAGCATGTTCTCGATATATCGCTGAATATCTGAAACCCGTCTGGCCCGTCCAAAAGTGCAAGGATTAGAGCTGAGATGAGCCGTTACTTTAACTCATGGAGGCTAGATTCACAGTCGTCGTTCCACTAGAATGTGACTCCTTTCTGGGTGAGGCGAGTCAGAGGCGATACAATCTTGTAAAAATCTTTTACAAATATTTGATAGTAGCCTGCCATGCCAAAAAACTACAAAGGTTTTCTGTCAAAATAACGTGTCTAAGGAACGACACGCTCCTCATACAGAGGTTTCCTGTATGCTCTTCCTTGCTCTTCAAATAGATGAGAATGTCGTCAATGAATACGATAACGAATTGGTCTATGAACGATCGAAAGACTTAGTTCATTAGGTCCATGAAGGCAGCAGAAGCGTTTGTCAAAACGAACGAGATGACTAGAAATTCATAGTGGTCGTACTAAGTTCAAAAGTTGGACTTCGGCACATCCCCAGGCTTGATCATCAACTGATTGAAGCCTGAGCAGAGATCAATCTTGGAAAATACTGTGGCCCCTTGTAGTTGATCGAATAAGTTGTCGATCCTCGACAATGTGTACTTATTTCGTACGATAGCTTTGTTGAGTTCCCTGTAGTCGATATATAGTTGCATCGACCCATCTTTCTTTTTCACAAACAGGATTGGGGCCCCTCACGGAGAGATGCTAGGGCAAATATATCCGTGGTCTGGCAGCTTTTATGTCTATGCCTTCAGTTCCTTCAGCTTTATTGATGTAATTTGGTAGCATACATTGGATATCGACCGAATGTCCAAAAATGTGTCAATGCTGAATTCTATCTCTCAATCCGGTGGCATCCTTGATAACTCATTTGGGAACACATCAGGAAAATCTGTTACGACTTCAGTTTGCGCGTGCCTACAATCTCTTTTCTCGTGTCTCAAACTGATGCTAGGTACCCGTTGCAAGAAGAATGCAATATGGGCCTTACCGAAATCGTCGATATCACCATAGCCGTCTTCGACATTGCTTCATATGAGTAGGAGAACTCTGTTTTGCCAGGAGATGGAACACAACTCTCTTTACCGCATACTCGATGGTTAAGTGGCATGTACCCAGCCAATCCATGCATGTATGATATCATACTAATTGATGTCTAGAACAATAACATCCAAGGATAGATTCCTTCCACCGATAAAGATGTAACCATCCCTACAAATGTGAATGGCATGCATATCTACTCCCGATGGAGTACTAACACTAAGGTTCATATCTAGGAATTACATAGGTAATTTATTTTCTTTTACAAAATCTGTACATATTAAGCTATGCGTAGTACCCGAATCGAACAGTGATCTAGCAGGTATATTTTTATACAGAAATATACTTGTTATAATTGTGTCAGATGTGAAAGATTTATCCTGAGTTAGTGCATAGACTTGGCCTTCCACACGTTGATGATTTTGAGGGTTTATTGGTACTGCATTTGTGCCACTAGTAGGAGGCACCCCATTCCGATTATGGACGTTCCATGGAGGATGTTGGTTCGGAACATTCCTTGAAGGATGTTGGTTCCCCCTTCCCATCTGATAATCCGCTGCCTTGTGGCCTACCTACCCACATGTGAAGCATTAGCGTACAAACTAGTCGAATGCATGACTACCATTCAATCCACATTTATTGCAACGTACCCTGGGATTGGGTCCCCCAGTTCTCGAATTGTTGACACAAAGTCACAGTCAACCAAATATTGACAACATTGACTAAATAATATCTGTATTAATTCAATACGACACACGACGTCTGCATTAAGCTCAAGACAGACAACAGCTCAGCCTCTGCTTCTCAGTCGTATTCAAGTCTGTATTTTACATTTTCTTTGAGTCTAGACAAATGTAATCTGAGTCATGCTGAGCTCTTGAAACTTAGACTATAACCTACCCAATAATCCCAAGCTCCACCAAACCAGAAATTGCCCAATGGTCTCCTTTGAACCACTCTGTGCTCTGGAGACAGAGTTCGGGCCGAACTCTGCCTCCACACAGAGTTCGGGCCGAACTCTATCCCCTAGAAATCAGGAACCCTAATTTTAGGGTTAGCTGGTTGCTAGTTGTCCAACGGCCAAATTTTTGAATTTTTCTACCCGAATTCTGGCCGAATTCTGCCTATAAAAACACTATAAATAGGGCATGAATTCTCTCATTTCAAATCATCCAATCTTCTCTTCTCTTCTCTCTTATAGCTCAAATAAGCCATATCCTTCCCATCTACTAGCCACAAGCCTCCTAAGTCTCGAGTGCTCAGCATCTCTCAGTTAGGATTCTTGTGCAAGAGTTGAAGAAGTCGCTTGGACAATTCCAAGCAAATCGCCACTGCGATCCTCTGTAAGAAGTTGACGTGCTCTTCTGAAGAAAAGGCACGGGTTGTAAACTACTATTTCACAAATAGTGGATTTAATCCTGAGCTAGAGTTCTCAGGCCTGGACTAGTCCTCCACGAGGGAAACCAGGTTAAAATTGCTGTGTTTGCGTATGCTTTCTTGCTCTTCATTTACTTTCCGCTTTTTACTCTGATTATTCATAGATCGTGAAAGAGTTAATTTTTTAATCGGTTATTTTCTATATAAACTCTATTCACCCCCCTCTAGAGTTGCCAAACTGTTCTTCAATTGGTATCAGAGCTCTGTTCTCTTTACAAGGATTTACATCCTAGAGCTGATCCATGGCAACCACACAATCCTTGATTTCCAATCACGGTGAAGGACAGTCCACTCATAGGCCTCCCCTATTTGATGGAACTAACTACACGTATTGGAAAACAAGGATGAGTTTCTATCTCAAGTCTCTAGACTTCGACCTGTGGACAGTCGTCACTGACGGCTACAAAAAGCCCGCCAGGATAGTTGTCAATGGTGATCTCATTGAGAAATCACATGACAAATATTCTGATGAAGAGAAAAAACAGACAAGTCTAGACGCTAGAGCTATTAATGCTTTATTCTGTGCTATAGACAGGAATGAGTTTAACAGGGTATCCACATGCACCACATCCCACGAAGTATGGAAGCTTCTAGAAGTGACGCATGAAGGAACCACCCAAGTCAAGGAATCAAAAATCAGTCGTCTTACGCAAGATTACGAGGCATTCAAGATGAAGCCAAACGAGACGATCACACAGATGTTCACAAGATTCTTCGACATCATTAACCCCCTGTCTTCACTTGGAAAACAATATTCAAATCATGAGAAGATTCGCAAGTTGCTTAGAGGGTTACCAAAGATTTGGAACCCTAAGGTGACAGCCATCATAGAAGGAAACGATCTCACAACAATGTCAATGGAGACCTTGATGGGTAAGCTCATGACTCACGAGCTTGACCTCAAGGACTTCGAAGAGCCTGCTCCGAAGACAAGGGAGATCGCTCTCAAAGCTCAACGACGAAGGGCTGATCACGATGAGACCGAAGATGACAACTCAGATGACGAAGACCAAGCTCTCATGGTTCGTAACTTCAAGAAGTTCCTTCGCTTCAATAGAATAAAGAAGGAACCACAAGAAGACGATGAAGAAGAGCCAACCTGCTACGGCTGCAAGAAGACTGGACACGTCCGAAAAGACTGTCCATTCTTGAAGAAGAGCAACCGCTATGAGAAGCCATACAAAAAGAACTCATCAAAGAAATATGCCAACATAAGCATTTGGCATGAAAGTGAAGCGAGTGACTCCGAGGAAGAAAAAGACTCTCCTCAAGACAAGGCAAATGTGTGCCTAATGGCATCTTCCAACAAGGTATCTAATGAAACTTTAGATGACTTCTCTTTTGATGAACTTGGCGATGCCTTCACTGATTTACTCGATGATCACAAAAAGGTCATCGGTAAATACAAACATGCCAAGGACAAAATCAAAAGTCTTGAAGATGAAATACAAAGAATTTATTTACTTCTTGATAATGTTAGAGACACGTCACCCACTGATGTCACTAATGAAGTATCCAAGCTTAAATTAAGCTTACATGATGCTGAAACACGTATTGAGCAACAGACACAAGAAATCACAACACTCAACACATTGCTTGCTGAAGAAAAGAGTAGACACAAGGTTTCAATGACTAAAATATATGGCTTAAATATTAAGGTTGATGAACTGCAAGCTGTTTCTAAGAGATTAGAAACCAAATTGGGAAAACAGGTTGCTCAACCTCAAACCCAATAACATGGGCACAACACCACTCATGCTAGTCAACCACATCATCCTCATGCAGCACGTAACCATGCTTTTATATACACTAACTTTCATAAAACACAAAAACCACGTGCACGTAAGAATACTTCTCATACTCATCATGCTGCACAAGGACACAACCAACATCACTCTACATATAGAAATCATCACCATGCCATGCCATATAGACAAGATCATCATGTCATGCCATATAGACAACATCACCATGCCATGCCATATCGACAAGATCATCATATCATGCCATATAGACAACATCACAATGTCATGCCATATAGACAAAATCATCATATCATGCCATATAGACAACATCACAATGCCATGCCATATAAACCACATCACCATAGACAATATCACCATGCCACTCCACAGCATTCTATGCATACTCATCATCATCATGCTAATAATCATACTTTTGCTCATTATAGATATCATTCTCATGCTCCTAATGTGAATAAAATGCTATCTGTACTTACTGTGGATCACATGGACACATCTTACCACAGTGTAGAGTTAGAAGACTAGTAGATAAAAAGATATATGCATGGTTCCCAAAGACTAACTTTTCAGGACCCTCAAGAACTCGGGTACCAAAGGTCACATCTACTCTTGATGTAGGTGGACCTTCCCTCCTCAACTGAAAGTAAGTGGATTCTCGATAGTGGATGCTCGCGACATATGACGGGAGACGCAAATCTTTTTGCATCACTATCGATGAAGAGAGAAGGATACGTATCCTTCGGTAACAATCTCAAAGGGCACATAATAGGTAATGGTATCATTGGTCATCCTCCTTCTCCTGTAATAAAGGATGTCTGCCTAGTGACCGAGTTAAAGCATAACCTACTCAGCATTAGTCATCTTGCTGATCATGGATATGATACTAACTTCGGACAAAACAATTGCTGCATCTATGATAGGTCAACGGGAGACATTGCTTTTGAAGGAAAAAGAGAGGACAACATCTATATTTTCTATCTTTCTATAAATACTAACAATGCAGGAAGATGTCTATATGTCCACAAAGACGAACGACTACTTTGGCACCAGCGTCTTGGTCATGCCAACATGGATGCTATATCCAGGCTATCGACCAAGAAGATAGTGAGAGGATTGCCCGACATCACATTCAAAAAGGATACGGTATGTGCCGAATGTGAATTAAACAAGGCAACCAAATCCTTATTTCATTCCATCAACTCTGTAAGTACTACAAGACCCCTGCAACTACTCCATATGGATTTATTTGGTCCTAGTAGAATAGCTAGTCTTGGTGGCAAGCTTTATGCATTCGTTATTGTTGATGATTTTTCAAGATTTACTTGGGTTTTCTTTCTCGCAAATAAGAGCGATGCTATTTCTGTTTTCAAAGTTTTTGTAAAGAAAGTTCAAAACGAAAAAGGCTACATGATTACTCGAATCCGAAGTGATCATGGAGGCAAATTCGTAAATTATGATTTTGAAAATTTTTGTAATGCAAATGGTTTTGATCATGAATTTTCTTGTCCAAGAACTCCTCAACAAAATGGTGTTATGGAGCGGAAGAATAGGACTCTCGGTGATATGGCTAGAGTCATGTTGAATAAATTTTTACTTTCGAAATATTTCTGGACAGAAGCTGTCAGTACAGCATACCACATTTTGAATAGGGTGCTTATTCGTCCCATTACAAAGAAAACACCCTATGAGCTTTGGTTTGGGAGAACCCCCAATGTTTCTTATTTTAAAGTTTTTGGATGTAGATGTTTTATCCTTAACACCAAAGACAACTTAGGCAAATTTGATGCCAAAGCTGACGATGGTATTTTTCTTGGTTATACCGCCAAGAGTAAGGGATATAGAGTTTTTAATAAACGCTCACTAATTGTGGAAGAGTCAACTAATGTGACTTTTGATGAAGATAACAGTGCAGTAAGTACTCTTGATGATGACGTTGAGCCATCAACTTCTACTCCAATGAATACTTCAACCGAAACTAATTCTCTGGTGGGTTTGCCTAAGAAATTTTCTTTCAAACCTTCTCATCCAGAAAATTTAGTGATAGGCGAAGTTTCACGTGGAGTAACTACCAGATCATCACTAAGAGACTCTATTGCTAGTACTGCCTTTATTTCACAAGTTGAGCCGAAAAACATTTCTGAAGCTTTTAATGATGAATTTTGGATTTTTGCTATACAAGATGAACTCAACCAATTCGAGAGGAGCCAAGTGTGGGAACTAGTTCCTAGACCGGCTAATCACTCGATAATTGGTACTAAATGGGTGTTTAGAAACAAAGTGAATGAAGATGGTTCAGTCACACGCAACAAAGCTCGTCTAGTAGCTCAAGGATACAACCAAGAGGAAGGTATCGACTACGATGAGACGTATGCTCCTGTTGCTAGACTAGAATCCATTCGGATGCTTTGTGCATTTGCTAATTATCAAAATTTCAAATTATTTCAAATGGATGTGAAAAGTGCTTTTTTGAATGGTTTTATTAAGGAGAAAGTTTTTGTAAAATAACCTCCTGGATTTGAAAATCACAAATTTCCCGACCATGTGTTGAAGCTAAAGAAAGCGCTATATGGCCTTAAACAAGCCCCAGAGCTTGGTATGAAAGGCTGAGCAGTTTCTTGCTTGAGAAAGGTTTTTCAAAAGGGAAAATTGACACTACACTGTTTATAAAATCTTTTAAAGACACCATTCTATTGATTCAAATTTATGTTGATGATATCATTTTCGGTTCTACTGATGAAACCCTCTTTCAAGAATTTGCCAAGTGTATGCAGACAGAATTTGAGATGAGCATGATGGGAGAGCTCAACTACTTTCTTGGTCTGCAAGTAAAACAAATGGCTAATGGAACTTTCATCTGTCAGTCGAAGTATACAAAGGACATGCTGAAGAAGTTCGATCTTGACAACGTCAAACCAATCAGCACTCCAATGGCTACCTCAACCAAACTAGAACCAGATGAGAGTGGCAAACCCGTTGATCAACGTAAGTATCGAGGTATGATAGGCAGCTTACTTTATTTAACTGCTAGTCGCCCCGATATCATGTTTAGTGTTTGCCTGTGTGCTAGATATCAAGCAAATCCTAAAGAATCACACTTGACCGCGGTTAAGCGTATCTTTCGATACCTTAAGGGTACGGTTACTGTGGGCCTATGGTATCCCAAGACAACATCATTTGACCTCATTGGTTACTCTGATGCTGACTTCACCGGATGCAAGGTCGACCATAAAAGTACAAGCGGCACGTGTCATTTATTAGGAAAGGCTTTAGTCTCCTGGTTTAGCAAAAAACAGAATTCTGTCGCACTATCCACAACAGAAGCTGAATACATCGTAGCTGGGCGTTGTTGTGCACAGATTCTGTGGATGAATCAAACCCTTGAAGACTATAATCTATCTTTCATGCACATTCCTATATTTTATGACAATACTAGTGCTATTAACTTGACTAAGAACCCTATCTGTCACTCACGCACAAAACACATTGAGATCAGACACCACTTTTTGCGTGATCATCAGCAAAATGGCACGATTAACTTAGAGTTTATTGACACTGATCATCAGCTAGCAGATTTCTTTACTAAGCCATTATCCGAAGAGGGCTTCAATTTCCTTTGTCGTGAACTTGGAATTTTAGATGAAGCTGTCATAAATTGAAACTCACCTGCGTAAATATCGATTATATTATCATTCTCTTACAATGGACTTGCTATGGGTACAAGCCGAAAGGGCCCTTCTGACAACAAGGCGTAAAAGCCTAAGCGACACGGTGCACTAGTCCTCAGGACTACCGCTAGCTGGGATCCGGCCCCTGCAGCTAACCCATGGCAAATTCAAACTATTGAATTATAATATATTTCCTTATTTATTATATGGTTCATTTTAATTTATTATTGCCTACTTGATATTTTCTAAGTTCATTCTGATGTTAGTATACCTCACTATCTACTTGATTGATTCCATCAAGCTTTTATCCTTATTTCTAACTATTTTTTCAACACTTAACCATTTTTTATCTTCTTGCCCATCTTTTTGTTCTGGAAGACTAATCCAGAACTCGGGCCGAACTCTGCCCCTAACAGAGTTCGAGCCGAGTTCAGTCCCATTGTTCCAGCGTCGGGGACAGCCTCAGCCGTTTGATTATTTTAGATCCTACGGTCCAGATTCCCTCCGACCAAAGAAAACCCTCATCTTATTTTCGGGTTTTCATCTCTCTCCTTCATTCTTACCACCACCTTCACCTCTCCAAACTTTTTCCTACAAACCCTAACCCTAGTTTTCTATCAAGAGTGCTCTATTGCTCATCAAAATCAAGGAGAAGGGCTTATTCCTCATTCTCTTTCACTGTTCCTTGTTGTTTTAAGGTATAACTCCTTCTCCCTTTCTATTTCAAAGTTCTCTATCTCTTGCAAATGGCTCCTCGCTTGTTTAACCGTGGGAAAAGAATTCGTCTCGAGGGAGCGTCCTCGTCGAATGCTCCTCCTCCCGTCAAGCAACCCTTTGAACAAATTCAACCACCTCATCCTTTGTTCAATCCTTCTCGTCCACGTGATCTAAACACCTACGATGACCAACTTTTTATATCACTAGCCGCATCCAATGCATGGTTTAGTAATTTTAGGTCACGTTCAGTATTTGCGGGATACTCCATTGACTTCTCATTTTTCTCTCACTATGATACACTTTTTCATGACCTACATCTTGACGAACTTGTTACTTCTACTTCGGTCATATATCGTAGTGCAATTCAGATGTTTTACTGCAACCTGACTTTTGACGATACTCACATCTATTCACGTGTTGCTGGTATCGATATCTCCTTTGATTACTTTGACTTAGCCGAATATCTTGATCTTCAAGAGCCCAATTCTTGGAAAAAGCTTGTTGACGCTCGGTCGTTCCGCTTTTCCGACGGGATGTCCCTTGAAAGCTTCAAGGATGACTTATGTACTCCGTACACTCGTCCTCGCAAGCTTATGGCTAAATATCTAAATCCTTACTTCTTTGACCTTCATCGGATTATTTTCAATACCATTTTACCCAAGGCGGGCTCTACCGATGAAGTTACATACTTTGAAATCTCCGCTTTATATCATCTCCACTTTGGTGTTTCTTTCAATCTTTCACGGACCATGATGGACTGGATGATTAGCTGCAGGAAGAAACCACGAGCCTTGGTTTATGCCTCATATCTTCCTATGATCTTTCGTGCATTCCATATACCTCTTCTTGCTTGTCCTTTCTTGTCTGCTCCTGCTTTCCTGTCCAAGGCACGACGCCTTCAGGCAGTTGTCGCCTCTCCTGAGACTTCTGAGCAGTCTGATGATGAGGAGCCTGACGCCCCTCTACTCGGTCATGATGCACCACCTCCACCTGCCACTCTTGAGTCTATTCAGACTATGCTCCGAGATCGTTTTGCTCTTGAGGACGATCGCTGGACGCAGATGGATTATCGGACTATGCTGCAGATGAGTACCCTCAGCAACTCGCTGCACGATATCCGGTATTCTATGTCTCGGCACCCCTCTATGCCCATTCCCATGGAGCGGGATCCTGGTCGCGCTGGATATCGCATTGACGACCCCTGGGTCATGCGGTACCTGGATCCGGATGCTGCTATCGTGGACCCCAGCCGCTCTTTCACTGATCATTCAGACTCTGCTGGGCCTTCTCGTGCTCCGTGATGGAGATTGGCTACTATCTGCTGCTGATGATGATGATCTTAGTTGATGCTTTTTGATTTATAGTTATTTAGTTTGTTTTTGGATTTATGTACTTGGATATTCTATCACTCTGGTTTGACATTTGGCTCTATGTGATGACATTTTATGCTTATCGTAGTTTTATATTTTATGCTAGTGACTCATTTTGATTATTCATATATTGTTTCTTCTCTGCTTGGTGTGTTTGTATCACTATTAATTGTCTATACTGCAGTTTCTATGCTATTCATTCATCTGCAGTCTATATTGCTAAATGCCAAAAGGGGGAGAACTATGTATATTCTGGATATATTTGTTTCTTTTGTATATCTGTGCTTGTTTGTGCTTTTTGGAGGTATTATTTATCAGGCCAACAGGTTCAATGCATTATTTACAGGGGAGCTATTGTTTCTAGCTCGGCATCAATTATGGGGGAGCTATGTTGCTATAATCAACTGTATCCAGGTATGAATGTTGAATATACATATATTATTTTGCCAATTATTAATATGGAGGAGATTGTTGACACAAAGTCACAGTCAACCAAATATTGACAACATTGACTAAATAATATCTATATTAATTCAATACGACACACGACGTCTGCATTAAGCTCAAGACAGACAATAGCTCAGCCTCTGCTTCTCAGTCGTATTCAAGTCTGTATTTTACATTTTTTTTGAGTCTAGACAAATGTAATCTGAGTCATGCTGAGCTCTTGAAACTTAGACTATAACCTACCCAATAATCCCAAGCTCCACCAAACCAGAAATTGCCCAATGGTCCCCTTTGAACCACTATGTGCTCTGGAGACAGAGTTCGGGCCGAACTCTGCCTCCACACAGAGTTTGGGCCGAACTCTGTCCCCTAGAAATCAGGAACCCTAATTTTAGGGTTAGCTGGTTGCTAGTTGTCCAACGGCCAAATTTTTGAATTTTCCTACCCGAATTCTGGCCGAATTCTGCCTATAAAAACACTATAAATAGGGCATGAATTCTCTCATTTCAAATCATCCAATCTTCTCTTCTCTTCTCTCTTATAGCTCAAATAAGCCATATCCTTCCCATCTACTAGCCACAAGCCTCCTAAGTCTCGAGTGCTCAGCATCTCTCAGTTAGGATTCTTGTGCAAGAGTTGAAGAAGTCGCTTGGACAATTCCAAGCAAATTGCCACTGCGATCCTCTGTAAGAAGTTGACGTGCTCTTCTGAAGAAAAGGCACGGGTTGTAAACTACTATTTCACAAATAGTGGATTTAATCCTGAGCTAGAGTTCTCAGGCCTGGACTAGTCCTCCACGAGGGAAACCAGGTTAAAATCGCTGTGTTTGCGTATGCTTTCTTGCTCTTCATTTACTTTCCGCTTTTTACTCTGATTATTCATAGATCGTGAAAGTGTTAATTTTTTAATCGGTTATTTTCTATATAAACTCTATTCACCCCCCTCTAGAGTTGCCAAACTGTTCTTCAATTGGTATCAGAGCTCTGTTCTCTTTACAAGGATTTACATCCTAGAGCTGTCCATGGCAACCACACAATCCTTGATTTCCAATCACGGTGAAGGACAGTCCACTCATAGGCCTCCCATATGAGTGGACTATCCTTTACCGTGATTGAAAATCAAGGATTGTGTGGTTGCCATAGATCAGCTCTAGGATGTAAATCCTTGTAAAGAGAACAGAGCTCTGATACCAATTGAAGAACAGTTTGGCAACTCTAGAGTTGCCAAACTGTTCTTCACGAATGTGTTTTGATGCTTCGGCATTCTGAATCCTTTCATGTCATTAGGATGCTTGTTGAAGTTGTTACGGACAGCTGCCGCCACCCGCCGTGGTATGGCGCCGAAGATTTACTCACTATCAAGCGCAACATCATAGGACCCTCTGTAGGTTTGACATTTTTGGTTCATGATGTCCCTACGAAGATCATGATTTAGGCTCTATTGAAAGCGCTCGTACTACACTTTCTTGTTCGGCAGGAAGGCCACGACAAACTTTACAAGTTTTATGAACTTTGCGTCGTAGTTGTCGACAGACATGTTGCCTTGCTTTAAGGGCATAAAGTCATCCTCTTTCTATCGACGAACAACACGAGGAATATATTGTTCCAGGAATACTTACATGAACGTCTCCTACAGGATTTTGGTATTAGTTTGGCGTTGTGGATCTCTTATTTCTTTGCCTTCCACCAGTCGTAGGCCTTCAAGTGTAGCTACAAGGTCGTACAAGGCACTCTCTTGGACCCTTTGATGTTAAGGAGATTAAACAAGCCTTCGATCTTCGTGAGCCACCCCATGATCTCGTCGGGCTCTGCTCGTTCGTTAAATTTAGGTGGGTTCATTGTCTTGAACTCAGTTGCCTTAAAGAGGGAAGAGAAAGACAAAGGCTTCATTGTTACTGGTTGCACTTCTTCTTCTTCGGATGCCGTAGTTGTTGAATTCTGCTGGGTTGCCAGGGTGCTTACGATCTAAGTGAGTATGTCCATCTGCTTCTGTTAGGCACTGATTGAGCCTGGATCTGAGCCTATAGCTGTTGTTGTTGTATCTCCGCCCGTCACCATTGGACTTCTATGAGGCGCATTAATCGCTCCATGGTAGATTCGCTATGTGTCGCCTCCCTGGTGCTATCCATGCTAATTAATGTAGCATTGACAGCGGGGACACCTAATCATTTAGTTATTCCTACAAAATTGAGCAAACATATTAGTATTCTCAAAGATATCTACGGGCTTATCTATTTGGAACGATTATTTCAAGCAATATATGTCGAAAAAGCATAAATTTTAAAAAAAACCGCAACATCTAAAACAATTTCGAAAGGTCGGAGGTGTGAATTGTGCTCTGATACGAACTTGTCACGTCTCGATTAGCTAAATCGTTCGTCCTCCCATCGACTCTACACGAAACGTTCATCTTCGCAGGGGCATGATGTTGTACAAGTCTATATTGGACTTGTACAAGGCAAGAATGTACATTTGATAATTCTTTTGAGATAACAAGTTAAAATTAGACAGTGTAGAGAGCTGAAGATGCGGTATAGGAAAAAATTAGCTTTTCATTGATAAAACTTGTTAACGATGTGCAAGATCATTTTTACATTACATATGTCATTGCAGCTACATTCTTTGAAATACAAAAAAAAACATTCGACATGCTGTCATGAAATAATCCTTGTCGTTCAATACATTCATGCCCCTTTATACATTTGAAACTAAAAGCCTTCGATATGAATTGGCTTTAAAATACTTCAAAATATGAGAGCTTCTTGCCGCCTTCCATTCTTCACTTCATTTTAGTCTCATGCTCCCTTAACGTGCTCGTTACCTAGGGAGTTTTTAGTTTAGTATACTTGGGAATTAACTAGTGAGTGAATCCACTCTTCTAAACAGACAATGCTTATTACGGATTTCAAGCATATGAAGTGATCTTGCTAGTTAGAACTTAATGAGTTATATATATCGAAGGCATAATTTAAAGCAGTAAATAACATAACCATTTTCAATTTATCTCACCACACCCATGCTCCTTCTTGCATAAAATAGATATAATTCTTACCACCTGCACAATCCAATAGGTGAGCATGTTATCTATTCTACATGCGGTCATTGGTGTTACGATACCATAAGGGACAATTCTCAATGGAATTGCGACGTGCCCTATCAGTCCAGGTTGCAAGCCTAACTGGAGGTCTCACAATACCTCGTGCTAAGCACGAATCTCAAATTCTCCCTAGGTCAATTCGATCGCAGTGCCCCGGATACCATATTGAGAAAAATAATACATTTTGTACAAGTTATTCGTGATGATGCAAGTGTGTGAACAGTTTAAGCTAGGCAATATAATCCATAACATAAGCAAAATTTAGTAGTACAATTATGTAACTTACGTAACAATTCATCTATTTCCCTCAATGTTGTATGTTTTAATTTGGCGACTCACAAGTACCAAATACTCTAAGTCACCATGCCACAAATCAAGGTTTCAATGTCCTTCCTTTCAATAATTTTTCCAATTTTGAACCAAACTACCAGCCTCGATGCGAGGCGCTAAGTTAATGTCTTTAGGCCTAGTTATTCTAATTACATTAAAGTTATCCCATGTCCTTTATCTTAGTGGCACAATATATATTCAATCAGCATCATCGATTTAAAAGTTTGAACTTTAAGAATTTGTTGATGGAAAGGAGTAGAAAAGAAGGGGCCGAACCATACACCTAAAAGAAATGCACCGAGAGTAGGAGATCGCTTTACAATGGTTAAACGTCAATTACACGAACTCCTGTAATGGCACGAATATAATATTAGAATTTTTCTTTAATCATTTCCCTTCAAAATTTCTAAAGGTGCATTCAGACATCGATGCAAAAGCACACTTATCAAAACCAAGCAGCAAAATATCAAGAAAACTAAGAAAACCAACAGCAGACCGGTCCCGTCGAAGGGACTCTTATTTAGAGCTCACTCGCTAAGACATAGTCTACTGCATCTAGGAATTATTCTAACATAAGTCGATCCATTAGTTAGAATGTCTCTAATATCATTTGTCCAAATTAATTTTGTTGATGCCAAGCTTTTCGTATAGTCAAATTAGTTAGGATAACCTACCCATAGGTCCAATTCTGGACATAGGGGCAAAACGATAATTTTGGACTAAAACGATGTCCGTCGTTGGACTCGCTTTGCACCGAAAAGTGTGCCAATATCTACGATCTCTAAAATTGTTAAACTCTATGTCTACAGGTCCGATTCGATGAGACAAAGCAAATCGTACGTCCAAATTTGGATTCTGGTAGGCCGTGCATAAATTCGTCCGTTGGATCGGGTCGCGAGCCCGCCAAAAGGGTGTTCCGGTCGACCTTCTCATAATCAGACCAAACTTGGCACACAAGACCAGAAAAATGATACGGTCCTATTGGCATAAGTTTTGTCTCAAAATAATGAATGTGCACAAAGTTATAGGCTAGTTTGCAAATGGACTGATACGGGATATCTCGACGGATACGCCTCGATTTCATCGCGCACACATAGAGAAATTGAGTTCTTTTGAATCCCACATGTCGATAACAATCATACGCATCTTTTGATGCCCATAGGTTGTGACAATATCACCCGATTTGTCAGGGCGCACATCGTATCGGAAAGTTTTCTAAAAAATCTACAGTTTAAATCTTTTTGGTCAAATTGAGACACCGATTCTCGGCGCTCAATCGATCAAATCGACTTCTGAAAATTGAGTTCTGTAGCCCTATAGGTTTTCTAAGACTGCTTTCAATTAGATTTTGAAGATTGCTACTATTGTGTTCATAAACTTCCTGCAAACATAGAGTTTGGGACTGTTTCACTATTCTGAGTTCGAACAGTTTTTCCTCGATTTGAATCGATTCCTATGGATCGATTTTCTCCCTATACTAGAATCTAATTAATGGGGTTTTGAGTAGGTCATATCAACTTTCCATAGGAGTTTACAGAATGCAAAACGATTAGGTGTAACTAGAGAAATTTGGTTAAAAAGAAGGGGTACCTTGGTTGCGAGTGAAACAGAGCAATGCTCTGTTTCAGTATCTCCGTGGTCAGGTCTGACAACATCCTGGCGATCAACGGCCTTTCAGCGTGGCGCAGGAGGTCGAGTACGTCGACCCATGGATGGGGTGGAGGTTTTAAGGTTTTAGGTTTGGGTTTCTCGCTTCCTTCTCGTGCTCTCTCTAGTTATATATGGACGGGGTTCTGTGCAGCTCAGTTTGGGCTGAGGGGGTTTATTTGGGGAAGTTCTCTCACAAGAAAATCAATTATTTTTTCTTTCTTTTCCTTTTCTTTTCTTTTCATAAATACACACACACACACACACACACACACACACACACACACACACACACACACACATATATATATATATATATATATATATATATATATATATATATATATATATATATATATAATTTTATAACTTCCTAAAACCATAAGTAACCAAAATATACAATAGGAGGGATACTTCAATATTTTAAAATTAAAAATATTACTTATTAATAAAATGTATTTACATCATGTATTTATTCATATATCCATTAAATCTAATAGTTTGACATCCTAAACTCAAAATACTTTGTAAACAATTAACTATTAGTATATATATTTATTTACAAGCTACCTATTGTACATATTCATAGTGTCATAGTTTATTTGTCGTTCTTAATGATACTAAGATCATTAACATATACGGCTTATCAAAATTTTGGAAAATACTGTCAACTTTGAATAAAATAAAAATTAATAATAAATAATTATTCATTAAATTGTATTTTAAAAGGCTATTAATAATTAGAAAAATACCAAATAAATAATTTAAAAAAATTAAAATAAATTTTTTTAAACAGGGGGTTTACATAAGCCATTAATATCCGATCGATTGTATATTTTTTATATCCTAGACTCAATAAAGGTAAAAATACAAAAGAAATATAAAAATAACTTGATCTGGATTTCGTTTCAATATGTTTTTGGATGATGATTTGAATGCTTGTTATAGATGCAGTACATTCTCTTGATATTGATTTCAATGACCTGAAACATTAGTAGCAGTTCATATATTTTGCATATTGACTTAAGTTGTCGTTATCAAAATCAGGTGTGACCATTAGGCAATGGGCTAACAGGTGCGAGTAGAACGTATGACGGTACATATGTAGTGGTGATGGTCCTAGTTAGTTATGACCTTACATTGAGAGTAGATGTTTGGGTTGTGGATACGACTTGTACATTTCCTGGGACGGAGAAGACAATCAGTAGGTGTATGGGATAGACAGTCATTTTTGCCTCAATATTACCCAAGTATAGGCTTGGTTACCCGGATATGGGCCATAGAGACACTAGGAATATGTCCGATAGTGGCTACTAGCTGCGCGCTAGGTAAGGTTGGGAGGTATACTAGTATATGTATGTTTATCGGCTCGTGATCCGACATCGGCCCGTAATTCATTGCCACTTCCTTATCTACCTACCCATGCATACCAAAGTTGTCTTTATATGCATCCACTTAGACTGGTTAGCTCACCCCTTTATATTTATATCAGTATTTACTTTATGGCATCTTCTTTTTTGTATCTTGCTATGACCCCTGAGGACCTGGTTCCTTTCTAGATCCAGACGAGCATTTGTATGCGACGGTGTATGGGCCAGGATTTAAGATAGGATACGTTGCAGAGGACTATGAGTTGCTACCTGAGGAGTTTTCTTGATTCAGGGTACGTTGCTATTTTGGCTTAGAGCATCATTATCTAGATAGTCGCTGCTCTTGGCTAGTTATCTTTCTATTTCAGTACTTCCATTCTATTTTGTACTGTGGATTTGTTCCCACCAAACTTTGGCCCATTTTGTTGTACTATGGATATTCAGACTACTCTGTATTTCTTTTAGTACTTTTCCTATATTTTTTCTATGGATGAGATTTAGATGGTTACCTACTATTGGTTACTATAGTTACATTTACAACATAGTACACCTAGGTGAGTCCATGAAATTGGGTAGCTCACTCGAATCTGTATCAGCTGGCCAGGTTAGGTCCAGTTTCTATGCATTTTTGGGGTTGGGATGTGACATCCAGTTTACACCGCAGCATCGACGGTAGAACGCTGTTTAAGTCTACTAACTAATCATTATAAATATCATAACCTGTCAAGATAATAATCTCCAATGGAGGATAAGAAATGATAATATTCATACTCAATCACAATACTATAAGGAAGATAAATGGCATAAAATAAGAAAATGACAACATGATATGAAATATCCGGAGAAAGTTTAACATAAAAAAAAATAATAGTATAAGTCCAAAAAGTCTGAGAGTCAACCAGCTATAAAATAGTACTAGTGAGTGTAATACATGATAAGCATAATAAACTGTACCATAACTATCTAGCATATCATGTAATAAGAATGAAAACAAATAGTAGTAAAGCATCATAATGAACGTGAATTAGATGAAAGAGAAACTGAACTAACTGTATTTGAAACATTATTTCCAACAAGTGTTCTATTAATAACAATATCCACAATAGTATGGCTCAATCATATGGATAATGTATGATTGGCTATCCATAATAGTACAGCTCAATCCAATAGGATTTGCTATCCACAATATCACAATAGTATGGCTCAATCCAACAGGATTGGCTATCTACAATAGTACAAGAATACGGCTCGATATAATAGGATTGGCTATCCATAATAGCACAATAGTACGGCTCAACCATACGGGTAACGTATGATAGACTATCCATAATAGTGCAAGAGTACGGCTTAATACAACAGGATTGGCTATCCACAATATCACAACATGGGGTCAAAACATAAGCAGAGAGATCAAAATATACGATGAGATATGAGAACAGTATATATATCAAAACAGGAACTTTAACAACTAACTTGTGTGACTATCATATCAAGAATCAAGTAAAAAGTCACTAAATACATGAATCATAACAAGTATCAGACAATAAAAAGTATCAGAGAATGTATTCACCTACGATCTGGTGTGAAGTATCCAATGTATCCGATACGGTGCCTCGAAGTCCTAACTATAGAATATTATATCAACCATGTTTTGGAATGAATATAAGTTAAACTAGTCCAAATCTAGGTCGTAAAGTCATTTCTAGGTCAAAATAGACAAACTATGTCAACTCTAGGTCAAACTAGTCAAACTTGGTCAAACTAGCCATTCCTAGATTGGATGAATCTATACCCAAGCTATTGGGTCTATACCTTACCTATCTAGGCTATATCAGTTATATTAAGATCCAATAGTAGCCTATATACCAGTTATCAATATATAACTCAAATATCTAAACTAGATATCTAATATCTATGTTTACCATAGTCAACTCTATGCTTATCCTAACATTTTTTCCTAAATCTAATATACCCCCTTTCCTACTACTAACCCTCTCCAGGTAATTATCTTACCTTACATTGCTTATACTACACTCCATACCCATTATCCAACCTTACTCATACCTACTCTGTTGACTTAAAATCACAGTCAACCAAATATTGATCAAATTGACAATATGATACTTGTCATTATTCAATATGACACATCAAGACAGAACTCAGTACAAGACGGACGTCGGCTCTATACTGCAGCGTACTCAGTTTTTGAGTCTCTATTTTTACTTTTTTTGAGTCTAGATAAATGTAAACTGAGTCGCACTGAGTAGTTTGGGCCTATAACTATCTCCAAACCACAAACCAAAAGCTCCACCAAACCAAACTGGCCCACATAGCCCATTTGAGCAATTCTGCCTCATGGAGACAGAGTTTGGGCTGAACTCTGCCTCCACACAGAGTTCGGGCCGAATTATGTCCCCTAAAGTACAGGACCCTAATTTTTAGGGTCTGTTGTATGCTAGTTGTCCAACGGCCAAAAATTTGAATTCTTGACACAGAATTCTGGTCGAATTCTGCCTACCCAGAACCCTATAAATAGGCCTTAAATTTTCTCATTTCAAATCATCCAATCTTCTCTTCTCTTCTCTCTGCAAAGCCTTATACAAGCCTTAACATTCTCAACTACTAGCCACAAGCTCCCTAAGCCTCAAAGTGCTCAGTGCTATTCAGTTAGGAGTTTGTGCAAGAGTAAAGAAAGTCGCTTGAAAAATTCCAAGCATCGCCACTGCGATCTCTGTAAGAAGTCGACGTGCTCTTCTGAAGAAAAGGCACGGGGTGTAACTACTATTTCACAAATAGTAGATTTAATCCTGAGCTAGAGTTCTCAGGCTTGGACTAGTCCTCCACGAGGGAAACCAAGTTAAACTTGGCTGTGTTTGCGTATGCTTTCTTGCTCTTTATAATTTTTGCATTTACTCTGATTATTTACTGTTGGTGAAAGAGTTTAATTTTTAATTGGCTATTATTGTCATAAACTCTATTCACCCCCTCTAGAGTTGCCTACTTGTTCTTCAATTGGTATCAGAGCTCTGTTCTCTCAACAAAGACTAACATCCTAGAGCTGATCCATGGCAACCACACAAACTATGTTTTCCAATCATGGTGAAGGGCAGTCCACTCATAGGCCACCCATATTTGATGGAACAAACTACACCTATTAGAAAACAAGGATGACTATTTATCTCAAGTCTCTAGACTTCGACCTGTGGACCATTGTCACCGATGGTTACAAAAAGCTCATCAGAATAGTTGTCAATGGAGATCTCGTTGAGAAACCCAACGACAAATATTTCGACGAGAAAAAGAAACAGGCGAGTCTAGACACGAGAGCTATTAATGCTTTGTTTTGTATAATAGACAAGAATGAGTTTAACATGGTTTCAACATGCACCACCTCGTACGAAGTATGGAAACTTCTAGAAGTAACGCATGAAGGAACCACCCAAGTCAAAGAGTCGAAAATCAGTCGTCTCACTCAAGAATACGAGGCGTTCAAGATGAAGCCAAATGAGACGATCACCCAAATGTTTACACGGTTCCTTGACGTCATAAACCCTTTATCATCTCATGGCAAATAATATACAAATCATGAGAAGATCCACAAGTTACTTAGGGGGCTACCGAAGATTTGTAACCCTAAGGTAACTGCTATCATAGAAGGCAATGATCTCAGCACAATGTCTATGGAGACTTTGATGGGAATGCTGATGACCCAGGAGCTTGACCTCAAAGACTTCAAAGAACCTGCTCCAAAGGCAAAAGAGATTACCCTAAAAGCTCATCATTGAAGGGCTGATCCTGAAGAGACTGATGATGATAATTCTGAAGGTGATGATCAAGCCCTTCTAGTCCGCGACTTCAAAAAGTTCTTTTATTTCAATCGAAGAAAGAAAGAACAACAAGAAGATAACGAGGAAGAACCAACGTGCTACGGCTGCAAGAAGACTGGACACGTCCGAAAAGACTGTTCATTCGCAAACAAAGGCAACCGATATGAGAAACCCTACAAGAAGTCCTCTTCAAAAAATATGCCAATGCTAGCATTTGGCATGAAAGCAAAGCAAGTGATTCCGAGGAAGAAAAGGACTCCCCACAAGACACCGCTAATATCTGTCTAATGGCAACATCCGATAAGGTAACTAACAAAACTCTCGATGACTTTACCTTTGATGAACTTGGCGATGTGTTCAATGATTTACTAAATGACCACAAGAAAGTCATTAGTAAATATAAGCATGCCAAGGAGAAGATCAAAAGCTATGAAATAGAGATTCAAAACCTTTCTTCTCTGCTTGATAATGTTGGAGACACTCCACCCACGAAAGTCACTAATGAGGTGTCCAAGCTTAAGTTAAGCTTACATGATACCGAAGCACGTATTAAAAAGTAAATACGTGAGATCACAACACTCAACACTGAGCTTGCTGAAGAAAAGAACAGACACAAGATCTCTATTGCTAAAATTGATGGATTAAATGTTAAGTATAATGAACTGCATGCTACCTCTATGAAATTAGAGATTAGATTGGGAAAACAGGTTGCTCAACCTCAAACCCAGTCACACAAAACACACACAACACAAAACCACTCATAATAGTAAAACACGCCACCCACATACAGCACATAAACATGCTCACATATACACGTACTCCCATGCAGCTCATAAGCCACATGCACGTAGACATTATTCTCATAACTTTCATTCTACTGCTACACATAGTCACTATCCTGCTAACCATCACCATGCTACACATAGACATAACCATAGTCAATATCCTGCTAATTATCACCATGCTGCACATAGATATAATCATCATCCTGCTACTACATATAGCCACTATCCTGCTGTTCCACACAACTATCATCATACTGCATATAGACATCATTATCAACATGCTCCCAACACAAATAGGCATGATACTTGCACCTACTATAGATTACATGGACACATCTTACCACAATATAGAATTAGGAGATTAGTAGATATAAATCTATATGCATGGGTGCCAAAGACTAACATTTCAGGACCCACAAGAACTTGGGTACCAAAGGTCACATCTACTCTTGATGTAGGTGGACCTTCCTCCCTAAACTAAAAGCAAGTGGATTCTCGATAATGGATGCTCGTGACATATGACGAGAGATGCAAATCTTTTCGCATCAATATCGATGAACAGGGAAAGGTATGTATCCTTCGGCAATAATCTAAAAGGGTACATCATAGGTAATAGTACTATTGGTCATCCTCCCTCTCTTGTAATAAAAAATGTCTGCCTAGTGACCAAGCTAAAGCATAACCTGCTCAGCATAAGTCACCTTGCTGATCATGGATGTGACATTAATTTTGGACAAAATAAATGCTATATTTATGATAGGTCAACAGGAGACATCGCTTTTGAAGGGATAAGAGAGGATAACATATACATTTTCTATCTATCTGGAAATAATAACAGTGCAGGAAGATGCCTCTACGCCCACAAGGATGAGAGATTGTTGTGGCACTAGCGTCTTGGTCACGCCAATATGGATACTATATCCAGGCTATCGACAAAGAAGCTAGTAAGAGGTTTGCCCGACATCACATTCAAGAAGGACACGGTATGTGCCGAATGTGAACTAAACAAGGCAACCAAATCTTCATTTCATTCCATAAACACTTACAACAGCTACTCCCGACGATGATGTTTAGACATCAACTTCTACGTCGAAGAATACTACCACTGAAACCAACTCTCTGGAGGGCTTGCCGAAAAAATTTGAATTCAATCCATCACATCCAGAAAACTTGGTAATATGTGAGGTATCACGCAGAGTAAGTACTCGATCATCGTTAAGAGAATCCATTGCTAGCACTGCTTTCATTTCACAAATTGAGCCTAAAACTGTTTTAGAAGCTTTTAATGATGAGTTTTGGATTTCAGCCATGCAAGAAGAACTCAACCAATTCGAAAGGAGCCAGGTTTGGATGGGTTTTTCGTATCAAAGTAAATGAATATGATTCAATCACTCGCAACAAAGCTCGTCTAGTAGCTCAAGGATACAACCAAGAGGAAGGTATCGACTACGATGAGACGTATGCTCCTGTTGCAAGACTTGAATCCATTCGGATGCTTTGTCCCTTTGCAAACTTTCATAATTTTAAACTTTTCCAAATGGATGTCAAAAGTGCTTTTCTGAATGGATTTATTAAGGAGGAAGTTTTTGTAAAACAACCCCCGGGTTTTGAAAATCATAAATTTTCTGACCATGTTTTCAAAATCAAGAAAGCGCTATATGCCTCAAACAAGCCCCCAGAGCTTGGTATGAACGCCTAAGCAATTTCTTGCTAGATAAAGGTTTTTCAAAAGAGAAAATTGATACTACACTGTTTATTAAAAGTTTTCAAAACACTATTCTTTAGTGCAAATTTATGTAGATGATATCATATTCGGTTCTACTAATGAAAATCTTTGTCAAGATTTTGCTAAGTGTATACAAAACGAATTTGAGATGAGCATGATGGGGGAGCTCACCTACTTTCTTGGATTGTAAGTCAAACAAACTTCGCAAGAAACTTTCATCAACCAGTCAAAATATACAAAGGACATGCTGAAGAAATTTGGTCTCGACAACGTCAAACCTATCAGCACCCTTTGGCTACGTCGACCAAGCTGGAACCTGATGAAAGTGGCAAACCTGTTGACCAACGTAAGTATTGAGGTATGATCGGTAGTTTACTCTATTTAACTGCTGGTCGTCCCGATATCATGTTTAGTATTTTTCTGTGTGCTCGCTATCAAGCTAGTCCTAAGGAATTATACATGTCTGCCGTTAAGCGCATCTTTTGATACCTTAAGGATACTGTTACAGTAGGCTTATGGTATCTCAAATCCACATCCTTCGACCTCATTGGTTATTCGAATGCTGATTTCGTAGGGTGCAAAGTCGACCGTAAAAGTACAAGCGGCATGTGTCATTTATTAGGCAAGGCTCTAGTCTCTTGGTTTAGCAAAAAACAGAATTTTGTCGCACTATCCACAACAGAAGCTGAATATATCGCAGCTGGTCGTTGTTGTACACAAATTATGTGGATGAAGCAAACCCTTACAGACTATAACCTATCTTTTATGCACATTTCTATATTCTGTGATAACACTAGTGCTATCAACCTTACTAAGAACCCAATATGTCACTTACGCACGAAATACATTAAGATTCGTCACCACTTTTTACGTGATCACCAGCAGAATGGCACTATAAACTTAAAATTTATTGACACTGATCATCAGCTAGCAGATTTCTTTACAAAACCATTATCCGAAGAGCGTTTCAACTTTCTTTGTCGTGAACTAGGAATTTTGGATGAAGCGATTATTCATTAAAGTAACCTGCGTAAATATCGATTATGTCATGGTTCCTTATGATGATTTTGTTATGGGTACAAGCCGAAAGGGTCCTTCTGACAACAAGGCATAAAAGCCTAAGCAATATGGTGCACTAGTCTTCGGACTACCATTAGCTGGGATCCGGCCCCTGCAGCTAACCCATGGAAGTTTCATCATACTGAATTGTGTCATACCTCCTTGTTTATTACATGGTTTATATTTATGTATAGCTTGCAAAATTCAAAATTTTCAAACGTTACATTTGATCATTTGTCCAGCTTTTATTTTGAAATCTTCTTCTTGGACTTTACTTTTGAAAATTCTAATATTTTTTGTCCATACTTTCATTCTTTTCAACTAAGTATTGATTTCAACTTCTTCTCAGCCTAGTTTCTGTTCTGGCCCCTGATCACAAAATTCGGGCCGAACTCCGCCTAACACAGAGTTCGGGCCGAATTCGGTTTGTTCATTCCAGAACAGCAGTCGGGCTCAGCCGCTGATCTGGTTTTGATCCAATGGTCTAGATTACTTCCGACAATTCGAACCCCTATTCTAAAACCCGGGTTCTCTCTCTCTCTCCTCCATTGTCTCCTACAAAACTCCTCCAAACCTTTCTTTTTAAAACCCTAACCCTAGATTTCTATTTCTAGTGAGTTTTTCCTCTCCAAACTCAAAGGGAAGCTCTCTTGCATCAATCTCCTTCATCCTCCATAATCTTTTTGAGGTATAATTTTTCTTTTCTCTCCATCTCAATTCCATAATTTTTCTTCAATTTTTCTTCATTACTCATGGCACCTAGGTTGTTTAATCGAGGGAAGAGAGATCGTACTGAGGGTGCGTCCTCATCGAATCCTCCTCCTCGTGATGAACCTATTCACCAACCTATTCATCCTTTGTTCAATCCACCTCGTTCTATTGACCCCGACATGTACGATGATAAAATATTTGTGTCACTAGACGCCTCAAACGAATGGTTTAGTGATTTTTGATCACGTCCCGTGTGTGCGGGCCATCCTATCAACTTCACCATCTTTTCAACTTATGACACATTGTTTCATGATTTGTGTCTTAATGAACTAGTTACTACTAATTCACTCATCTATTTGAATGTCATTCAAATGTTTTATTGCAATCTTACTTTCGATGATACATGTTTATATTCACGTGTTGCTGGTATTGACATATCATTTGATGACTTTGAACTGGCTGAATTTTTTGAAATTCCGGAGCCCAACTCATGGGAGAAACTTGTTGATGTACGCAAGTTTCAATTCTCCGATGGGTCTTCTCTTGAAAGCTTCAAGGATGATTTGTTTACCCCAAACACACGTCCACGCAAGCTTCTTGCCAAATTTCTAAATTCTTACTTCTATGAGCTTCATCGCATTGTCTTTAATACGATCTTGCCCAAAACGGGATCGACTGATGAGGTTTCATACTTTGAGATATCTGCTATGTATCATCTTCATTTCCATGTCCCTTTCAATCTTCCACGTACCATGATGGACTGGATGATAAATGCTAGGAAAAGGCCACGATCTTTGGTCTATGCCCTCTATCTTCCTATGATTTTTCGTGTTTTTATGTCCCACTTGATGAGTGTCAATTCCTTCCTGCCCCTGCCTTCCTATCTAAGGTACGGCAGCTTCAGGCAGCTGTCGGATCTCCTGCTGAGTTCGAGCACTCCAATGCTCAGGCTGACGCACCAGCTCTTAGACAGGATATACCCCCTCCTCCTGCTACTCTTGAGTCGATTCAGACTATGCTTCACGATCGGTTCATAATAGAGGATGATCGCTGGACCCAGCTCGACTACCGTACCAACCTACAGATGAGTGCAATCTGTAATGACCCGCTCCGCCCTAGCGGAACGCCGATTCAAGCGGCAAGTTCAACGACTCAAACGAGCCGTCGACCCGAAGAGTTGGCATCGACCTGAAGAAGAATCGATGCAAGGCTTACATTGGCCCGCCGAAGATGAATCCAGACTTAGACTTTCAAAGGCGCGCTCGGAGTATCGCTCGGCCGATACGAACATCGTTAAGGTGGGTGGCTCTGATGAACCCGTCTTTGCATAGCCTAGACACATAACAATGCGGACACTATCACGAGAATCGCTAGGCGATAACCCCGCACATGCTAATAAATGACTCAACGCACCTAGCTAAGGGAATAATCCCATCTTGCATGCTTGTATAGAATATGGAAAGAAACATGGAAAATATGAGAACTCTCGTGCCGCGCTCTACGCTCGTGCTACGGCACAAGCTTACGTTCAAGTCCCTTACGCGTTCAACAATGAAACAATGAATGGTTTACAACAATAAAACGAGAAGACTATCAACATAGTCGTTCCGAGTAGAGTTTAGCAACATTGAAAGGCTATGGGACCGATGGGTCGCCAAGGCGACTCTCGCACAAGGAGTTGCGTAATGTATGAATGAAAGAGTAAACGAATAAGTGAATGAATGAATCAACGAAGGAATGAACAAGTGAAAGAAAGAATGAATAAAAGATAAGAAGGATAGAAATGGTTAGCGACAGGTATGACGGGCACGTGCAACGGGGCTCGCTATCCGCGCTGCACGGACGCCAACCTGGTCGATAACGCATTAAGGCTAAGGGTTAGCCTACGGCTCAGAGACAGCCGTTAAGTAAAAAACACAAGTTAATACGAAATGGTCGTGGACAAACGGCACGGGCGAGGGGTGGTGATGCCGTGGCCGTGAAGAAAAAGGGATTTTCGCGGCATGATCAAAGTGTGAAGGACTTGCCGGTCCGGACGAAAATCAAAGTTTGGCTTACGTACAGGCCTGAGTGCGGGCTTGGCCACCAGGGAACGTAAGGCCGGGTATTTCAAAAGACTATCAGGGTGTACCAAGCCGTACGCCATGATAGGTATGAAATTACCACAGGAGAAGACATGTCCAAAATAGTTTGTGATGCCAGCGACCGATGCATATAGATTAAGTGGGCTTTGCTGGTGGCAATCCACGTGCAAGTCCTTGCATTGAAATCAAAGTAGTCTAAGTTAACTAAATGAAGTGCCTTCTGAACAGGCTTGAATATGACATACCAAACAATCGAGAGTACTTCGGCAAAGGAGTTAGAAAACATGCCTACGATGTGTTAGGACCCGAGGTAGGGACACGCCCTTAACATTAAATGTTTATATGTGAATTATTGACTAACTTGGTTTACCTTGGACAGGGAAGGCCGGACGGTAAGTATGGGTAAGTCATGCATGTATTTCCATGCGACACTTGTATTCGACAACACGAGATAGGCTATAAAATATGCCATAAAACTGATCCTAAGGCAAAATTAGAAAGACAATGAATGATAGAGATGCACAAAAGTAAATGGAACGTGTTTGGTAATGATAGCATCGTGGGCAAGCTAGCCTCCCCACCAGTGCATAACAATGTACTGATAACCCCACAGTCTGCTTGCAGGAAGCAGAAAACGTCGGCGGGTGCGGAGCTTCCCTCGAACGTGCTAAGGCGCGGAGCTATCTCTCGAGCCTTGGAGCGTTGCAAGGAGCTGGAGCACCATATATAGGACATGATGTATCGGAACATCGCCATAAATTATTCCATGTTGTAAGCCACTTGGCACGCCTTTTATGTTTCAGAGAGAGAGAGCTTGAGCGATTTATAACATCGGCCTAGAGCCGCTTGTAAACTTCTTGAATATCAATAAAGAGTTGAATTTGCTTCTACTTGTGTTCATTTACTTTCCGCTGCAAATGGGGACACTCTGTGCGACTCTGTGGCCTAGCTTAAATCGGCTGTTTCTGGACTTAGCCTTGCACGGGCGCAACCTAGGCCCGTGCGACATCACGCCTTAGCGAGGACGATCGCTCCTGCGGGAGCAGGGCATGACATAGTGGTATCAGAGCACGACTTTACGTCCTTGGACTTCATTTCGATTTTCTCAGTTTTGAAAGCTCATTGAAACAAAGGAAATATACGCTCTCTCTCGTTGTGCCTTGGGATATTCCATACAATAAGTCTAATATTTTCAAAAGCTCGTACAAGTACTCGGTTGAAGGGATCGATAGGCGAAGGCCTTTGTGCCGAACCACGACGTACTTGAGTTGGAAGGAACCGATGCTAAGAGTTAGCAAACGCAGTGCGTGCTTGAATGAGCTTACACTGACAGCAAACGAGTACACGAGACCAAAGTATAGTTCGAACGGAATGGTTATGCAGGCAGCCTTTTGGCTAAGTTGTGCAGAGTATCGTGCACCTAGACCTTATGGTGCAAACGAGTTGCGAGCGAGATTGACTATCGCTTGGACGAGAATAAGGGAGACTTAGAACGTATGTTGATAGAGACGCTACTTGACCGGCGCTAAAACGAACACGAGGAAATGGTTCTTAGATTTTGAAGAATGAGCGAACGCGCAATTGGAATTGACATGTCGATCGGGAGTCGAATAACCTTTTAAGGATTTGTAGAATGACTTGACTCCGAGTGGTGTATGTGATAGCTTTGAAGAAGGAAAAGAGCGTGTGTTAACGACTAGTCGAATGGCTCGAACCCTGAGTGGTGTATGGACGTTATAGAAATTGTTCGAGCGAAACTAAAAGATTTACGGATAGAACGAGTATGTCGGCAAGCGACAATATCGTGCAATGTCTTAGAACGAGTAACACTTAGTTGGTTTTGACTTTGATAGTCTCAAACGAGATATCGTTTGGATGAATTAAAAATGGGTAGTGTGAATTACGAAATGATATAATAGAGAGTCAGAACGATGAAACGTATAATGGTCTTGATCGAGGAAACTTAGATGATCGCGCGTACGATTTCGGATTGATTCAAATGAATTGTGACTTGAGTTTGAACAACGATTTTGAAACTAGCTTGAGGAATAGCAGTTGAACTTGATCTTGAACATTAAATGAAATTATGGAATATCCAACTCGGACAACAGCATCAACGCATGACTCGAAATCGATTGCAAAGGAAGATCGTCAGGTTACGCATATCGTCGACGGTATTGAGGCATATCAAAGATCGATATGCGATAACTCGGGGGTACTCTGACTCGACGAATGACGATCGTGCAAATGTTATTGTTCCATTGGATGATATACTTGGGATGTTAAAAATGTGTCGAGGAAAAGATAGACTTGGCTCGAGAATTTTCTAGTTGAACGCATGACAGTCAGACTGTCAAATTGATTTGGCTTTGATAAAAATGAGAATGCTTGGATTTGCTTCGTTGACAACCACAACGTTGACGTTCTTGTCTTATGCGAGCGCAACTCCAGCCTCGCACATGCGTCACGCCGGATTAGGACGATCACTCCGCGTGAGCGCTGATATGGTGATTCATACAGCGGGAATGATTGAACTTGGATGGCGTGGCAATTTGATTGCTTCGACTTGTGGTTTGACACGAAGGTAAACTTGGGAATGACTTGGTGTGCTTGATGATTAAACTTGAGGATTGAGTAGGTCCAATCCGCGTATCGAGAATGGGTTAGTCTAAAACTCAAACAAGAGTTACGCCCCGATAAGAATGATTATTTCGCGGGAGCGTTGCATGGTGATTCATGAACCGCCGTGGATAATCGGACTCGTATGAGATTGGGGCACAATGTATTGTCGAGCTGGATGACCTCGTGATCGAATACATGAATTGGTTAGAACTGGTGATTAAATGGAATTGAATATGTGCAACGTAAGTCTTGATGCGAATTAGGTGATCATGCTCGATGTTTAGAAATTTAAGCGAAATGAACTTGGGTAGAAACTCCCGTACAAGCGAACAAATAGTTTGACCATAGGATTTGGGGCGAGCGTCGTACAACGACCTTGCACGATGAGCCACAGACTTGACTTGTAACTATGACCTTGTGAGCTGACCTAGCCGATAAGCGGACGACCCTATGCCGAGTGATTGAACCTGTGCGATGGCATTTACAGTATCGTCTAGATGGACGATAGACTTGGGAAAACAAGACTTAGAGTAGGACGAGGAACTGGGAGTGTGCATGAACGACGACGAGATTAGCCCCAAACGAAGGGAATAATAAGGATGGATGATACGCAAGTAAAGTTGGGATAACAAATTGAATCATTGATTGGAAGACGTACTCGGTGATAGTGCGATACTTGATCTCGAATCGGACAGAAATTACTTAGACTTGGCCGACTCCTCTAAGAAGAAATCGTATTGATTTCATTGACAAGAGCGCTTGAGAAGCGAATCGAATCATCTCGAGGACCGAGATAAATGATATGTGGTACACACATAAGTTCGGTTTTAAATCGAAGTTAGCAAAACGATCGGCAAATCAAAACTATCACGAGTAGCTTGTCCGACTTCGCTAGTCGCTAAGCTTGGTTGAAATGTACGTTTTCGAAAGATGCCTTGAATGCGTGCACGATCCAAACTCAGCGATATGATGAACTCGAATGCAGCTGCAAGTGGGTATTGAGATGTGCATGAATGGATGAGTGAGTTTGCCTTAGCTTACGTCTCTCACATTTGACGAACTACAACGTACCTCGTGCGACCGTTTCAGTCCCATGATACGTCAAAATAGCAACCAAGTCGAAGAAACGTGACAATTGAATAAGAACCATCAACTCTGAAATGAATGAAAAGCCATTCAATAAAATCGACCAAACGTATGCGACACAGAACTTGGAAAGGTACCGAGCATGGTTCGATGCCATCGAACGATAGAGCCGTTCGATAGAATTGTCTATGAAACACGATGGCACGAGTTAAGAAATGGTAGGATGACCTGCACTCAGGAAGTCTCGAGGACGAGACTTGTTTTGAGTGGTATATTATATAATGACCCGCTCCGCCCTAGCGGGACGCCGATTCAAACGGCAAGTTCAACGACTCAAACGTGCCGTCGACCCGAAGAGTTGGCATCGACCTGAAGAAGAATCGATGCAAGGCTTACATTGGCCCACAGAAGATGAATCCAGACTTAGACTTTCAAAGGCGCGCTCGGAGTATCGCTCGGCCGATGCGAACCTCGCTAAGGTGGGTGGCTCCGATAAAACCGTCTTTGCTTAGCCTAGACATAACAATGCGGACACTATCACGAGAATCGCTAGGCGATAACCCCGCGCATGCTAATAAATGACTCAACGCACCTAGCTAAGGGAATAATCCCATCTTGCATGCTTGTGTAGAATATGGAAAGAAACATGGAAAATATGAGAACTCTCGCACCGTGCTCCACGCTCGTGCTACGGCACAAGCTTACGTTCAAGTCCCTTACGCGTTCAACAATGAAACAATGAATGGTTTACAACAATGAAATGAGAAAACTATCAACATAGTCGTTCCGAGTAGAGTTTAGAAACATTGAAAGGCTATGGGACCGATGGGTCGCCAAGGCGACTCTCGCACAAGGAGTTGCATAATGTATGAATGAAAGAGTAAACGAATAAGTGAATGAATGAATCAATGAAGGAATGAACAAGTGAAAGAAAGAATGAATAAAAGATAAGAAGGATAGAAATGGTTAGTGACAGGTATGACGGGCACGTGCAACGGGGCTCGCTACCCGCGCTGCACAGACGCTAACCTGGTCGATAACGCATTAAGGCTAAGGGTTAGCCTACGGCTCAGAAAGAGCCGTTAAGTTAAAAAGACAAGTTAATACGAAATGGTCGTGGACAAACGGCACGGGCGAGGGGTGGCGATGTCGTGGCCGTGAAGAAAAAGGGATTTCCGCGGCATGATCAAAGTGTGAAGGACTTGCCGGTCCGGACGAAAATCAAAGTTTGGCTTACGTACAGGCCTGAGTGCGGGCTTGGCCACCAGGGGACGTAAGGCCGGGTATTTTAAAAGACTATCAGGGTGTACCAAGCCGCACGCCATGATAGGTGAGAAATTACCACAGGGGAAGACATGTCCAAAATAGCTTGTGATGCCAGCGACCGATGTATGTAGATTAAGTGGGCTTTGTATGTGGCAATCCACGTGCAAGTCCTTGCATTGAAATCAAAGTAGTCTAAGTTAACTAAATGAAGTGCCTTCTGAACAGGCTTGAATATGACACACCAAACAATTGAGAGTACTTCGGCAAAGGAGTTAGAAAACATGCCTACGACGCGTTTGGACCCGAGGCAGGGACACGCCCTTAACATTAAATGTTTACATGTGAATTATTGACTAACTTGGTTTACCTTGGACAGGGAAGGCCGGACGGTAAGTATGGGTAAGTCATGCATGTATTTCCATACGATACTTGTATTCGACAACACGAGATAGGCTATGAAATATGCCATAAAACTGATCCTAAGGCAAGCTTAGAAAGACAATGAATGATAGAGATGCACAAAAGTAAATGGAACATGTTTGGTAATGATAGCATCGTGGGCGAGCTAGCCTCCCCACCAGTGCATAACAATGTACTGATAACCCCACAGTCTGCTTGCAGAAAGTAGGAAATGTCGGCGGGTGCGGAGCTTCCCTCGAACGTGCTAAGGCGCGGAGCTATCTCTCGAGCCTTGGAGCGTTGCAAGGAGCTGGAGCACCATATACATGACATGATGTATCGAAACATCGCCATAAATCATTCCATGTTGTAAGCCACTTGGCACGCCTTTTATGTTTCAGAGAGAGAGAGCTTGAGCGATTTGTAATATCGGTCTAGCACCGCTTGTAAACTTCTTGAATATCAATAAAGAGTTGAATTTGCTTCTACTTGTGTTCATTTACTTTCCGCTGCAATTGGGGACACTCTGTGCGACTCTGTGGCCTAGCTCAAATCGGCCGTTTCTGGACTTAGCCTTGCACGGGCGCAACCTAGGCCCGTGCGGTATCACGCCTTAGTGAGGACGATCGCTCCTGCGGGAGCGGGGCGTGACACAATCAGCAACTCACTGTATGACATTCGGTACTCTATGTCTCGGCATCCTTCTATGCCAGTTCCTGTGGAGCGGGTTCCTGCTCGTGACGGATACCATATCGATGACCCATGGATTATACGCTATCTGGATCCGGATACGGCTTTCGTGGATTCTCGTCGTTCGGATACTGATCCATCTGACGGCGTTGGACCATCTCGAGCTCCGTGATGGATATGGTCTCCTACCTACTGCTGCTGTTGAGGATCTTATATTTAGTTTTTATGCACTATGGATTTCTATTTGATGTAGTTGTTTTCGTATTAGTTCACTCTATGCTCTGTGACTCTTGAGAGAATTTATACAGCTTATTATCACTTTGGTGTGCTTGCCAGTCATTTTTTCTAAATTTTTTGGTTGTTTGTGTTTGGTAAATGACAAAAAGGGAAGAATTATTTGAATATTTGGATATTCATATCATCATATTATCTATGTATATTATCTATGTTTCGGTAGAGAGATTGTGTTTATCAGGATACAGGAACATTGGCTTACAAAGAATTAATGTTTGCGGGGGAGCTATTGCTAGCTACTGCTTCTATGCACTGATTACGGGGGAGCTAGTACGTTTATACATGTGTCCAGGTATGAACATTGAATATACAAATATTATTTTGTCAATTATCAATATGGGGGAGATTGTTGACACAAAATCACAGTCAACTAAATATTGATCAAATTGACAATATGATACTTGTCATTATTCAATATGACACATCAAGAGAGAACTCAGTGTAAGACGGACGTCGGCTCTATCCTGCAGCGTACTCAGTTTTTGAGTCGGTACTTTTACTTTTCTTGAGTCTAGATAAAAATAAACTGAGTCGCACTGAGTAGTTTGGGCCTATACCTATCTCCAAACCACAAACCAAAAGCTCCACCAAACCAAACTGGCCCATAAAGCCCATTTGAGTAATTCTGTCTCATGGAGACAGAGTTCGGGCCGAACTCTACCTCCATACAGAGTTCGGGCCGAATTCTTTCCCCTAAATTACATGACCCTAATTTTTAGGGTTTGCTGTATGCTAGTTGTCCAACGGCCAAAAATTTGAATTGTTGACACAGAATTCTGGCCGAATTCTGCCTACCCAGAACCCTATAAATAGGCTTTAAATTTTCTCATTTCAAATCATCCAATCTTATCTTCTCTTCTCTCTACAAAGCCTTATACAAGACTTAACCTTCTCAACTACTAGCCACAAGCTCCCTAAGCCTCAAAGTGCTCAGTGCCATTCAGTTAGGAGTTTGTGCAAGAGTAAAGAAAGTCGCTTAGAAAATTTCAAGCATCGCCACTGCGATCTCTGTAAGAAGTTGACGTGCTCTTCTGAAGAAAAGGCACGGGGTGTAACTACTATTTCACAAATAGTAGATTTAATCCTGAGCTAGAGTTCTCAGGCCTGGACTAGTCCTCCATGAGGGAAACCAGGTTAAAATCGGTTGTGTTTGCGTATGCTTTCTTGCTCTTTATAATTTTCGCATTTACTCTGATTATTTACTATTGGTGAAAGAGTTTATTTTTTAATTGGCTATTATTGTCATAAACTCTATTCATCCCCCTCTAGAGTTGCCTACTTGTTCTTCATACTCTTATCTACACACAACACACACAACTTGTCTATTGCTACTGCTACTCCAATTGAGCTCTCTTGCAACCCACAACCCAACACTCACCCACATACTACTCATATTCTAAACTCTCTACCCTGTTGCCTTTTCCTGCACCATATCCAACTGCACATACTCTCCAACCCTGTACAGGTAAGTCTCTACCTAGGTTGGCCTGTACATCTAAGGTTAGACAGCACAACTGCCACCTAAACTCTTCCTATCCTACGGCACATGTGCATTCCAAGCCTCTTGTTTCCTCTAGTGCAGACTGTACAAGCTCTGCAGTAGCTAACAACATCCCTCCACTTTACATCTCCCCTCTTTCTCATTGGATGCACAGGGCAATGGCCTACACTCGATACCATAGAAGTTTTACTACTGCACCCTCTTTTCCAATGCTTGCTGCCAAGTGTAGTAGGTAACCCTTGACCTGTACACACTCCAACACCTGTGTACTCCCGGTTGCCTTCACAAAGAACTCCCTCACTATCCTCCTTACACTACAGGCCCCAAAACAATCCCTAAAGCTACTGCTATGGTGGTTCATATTGTT
>JANAVB010043419.1:11103806-11381306 GCA_029216955.1 Iris pallida | reverse complement strand
CCAAGCAAGACACGTTACGATACGAGATTCTACGAGAAGGAAGCATGTCTCCTCGAGAATCGGTGTCCATATACTGCACAAGAACTACAAGGAGACTTGCATAAGATATACCAAGATAACGAGGAATAACATCTTATGTCGGGATCTATGAATACCAATCCGTGTGACCAATGTGTCAAGAACAAGCATATCTACACTAATTACATGAATTATAACAATTATCATAAATTGTAAAAGTTATCAAAGAATGTACTCGCTTATAATGTGATGGATAAGTCGACTGAGTCCAAGAACAGTGCCTCGAGGACCTATAGATGGAATATTGTATCAATATAATGGTTTAGAAGTAAAATTAAGTCATACTGAGTCAAACTAGGTCAAGACACATCAGACTAAGTTAATCTAGGTCAAACAAGGTCAAACTAGATTGTACAAGGTCAATCTAAGTCATATTAGGTCCAACAAAGTCGAACTAGGTCATTGCAAGTCAAACAAAATTAAACTAGGTTGATTTAAGTCAACAGTTGACTTATAGTTGACTTTTAGTCAATTGGTCAACTCTGGTCAACCCTAGGTCAACTTTAGGTCAAACTTGACTAACGTTGACTAACAATTGACTTTGGGTTAACTAGTCAAGTTTGGTCAAGTTCCAGTCAATTTTAGGCTACGGTTGACTTTTGGTTGACTTTTGGTCAAAATAGTCAACCATGGTAAACCAAGGTCAAAACTAGTCCAAGACCACTATTCCTAACTATTACCAACCATAATATCCTAATTTTAGCCATATCTTAAAGTATCAAACCCATATATTGAGAAATGGATATTATCCCTACTTATCCCATTTATCCTTCCCACTCTAACATTGAGGCCTAGTAGCTTTTCCTTAGGAGTTCCACTCCCGGCTTCCTAGGGTAGTAGGATACTACACTAACATTACCTACCAAGTTTTCTAGGTAAAGTGGACATCCAGTCCATATTACGGTCCAAATTGTTGATTTATCCATTATCTTGAGTATCGCAAGATACTCAATGATATCATGCGATACCATTCTCCAAATCCCAAATGAAACCCCGATTTTAACTTAGGAGCCTACCCACAAACTCTATTTTACATTAGCTAAGTCTCATTCAAATTTGGATGCGTTTCGACACTCCTAACTCAAAATCACCCTTTCACTCACCCTCTAACTAAATTCTAATTTACTCACACTCACTCAAAATCCCACTCTACATATCCACTCACATAGGACTAGTTAGGGGGTTATTTAGGGGGATATATATGAGTGTATATATGCATATATAGGGGTATATATACGTATATATATAGGGGTATATAGGTACCTACTCTCCCTCCATACAAAATCTCGTAATTATTGATATTATGATTATTTTTAATTTCGAGGACGAAATTGTCATAAGTTGGGTAGGATGTAAAACCCCTTATAATTTAAAGGGATATTTAAATTATTTTTGGATTTTATTTAATTCTAATTTATTTTTATCTTATTTATATTATATAAAAGGACTATAGCTATGGTTGAGTTTGAATATGCAAGACGACTAGAAAGTATGGCATGCCTAGCGTAGTCGGGTGCTTTAACTAGTATGCTAGCTATGTTAGGAATGCCATGGTCATATTATAATCTCTTGCATGTTAACCATTCAAATTATGGCACAAGTTATATTTTTATTTAATTAATTAGTTAAGAAAGCCTTTATGACTTTTTAGGAGACCCGGTTGCACCGAACCTTCCCAAACCTCTTCCAAGCCAAATCCAACCCTATGTAGGCATGTTGGACATTAATAAATATTAGTAATTATATTTATTTGTATTTAATTCAGATTTTATAGTGTAATTACATAGATAGAATTAAATAGTGCTATATTAGGAAACCCCTTTTTAAATCCTCAATCCAATCAACTTGCCAACTCACCAAATAACCAAATCATGCCAAATGGACCCCCACCATGCTAATTTCGGCCAAGAAACACCCCCATGGCCAAATGCATCAAATTAAATAGGATTTAAATCCTAGATTGCTTAAAATTTATTTAAGGATATGTTTAAATATACCAACTTATCCCAAACCTTAACTAAATCCTAATCTTTCTCTCCCTCACCTTTGGCCGACCAAAATCCCTCTTCCTCTCCATAATTTTAGCAGCAACAAACTCCCCATAGTATCTATACATTATCTCCTCTATTGCACATCTCTCCATCCTTCACAAAAACTCATCTCCTCCACCATACATCCCTGAAACCCCTCAAAATAAACCCTAAAAACTTCATCTCCCCCGTCCAATCCTTTATAGCCATTATCAACTCTCCCATACTCACCAAGAGAGGATTAGCAAACGAGGATAGCGAAAAAGATTGGAGCTTTGGTGAAGAGAAGTCATCATCACCCTTTCTAGCAAGGATCTTTGGTAAGAACCCAAATCTTTTCTTCTAAAAACCTTTGCTAAAATTCTGTAGAAAATATTTTATTAATTCTGTAGAAATCATATTTTGATGGCTTTTTCTTAGGTATAATCATCCATAAAGATTTTATGAAATATATGCGTAATATTCATGTATCGGTAGCCCATTGTAAAGGAACTTTGAGTTATTGGTGCCTATTTTCGAAACTGAATTTTATGTGTGTTCATATACATAAATTAGGATTTTTAAATATTTTTCCATGATTTTAGCAACTCAAATCTGGTCAAAAAAATTGTAGGTCAAAACTAGCTAATTTCGGGTAGACTAGCTGACTTATTAATCAACTAGTCATAAATGTCTTTAGAAATATTAATTTTGAAATTTCAGAGATAAATCTGTAGAAAATTAATTTAAATATTATTTTTATGATTATTTTTATGATTTTTAAGTATGTTATTAAAGTAGGGGCATAACCGACTAATTAAAAGTTAGAAACCCAAAAACTGTGTTTCGATGTCTCGTGGAACCTGTGTGTGATTGTATGGATCTAAATGGTTCCATGAGAGATTGAATATAATTTTAACACATTACTTTGACTAATTAAGTCGTATCGTAAGTTTCATAAATAGTGACTTAATTTAGTTAATTAATTATCTAGGAGCGTCGGGTTCCGGAGGCATGGACGCGGGAGCGGCATTTCATATTAACTGCACGAAATCAGGCAATATACCTGGCCATATTTACTGCTTACATTTAGTTGCATTTTATTTCAGTTATTGTATCTATATTCCTTATTTATTATTTTTTTCTTGCATGTGGACCTAGAGTTAAGTGACTACCGTCAATAGAGTGCATGTCATTAACTTGTCACGATTGTATCACGAGTTGTGTGTGAGTTGTGAGTATCATGTAGTGGTCACTTGCGTGTTGGCTGATCACCCGTGCGCATGCGTAGTAATAACTGTCAATAGATGCATGTTAGAAGGCTTGACAGTTATTGAATATAAATCGTGCTGTGGAAATGACACGTGTTGGTGTGTCGTGGTTACGATGCATATATAGTATCGTTGGGGGGAGGGGACAGCTACTAGCGTAGGGGCTATATTTACTTTTTACACATTTATGGGTGATAGTGACTCGGATGAGCGCTACTTGCTGCCCGGCCGATAGTGTCTTGGATGAGCGCTACTTGACGGCCGTTCTTTATTACTTGCTTGCGTGAATCAGTTACAGCCCCTGCGTAGAACGTTGTCCTCAAAGTGCATATCACATAGATGGTTAGGTACCCTATTTTGTTGTAGTTTCTAGTATTTTTTTTTACTTATGCAGTTACATAGCATGTTCCTCCTGCATCTTGTTACGTCCCTCTGAGGACCTGGTTATCTCTCCAGGTGTGTGCTTTTGTAATATTGCAGGTGTTCTAGTCGAGGTCGCGATCTTCTCTATTCTTTCGGAGATGACGTGTCTTGGCTTTCTTTGCTACTCCCGCCAAATTCTTTTCGTTTCTATGTATATTTTCCTTACTTGTTGGTAGTGAATTTGTCTCCGCCCAATGTAATGTACAAAGACTTATTACATTTGATTATATGACATCTTTTATTCTTTATTTGTGGATGATATTAGATTACTCTTGGTTTACTGCATTTTACAGCTTATGTATACATACGAGTTTCCATATATTGGAGTAGACTTCATATGTATACAGCTGGCATGGATACGTACCTAGTCCTAAGTATTTTGGGACTGGGGTATTACATGTTTTTGTGGTGGCCCATGCAGGTCAAGTTTGTCACATCGGTTACGCTACTGTACCGATGTGAACCTACATATAAGATTAGGATATAGGAATCTCATCCACAAGCTTGACTTCATCCCTCAATTCTAAATCTCGAACTCTCGTCCGATTATCTTGATTTTCTTCTGTTTGATTCCTTTCACTGCAAATCTTTTTTTTTCGTGTTGAATAGAGAGGTTAGGAGATAACTCATACGAGTATACGTGTTATATTCCTCAATTACTCTATTAGTTGACTTCATAAGTTGAGTAGTATGACTACAACCTACCACCAGTATCCTTTTAACCTAGTATTAAAGTGTAACAGAGTGATAATGAATACATGCTAGTGTAGGAGAGATGTTTACCTAGAATATAGAGATTTCGTAGCCCATACCCGTTGGTCAACTAAGGCCTGATACAAGAACCATTAGGACGACTGTATACGCAAGCACACCGGATAAGACTTAGATCCTTGTGAAACTCAAACTATTTATTACTGCTTTCAACGTATTCTTCCGTACTTATACTTTAAACTACCATAAATAACGACGCTATTTATAGCCTAGTTTTGCAAGCTTATTCTTTGTCGAGCTTGTTCAGGACATATGTATACTGGGGACGCCCACAAGCATATTGTCTAAATTAGAATCAATGTATTATGGTCTGATCAACCATAGTGCACTTGGTTCGCTCTTCATATGATTATCCCACGTGGATTGAGATATGGAGGTATCTAGGATCTCATCCGCGACTGCATTGACAATTCCTCTTGAATTACACATTCGCCTTTGAATTACGTAATTGTATTAAATGACATCTTTCTTGAACTCTTTATTTCTTTTGTCTTTCACTGATTGGAAAGACGAACGTTCGTATTTGATAGATAAATACAGAGTATCCCTATGGCCATGGTAGTTATATGGACAAGTATAGCAACCATCGGCCAAGCCATATAACTACAACCTTGCCTAAAGTTGCTCGTCCTTCCCTCGACCCTAATAGTAATATAGTGACCTTCTAGTCATTTGAGCTTGAAAGATGAGTAAGATCTTACCCTTGGGTAAACCACAAACCTATGAGACCATCTAATCTCTAGGAATCATTTATTGTGAGTCTCCAAATATTCATCTTGATTCTTGGCTTAACTAGCAACCCGTATGCCTTAACTCAAACCTTACTTGACTAGGCCCCCACAGTTTAGACGGAAAAGAATAGACCAAAATAAGGACAAGCATTGCAAGGACCATAGTAGACACCCATTCTAAGATTAGAGATTCAGCAGATGTTACTCTAGGTACAAAATTCTATTATTAAAGAAGTGACATAATATTGGAACAACACATTTACCAGTTTAGCCAAAATATGTAGCATGATGCCCCTTTATTATGTTGTATTAGTAATCAACAAGTGATGCATGAGCACTACATTTAATACCTCTAGAACGCTTGTGACTATAGTCCGGCAGGTTTGACACAAATAGAAATTCACGACTTAGTAGTTAGGGATCTTTCCCATGACGTGCTTTAGAGTTCGTTATTCCACCGATAGACTCTCATATACCATGGACAAGCGGGTCATTCCATATTATCGACTCAGGTACCACTGTACGCGATCATTTCCATTTATTAGGACTCGGGGTACAATCCTCAAAACTGATTCACAACTACCCTATCATGTTATCGATCACATCGTGACTTATTATTACCAAATGTCAAGGTACGATATCGCGACTCAAATATTCCTAACCTCATTATTCTTAAAACCATATCCTAGTCTCTAGAGTGAATAGATTGTAAGCCATTCTTACTTTTAGGAATTTGGGGATCATCGATTGATTGAGGTAAATTGGTTCTCACTAGGGTGATAAATTAGTGACTCGTGAACTCCCACTTTCTTTTTAGATCTTTTTGTGTCCCTTACCGTGACTTTGATATTTGAAGTGTAATACTAGCTGTTACCTTCCAACAAAATTTATATGCAAAACTTAAACGAGTCCACCTTCAAGTAGACATATCATGTCCCACACAAACACATCTCCTTGGACTCTATTATTAAGATACGGCTTTCAGGTCACTACAACAAATAGGACATACAATAGCAGTTTATCTATAGCGTTCAAGCCTCCCTGCTATAGAATGTCATCATCAATAGCGTTCATTCTGCAGTGCTATTAAAAGGAAATACAATAGCAGTTTATCTATAGCGTTCGAGCCTCCCTGCTATTATAATATCATCATCCATAGCGTTCATTATGAAGTGCTATTAAAAGTTCATAAAATAGCAGTTTATCTATAGCATCTATGCCTCCCTGCTATTAGAATGTCATTATCAATAGCGTTCATTATGCAGTGCTGTTAACAGAACTTTATATACCGTGTTATGAACACTGTTAAAGGTATAGTTTTTTTTTTCTGAACGCTGCTTATGTTGCTATGCTCGTATGTCAAAGTAAGGTATCCAGTTCGATTAGGAGCAGCATCATATTCTATATATTTTACATGATTAAAAAAATACTATAGCACATTTTGGATGCTATATAAGTTACTACATCGTAATGGGATTAAATCGTTACCGTAAAAAAAATTCATGGCAAGGAGTCTGCAGAATACTCTTCAACTAATCCCACTAACCTTTCAGAAATTTTATCTAAAATTTCTCTCCCCTGGTAAACCGAATAAGAAAATTTAGTAATATATATACGAAATATATCTTTGTATATTTAGTTACTATATATATTGACAAAAAAATTTATAAATAAAATAAAATATTGGTTAAACCAAATAAACTGAAAATCGAACAAATTTATTCCGTTCGGTTTGGTTCGGTACGAAAATTTAACTTTCCTTCCGGAAACCCTCCCCCTCATTCTCTCTGTCACAAAACCGCTCTTCCTCAGGAAACCCTAAAGGTAACGCTCCCCTCATGAAAACCTTCATCATCTTCTCTCCAAAAATTCCTCAAGAAACCCTAAAGGTAACTCCGTGCTCAACTTCCTCAAGAGACCGAACGACTCACGAACACCTTCATCTTCTTCTCTCTGTCTCTCTCTTCCACTACACCAAATTAGCCATATAGGAACACTAGATGTTTTACAATCTGGAACGCCTATTTACCATGCTTAGGATTTGGAACGGACAAAAACTGTGCCAAAATTAAAAAAAACGTTCAAAATATAGTATTTCATATTTTTAATAAAAAATATTTACTGTGGAACACATATAAATCGTTCCAAATTAAAAATTAGATAAAAATTAAACCATGTGATTGTCACGTATACTCAACAAAACTAAATTAGGTGGTCAAACTCCACCGAGTCGCGGTCAAACTCCACCGAGCACAATCTAGCTTTGGTGGTGGACTATGAGTTGACGAGTTCCTCGGAAGTCTGATCTTTATTTCGATCAAGTGATCGATGGCCTATGGTGCTCCAGTCTGAAAGTTCCGGTGGTGGCTCCCTCTTCACTGACGATGGCTCCCTCTTTTACAATTTTGCCTAAATTTACCTCTTTGTCACAATTAACCCTAATATGTTACCTTCATATGAAAATTTTTAAAAAAATTTGACACCTGAACAAGCTTGAATGTGTACTTTTTTAATAATTTTTCAAAGAAACTTCATATCATAGTGTCATGTTATAGAAACCAATTAAACAAAATTGATTATTTTAGTTTAGTTTAAATTTATTTCGAATCAATTTAGTTTGGTTTCGGTTAAAAAAAATTTAAATACGAATTTTGAAAATTCGGTACGCTTCAAACCGATGTAATTGGATAATCACACCTAATATGTTACAAAATCCAAAATCCAACCGGACCCATACTCCATAATATTAGGTTTTACCACTTACACAACACTCAGTTGTTTCCCCATGAGCAAACCCCATTCCCAAACCCTTGGGTTGTTCCCCCAAATTGAAAAATCCCTCTCCAGCCCGCCTCTATTTCCCTCCCACCAAAACCTGTCCCAAAATTTCCTTCTCCAAAATATAGGGTTTCAAATTTTCTCTCTGTTGAATTTCTTTTCTTCTTTCTTCTCTCTAGAATTCTTCTAGAGAGAGATCAATGGCATGGAACGACGAGTTGGGCCTGGACGTGGCATCAGCGGGGGTGGTCGTGAGTGAGTGCAACGGAAAGGATGTCGTTGCCGGACACCTCGACCTGGAGGAGGCTCTCGAGGCTTCTATATACACCAGCCATCCCTACTCCTCCCATCCCAGAGAGGTCATGCTATCATCTTTCATTTTCTTTTTGCAAATACCCCTAAGCAATCGAGAAATACGCATGTCTCTTGTTTGTTTCATTTTTCAAATACAAAATTTACAGCAAGTTATTGGAACAAGAATGTTATTCTGAAAAGTTAATAATTTTGAACTACTATGTTCCCATTTTGTGAAAAAAAAACCCTACAAGGAGAGTCCGTCACAATGCCATTCTTCATTTTTTTAGTAAACGGGCCTCTCAATGTTTAGTTACTTGTCCGTTTGGTTGCATTTTTCTTGCAAAAAGACATTCTCACTTCTCATTTTATTGGGACCTAAAGAAAGGAAAATTTACTGGTACCGGTTTGGGTTTTCCTCCTGTAAATAGGATTTCGACGAATTAAGAATTTGGTATACATTTTTTAATCACAACAAATTGAGAATTTAGTATTTGTTTCATATTAGTTGTATTTCACAACTATAGCCCAAGCACTTGATTCATCTCTTTTGATTTGGTCTGCAGGTGTGACATTTTGTTGGAGTTCTCGTGAAAATTGAATTTCATTTGGCTAAATCTTCATTTCATCACGTAATTAAGTAATATTTATTACTTTCACATCTTTACTCAATGAGCTTGTTTGTTTCTTTTCAACTTGGAACCTATTAACAAGGTGGCCAACAGCACTAAATATTTATTTATAATAACATGCTACATTTAAAAAAAATGTTACAGACCCTTCATATATCTAATACTCTGATCCGAAACCATCGATACCATTAATATTGCATCTACTATTGATCCTGATCCTCTTAGGAAGGCTCCGACACCGATTTTGACATGCAAACATTGCCAACAAATCGAAAATGGAAAAATATTTGAAGAGAAAGCCGAATGACGTAGACCCGGTAGATTGGGAACTATTCGTTAAGAAAAGATCATCAAAACAATTTAAGGTATGTTGAATAAATATTTTTTAAAGTTTTAATGTCTAACATTTAAGGTATTATCTAATAATATGCATGTGTTGTACGTAGGAGAGGTCTACAAAGTTTAAACAAATGAGAGGAAAACAAACAATGCCGTACCTTAGAAGTAGAAAAGGCTTTGCTCGCATTGCTGATGAAATATTGGTAAGTATAAAGTTTTTTTTTTTCATTCGTATTTATAACTCTCTACTTATCAATGCCAATTTTACCTAATACAATGCAGAGAAAGGAGGGACCATGTCCTATCGATAAGGTTAGGCTTCGTGCTTGGATCCGGGGATATACTACCGGGGAAGGTGTAGCTAAGCACTCAAAGGACAACGAGCTCATTGTATGTACACAATTACCTTCTTATGGATAGTGTATTTTTTTTTCTTGTATTGACAGTCAAGCGTTGTCCAACGGAGACTAATTCTAGTTTGCTAATTAGCCATAATTTGGAAAAAAAATATTTTTACAGATAGTCCCTTGTGTAGACATGATTAACTAAAGTCATTTGACTCATTTCTTAATCGATAGTCTTGTTACAACAACAAAGATTACAACAACAACAAAACTATGGAAGCAAAAATCACTAAACTTTATGTTTGATAAGAAAAGTAAATTTAAGTTATTAGATATCAGTTTCATCTGAAGGTGTCCTTCTATTTCTTTAAAATAATGACTAATTGTTTTATGTTAAAATTATATACTTTTAGCATATACTTTAGCTAACTTTCTACTATTTTTCACTTGTTAGTAAATCAAAATTTTCTTGCTCACTTATTTTTAGACCAAGAATTGAGCCCTAACTAATGATACTCAACAGGCTCTTGTAAAGCAGGATCCAAAAGAAGACAAGTCTTGCGTGTGAAAGGTTGTTTGGCAGGGTCATTAGCTGAGGGATTATTAGAGCAAGGAGACATGATCCTAGCTATCAACAAGAAGCCCGTCACTTGCTTTCGTGACATAGAAAATGCTTGCCAAGAGTTAGACACAGGTGATGTCAATGATGGAAAACTCAAAATAACAATTTTTAGACAGGTGAACTTCTGAACTTATTTATACTTTCCTAGAGAGAGATCCTGTGAATTTAGCTTTGTTTTATTGTAGGGCAAAGAGATTGAAAGTGCCGTAGGAACAGATATCAGAGATGGCAGTGGCACAACACACATGGTGAACTGGTGTGGATGTGTAATTCAGAAACCCTATCCAGCAGTACGAGCCCTTGGATTTCTTCCTGAAGAAGGGCACGGTGTTTATGTGGCAAGGTGGTGATTCTAGTTTACTTGTATTTTTATATTTATTACCAACAATAGCAATTACCCGTTGAAAATAGTTCCTGCAGGAATTATCTGCGTGTCTCTGCCACGTGTGTATTGGTAATTTAATCATTTTTTGTAGGAAAACCTTACAAATCAAAGCTATAATCTGAAACTTGTCAGCTCCTAAGGGATGTTATTAAAGTTGAGCAACCTCTGGAGGAGGTTTTCCTTCAGAATTTCTATTTTAAAGCTTCTCTTTTATACACCACAATCCTGTATTTTGAATTTTGAACTCGTGGAACAGGAATAACCTATTTTCTTTTTATGTACATAGAACGTGCCATGGTAGTCCGGTACATAGATATGGTCTTCAGTCCTGCCGATGGATTGTTGAAGTAAATGGAAAAATTACGCCAGATCTGGAAACCTTTTTGGAAGTGGTCAAGGTATGTTCCTAATTCCATGTTGTCTCATGCTTGTTGAATTTGTAATTATATAGTGCTTATTGCAAAAGAAATCCTTCCAGCTTTTTTCACCTACTTGAACAAAAAGAATCAGTATCGAACTCTGCAACAAATTTAAATACAACATATGCTATTTGGATGTGATACCTCACACCACTAACACCCACTTGCTGTCCTTTAAGGCTTCAGCCCATCTTATATATATATATATATATATATATATATATATATATATATATATATATATATACCATACTTCTACTCCACAAGTAAAGGTCATTTCAACACTAAAGAGGAGGAGAACAACAGTGGCGACGAGAATGATTTTGAAGTAAAGGTCATTTCAAAATCTCCATCTACTCCACAAGTAATATATCTCTAATAACAAATATAAGTATTGTAACTCGAATGATATTTAATATTTTTGAGCTTCAATCTTTGTTGTAGTCACATCATCATCTGTCAAAGGACCAAAAATGCAAGTTACTCGATTGGACGGAAAATAAGAACGAAGTTGTTGCAATTGGACGATGGATCACCGATGATCCGAATGTGCCGGTTCACGGTTATTCTCTTAGACAAGGTGCATCCCGTGTTTGGGTAGATATAGTGGTACAACCCAAAGCTCTGTTGTTTAGGCCGTGTTTTGGTAACGACACAGTAGAGAAAATCATTGGAAGTACCACGGCTTGGCCAACAGACCATATTATGCCGTTTGAAGACTAGGTACGTCTTTAATAAAGTACCTCTAAATGCTATACTAAATTCCTACACACTATACTTTAATTCATGTACCCTTATGTTTTACTCACTGTTTTCACATTCTATTACACAGATGTAAAATAAAAACTAATCCTACACACTCTTTGATACTAATTTCTACTTATCTGCACTCTTCTTCAATAATCTGAATTTATAATCTACTGTTTACTGAAAATAGCATCAAGATCACTTCTTCACATTCTATTACACAGATGTTTTACTCATGGTTATCCTCTTGGACAAGGGGGACCCCTATGTTTTACTCACTGTTTTAACAAGATCAATTTTTCATCATGAAAATAGCATCAAGATCAATTTTTCTACTTATCTGCACACTTCTGGTACATCAACTACATAAAACAAACTTTCATTCTTTACTTGATTACTTGGATCAACCTGCAACGAATGCCAATTGGCAAAATATAAACAATAACGCATTTGTATAAAATATTTTTGGAACAAAACTGAACAAAAATAAGGATCCATTTAAACTTGATATCCTCAACTATATAATTTCCAATTTAATTCTCTAAATTTTAATATCAATCAATACCCTAAACTATTGAATAATTTAAAGTCAATATTCCTCCATACATTGAAATTAATTTTTTCTTACATTAAAAATAAATAATAATTCTTTTGACAACTTACTGAACTTTACCCCCTATTTTTTGTTTTATTAATTTTTTCTTTACATTAATGATTTACCCCCTATTTTTGTGTAGGTTGGATGAAGGAAGAGGATGCTTTATTAGGAGTTTTGGTCGTGGATAGGCTCGAAGGGAGCTAAATGTTAGATATTCAACATTTTGGGATATATGTAGCTGACTACACTGTTAATGTTTTATTTTTGGACATTTGTTTGGTACTACTTCGTTGTTCTATATAGAGAAATTAAGGATTTTGAATGTTTGGTACTACTTGGTTGTTCTACATATATTAGACAGTTAAATTAATGAATTTACTTATGTTCGGAATTCATTCTGTGATTGATTCGTATTTAAATTTTTGAATACCTGCATTTTGTGTAACTTTGGTCTGCAATAGTATTCTGATGTGCTGCATTCTGCAAATTTTCGAATACAGAATTTTGACTCTGCAATAGCATTCTGACATGCTATTGTTGCACATATAATAGCATGAAGGAAATGCTATAAAAAGCAGATATATATCGAAACGCTATTAACAAACAATAACATACATGAACGCAATTAAAAATAAACAGCGTTCAGGAACGCCATAACACATTTATAGCGTTAACAAATGTTATTAATGAACTATAGCGTTCGTAAAGGCTATGTAAACTTTATAGCGTTTGTAAGTGCTATAACTGGTCTATAGCGTTCATGAACGCTACAATATATTAATAGCGTTCATGAATGCTATTAAAGTTCTATAGCGTTCATATTTGCTATAACTGCCATATAGCGTTTCAAAACGCTATACATTGTCTATAGCATGGATGAACGCTATAATCCATGAATAGCGTTCGTGAACGCTATAACTTTATAGCGTTCTTGTACATGGGGTTATTATAGCGGGGGCATATATAGCGGACGGAATATGCTATAATATGCATTCTACAGCGTTCAGCGCACGCTATCATATCCCATATCTGTTGTAGTGGGTCAAAAAGGACTAGCAATAACCCTTACCATAACATCGATATACTTTCGGACTGCAGTTAGAGATCCAACCTTGACTCAAATCTTTTGGCCCAATATATGGTTGTGATCTACTCGAAGCCCTCTACGCACATGCTATTAGTGTGCCACTCAATAGAGGCCTTGTGTGCTACTTAAACACAAAAGTCACGGAAGGCGCATCTCACGACTTATAGAACCTACTCTACCAACCCGACGGGAAATTTGTCCAACCACTTGAATTTGAACCTATTCTACATTACCCTAACCTAATAGGGATGGTTTAAAATTCCACAAAATTTTGTCCAGCCACTATAGATTAAAATCTAAAGTTCATGCAATCAAATATTGAAGTCCAATTAGGGAGCCTATTGAGACTCAGTTAAACCCATCATAGCCCATCGTCATATTGGGACTATAAAACCAAACTTGACGAAATAGGCCCTCACCCCTATTATGTAGGTCCCACCTCTTGGCTCACTAATTCTCCTTCCATAGATTTCATAACTGCATCTCTTCGAAGCCTATGTTATACATCTTTCGGTACCAACTTGCTTCCGGATATACTTGACCAAGACCTCTCATACTGTCTTGACCAACCATAATTAATATATGGGCCATATTAAATAGATAATATCTAGACTTCATATAGAGTCTGTGACTATGATTGGAAATACCTCATACTTTTTATACCTCCTTGAGATTTGACCTTCTTAGAAGCCCTATTACTGTGCTTTCCCCGATTAACCAACTTCTATAAGTTGGGTAGAACATTGAACTTATTATACTCTACCTCTCATACTGGGATTACAATCGTGACCGTTCTTCCGTCTATATGGAATTTATGAAACGATCTTTTATTTTGCATTTTATATTCCTTTGATCGTGTGTTTAGATAACTACGGTAACAGACTGCAACCTAATCAATCATAGAATCATTTTTGTTTAAATCAATGGTAAAAAAAATTTGAGGCCAATAAATCGCAAGCCTCTCTAAGGAACATATATAAGATTTTGGAATTAACAAGTGGTTGAAAATGATTGGTTCCAATTAGACTAATAATTCAATGGTTCATAATGTCGACCCATATTCGTATCATGTGATACCCTCGACCGTGATTTTGATAATTGAAGCACAATACTAGCCTTTTCCTTTCGACAAAGTTCACACTCATGAACTAGACTAGTCATGCTACTCACATGACATACATGTCCCACGCAAACGAACTTTCCAGTGCTCCATTTAAAAATTACACCACGTGTATGACACATTGTTTCCTCAAAACAAACTATAGAGACCCAAATTCGACCTATTCGATTTCACCCATGCAAATATCGACCCATTCCTTTAACTAAACTGAATACTCAAGATCTATGCAAGACACATACCTATGACGTATGCCTTCCAACAAGAAAGCGTATGCCTTCTACACAACACCAAACATCAGCCCACATATATTAGTCATTTAGACTTAGAGTTTTCAAAACACTTGCCTAATCATATTCTATTGCCTGGGTTCTTTAATTATCATCGATTCTCATCACTTGGCCATAAATTCTTCTTCCCTAATTTTTTAAGCTCACTTCTTAGTTTCCTATGTTAGACGTAAAACGAATCCTTCTGAACCGACAAACCTTAGTATATTCCAATAAGAGGTCGCTACCAGCTTGTCAGAAGCATGACCCCTAGAGCGACAATGTTTGATTGTAGTAATTTTCTTATAGTTGTTATTGACCAAGAACGTTATGGTGTTATCGAGGCTCACTTAGAATCCAAGACTGCGGTCAGAAGGGTCCATTATTCTCGTTCCCCTCCCTAGAAATTGTCCTCCTCAAGGTCTTGTAATGACGACAATCTTTACGGGTGGCCAACTTCTATAAGTTGGGTAGGGTCTAGAAGGAAGCATACCCCATCTTATAGAATATGAGGTCAATTGGGATTCCTATGACAACCACCCTACATCCTTTCAAAAATTGACCTAAGATTTGACGTACCTACTCTCCCTCCGTACAAAATCTCGCAATTCTTGATATTATGATTATTTTAAATTTCGAGGACGAAATTGTCATAAGTTGGGTAGGATGTAAAACTCCTTATAATTTAAAGGGATATTTAAATTATTTTTGGATTTTATTTAATTCTAATTTATTTTTATCTTATTTATATTATATAAAAGGACTATAGCCATAGTTGAGTTTGAATATGCAAGACGACTAGAAAGTATGACATGCCTAGCGTAGTCGGGTGCTTTAACTAGTATGCTAGCTATGTTAGGAATGCCATGGTCATATTATAATCAATATTATAATCTCTTGCATGTTAACCACTCAAACTATAGCGCAAGTTATATTTTTATTTAATTAATTAGTTAAGAAAGCCTTTATGACTTTTTAGGAGACCCGGTTGCACCGAACCTTCCCAAACCTCTTCCAAGCCAAACCCAATCCTATGTAGGCATGTTGGACATTAATAAATGTTAGTAATTATATTTATTTGTATTTAATTCAGATTTTGTAGTGTAATTACATAGATAGAATTAAATAGTTCTATATTAGGAAATCCCTTTTTAAATCCTCAATCCAATCAACTTGCCAACTCACCAAATAACCAAATCATGCCAAGTGGACCCCCACCATGCTAATTTTGGCCAAGAAATACCCCCATGGCCAAATGCATCAAATTAAGTAGGATTTAAATTCTAGATTGCTTAAAATTCATTTAAGGATATGTTTAAATATTCCAACTTATCCCAACCCTTAACTAAATCCTAATCTTTCTCTCCCTCACCTTTGGCCGACTAAAACCCCTCTCCCCCTCCATAATTTTAGCAACAACAAACTCCCCATAGCATCTATACATTATCTCCTCCATTGCACATCTCTCCATCCTTCACAAAAACTCATCTCCTCCACCATACAACCCCGAAATCCCTCAAAACAAACCATAAAACATCATCTCTCCCGTCCAATCCTTTATAGACATTATCAACTCTCCCATACTCACCAAGAGAGGATTAGCAAGCGAGGATAGCGGAAAAGATTGGAGCTTTGGTGAAGAGAAGTCATCATCACCCTTTCTAGGAAGGATCTTTGGTAAGAACCCAATCTTTTCTTCTAAAAACTTTTGCTAAAATTCTGTAGAAAATATTTTATTAATTCTGTAGAAATCATATTTTGATGGATTGTTTTAGGTATAATCATCCATAAAGATTTTATGAAATATATGCGTAATATTCATGTGTCGGTAGGATCAAAATTAACCCCATTGTAAAGAAACTTTGTGTTATTGGTGCCTATTTTCGAAACTGAATTTTATGTGTGTTCATATACATAAATTAGGATTTTTAAATATTTTTTCACGATTTTAGCAACTCAAATTTGGTCGAAAAAATTGTAGGTCAAAACTAGCTAATTTCGGGTAGACTAGCTGACTTATTAATCAACTAGTCATAAATGTCGTTAGAAATATTAATTCTGAAATTTCAGAGATAAATCTGTAGAAAATTAGTTTAAATATTATGTTTATGATTATTTTATAATTTTTAAGTATGTTATTGAAGTAGGGGCTTAACCGACTAATTAAAAGTTAGAAACCCAAAAACTGTGTTTCGATGTCTCGTGGAACCTGTGTGTGATTGTATGGATCTAAATGGTTCCATGAGAGATTGAATATAATTTTAACACATTACTTTGACTAATTAAGTCGTATCATAAGTTTCATAAATAGTGACTTAATTTAGTTAATTAATTATCTAGGAGCGTCGGGTTCCGGAGGCGTGGACGCGGGAGCGGCGTTTCATATTTACCGTACGAAATAAGGCAAGATACCTTGCCATATTTACTACTTACATTTAGTTGCATTTTATTTCAGTTATTGTATCTATATTCCTTGTTTATTATTTTTTTCTTGCATGTGGACCTAGAGTTAAGTGACTACCGTCAATAGAGTGCATGTCATTAACTTGTCACGATTGTATCACGAGTTGTGTGTGAGTTGTGAGTATCATGTAGTGGTCACTTGCATGTTGGCTGATCACCCGTGCGCATGCGTAGGAATAACTGTCAATAGATGCATGTTAGAAGACTTGACAGTTATTGAATATAAATCGTGCTGTGGAAATGACACGTGTTGGTGTGTCGTGGTTACGATGCATGTATAGTATCATTGGGGGGAGGGGACAGCTACTAGCGTAGGGACAACATTTACTTTTTACACATTTATGGGTGATAGTGACTCGGATGAGCGCTACTTGCTGCCCGGCCGATAGTGTCTTGGATGAGCGCTACTTGACGGTCGCTCTTTATTACTTGCTTGCGTGAATCCGTTACGGCCCCTGCATAGAACTTTGTCCTCAAAGTGCATATCACATAGATGGTTAGGTACCCTGTTGTGTTGTAGTTTATAGTATTTTTTTACTTATGCATTTATATGGCATGTTCCTCCTGTATCTTGTTACGTCCCTCTGAGGACCTGATTATCTCTCCAGGTGTGTGCTTTTGTGATATTGCTGGTGTTCTAGTTGAGGTCGCGATCTTTCTCTATTCATTCGGAGATGACGTGTCTTGGGATCTTTCTTTGCTACTCCCGCCAAATCCTTTCTGTTTCCATGTATATTTTCTTTACTTGTTGGTAGTGGATTTGTCTCCGCCCAATGTAATGTATAAAGACTTATTACAGTTGATCATAAGATATCTTTTATTCTTCATTTGTGGATGAGATTAGATTACTTTTGGTTTACTGTATTTTACAGCTTATGTATACATACGAGTTTCCATATATTGGAGTAGACTTCGTATGTATACAACTGGCATGGATACGTACCTAATCCTAAGTATTTTAGGACTGGGGCATTACAATACATATAGACACACATACACACATGCATATCTACATATATATATACACACACACTCACACATGAATATCTATAGATATATATACACACACACTCACACATGAATATCTATAGATATATATAGATACACACACTCACACACATGGACACATATATATACATGGACACACACACACACACACACACACACACACACATATATATATATATATATATATATATATATATATATATATATATATATATATATATATAACACAAGGATACATGGACACAAACACTTACCCTAATTCTCCTAGGAGTCTCCCATAGGCCTCTAATCTCTACACAAAGGGACACAACCATGGGTAATTCCTACGGGTTCCAAAACCAAGTAAAATTCATAGGAAATAGAATTAGAGGATAGTAAATTACCAATTAGGAGTGAATCCTAATAAAATTCTCTCCGACACGAAAATCCTTAGGGAAAGGACACTTCCACCTTGCACTTTTCTCCCAAACTTTGGTAGCTCCCTCTCTTGATGATATAGAGAGGATCTATGGTAGAAATTTGGGGGAAAATAGAAGATTTGGAGATCAAAACTCAAATCTACGTCTAGGTTTTGGGAAAAACTCAAAAAAGGGAAGGACTTGAGAGTGGAGAAGAAGTGAATGAAGAGGGAGAGGACAACATGGTGGCCGGCCATAGTAGGGGATTTGGGGGCATTTGGCAAATGTCCAAAATGCCCTCCAAGCCTCCTTTAGGTCAAAATTGACTTAAACTAATTTTCGGGATTGAAAAGGCCGAGTTAAAATTTACAAATTGATCGATCAAGTCATGGAAGAATTGTCTAAAAGTACCAGACTAATTTGTGGGATTTTATGGGCCATGTCTAACTTAAAATTGGGTCTCGATCAGAGTCTAAGCTACCCCGGATCCCCGATACAAGTCGGAATGAGCTGAAATTCGAACCCGACTCTAAAAATCCCCAAATAACAATATAATTAAATAAAAATTTCTAAAATTCCCAAAAATGCAAAAATAACCATTTTATTCCTATTTATGAAAAGTGGGAGTGACAAGTCTACCCTCCTTAAAAAAAATTTGTCCTCGAAATTGAAGGCGAAACTATCACAGCAACATAAAAGAACAATGGAAGAAAAGAAAAAAAATTTACCTCAAGGCTTGAAGAGATATGAAAATCTCTCCCACATGTCGTCATCTCTCTCCCAGGTAGACTCACCTGGAGAGTGGTGCCTCCATGCAACGCGAACCAAGGGAATGACCTGGTTCCGGAGCACCTTCTCTCTTCGGTCCAAGATCTCAACCGACTTCTCTGGATAGCTGAGAGGCGGTCCCACTTCGATCTCGGAGTGGTCCAAGACGTGAGTGGGATCTGCCATATACTATCTCAGCTGCGATACGTGGAACGCGTTGTGCACTCCCTCTAGTGCGGGCAGTAACTCCAGTCGGTAAGCCACTGCACCGACTCTGTCCAAGATACGGAAAGGTCCGATGTATCTTGGACTAAGCTTTCCGCCACCACCAAAACGAATCGTGCCCCGCATCGGAGAAATTCACAGAAACACAAGATCACCAACCTAGAACAAAAACACAAGACTTAAAGCTTGATCTAAAACAATCACAATTAAACTCAAATACAAGAAAAATCTAAACTATACCTCAAACTCCAACGGCCTCCGGTAGCTATCGGCCCAATGCCGCTGCCTGTCCTGTGCCACCCAATGTCTATCTCTGATAACCCTGACCTTCTCTGCAGCATCCACTACCATCTCAGGGCCAAGCAAAACCCTCTCGCCAACATCCTCCCAAGACAAAGGAGTACAGCACCTCCGTCCATATAGAGCCTCAAAAGGTGACATCTCTATACTGGCTTGGTAGCTGTTGTTGTAAGAAAACTCTACCAAGTGAAGGTGATCCTCCCAAGATCTCCCGAAGTCTAAGATACAGGTATGAAGCATATCCTTGAGGGTCTGAATCGTCCTCTCCGACTGCCCATCTGTCTGAGGTGGTATGCGGTACTAAACTTGAGCGATGTGCCCAAGCTAAGCTACAAACTCCTCCAGAAGTGAAAAGTGAATCGGCTATCCCGATCTGAGACTATGCTCACTGGAACCCCGTGCAATCAGACTATCTGCCGCATGTACATCTCGGCCAGCCTCTCAGTAGACAAACCCACCTTGAAAGGCAAAAAGTGGGCCGATTTGGTCAAACGATCAACAATGACCCAAATTGCATCCTTTCCTCCTGGAGAATGCGGAAGTCCAGACACAAAGTCCATAGTGATATGCTCCCACTTCCACTCAAGAATGAGTAGTGGCTGGAGCAATCCACCTGGTCTCTGTCTTCCGGCTTTCACCTGTTGGCACACCAAGCATCTAGAAACGAACTGAGCCACCTCGCATTTCATGCCATACCACCAAACATGCTGTCTCAAGTCTTTGTACATCTTGTTGGCACCAGGATGCATAGAGTACTGAGAACGATGCGCCTCCTGAAGAACCTCCTCCCAAAGTCCTCCGTTCGACATGCACAATCTGGTACCATACCTCAACGACCCATCTCCCGCTATAGAGAACTCATCCAACAGTCCTGCCCGGACCTGCTCCCTGATGACCCTCAGAGCCTCATCCTCAAACTGAGTTGCTCTGACTCTGTCCATCAGCTCTGACTGCACCTGAAGACCCCACATCTGCTCCTCAAACCCCAGAACTATCACCTCTATGCCCAAACTCTTCAGATCTGCCAGAAGGTGACAATCCATCGTCAAACACATGGCTACGGGATACCTACTCAAAGCATCCGCAACCACGTTGGCCTTTCCCGGATGGTACTTTAAGGATATATTAAAATCCTTCATCAGCTCTAACCATCGCCTCTGCCTTATATTCAGCTCCTTCTGGGTAAACACGTACTTCAAGCTCTTATAGTCAGTAAAAATCTCCACACGTTCTCCGTACAAATAGTATTTCTATAGCTTTAACGCAAATATGACTGCTGCCAACTCCAAATCATGAGTCGGGTAGTTCTTCTCATGTGGCCGTAACTGCCTATATGCATAAGCAATTACCTTCCCATGCTGCTGAAGAACGCAACCCAGACCCTTCCCCGAAGCATCACTGTAGATCGTGAATCCTCCGGACCCAGATGGCAACGTCAAAATAGGAGCCGACGTCAACCTCTTCTTCAGCTCCTCGAAAGCAGCCTGACACTCATCATTCCAGACGAGCTCCACGTCCTTCCTGGTGAGTCTAGTCATCGGATCTGCTATTCGAGAGAAGTCATACACGAACTTCCTATAGTAGCCTGCCAAACCCAAAAATCTCCGAATTTCGGCAACTGAACTGGGTGTCAACCAAGACTCCACCGTCGAAATCTTCCTCTGATCTACTGAAATCCCATCACTGGATATAACATGGCCCATGAACTCCACTCGGTCTAAGAAGAACTCGTACTTTGACAGCTTCTCATACAACTGCTCCCTCCTCAGTCTCCAGCACAACCCGCAGATGCTCCTCGTGCTCCTCAGGCATCTTCGAATAGATGAGAATGTCATCAATAAAGACCACCACGAACTTGTCAAGGTATGGATGGAATACCTTATTCATCAAGTTCATGAATACCGTCGGGACATTAGTCAACCCAAACGGCATGACGGTATACTTATACTAGCCATAGCGGGTACGAAAAGCAGTCTTTGGAATGTCATCCCGCTTCACCTTCAGCTGATGGTACCCAGATCGTAAGTCTATCTTCGAGAACACCTTCGCGCCGTTCAACAGATCAAACAAGTCATCAATCCTGGGCAAAGGATACCTGTTCTTAATAGTGAGGTTGTTGAGCGCTCGGTAGTCGACACACATCCGTATCGTACCGTAATTCTTCAGGATAAACAGGACTGGCACACCCCAAGGCGAAGAACTGGATCTGATAAAGCCTTTGTCCTGCAGCTCGTCGATTTGCTTCTTCAGCTCTGCCAACTCGCTGTTGTTGACCCGATAGACATACTGAAAAATAGGCTCAGCGCCCGACATCAAATCTATCGTGAACTTAACATCTCTGTCCGGTGGCATATCCGGCAATTCCTCGGGAAAGACATCCATGAAATCTGCAATAAATGGATGCAGCAACTCCTGCCCCGCCAATAAGGCTCCACAGAATCCATCTTCCGGCTCTGTTGCTCCTCTGACAAACTAAAACTCTGGCTCTCCTGGCGGACTAAATAACACTCTACCTACTCTACAATCTATACTAGCATGGTGACTGCTCAACCAGTCCATACCGAGTACCACATTGTAGCTCGGAAGTGGCATTACAAGCAAGAACGCGCTCAAATCCCGGCCTCCCAGAGTGACATTCCAACCCTTGCAAATATTATTAACCAGGATAATACCTCCCCCGGTCATAATTTTGCAAGTCCTACCCGGATATTCAGCAATAATGTTGTGCCTAACTGCAAAAGAAACTGACACAAAACTGTGCGTACCACCTGAATCAAACAATGCTAAAGCAGGAAAAGAATCAAGAAGAACCAAACCTGCCAGAACATTTGCAACTGGCTCGATCTCCTCGGCTGCAAGAGCAAAGGCCCTGTCCTGAACACCCCGCGGCTGGTGGTACTGTGCAAACCGTTGCTGTTGGATCAAAAGTGGACCCCTCAGCTGTACTGCAGGTACTCTCGCCGGTGCCCCCTGAGCTGCCTCCGCTCCATGGGCCACCCTACAATGGCTCGTAGGACAATCTCTCAACAGATGTCCGACCTCACCGCAATAGAGGCACACACCCAGCCTCTTCCGGCAGACCTCCCAAATGTGACCAGGCTTCTTGCAGAAGTTACAAGGATCCCCATGCTGTGCCTGCCTCTGCTGAGTGTGCTGCACCTGCTGAACCGGTGCTCTGGCCTGAACCTGCGGCTAGTGATGCTGGAAAGAACGATGCTGAAGCTGAGGGCGTTAGCAGCCCCCGCGCTGCTAGTAGCCCCCGAGAAAAGATCGCGGTCCCTCTTCGGCTTCAAGCCCCACTCCTGCTCTACCTTGCGGGCCTCCGCATAGATCTGGTTATAAGTCTCATAAAAGGAGGGAATGAGGATCTTGATATCCCAGGTCAGCCCCTCCCTGAAATGGTTCGTCCTGATCTCCGAGTCACGAACCATGTACTCCACATACCGGCTCAGACGACCAAATTCTGCGGCGTACTCCTCCACAGATAAACTGCCCTACTGCAGATCCTGGAACTGCCTCACCAGGTCGATCTTGTCTGTCGGAGAAAGGAACTTCTCCTTGAAGAGAAGCTTGAATTCGGCCGAAGTATGGCCCTCCCCAGCAAGGGCTGGCTCATTCCTGAACCAGGTACATACAATATCTAGCAACTGTAAACCTACCGCCTCGACCTTCAGGTCTTCTGCGAGGCGGGAGGCCCTCATCTGCCGCTCGATATCCTCGAGCCAATCATCGACATAGACCACACCCTCGCTCCCGCTAAAGTCACGGGGTCCGAGCTTCTTGAAGTCCTGGATATCTCCGTACCTCGAACGCGTCCCATGATGTGGAGCCCTCTGCTCCACGGCTGCAAGGGCCAACAGATGAGCACCCTCTATGCCCTGACGCATCGTGTCTGTCTGTCTCTGCTGAGCCTCAGCCTGGGCTCTCTGAGTCTCCAGCATCTGCTGGAGAAAAGTAAGCATCTGCCCCATGTCTGTAGGCAGAGGAGGTGGAGGTAGAAGTACGTCTACAACTGGCAGAGGAATCCGCTGTACAGGAGGAGAAAGTGTACCTATATCAACCACTGGTACTGTGGCCGGAATAGTCGTAGCAACCCCGGGTTCGGCCCTCGAAACTGGCGGATGAGCGCCTCCCAGAGCTGCGGCCGAAACCCCGACTGCAACAGGAATGTCTGGATCAGGTCCGCGAGTCATAGCAGACCTCTCAACATCCGTAGACTCATGATGCTGGGACCTGGTCTGCAACATCGTGAAGGTAGAATAAAAGAAGAAAATCAATATGGCACATGAAATATTATATCAAGGAGGACAATTAGAATACAAAAATTAATATCAAAAAGTACAGTTAAAAGATCAGCAAGTAGAAGTTTTCCTATTTTGTGATTGAGTAACCCAGCCTATAGCCTATCCTAGATACGTACCGCAGGCTCGTAACAACACTCTAAGTCGAGCGTCACTATGACATCGCACTAATTGTGACCTTCGACTTGCATGGGCCACCACTAAAAATGTGTCACGACCCGCACCCTGTAGGTCTGCTAGCTAACAAACAGTATATAATAACCTTTTATCTCCGCATGGAGGAATATAATATAAAATACTGATAAACTCAATCACAATCTAGAAGAAAAAATCATGGCACGAAAAACCAGATAGATATAATCACAAGTACAATATCCAGCTCAACAGAGAGAAGAGAGTCACAAAGTAATATGGTTATACAATCCAAAAATATAATATATCATAATATAAGTAGCAAGCTTGAGACAAGGTCCAGTCCAAAAGTCTATTCTAACTAGCTAGAGGCTCGTCGGGCGGAGCTAAGCCCTGCTGAACCAAGGTCTCCAAGTCTAAGCCCACTACGTCATCCGGACCGTAGTAGGTACAGTAATCCTCCTCATCAGCATCTGTAATATTTTGTCAACATATCCAGTCAAGATGGAACGAGTACAATCAGCTAACAACAGTTCACAAGATATGACAAAAGCTATAAGACTGTAAATAGAGAGTATATACAAGAAATCATGGAATGTACATGTGAGTATCATGGCAAGGTAATCTATAAATCTAGAGCTAGAACAAGGTATGTAAAATTGATCATGGTATATACAAGAATTAAGAATCATCTATCTAAGTGTGTGAGTACTAGCTACAACATATGGCCGGCTTGGGTCTGCACAAGGTTATGATCTAGCCAATCATACGTGTGGTGTAGGATTGGCATTCACAAGGTTCACAAGATATACAAGGCGGGTATTGACCACACATCTACACTAGTACTCCCCGTCCCTGACTGGTAGAGTGGATCCAAGCAAGACATGTTACGATACAGGATTCTACGAGAAGGGAGCAAGTCTCCTCGAGAATCGGTGTCCATATACTGTACAAGAACTACAAGGGGGCTTGCACAAGATATACCAAGATAACGAGGAATAATATCTCATGTCGGGATCCATGAATACCAATCCGTATGACTAATGTGTCGAGAGCAAGCATATCTACACTAATTACATAAATTATAACAATTATCGTAAATTGGAAAAGTTATCAGAGAATGTACTCGCCTGTAATATGATGGATAAGTCGACTGAGTCCAAGAACAGTACCTTAAGGACCTATAGATAGAATACTGTATTAATATAATGGTTTGGAAGTAAAATTAAGTCATACTGAGTCAAACTAGGTCAAAACATGTCAACCTAAGTTAATCTAGGTCAAACAAGGTCAAACTAGATTGTAAAGGGTCAATATAAGTCATATTAGGCCTAACAAAGTCGAACTAGGTCATTGCAAGTCAAACAAAATTAAACTAGGTTGATTTAAGTCAACAATTGACTTATAGTTGACTTTTGGTCAACTGGTCAACTCTGTTCAACCCTAGGTCAACTCTAGGTCAACTTTAGGTCAAACTTGATTAACATTGACTAACAGTTGATTTTGGGTCAACTGGTCAAGTTTGGTCAAGTTCTAGTCAATTTTAGCTACGGTTGACTTTGGGTTGACTTTTGGTTGACTTTTGGTCAAAATAGTCAACCGTGGTCAACTAAGGTCAAAACTAGTCCAAGACCACTATTCCTAACCATTACCAACCATAATATCCTAATTTTAGCCATATCTTAAAGTATCAAACCCATATGTTGAGAAATGGATGTTATCCCTACTTATCCCATTTACCCTTCCCACTCTAACACTAAGGCCTAGTAGCTTTTCCTTAGGAGTTCCACTCCTGGCTTCCTAGGGTAGTAGGATACTAACCTACACTAATATTACCTACCAAGTTTTCTATGTAAAGTGGACATCCAGTCCATCTTACGGTCCATGTTGTTGATTTACCCATTAATTATCTTGAGTATCTCAAGATACTCAATGATATCATGCGATACCATTCTCCAAATTCCAAACGAAATCCCGATTTTAACTTAGGAGCCTACCCATAAACTCTATTTTATATTAGCTAAGTCTCATTCAAATTTGGACGCGTTTCGACACTCCTAACTCAAAATCACCCTTTCACTCACCCTCTAAATAAATTCCAATTCACTCACACTCACTCAAAATTCCACTCTACATATCCACTCATATAGGACTAGTTGGGGGGTTATTTAGGAAGATATATATTGGAGTATATATGCATATATATAAGGGTATATATACGTATATATATATATAGGTACATAGGTATATATATATAGAGAGAGGGGGTTTTAGGGGCTAAAGGGGGGTGCATATGCTTCTTTTGCTGCTGCTAATGCTTGCTGCTAATGCGGCTACTAATGCATGCTACTGCTGCTGCTATAGCTGCTGTTTGGGGGGGGGGGGGGGGGGGGGGCAGCAGCCCCAATTCCCCCCTAGCTGTTGTTGTAGCTTTTCCTTCTCCCTCTCTATTCTCTTCTATTTTCCCTCTATAACTCCTCCTCTAATCTCTTCTATAATCCCTTAATTTCCTCCTCAAATTTCACCCTCTAATCTCTTCCTCTCATCTGTTAATATCTCTTAACTCTCTCATTCACACACATATCTATATATGCATATAGACACACATACACACATACATATCTACATATATACACATACACTCACACATGAATATCTAGAGATATATATACACGCACACACTCACACATGAATATCTATAGATATATATAGACACACACACACACACACATGGACACATATATATACATGGACACATACACACATATATATGTATATGGACACTCACACATATAAATGTATATATATGGACACACACACACATTATATATTTTTTAATATATATATATAAATATATATATATATATATATATATATATATATATATATATATATATATATATATATATTTATATATATATATATATATATATATATTTTTTTTTTTTTTATATATATATATATATATATATAAACACAAGGATACATGGACACAAACACTAATCCTAGTTCTCCTAGGAGTCTCCCATAGGCCTCTAATCTCTAAACAAAGGGACACAACCATAGGCAATTCCTACGGGTTCCAAAATCAAGTAAAATTCATGGAAAACCGAATTAGAGGATAGTAAATTACCAATTAGGAGTGAATCCTAATAAAATTCTCTCCGACACAAAAATCCTTGGGGAAAGGACACTTCCACCTTGCACTTTTCTTCCAAACTTTGGTAGCTCCCTCTCTTGATGATATAGAGAGGATCTATGGAGGAATTTGGAGAAAAATAGAAGATTTGGAGATCAAAACTCAAATCTAGGTCTAGGTTTTGGGGAAAACTCAAAAGAGGGAAGGACTTGAGAGTGGAGAAGAAGTAAATGAAGAGGGAGGGTCCTCCCCATGGTGGCCGGCCGTAGGGGATTTGAGGGCATTTGGCAAATGTCCAAAATGTCCTCCAAGCCTCCTTTAGGTCAAAATCGACTTAAACTAATTTTTGGGGTTGAAAAGTCCAAGTTAAAATCTACAAATTGATCGATTAAGTCATGGGAGAATTGTCTAAAAGTACCAGACTAATTTGTGGGATTTTATGGGCCATGTCTAACTTAAAATTGGGTCCCGATCAGAGTCTAACTTACCCCGGGTCCCCGATACAAGTCGGGATGAGCTGAAATTCGAACCCGACTCTAAAAATTCCCAATAACAATATAATTAAATAAAAATTTCTAAAATTTCCAAAAATACAAAAATGACCATTTTACCCCTATTTATGAAAAGTGGGAGTGAGAGACACGGCTTATACATATTCATTTGTGGGCACGAACTAGACACACACAACCAAATAAACACTAAATAGACCTAACAAACCCAATGACAAACACTTGGTGTGCCATTCTCATAATTCCTCAAAAATGGCACAAATCTCATTGTAACTTTCAAATAGAGATTTATTAGAGCCTCAAAACTCCTCATATGGGTAGCCCTAGCTCATGGGTGAATTCCTAAGGGTTCAATATCACATATAGAGTCTAAATAACAAGAAAAGTGAGATGTATACCTATTGGGAGATGGATTCCCAATGAAATGCCAAGTGGACACGATCCAGACAGGTAGCTCCTAGAAAATGGACACATCTTCTTGTGCTTCTAGTCTTCAAGCTTCTAGGCTCCTTCTAGTGTTGATAATGAGAGAGATTGATGAGAGAATGAGTAAGATTTAAGAGGAAATGGTGGAAGAATAGCTCAACTTAGGAAGGAACTCCAAAATTAAAAGAAATGGGACTATGGAATGAAATGAAGAGTGGATCTCTCTCCCTCTCTCTCTCTCTCTCTCTATCTCTCTCGATGGCTGGTTATATAGGCTAGGTTTAGCTAATCTAGAATGTCCTTCATGCCCTTTATTGTTGTCATGTGGCTAATTAATTGTATGGAAGGGTTTGGACCTATTTTGATAAATAGTTTAACCTCTATTCTAATTAATTGGTCATGACTAGTGAGTCTAATTGGGTCTAATCAAATGAGTTGGTTCATGAGTCATGTCATGCTAATTATTGGGCTCTAAACAAGTGTATAGGATAACCGGTTCACTAACACAAGTCTAACAATTAGGCTAGCAACTAACCGTAATAACTAATAAAATATTTCTAAATAATTTACACAATATAAAATAAATAATTAGGAACAATATAATATAAATATGAAATGACAAAAATACTCATATCCCGTAGGCAGTTACAAACAACAATAGAACTTGAACAAATTATCTTCCTTTTATAATTAAATGAATGTCAACTTGGCTTACAACTTTGGAACTAAAGAAAAATTACAATTTCGTTCCAAACATTACATACCTTTATACCAAAACACAACAATGCGCCTTCCGATCTCCAGCTTCTAAGAATGGGGTCTTCTACCGTCTCAACTGTTCAACAGAATATCCAACACTTGAGGAGGAGTAGGAGTCATACACTGGAGAATGCAGTGGTAAGCGACAAAACTACCAATTAAAGTGGTGAGCGGTCAAATACACACTCAATACGAGGCCTAAGGTGGGGTGGAGTAGATGATGGAATTTGTCCTCTCCCAGTCCTTAGATCTAGAAGCAGAGTAGGATCCAAATCCCGAGGAAACGAGAAGAATGCTAGAGTTGAAGACGAATGTTTCCATCAGTCGTTTAGTTTCTATTTTTTTACTTTTAGTACCATTCACCTAAATAACTCTGGTTTATACTAACCACTTGCAAATAACTTGTTAATCATCCATCCCCAATATTTATTCTCCCCAATATTTGGACCATACTCTTTTTCATGATATGGATTTTAATCAAGAGTTTGATTTGCCCCTGGCTAATTGTGATTAAAGAAATTGGAATGCAGGCTGCTCATGTTAATAAATAGATCAATGAATGGATTGGCTCGACTCCAAGAAGATCACCATCATCAACTTGTGCAAAACGATTAAGCATGCATATTCGAGAACGTTAATGGCACAGTTCAATGTATGTGATACATGTAGGATTATTCGATTGGCCAAAGAATTGTAGCACCGAAACTTATTTGACGGAAGAGTTCTATGACATCCTCATTGTTTTTTATTCCCAAACAAATTAACAAATATTAAACTCATATAGGTCCTTTTAAAAAGTAGAGACCTTTACACAAATGTCAAAATCATGTGTGTACCCTTAATACGACCCGTCAAGGTCCCATGCAATGAACTCAACCATCTGTCACGTATGAAAGAGTATGCTCATTGTCATAAAATATAAAATAAACCTCTCTACCAACGTAACATTCTACTCTAGTTCCCAGCCAACAACCAAATGGACAGCAAGTGCACTATAGAGCCAAGGAGCTGGGTGACCACCAACACCGAGTCGGCTACCGTGGGGTGCATTGACGGTGGAGAAGTACGCAGTGGAGATACATGCGACTCGAACCACGAGGTGTGCGTGTCACTCGGGACGTACGCCACGGCCGAGAAGGCGGCTAGGGCATACGACAGACAGCGTATGCGATGAGGGGGGCACTCGCCGGGCTCAAATTTCTCCGAGGTCGTGGTGACATCGACGTGCGTGTTCCCTCTTCCACTTCGATAGTGACGACTATGGAGAGGGAGGTGATAGAGTTTGAGTGCCTTGACAATAAGTTTTGGAAGAGCTACATGGAGTGTGGGAGAAGAGGGAGGTCCAAGATTTTGATTGCTTAATTTTTTTTATGTTCATGTCTTTGTTTATTTAGTTTGTTTGCTGAAAAATTAGGTCAAATCGTAACGAGTATGAACAAAATGAGATTCTTCCACAAAGTAACCAAGGCATTAATAACCTCATTTCATTAAAGATGAAATTTTGCTTTGTAGAGTAAATTGAACATCGTTCAATTAAAGATACATTCTATTATTTTAAATCCACATTTATTGTCTTCGTTCGAGCTTTCAACAAAAGTAATTAGTTTGATGGAACAATGTAACCTGTACAACACATAAAACAACATCAGCGAAGTTTTATAATAACATAGAGTCATTTTATAGATTGTATGGACTAAAAAATATCGAAGTACTGTCAAAGAGAGACAATGTTTGTATAATTGCATAGTGTAGAATATAAAAATTAAAATATATATACACATAAATATTCCTATTAGAAAAATAACTATTAAGAAATAGGTGATAGTTAGATTAGTTGTTAGAAAACTTACTTCCACATTTGGTTCCACTTGTGAGGGTTTGTCACACTTTTTGGTAACGTAGACAACTTTCTCCATGCTAATTCTTGCTTCAAGTGTAGGTGTAACATGCCTACAGGCGCATGTAAAGTTTGTACGACCTATAGCTTCACAACATTGAGGTGAAGGCTCGATTGTAGGGATTGGTATTAAGACAAATTTATGGCACTGAAGTATTAGATCATTATGATAGCTAGCATTGCAGTCTTCTGATACCACAAGCTCCCCTATTAGTACAATTGCAAGAACAAGATGGTCATAGCGAATGAGATCATGTTAGCCTTTGCCATCTCTCTCTTGTTGGATCCCTCTCACTAGATATGGTGTTGTTTTGTTTTCAAATTACATAGAATAAAGATGTATATAGGAAAATTTTCAAAGATGTATGAAGAAAGGTTCATTGAGGACACGTTATCTTGTATTTAATATATTAAAAGATGGAGTTTGGAGTAATGTTTTAGAAACATAAACAGAATTACTTAAATCACATTCATAGTTAATAACTTCAATCAATATCTTTAAATACTCTTAAAGGGCTTTTAGTTATTTTAAAAGCATAACTTTTGATTTTGTGATGAAACTTGTTTAGAAATGGGGGATGGATCTCCCCCATACTCCATGAAGTGTTCTTTAATTTTTCTTTATTGATGAAATAACAATTTGATGAGGACAATTGAAAACATAAATTTCTTCAATTCTCCTAACACAGTTTCTTATGATAACTAAGACCCTCTTAGAAAATCTTAAAATTTAAAAAAAAAAACAATAGTAGTTCTTTCAAACAACTATACATTTCTAATTTCTAGTATAAATTGGCAATTAGTCCCACATATGAATGAGCGAGTTGCATTAATTAGCCATGGAGGATACCAATTATAATTTTAAGTAGTATTAGAGGACACATTCCAAAGTAGATTTTATTGGATGTCCGAACACTGACTATGGATAGGAAGGATCCTGCTCCCCCCCCCCCCCCCCCCCCCCCCCCCCCCGAAAAAAAAATAGATCTAGTCTACAAATTGACAGAATCTTCCACATAAATTTTACCTCATTTTCAACTAATGACTTGTATCTGATTTATATATATATATATATATATATATATATATATATATATATATATATATATATGAAGAGAACTAGGATCCAACCTATAACTTATATGGTCGGGCTCGAATATGGACCGTAAGAACTAGAGGATTGAGACTAGAACTACATGGGACTGACCTAACCCGACCAAATATCAATCCTGATTACAATGGATTTTTGATTTATTCTCTAGCAATTTATTCATTAGATTCAGGAATTTGGATACTATCTTATTTAAAAAAATCAAGTAGAAAAGAAAAATTATCCCAATTCAAGTGAACAATGTCCAACTAACTATATACAAATATTTACAAATTAATTTAGCCTAGTGCAGTCCAAAAATTAAACGTTGTTGTAGTTAGTTTTAACTAACTATTGTATGATTTTGCCAACAAATAATATAGATATATTTATCTCTTTGTAATCTTGGAAACATACTATTTTATGTGGTTGTTAATTCTATCAAACTATTATAAATAGAAGCTTATGGAGAATCCTAGATGGGTTCAGGTATTAGACAACTTATCTCTCAATCTTTCTCAAATATCTTAGTCAAGAAATTGACTACAATATGTTATCAACACGTCGAGGGAGGGGTTAGGTCAAGTCTTGCGGAGCCTAACTCTACAGAATATAGCCATGCAGATCCTAACCCTACGAAACTTAGCTCCACGGATACTAGCCCAAATCATATCTTAGAGAATGAACTCTATATAAAAATCTCTTTTTGAAACATTTTTACTTTTCATTTTTTGTTGAATGCTTTTTGTTATTGGGTTTGTTGAATACATTTGTTTGTTATTTTTGATGGATGATTTTCATTGTTTATGTCCATCGAATTTTGTATTCATATTGAATTTTGAGAGAGAAAGGAAGAAAAAAAAAGGTATTGAATCGTTGCTGGTACAATTGCAGTGAAGAGTAGAAATTTATTTTCCTCTCGGTAATTTCAGTTGTGTGTGGCTTTGATTCTTCTCTCCTTTATCTCAACACCTTAACAAAAGAAATATACTTCATTTATTTCACTATGTCCCTACGATCAATAAAGTCTTAACAAGATAACCATGATAAAAAATAGTAACTATATTGTTGTTAGCTTGCTATATAGAGATGTGGAACGTTATACTACTATTCTAAATAATTTAGTTAATGTCACATTTTGTTGAGGAATCGAAATGCAACGACGTTTGCAACAGCTTGCTCGGAGTCCCGTTTGGTCGAGACATATCCTTTTGTGGGTGGTTTGATGAACTTGCCTCAGCTTTGCCTTCGCACCTAATTAATTGGATGTTTTCTTATACACTAAGTAGGTATCTTAATAAAAGAGACGAATCCACGTAGCTAAGGAAATAATCCCATTATGCGTCAGATTTGCATAGAACTCAGAAGTGTCATACTTGTTGCCTAGTTTGTGTTTTACGACATGTTTTTTAATTAGCACTCGCCTATAGGTATCATGATTTGCATAAAGAGTGTTTTCCTAAGTCGTCCCACAGACGATCGATTTGATGTCATAGTATTTACATTTGCACCGGTTTAATGCATGTCATATAGAGTATAGCATGATTTTGAGGCATTGTTTAGAGCACATTGTTCAAGTTAAGTAGGAGAGGTATCGAATAGACGTTCCCAAGTTGAGTTAAGAATGTGAGTTAATTCAGTTGGCTGGAAGGCTATTCAACAGTCGTTTCTGGGTTTTCAGAGAAGTAACATGAAAAGTCAACACGATCGTGGGTCACTGAGACAGTCCCTGGCTTAGGATTTGTATTGAGTATGGACAAAAAAGATAAGGAACACAGGTTTGAGCAGTATCATTAGTATACCATGCATTTACGTTGAGTCTAGATGTCGTAGTAGAAAAGTGGTCATGGACGACTTGTGCACAAGGATTTAAAAGTTCCTCGAACGAATTTTCGGGACCCCAGGATCGTGTTGACCTAGGAGGAACTAAGATAGCAAGTGGCTTAGGGGCTTTCAAATCAGGGATCGCTACCCTACTTGAAAGGATCATCGTTTGACCCGACTATAGTATAGCAAGTGGCTTCGGGAGTTTTCAAATAGGGATAATTACCCGACCTGAAAGGATCATCATCTAACCCAGCTACAATCTAAGATGGCATATCGCTGGTGACCTTTCGTATAGACAATTCGGTGTGCTTGCGGCAATCCACTTGTACGTTGTTAGATTGAGTCAAGATAGTAGATGCACGGATTTTAATATAACTTATGATTCTAAGATTTAACTTCAGCTGAGACACCTGCTTTGGTACAATATGTGAAGATATGGTTTGATAGGGTCGCACAGAATCTTGGATTATATCATTCTGTCATGGTTTCAATAGGGAAGACTGAAAGGTAAGGAATGAGTATGATTCACGTGGTCACATAGCATGGTCACGATGTTGTGACACAAGGGTCGGCTTTATAGTTATGCCATTATAACTTAACCTAAGGCAAGATTAGAAAGACTGAAAAGAATAAGTTGCACTTACTAAAATAACATATTGGTTTTGTATGTATAGGCGAGATGCCCCCCACAAGTATGATTGTATACTGACACCCAACCAATTTGCATACAGGTTACAGGTACTTGTTTGTTTGAGACGGAGCTCGCTTGGATGCGTCAAGGCATGAAGTTCCTTGACGTTTCGACATTTTTGACCGTATTAAAGACTTCACTTATACGGGTTATAATATAGTCATCATCTTTAACAGTTGTAAGCATAAGGGCTTGTTTGTTTTGAGAGATGAGAGAGAGCCGAGTGACTATACTCTGAGATAATATGAGCTTGAGTGATTGTAATCTCGGCCATGTGCCCTTGAAATTCTAACCCAATATTAATAAAAAGGGTTCGGTTTTCTTTACATCTTGTGTTATTCAACTTCTTTGTTCGAAACTTCTGTACGATGACCCCGCCACTAAGTTACATAATCGGTCATTATGGTATTCGTCTTGCACGATCGCAAGTTAGGCTCATGCGGCATCAAACCTATTCGAGGACGATCAGTTCTGCGAAACCGGAGCATCACAAACAGAAAGTTATACTCCTAGCAATAATAATAAATTAGATTTTTAGAAAAGTTTTGGGACTATTGGATTGCCAATTAAGGTAATCCTGAATTAGGAGTATAAAAATTATGAGCTGCAGCTTGACGAATATGGAATACAAAAATTAGAATATGTTGCATAGTTTATTTCAAATTTTATTATCATATATGTTATATTTTATAAATAAAATGCCTATGCGTGCATGGCCATTGACAACTTGTGTAATGCCTATCTCCTATCAGTGACGTTATATTGCTATAGATGTCGAGTTGTTGGCTCAAATAGAAGAAAAGCTATCGCTAGAAGCTCTCTTATTGGGACAGAAAGACGTTTTATTTAAGGTGATTGGGCAAGACTTCGTTTTCTTATTCTTTCAGCATTAATAATAAACTCCTAAAGAATGGATATATGCTTTGCTTCTAATGATAGTGTTTGTAATCAAGAATGATAATCACATGAAATTTGTATGCTCTTAATAAGAGAATAATATTTATTTAATTATAGACTGTGAATACAATTGAAAGAATTATTGATATACTTGTTAAAGAAAGAAAAAATTATTACATAGACTGTCACGCCCCGATCTCGGAGGATCGATTATATAGTTACCACTCGACGTTATGTTGTACAAACTTAAGTTGTGCTTGTACAAGGAATGGACTTGGATATTAACAAAATAGATTAAATAGATAATAAAATAGTAGAACCTTAATACATAAAACCAAATAACAACAATAGAATGAGAATAAATTATCTTCCTTTATAACTAAACTTGTAGCGAATTACAAAGAGGAGTTCTCACTGGCCAACTGAAAATGTCAACTTGGCTTACAACTTTTGAAACTGAAAAAGTTACAATTTTGTTCCAAACATTACATCCCTTTATACTAAAACACAATAATGTGCCTTCCGATCTCTAGCTTCCAAAAAATGAGGGTTTTCTACCGTCTCAACAATCTAGCAGAATGTCCTACACCTGAGGAGGTGGGAGTAGTACACTGGAGAGTACTCATGAACATCAAAAACTACACTCAACTGAAAGGGGTGAGCGGTCAAAACTACAATCAACATACGAGGCCTAAGATGGGGTGAAGTAGACGATGGAACTCGTCCTTTCCAGTCCTTGGATCTAGAGGCAGAGTTAGGATTGTTAGCCCAGTATTGTATCATGTTTTTGAATTTATCAAATCAATTATGTTTGACATTTGATTTCCCTATAAGTCATGCAATCATTATTATATTGTTAATACGTAAACTTAGCATTTTCCAAATATGTATTAAATGTTATCTTATTGGCTACTTTATACTATTTTGTTCGTATAACATATTTTGTATAAAAGCAGTAAGTAAGATAGAACTTGGACATATGCAATAAAAAATTCATGACGGGCCAAAGATGATATTATATTAGAAGATTTCTCTGAACTGCCCAGCAACATCTCCGAGGTCTCGCATTCGGGGGTTCCGCTACCCAGTCAGCTAACAGGGGTCGAGGGGGCAGCACCCCCAGGGGTTCGGGGGCGAAGCCCCCGAAAGGTATATAAATTTTTAGCTCTATCTATCTTTGGACAACTACCGTCAAGAAAAAAGGCATCATCAAAGGGCTATTGGTTTTTATAACTTATTATGTATTTTTAATTTATTTGAGTCTAAAGAAATTGTACATTAGGCTGATTTGGCACTTGGCCTAGCTTTTCATTAACTCCACCAAAAAGCCTACAAAAAGCCTAAACTAGTTTTCAAATCATCTTCAGTCCATAAACCAAAAAGCCAGCCCAATAAAAAAAACCAAAATTATTTCATTCTATACTTTGACCAACCTGGTCATATGGCAACAAAACTCGGACCGAGATCTTCCCAAACTTGTACCGAACTCTGTCACCCTGACATAGTATTCCATTGGATCAGGTCACCCCGTAGACTCGGCTCCAACGTATGATTTTTTGAATGTTAGGGAATCGAAATCTGCCCGAGTTTGATCTCCAAAAATACTATAAATAGAGTTGAGTTTTACATTTTTTTATCTCATTCTTTCTTCTCTATTCTAAGTGTTTTCTGAGCTTTACACTTCCAAATCAAAGCCTTTATGACTCCTAGCCAAACCATTATCAGTTTTGGTTCGATCTAGAAGTTTGGTCAAGTTGCAAAGAATTCTTAAAAACTAATTCTTTTTCATCATGTTTCTGTAGTCGGCAACTCCTTCGAATCAAAGGCTTATGGATGTCAAGTAGTGCTCTTTGTATTAAAAGCACTTGTTGTAAGAAGTTGCAAGCACTTCAGATTCAAAATTTGTGTTTTACTTCATAGTTGATTCAACATCGAGCAGAGTACTCGAGACTAGACTAGTCCACTCATAGGAAAATCAGTATAAATTTCGGTATTTGAGTTTGATTTTTCTGATCTCCTTACTTTAAGCATTTAAGTAAATATTATTTGCTTCGTATTAGTTGTCTACTGCAATATAACTTTTTTTAAGTGGTGATTATCATTCCACTGCACATACACACTCTATTTACCCTGCTAGAGGTGCTTAATGTTCCTACAATTGGTATCACAGCTGGTTACACTCAAATTGCACTCTAGAGTTCGGATAGCAATTTTCTACAATTGGTATCAGAGCGGGTTATATTATATAACTCTGTATAGGTGCTCTAATTCCAATTTTCTATAATTGGTATCATAGCAGGTTATTCTTAAATAACACTCTAGAGTACACATGGAATCCGTAAAATCAATATTCACTTGTGAAGGGTAGTCCACAAATAGGCATCCACTATTTCATGGAACCAATTATATTTGTTGGAAAACATGGATGAGTTACTTTCTCAAGTCACTAGACTTTGACCTCTGGTCAATTGTTATCAATGGGTACAAAAAGCCTACTATCACCTCCATTCTCACTTCCTCTATTATTAACAAGCCATATTATAATTGTTATCAATAGCTACAATGAATGCTTTATTTTGTGTTGTAGAAATAAATGAATTTAATCGTATTTATACTTGCACTGCATCTCATGAAATCTAGAAACTTCTTGAAGCTACTCATGAGTACGGGTATGAAAGCGAAGCTAGGTACTCCCTAGAAGAAGATAGTCCTCATAATGCTACAAATGTATACGTCATGGCATTAGGATCTAAGGTACAGAACAAGCCCTTATATGAAGAACAGGTTATATATTGCAAATGCAAGAAGACATGACACATAAAGAAAGATTGTCAAATTGCTAAGAAGTGAAGTCGCTACGATCGATCAAACATGAAGTTGTCATCCCGAAAGTACGCAAATACAAGCATCTGGTACGAGAATGAAGCCAGTGATTCAGAGTAAGAAGATGGACCAAACAGTACCACAAATGTCTGCTTAATGGCATTTGATCAAGTATCTACTAATCATCTATATGATTACTTTACTTTCTATGAACTTTCTTATACTTTTAGTGACTTACTTGATGTACACAAGAAAATACTTGACAAGTACAAACAGTCTCGAAAAGAGATCAAAGCATAGACGACTGAGATTGAAAGATTGTCTACCTTAGTGAATAATGTAATGGAGACACCTTCCACCAGTAACATTGAACAAGTTTCGACTCTTATGCTGAGTCTGCATGATGCTCTTGAAAATATTAAAAAGAGATATCATGATTATTCAGAGCTCAATGCTTTATATGAATTAGAGAAGCAGTATTGTATAGCTACACAGAAGTAGATGTTATATCTGCCAAATATAATGAGGCATGTGCAATCTCTAAAAAAATAGATATTAGGTTAGGAAAATAGGCAATTTCTACTACCGAATCAAAGATCTATCCTATGACACATCACACACATGATAGGACACGATCAGGGAAAGCACGCAAACCATATGCTACACACATCATCATGCTTTCTTCTACAAGTATCCACAAAAAACACAAAAGTCACATGTCTACACCATGACACCAAGCACCAAGACCTCTGCTATATGCAATTATTATTTTAAACATGGACACATCTCACAGTATTGTAGAGTTAAAAAATTTATAGACATAAATGTATATACTTGGATACCAAAGACTAACAAATATGGATCCAAGGTTTGGATACCAAATTCTTTGCCTCTTGGTGCAGGTGAAGCCTCTTATATCAAGTAGAACCATAGAACATGCATGTTCATGATTGCAAAACTACAAATGTCATCTTCTAAGCAATTGCACCAACATAAGTTTGGCTAACATGTTAAACGATTATTCTTAAATAGTTTTATCCAAAAATCTAGGATATTTTCTAATTAATTTATTACTACTAGTTCTCATTGATATTCCTTAATTGTTATTTAGTTAAATCAGCGTGACATGTGATACTAGCATGCTTAGTTTAATTCTCTTATAATCTAGCATGACTAGTTGTTTAGCTCACACTATGTAGACTTCTACTTGTTTTCTATTCGTGTGACACAATTATATATGCATGTTATTTTTTCAAACATTACTTACAAAGCATGATATCACTCTAGTCCATAAGATTTTAAGTTCAATTTCTCATTTATTAGGGCACATTTTTATATATATCTTTTACATCTCTATAGGGCACTATGAAAGTTTATTTTTAAATATTTTCTTATATTTGGTTCTTTTTATATAGATATTACCGATAATACCAATTGTTCCTACAATTGGTAACAGAGCTAGTTCGGACCATCACTAGCTGGGATCCGGCCCCTGCAGCTAATGCTAGGCTCGTATCAATACGGTTATATAACTACACTTCTGTATATACAGCTTTTATTCTTAAGTATCAGATGATTAGAAGGCTCATATCATTATTAAGTTTTAAATAATTAGAAGGTCGCGATAATAGATCTAGAGTTGAGGAAAGGATGAGTAATTCAAGATGTGGATGATGTCACATGGCTTGGTCGATGTCTAACTACACTTGTGTATATACAACTTTCATGGTCATAGGTGGTATGGCAAAGTAAGTGGAATACTCTGTGTCTATCTAACCTCCAACACGAACGTTTATTTTTTCAGAATAGGTGAAAAAAATTAATAAGACTTCAAGGGAGATGTGCTCGAATGCAAGTAAGGGATTCAAGGTGATTGAATAGTTCAAAATGGAGTTGTCAAGGCAATTGCGGTTGAGATCCTATTTGGTATATTTCTATTCGCTTGCTCGTATCAGTATGATTATGTAACCAATATAATATGCTTGGACCTATCAAGAGGGCAAATATTTGTCTTAATAAGCTAAGTCAACTATATCTCAACCAATATAAAATAGTCATATGAAGAGTACACCAAGTGCACTAGGTTGATCAGACCATAATGTATCGGTCCTGGTTAGACAATATGTTAGTGGGTGCCCACAATAAAATACTGAACAAGCTTGATAAAAGAATAAGCTTGCAAAACTAGGTTGTAATAACGACATCGGTCAACACGGTCCAAAATATAAGCACGTGAGACTATGATAAAAGAAAGTATAAATAGTTCAAGTTCAACCAAATCTAAGACTCGTTCGGTGTTCATATCTCTATAGTTGTCCTACTATCTTCTTGTCTAAGGTTTTGGTCTACCAAATGGGTTAGGGTCCTCTAAACTCTATAGTCTAGGTAACACTATTAGTATCCTCTTTAATGGGTCACAAGGACAAAAGGGAATGTAAGGTTGTGAGGCATTCTATCCAACTTACAAGAGTTCAACTAATAGTATGATTGAATAATAAAACATATATACCTAGTACAAGTTATCTTCCTAACCTCTATCAAGCACGAAATAAAAGATAAGATTTATGGTAGAAAGGGATCAAGCAAGATGCAAATCAAGGCAGTCAAGCGAGAGTTCGAACATGGAATCAAGGGAGGAGATCAAGCGTGTATAAAATCCTAGACTCTAGTCCTATATGCCGGCTTGATTTGTACAGTTATGTAATGAAATAATTTATTCATTGATTTGTATGGGCCACCACGAAAACATGTAATACCCCAGTCCCAAAATATGTAGGACTAGAAAACGTACATGCCAGCCGGATAACAAATATACATAAGCTGTAAATACAGTATAACTACGACAAACTAATCTTTTCCATAAAATAAAAGAAATAAGATATTATAAATCAAATATGAATTATCATTGTATAATTTATTAGATGGAGACAATTCCATGCCAACTTTAGAAAAAGGAAATAACAAAATAAGGAGTGCAAACAGCAGGGATGATCCAAGAGCATGTCATCTTCGGAAGGAGAAGACCACGATCTTGGCTGGAATTTCTGTAAAAAGTCAAGAAAATACTCACACCTGGAGAGATCACCTGGTTCTCAGAGGGACGAAACAAGATACAGAAAAATATGTCATATAATAGAATATAAACTGCTCAATAATAAGTTAATCGGATCATAACATGGTCCAATACTCCATCCTTTTTTATTGCTATGCTTTGAAGAAACTCCAAGGTCGCTACGCTTTTGAGAAGCGTTTTGGTTTAAACACTCCTTAATTTCTGCCATTTCGTGGGCTTGGGAAGTGACAACTTTTGACTAAAGACTTAGTCAAAAAGCCTCATAAATGAAATTTATTGTGATGGGTATGAGGTTCATCCAATTAACTCAGAGCCTTTAAATAGATGCCACTAGGCATGTGGCTTTGACCATATACAGCCTATAAATTAGGGTATTTTTAGGGCATAACTCATTCGTGCATCCATTCCCCCCATTTCATATTGGAGATAATACTGTACTCCAATGACTGTGAGTATTCTCCTTAGCGATCTTGGCAGAACTTGTGCCAGTCAGGGGCTAGGCTTGCAGAACTCTTTGTTTAGAGAAGTAGCAAGCATGATGAAGGAGTCTTTAAGAAGAACTCTGTTGACTATGGACAGAGTTGTACCTATTTATGCAGCGTGCTAGCTTTGCTTTTGTCTGAGAAAATGCTGAGTGCCAAGATGTTGAATACAGGGCCTTGAAATTATTGCCATTCCTATCCCTGTCCATTCGGTGTTTAGGAGCTACACCGAGAAAAGGCACTTTTCTTTGCCAACATTGTAGGGGCATCGAGAAAAGGCACTTTTCTTGGCATACATTGTAAAATGCTTGTTATGCTGCACTTTTGTACGCTATGCTTTTGTACACTGTGCTTTTGTACGCTAAGTAGTTAGATAGCCTTATTTTTGTAATCATAAACATGAAGAATCTGTAATGGACTTCCAACATTTTGTAATCACGATTTTTAATAAAGAATCTCCTTCATGTACTTTTGTACTGTACTTTTCTCAATGTTGTCTGTCTGAAGTGCGTAGTAGTTTCTGGGATTTTGATTTCTTTTGTAGGTGCTGTACTTTTGCTTTTCATGCTTCTACAATATGTAACCAAATACAAAAACATGTGATGCCCCATTCCCAAAATACGTAGGACTAGAAAACATACATGCCAGTCGTATAATAAATATACGTAAACTGTAAAACAGTATAACCACGACAAGCTAATCTCATCCATAAAATAAAATAAATAAGATATTATAAAACAAATATGAATTATCATTGTACAAGTTGTTGGATGGAGACAAATCTACTACCAACTTTAAAAGAAGGAAAGAACAAAATAAGGAGTGCGAGCAGCAAGGACGATCCAAGAGCATGTCATCTTCGATAGGAAGGAGAAGACCACGATCTTGGCTGCAATTCCTACGAAAAGTTAAGAAAATACACACACCCGGAGAGATCACCAGGTCCTCGGAGGGACATAACAAGTATAGAAAATATGCCATATAACTGAATATAAACTGCTTACTAATAAGTCAATCGGATTGTAACATGGTCCAATACTCCATCCTTGAATTAGTGTACCATCTCCCCAACCAAACATGGACAGAAGATGGCACCAGATCCATGATGAAGTATCTTTTCATGTCATAAAATTCGATATAATATCTGCACCCAATAAGGTTCAGTATTTTATCATCGAAACAGTGAACCACACCTACAACCAAACAAGGACAAGGTGTGGCACACTACTTCGTGATAAAATACTGTTCTAAGCCATGATCGGGTATAAGTACATAAAACAAAAGTACTTATACCTAAACGGATAAGGTAGCCTAACCAGTCTATGTAAATGCAATTTAAGAACAAACCTCCAACCAAGGGCTCTCTGGCAAAAAATAGGATCAGCATAGTCCCCAATTGGGCACCAGGGACCTCAAAGCATAACCGTTCCTTGAACGTCAGGGGCCATCAGCAAAATAAAGGGATCGTCAACCCCCATTGGTCACAAAGGTAATGTGCACGGTAGCCCACGTAGGCTATGGAATTGTCCTTCCTATCCCATGCCTATATATGTTGTAACCACAACACATATGACATCTATTAACTACTAAGTCAACTAATCATGCAAATATTATTAGCAGTTAAATCCTATCATACGGCTTATACGTGTTGTTGGCCACCCAATACGCAATGCCGAGATCTATATGTGACTCACGACTTTATGGAACACATGTGTCAAGGCTAATGCATGCAGCACAAACAAGGGCATTCTTACTTCTAGGTCAAATGTGCATAGAAATAAATGAATAACGAAAACATGATTAAACAGTAAATTTGCATCTAAGAACAATATGGAAGAACAACTTTATATTTACAGAAAATGAATAATAAATAAATAAATACATGCAATATGATAAGCTAAGTAAATAAATAGCAATAACATGGTATCTTGCCCGGTAGTGATGCCTGGTATGGTGCGATGATCACGTTGGCACAGAATTGACATTGTTGTTACAACTTTACAAGATGGCCTCCGATAATGGCACAGACTGTTCCATCGAGTCCAGAACAGTCAAATTAGCTAGGGTCGACATAAGAAAGTCCAGTTTCATAGAAGAATATGGAATACGATTAGCAATGATCAGCCATGATAATCAGTGGTATTTTGTGGAGAAAATACTTATACTATTTTTAAAAAAAAATTATAATACCTAAAAAACATATTTTTCGTAAATACTTAAAAATTATATATATATATATATATATATATATATATATATATATATATATATATATATATATATATATAATTTGGAAACTACATCTTACTAGTCAAAATATGTCATTATATAAACACAAACATTTTAGGTTAAAACCCTAAGTTTGTCAAAAATTAAATTTTTGGTAGAAGACTATTTTGAAATAGATATAATATAACAATGTATTTTAGGGTTCTACATCCAATTTGAAGTTGAATATTGCTAAGCTAAAAAAAATTTATTTTACAAAATATATCATATAAAAATTAATGTACTTATACTTAATAAAAATAATACCACTAGAAATGTATACTTTTTTTCTCAAATAATAATAATATAAAAATAATAATAAATTTAACACGGCAACATATAGCTGCTGCTCTCCTATTATTTTGTGAAGAGACAAGAAAAGAGGAAAGAGATCATTAGGGAAAGAGAGATAAAGGGTGGTGAGAAGAGGGTTTGAGAAGAATGGCAGGGATGAGTACCTAGCAGGTTCGTCGGAGGCACGACGGTGCTCCGACACGAGCGTAGGGCTTGCGGGACAGCGACAGGGAAGAGTGGAGGCGTCGGGACTCGACGAAGCTGGGTCGGGGAGATCTCGGCAAGATCGATAGTGCGGAGCTCGAGGATAGCTAGCGCGGAGCTCGCAGGGCCTCAGCTCGCTGGAAAGAGGAGGTAGCGGGAGATCTGGCGGCACGGGACCCTCAGTGCCTTAGCAACAGTGGCGAAGAAGTCGACGGCTTCTCGTAGAGATTCGTATCTGCGGGTTGAGGCAGCCGGGGTATTTGTCATGGGGCTCAAGACGACGGAGGAAGGTGAACGGGGCGAATGGTGGAGCTCAGCTTGCCATTGGAGGCACGACGGCTCGAGGAAGGTTAGGTTAGGGATAGGGCTTACGATTTCTTCTATAATTTTGGGGTTTTGGGTCAGAGTGTCGGACACTGGGGTATGGGTTTGGTGGTCGTGAGGAGTTGAAGGAGGGGTCAGAGGTAGTTCTGGTCAGTGGCGCACGACGGTGGTGGATTGGTCGGGATCAAGGTTGGGTGAATGGAGTTGGCAGTGGTGGTTGTTGCTGATATGGTGGGGATTCCATAGTGATGGTGATGGTGGTGGTGGTCGCTAGAGTAGGTGGAGGAGAATTGGTGGCGGCGGTGGCCGTCGGGACTCTGGCGAGGTGGCCAGTTAGCTAGGTTTAGGGTTAGGGTTAGATTTTTGATTTCGATAATGTGGGTATGGATGTATCCTGCGTGACACAGGGAGCTTATGTCCGGCATGTCAAATACGAATGAGATGGACTTGGATGTATATGTAAAAATACATAATGGTAGAAAGACAATCGGGGTCGGACTGGAGGCCAACACAGACTGACACAAGGAGGTTGATACGGACACGATACACAGACACATTGGTGGAGAAAAATTTATGGAGAAAATTTTATGAAGAAAATATTGTAGGCTCGGAGTAATGCTATTCGTACCTCCAAATTGTCCCTCCAATACATTCCTCTTTCTGTGACAGCTGACGTGGCATGTTAATTAATATTATGTGTGATCTAACATAGCCGATGACATGGTAAATTTTAAACCAAAAAGTTAATTACCCAATTTTGTCCATTTTAATTTAATGTTAATATTAATTAATGTTAATTTAATGTTAATATTAATATTAATTAATATTAATATTAATTAATGTTAATATTAATGTTAATATTAATTTTAATGTTCATTAATTTATTGTTAATTTTAACGTTAATATTAATTTTAATGTTAATATTAACATTAATTTTAATTTTAATTTTAATTTTATGTTAATGTTAATTTTAATTTTAGAATTTGTCACTTCAGCTGCCAAATCAACATGCCACGTCTGCTGCCACGTAAGGAGCGACGATTTCGAGGTACAATTTTTAGGGACAAATAGCATTATTCCTCCTATAAATAGGGTGGAGAAGTGACAGTTAGATAAAGATTAGGTCAGTTTAAACCCCCATTAGATAAATCTCACATTTATTTAAATCAATCTAAAATTAGTTACGTAAAAATCCAATCCCAATTTAAGTCATGATATTTAAAAATAAATAATTTAAATAAATTTTTATAATTTAAAAGATAATTCTAAAGAATTTTTCTAAAATCAAATTTTTTTCAAATATACATGAATTTTATTTCATGTACATTACATGCAAAAATAGTATATAATATTTATAAAAGAAAACATTATTACAAAATTATTACATATATTTATAAAACAATAAGATAGCCTTTATAACAGGAATAAAGTCTGATTAAAATCTAGTATGACACATTTTATATAAACAAAACAAAACACTTACCATATATGTGTTTCAAATCAAAATATGTATTTCCTGTATTTACTACAAACTTAAACTTAAACTTTTTTCTAAAATAGTTAAACATTTTGTATTTACGTACTCATACTCGTCGTATAAATAACAAAATAAGATAAAAATAGAAATAAAATAATAAAAAATTATAATGAAATTTAGGGGGTTTACAATATCAATTTTGATCAATTTTAAATGTTTTATTCTATCTTCTAAATATACTATATTGCTATTTTATTAAAATTCTTTGTTGTTCTATTTCAAAAATACAAATATATTTTCCAACAGATTGTGTTTTGAATGTATTCTTGAATTTCTAGTTGGTAAACTACTTATTGTTTGATTTCAGATTTTTAAGTTCGACCACCTATAGTGTGTTTTGACAAGTTCTTCTACTTTAGTTGTGCAATTTTCTAAACTTTTCGTTATACTGTTATCCAATTCTGATCTTTGATTTTGATTATTTATGCCTTCCTCGCTCCTACTAGATTACTTAAGCTTGATTTAATTTTATATCTTATTATGGGAAAGCTTATTTTTAATAATGTTAAAAGGGAGAAGTAAGTTTTAAGTTAGCATTATATGCTTATTGTCTTCAAGCTAGCATTATATCTTATTGTCTTTTTTCTTATGATATGTGCTTATTAGTGAAATATGCTCCATTATATATATCTTAAACTTAGCTAATTTGCCATAATAAAAAAAAGAAGATTGTTAGCTCAATGATTGTATCATATTTTTAAATATGGCTAATCAAATTAAGTTTAACAATACAATATTACTATAAGTCATACAATTACTATCATATTATTTACTAAACTTAGCATTGTCTAAATATGTATTAAATGTTATCTTATTTGCAAGTATATAATGTTTTGTTCGTCTAACATATTTTGCAGACAAGCAGTAAGCAAAATTGAACTTAGACATATGCAATAAAAAATTTATGACGGGTCAAAAACGGCATTATAGTAGAAGATTGCTATGAACCGCCCAAAAACATCCCCGGGGTGTCATACTCGGGTGGTCCGCTACCCGGTCAGCGGACAGGAGTATCGTGGGGTTTCGAGGGCGAAGCCGCCAAAATATATACAGATTTATAGATCTGTTTATCTTTGGACAACTGCATAAAAAAAGGCATAATTAATCAAAGGACTATTGATTTTTATATATTATTCTATATTTTTTACTTTATTTGAGTCAATGCAAATTATACATCGGGCTGATTTGGCACTTAGCTTAGCTTTTTATAAACTCTACCAAAAACCTACAAAAAGCCTAAACCAATTTTCAAATCATATTTAGTCCATAAACCATAGTGCGAGTCCAATTAAAAAAAACCAAAATCTATTTCATTCTACACTTTGACCAAACTGATCATAGGGCTACCGAACTCGGACTGAACTGTCACCTCCAGTTTTCGAATTAGGGGTATTTTCGTCATTTTCCAAGTTTTATAATTTTTGGAAATTTTATTTGATTTTATAGGATTTTTAGGGATTTGTTTGACTTAGTTTAAATTTTATCCAATTCGGACTTAAGTTGGAGACCCGGGTAGTCTGGACCCTAGTGGAACCCACATACTAGCTGGGCTTGGCCCACATGCCATCCTAACTAGGCTAGAAACCAATAAACCACACTCCCACTAGTCATTAAGAGGCTTAATTAGTCAATTTGGAGTCAAACCGAACCAAACCAAATTTAAACCGAACCAAACTAAGTCTATTAGGTGTGGAGGCCTAATGGGTCTCCACCCAAATCCATTAAACCCCTCCCCCCCTTGGCCGGCCATGTATAGGAAACCCCCCCTCTCTTTCCTTCACCACAAAGTAATCTCTCTCTCTCTTCATTTCACTCTTTTCTTTTTAAGCTTCTTCTTCCTCAAGGAAACCAATTCTAGGTATGCTCATTTAACCCTCATTAATTCCTCTATTTTATTTGCTCCTTCACAATAAATGTGGAGGAGATCATTCTCCACATTATGACCATAGCTTTTATAGGTTTTCCTAAAAACCAAGTTTAAGGATTTATTAGGGGTTTTCCTTTTTAGAGAGGAATATATATATATATATATATATATATATATATATATATATATATATATATATATATATATATATATATATATATGTGTGTGTGTGTGTGTGTGTGTGTGTGTGTGTGTGTGTGTTATTATATATGTATTGTGTGTGTGTGTAGAGGAGAGTGGTGGTGGTGGTGTCAGGAGAGATTGTGTATTTTAGGGGGTGCGTGTCTATATATATTTACATGTGTGTGTATGTATTTATATATATAGATATGTGTGTGTGTGTGTGTGTGTATGTATTTATATATATAGGTAGGAGTGTGTGTGTGTGTATATATATATATATATATATATATGGATGTGTTGTGTGTTTGAGAGTCTATATATATATATATAGATAGATAGCTAGATGTTAAGATAAATATATAGATATATATATATATATATAGAGGGAGGGAATGAAGAGAATAAGAAGTAGCAGCAATAGCAGTAGGAAGCAGGAGCAGCAGCAGCAGCATTAGCCATAGCACTGGCAGCAGCAGCAGTTAGCAGGAATAGCAGTAGGAGCAGCAATATACGAAGAATAAGGAGAAAGAGACGGAAAATAAGGAGAAGGAGATGAAGAATAAGACGGAGAATAAGAAAAAGGAGACGGAGAATAAGAATAAGGAGAAGAAGAATAAGAAGAAGAATAAGACGGAGAATAAGGAGAAGAATAATAAGGAGAAGGAGACGAAAAATAAGGAGAAGGAGAACGAGAATAAGAAGAATAAGACGGAGAAGAAGGAGAAGGAGACGGAGAATAAGACGGAGAATAAGGAGAAGGAGACGAAGAATAAGGCGGAGAATAAGGAGGAGGAGACGGAGAATAAGGAGAAGGAGAAGGAGAATAAGGAGAAGAAGAATAAGAAGAAGAATAAGACGGAGAATAAGGAGAAGGAGACGGAGAATAAGAAGAAGGAGAAGGAGAATAAGGATAAGAAGAACAAGAAGAAGAATAAGACGAAGAATAAGAAGAAGGAGACGGAGAATAAGAATAAGGAGAAGAAGAATAAGAAGAAGAATAAGACGGAGAATAAGGAGAAGAAGAAGAAGAATAAGAAGAATAAGACGGAGAATAAGGAGAAGAAGAATAAGGAGAAGGAGACGGAGAATAAGGAGAAGATGAATAAGAAGCAGAATAAGACGGAGAATAAGGAGAAGGAGACAGAGAATAAGGAGAAGGAGAAGGAGAATAAGGAAAAGAAGAATAAGAAGAAGAATAAGGAGAAGAAGAATAAGAAGAAGAATAAGACAGAGAATAAGAATAAGGAGAAGGGAAGGAAATAAGAGAAGGAGAAGGAGAATGAGAAGGGAATGTAGGAAATCAAATTAGAGAGGGTTTGTGAGTGAGTCGAATTTAGTGAAAGGGTAAATTAAGATATTGGCCTACGACCAAGATATGGGTTTCGGAGTTCAAGATGGACTCGGATATGGGTTGACTTCCAATGTTCTCCTATGACCAAGGTTGACCTAACTAGACTTATCTTGACCTAGAATGACAGAATAGGATTTAATTTAATTTGACTTTACTTCCTAAACATAGTATTGATACATCTTGTTATATATAGGTCCTCGAGGCGCTGTATTGGATCCAGTTGACATATTATATCATATCGCAGGCGAGTACATTCTCTGATAAATGTTTTCCAATTTATGATAACTGTTATGATTCATGTACTTAGTATAGATATACTCATTTCTGACACATGGTTCTCACGGATTGGTATTCCTGGATCTCGACGAGAGATGTTACTCCTTGTTAGCTTGGGATGTATTGTGCAAGCTCCCTTGTAGCTCTTGTGCAATATGTGGTCACTGATTCTAGAGAAGACTTGCTCCCTTCTCATAGAATCACGTGCAGTGACATGTCCTGTTTGGATCCATTCTACCAGTTGGGGGTGGGAGAGTAGTAGCGTATGCCTGTGATCAAATCCATCTTGCATTCTTGAATAGTGTTAGTCATATACCGTACTTATGACTAGCCAGGCCAGTTCTTTACAGGTTCCCAAGCCGGTCACAAGCTGAAACTACTACTCACACACATTGGATAGATGGCTTATCCTGATTTCCGTACATACCATGATCAGTTCTACTTTCCTGTTCTAGCTCTAGCTCTACAGCTTACCATGCCATGATACATATATGTACACTCCATGATTTTATTGTATATGCTCTATTTATAGTCTTATGGCTTTTATTCTATCTTGAGATCTGTTATGAGATATATGTACTCGTTCCATCCTGACCGGATATGTTGAAAATGTTTACAGATGCAGAGGAGGACTATTATTGCACTTACTATGGCCCACCGGACGTAGTAGGTTTAGAGACAGATACCCTAGATTCGCAGAGTGCAGTACCGCAGGGCGAGATACCGCCTATTCTGTAGATAAAGTAGGTTTTTGTACTGGACCTTGTCTCCAGTCACTCTTGGGACTGTTATTATTTTGGCTTGTATTAGAGACTTTGGACTTAGACTTGTATATTCTTTGTGTTTGGACTTGACATGTTATATTTTATTGTCGTGTTGTCTTTATCTTTCAGTATTTACTTTATTATCTTAGAGTTGTGATTGAGCACTCATATATTATCATTGCTTGTCCTCCGTTTGGAGTTGACCATATTCTCGACAGGTTTTTGATATTATATAAACTGTTGTTAGAGTAGTAAACCTACAGCGTTCTACGCCGTTTTTACGATGTGGGCTGGGCGTTGTTACGCACACGTGCCCTTACAGCGGATGCGGGCCGTGACATGAACTTGGCCACCCTGACCTAGTATTCCATTGGATTAGGTCATCCTGTAGACTCAGCTCCAACGTTCAATTCTTGACGTTAGGGAACCGAATTTTGCTCGAGTTTGGTCTCCAAAAATACTATAAATAGAGTTGAGTTTCACATTCTTTTCGTCTCATCCCATCTCATTCTCTCTTCTTTCTTCTAAGTGTTCTCTGAGCTTTATACATTCAAATCAAAGTCTTTATGACTCTTAGCCAAAACCAATGCCAGTTTTGGTTCGGTCTCGAAGTTTGATCGAGTTGTAAAGAAGACTCGAAAAACAATTCATCTTCATCCAATTTCTGAAGTTGGCAAGTCCTTCGGATCAAAGGATTGGGGATGTGAAGTAGTGCTCTTCGGACTAAAAGCACGTGTTGTACGGTGTAAGCACTTCGAATTCAAAGCTTGTGTGTCACTGCATACTAGATTCAACATCGAGCAGAATACTCGAGACTGGACTAGTCCTCCTAGAGAAAAACTAGTATAAATCCTGGTGTTTGAGTATGCTTTTCTAATCTCCTTACTTTACACATTTACTTAAATACTACCTGCATGATATTAATTGTTTACTGCCATATAAACTTTTTAAGTGGTGATTATCATTCTGTTGCACATACACACACACACACACACACACACACTCTATTCACCCCCTCTAGAGGTGCTCAACATCCCTTCAAAGATCCAACTCCCGAGGAAATGAGGATGATGCTAGAGTTGACTAAGACAAATGTTTCCATTGGTCATTTTGTTTCTATTTTACTTTTTAGTACCATTCACAATTAAAAAACTCTGGTCTATCATAAAACACTTGCTGATCACTTATTAATTATCCATCCCCAACATTCATTCTCCCCAATGTTTGGACCACACTCTTTATCACGATATGGATTTTAATATGAGTTAGATTAGCCCCTAGCTAATTGAGATTAAAGAAATTGGAGTGCGAGGCTACTCATGTCAATAAATTGGATAGATGAATGGATTAGCTCGACACCAAGAAGATCATCATCATCAACTTGTGCGCAAAACAATTAAGCATGCATATTCGAGAACATTAATGGCACAGTTCAATGTATGTGACACAAAGTACATAAGATTATTGTTAGACAAAGAATTGTAACACGAAGCTTATTTAGGGGGAGAGTTCCATGATGACCTTATTGTCTATTGTTCCCAAGCAAATTAATCACTAGTTAATTAAGTCGCTATAGCACATGAGGATTAATTACTCACATGATTCCTCTTAAAAATAAGTAGAGACCTTTACACAAATGTCAAAATCATATGTGTGCACCATTAATTAGCTTGCCATCGATTTGAGTCTGACCCGTTAACCATGTAATGAACTCAATCATCTGTCACGTTTAAAAGAGTAGTAGCTCATTCTCGCAAAATATAATCTAAACCTCTCCCGGCCCAACATAACATTGTACTCTAGTTGCCTACCAAAAACCAAATGGACAACAAGTGCACTACTAGGGGGTGCTCGCTACTTGGCGTATGGTGCGAAGGGGGGGTGCTAGATTTTGATTACTTAATTTGTTTACGTTCATGTCTTTGTTTATTAGTTTTTTGCTGAAAAAAATTAGGTCAAATTATAACCAGTATGAATAAAAATGAGACTCTTCCAATTAAGTTACGAATAAGCCCACTTCATTAAAGATGAGAATATTAGTTTGTTAAAATGAATTGAACATCAATTAATGAGCCATGCATTTCTTTTATTATAGGAACAACTGAGTCAAAAATCAAACAATTTCTGGCGTTGATGCATGTATGAAGAATTAACATTTTATTAGTTTAAGTCTATGTTTCTTGTTCCCATTGGAGCTTTCAACAAAAGTACATTAGTTCGATGGAATGGTGTAACCTGCGCAACATGAAAATAGCATCAGCAAAGTCTATAGTAACATAGAATAAATTTATAGATTGCATGGACTAAAAGTTATCGAAATATATTGAAAAGAGAGACAATGTTTGTATAATTGTATAGTTTAGAATAACCTAACTTCAGTATTGCTACTATGATTTTTTGACATTTTTTTTTGGTTAAGATTGATGTACTTGTGTCATTATGATGATTAAAGTCTCGAGAGTTTTCTATCAATTCATAGAAGAAACTATAATATTTTCAATATGTCATGTATGTGATTTGTGATTAAGATCAAATTTAACAAATAATTAATATAAAACATACTGAGATTATGTAGTATAATTCAATTGCGAGATGTGTTTTGGATTAAATACAATTTCAAAAATGTATGGTCTAGTTAAAGCAAATTATAGATCAAATGCCTGTTGGAATAATACACATATTTAACCCACAACATTCCTCATATTTTAGAGCTATAGTTCAATAGTAGGAAAGTTAACGTTATATTGGAGCAACATAGACTCCATTAATCCTCCTACAAGTATTTTCGACAAATTTTGCAAACTGTACAAAATTTTAAAATCCAACACTCTCTCCTCAACATACGGAGGCATATTGGAATAATATGGATATTTAAGCTTTAACCTCACAACTATAGAGTTTCTATACAACACAACATCAACAACTTTAAAAATGTGCACGACTAGATAAGGGGGACTCTCTCGATGTGCTCAACTTCCCCGACGAGGCTGAGTATGACCAAGGGGTCTTAGATTTTATTTCTTTGTTTTCTAAGGCTTAGTTTACCTCTTTTTTCAATGTTCAAACCCAATTTATGAATAAAAATAAGATCATATTAATAAGCTATGTATAAAAAGGAGATTTTTCCAAAAGAAAAAAAATGGAATTGGATCGTATCAATGCTAAGTTATGAAAACATGAATAGTCACTTGATCTAAAACAATTGGACAACTAGATCGCCCTAGTAAGAATTCAACACTTTCTAGTGTTTGATGCACATCCAAACAATTAATATATTACTAGTCTAAACCACTTTTATATTTTGCTAATATAAGTGTCTGCCCATTTATATAAATAAGTGTGTGCATAATACACACACACACACACACACACACACACACACACACACACACACACACACGAGTTTATAAGATACGTTTTATGTTAATTCGTTGAAGTATAACTATAATATTGAGAAAATCTAATCAAAGTTTTTGTTTTATCCTAATGTAATATCACTACATATTTAGGACCATATTAGAAGATGTCTAAGTTTAATTAATATATATACATTAATATGGCAATTAGAGAAATAACTATTACCAACTGTTAGCAAACTTACTTCCACATTTGGTTCCACTTGCAAGGGGTTTGTCACACTTTTTGGTGACGTAGACAACTTTCTCCATGCTAATTCTCGCTTCAAGTGCAGGTGTAACATGCCTGCAGGCGCATGTAAAGTTTGTACGACCTATAGCTTCACAACATTGAGGTGAAGGCTCGGTTGTTGGGATTGGTATTAAGACAAACTTGTGGCACTGAAGTACTAGATCATTATGATAGCTAGTATTGCAGTCTTCTGATACCACAAGCTCCCCTGTTAGTACAATTGCAAGAACAAAGATGGTCATAGTGAATGAGAACATGTTAGCCTTCGCCATCTCTCTCTCTCTTGTTGGATCCCTCTCACTAGATATGGTAGTTGTTTTGTTTTCAAATTACATACAATAAAGATGTATATATAGTAAAATCTTCAAAGATATGTGAAGAAAGATTCATTAAAGACACGTTATCTTGGCTTTAATATATTAAAAGATGGAGTTTGGAGTAGTATCTTAGAAACATAAATATAATTAGCTTAAATAACATTCATAGTTATTAACTTCAATCAAATATATTTAGATACTCTTAAAGTGCTTTCAGTTATTTTAAAAGAGCATGAACTTTTGATTTTGATGATGACAACTTGTTTATAAATGTGGGAGATGGATCTCCCCCACACACCATTAAGTGATACTTTCTTTTCTTTTGTTGATGAAATTACAGTTTGATAAGGACAGTTGAAACATATTCAATTCTCCTAGTACAGTTTCTTATAATAACTAAGACTATCTTAGAAAATCCTAAAAGTAAAAAAATAGTACTTCTTTCAAACAACTGTACCTTTATAATTTTTAATGTAAATTGGCAGTTAGTCCCATATATGAATGAGCTGTGAATGATATAAGTTGCACTAAGAGGATACCTATTATAATTTTAAGTAGTATTAGAGGGCGTATCCCAAGTAGGTTTTATAGGGTCTCCGAACACTGACTATGGACATGAAGGATCCATCACCCAGAAATAGATCCAGTCTACAAATTTATAGAATATGTTTCCCCATAAATCTTACCTCGATTTTAAAAGCAATATTTGTATCCGATTTTATATATAAATAACATATATAAAGTATACTCGGGCAAAATTTTATGCTGAACAAATATGATACAAACTATATGTAGAGAACTAGGATCCAAACTGTAAATTATATGGGTAGGGCTCAGATACAGACCGTAAGAACTAGGGGACTAAGTCTAGCACTACGTGGGCCTTACTCAACCCAACCAGATATCAATCCTAATTATAAATGGATTTTTGATTTATTCTTTAACAATTTATCCAGCAGATTCAAGAACTTGGATGATCTTTTATTAAAATAAATCAAGTAGACATAAAAATATTCTCCCAACACAAGTGAACAATGTCCATCTAACTATATACATATAGTTACAAATTATCTTAGCCAAGTGCATTCCAAAAACGTAAATGTGTCGCAGTTAGTTGTAATAAATTATTGTATGATTTTGCCAACAAATAATAGATATATATTTATCTCTTTGTAATCTTGTAAATAAACTATTGTATCCATATGTTAATTATATCAAACTATTATAAATAGCAGCTTACGGAGAATCCTAGATGGGTTCAGGTATTAGATAACTTATCTCTTCATCTTTCTCAAATCTCTTAGTCAAGAAATTGAATACAATATGTTATCAACACGTCGGGGGAGGGGATAGGTTCTGACAAGCATAATACAACCCTAAAGAGCCTAACCCTACATAATACAACCCTATAGAGCTGAACACTATGATATTTAAGTCCACGGAACCTAGCCCCGCGGAACTAGGTTAACAGAGCCTAGCTTCGATGCTAACAGTTTTCACGAAAAAAACATGGTACTGATGTCTAGTCTTGTGTAGCACAGCTCCGCTACTAGAAATTTGCTCGAAACAAACTTAGTATCCTAAGCCTAGCTCCGATACTAGCAGTTTCCTCGAAGCAAACTTAGTACTGAGGTATAGCCCACGAATACTTGTTTTGCTCCTAGTTGTTTCCATATTCAAACTTACTGTTAAGGCCTAAACTACTGCCAGATTTGGTGTAGAGGCCTAGCCTCGCAGGGCTAAGCCCTGTTGTCAAGATTTTACAAGAAGAAAAAATTGGCAGACGTATAATCTCGTCCTGGCAACCTCGCATGTAGTGCCCCTCTCCTAGCAGGGACTCTGTGTGGACTTACAGTTTGAATAACTAGTTAGAATCAAATTATTGAGGGGAAATCCTTTGGGTATCGATTGATCAGGATAAAGTGAATTGAGGCCCTTCTAATCTACGGACCGACTTCTTTGGATTTGTGTCCAAAATATAGTGAATCGTGTCTTTGAGAATGAAATCCATATAAGAATCTATTCTTTGGATTTTTTTTCGTTGAATGCTTTTCGATGTTGGATTTGTTGAATTCATTTTGTTTGTTGCTTTCGATGGATAATTTTCATTGTTTATATTCTTTGATTTTTGCATTCATATCAAATTTTGAGAGAAAGAGAGGAAGAAACAAAGAAGAGTATTGAACCTCTATTGGTGCAATTGTAGATGAATGTATATGAATTTATTTTTCTCTCGGTAAATTTTAATTGCATGCAGTTTTTATTCTTCTCTCCATTACTCCATGCCTTAAGTAAAAAAATCTACTTCATTTCCTTCGTTATGTCCCTAGATCAATGATGCCTTAACAAGAAAGAACCATGATAAAAAAGAGTAACTGTATTGTTGTTAGCTTGCTATATAGAGATGTGTTACTTTATACTGTTATTATAAATAATTGAAATAATGTCTTGTTGATAAGGAAGTGCGATTAACATAAAGTTATACTATGAGAAATTATAATAAAATGGAATTGTGGAAAATGTTTAGGACCATTGGATCGCCAGTTGAGGTAATCCTGGATTAGGAGTATGAAAATTACGAATTGTGGCTAAAGGAATGTGGAATATAAAATTTGAATATGTTTCTAGTTTATTTCAAGTTCCTATTATCATATATATTATATTTTATAAATAAGTTTCCTATGCATGCATGGTCATTGACAACTTATGTCATGCCCCTCTTCTAGCGGTGACGTTATATTGCTATAGATGTCGAGTTTCTAGCTCAAATAAGAGAAAGGTTACCGCTAGAAGCTCTCTTGTTAGGACAAAAAGATGTTTCATTTAAGTTAAATGGGCAAGACGTTGCTTTCTTATTGTTTCAACATTACTATTGAACCCATAAAGAATGGATGCACTACAAAATATTGAGTTTTAGCGACAGATGCTTTCGTTGCTAAAATGCCTATTTTCGTTGCTATTTACGTTTAACGACGGATTAGCGACGGACTTGTGGTGTCACTAGATAAAATGTCGCTGCCAAAATTTCATCACTAGAGTGAGGAATTAGCTACAGATTTTGCGACATATATGTAGCGACAGATTAACGACGTATATTTTTCGTTGCTGACCCTGGTGATGACTTAGCGACATATGAGCGACGGACACTGTAAGCCCATTTTACCAAATTTTTTTAGTTACCAACAGATATTTTGTCCCTAACTCCTTGCTGCGAGCGACGACTTACTGACGAAATTAGTGACAATTTCTAATATATGTTTGGCACTTTTTTGCTGCCACACGACACGTTAGCAACGAATTACCCATCGCTAATCCGTCGCTAACCTGAGAATTTTTAAAATTTTTGTTGCTAATCCGTTGCTAGTCCGTCGCTAAGGTTGATATTTTTTCCAGCTTTAATTTTCCCTACAATAATAATACTGACCATAACACAAATATATAATAGAAACTACCACAATACAAATATATAATATAAATAAACACACACACACACACACACACACACACATACACACACACACATATATATAACAGAAAGTGTCACTATCCATCACCGTATAATGTACTGTCAAACACATACAAACTAGCAATTTAACAGATACAGGTTAACAGATACAAATTAACAAGTTTATTATCAGATACAAACAAAAAATAAAAGCCAAAAATAATCAACTCGAATGTGGGGGTGGTGGCGACGACAGATGTTAGCTCACCAAGTATTGCATCATTACTATGTTGATGATTTATTGTAACTCCTGAGGATCAATAACGGCCGGAGCATAAGGCGAAGGCGAAGCTATAGTAAACGCTGGAGCTGGAGTAGACACAGTAGCTGGAGGAGGAGCAGGAGTGGTAGTAGCAACCAGAGTAGTGGTAGGACGATGAGACTCGCTCAGCCTCTATAGGTCAGGCTGAATCTGCCTGACTGCTCCAAACTAAGAAAGCCATACGGATCTCCATCGACACCCGAGTGTGATGATGCAAGTGGTGTTGGAGAAGGAGCTCTATATTAAATATATAGATGTGATGCCAACGATCATATGTCGCATATACTGTCGCCTTTTCCTCTCCCGACAGCTTGAATCCACAGATCGTTCCTACCAGATGGCGTAAGTGGCTGAGTATTCGAAGCACCCTGAGCACCACCTAAGCACTTGACTCTCAAGTGTCTCATAGTCTCCTATATTATATGCATAAATAAGTTTAGGTTTGGATTTTATAGTATCGGCCGATGCCAATCCGATATGACTGATACCTATACGGTTTGACATGTCCTGATCCGATATCGATCGATACTCTATATTGATCGATACCGACATTGAAGGTCTCTTTTCGGTCAATTCCACATAGAAAATTGAACGAAAAAGCCCAATTAGCAAGGTGTAAAATCATAGTTATGTTATAAACTATTAAGAAAACTATCGTATGTAAATCAATCGGTAAGGGTGGATACTATGTCATTCAATTTCAAAATTATTAAGAAACAAAACTGGAAATACTTCTACAAACTTACGTATGCTTTATAATCAAAACTTATATTTTCCATCATATTGATAACTTACTTGAGAATATTTTATTAAAAAAAGTTACATATGCCTTAGCTGCCTGGTTATCTATGAACTATCATTCCTTCTTGCATGTGTTGGTCCGCTCGAAGAGTTTGGATAAGTCGAAGGTATTCGTGTCTCCTCCTGCCTTGGCGGCTATAATAAATAAAGTAATTAATAACTAAAACATAAGATTTAGATAAATCAATAAGGATAAAAAATTTGAATACTCACCATCTGTCGATAATGCTCCGAGTATGGGATAGATTCACCGGTATGGTGACCACCATTAGCACGAGCCGCCTTCACCTTCTCGTACTTGGCCTTATTTTGGAGTGTACATCTTCTTCCAGAACTCCTTCAGCCACTCCTTGCATTGATCTCATGAAAGTAGAGACAACACCTTCTTTTCATTGATCATATCCCACAACCTTTTACTGGTGATGGACTTGTAGCACTTCTGGATTGATTCATCTTTATGCTTCCGCCACCAGTGCATCTTATGTAAATAAGAAAAAATATACAAAAATAAACAAATATTTAATAAATGTTGTAAACAAGGACAATCTTATACATACCAGCAGATCTCTAAACGAAGAAATCACCTATCCGATGGAATGTCATTGAAGCTCAGATGGGGACCATGAAAATGACAAGCATCAGTTCCACCAAATCCTTCCAACCTGGACCAAAAAGAACTTGAAATTAGTAAACAATGTATAATTATAATATAAAAAGTATGAGTAAATATGTGAATTTATAATAAAAATAAAATTATATACTTACGTTGCTCCATCGGCCTATAGCTCAGAACGACCAATGAAGGCAAGCCACTCTAGTATAGTATGGGGGTCTGTAACACCCAGTTTTTTAGATGAGGGTAATTTTGAAATTTTGTAATTATAATTATTATTTATTGATATTTATTTCATATTAAGATTTTTGGTAATTTTTAATCATTTTTAAACTATTTAAACTAAGACTTGTTATTTTGGTATTTTGCTAGTGTAACACTCGAGACAGCTTGACCTAGAGCCTAGCCATGTGATTAGGGTATTTCATTTATCATTTCCAATTTTAGGGTATTTTTGTCATTTGAATTTAATTGAATTTAATATAAATTATTTAGAATTTAAATATATTATTAAGAATGGTGTGATTTTAATATTATTTAATTGATTGTCATGTATTGTGATTAGCCTAACTTAGTTTGGACCTGACCCAGACTAGTCATAGTTAGTCTTAGCTAACCATGGTTAGTGTTAGTTAGTATTAATTAGAATTATTGGAATTTAAGTGATTTTTAGTATAATTTAATTTAGTGCTATTCTTGACTTTGACTCATAGTGACTTTGGAGACTGTCCTAGAAGCTAACCCTAGTCATGACCACTTGGTTAGATTATGAAACCCTAGTTTAACCTAAGTTAATGATACTCTAGTCATTAGGATTAAATTGGGGAAATAGATATAATGAATAGGTTGGTTAATGACTTGTGATTTCATAAACCATGACTTATGGCTTAAGGCCCATAGAGGCCCATAACCCAATTAGTGAAACCAAAACCCTAACCCTAGTATTTATGGCCAGCCACCTAGGATTCCACACCCCTATTTAATGTCTCTACCACTTAGGGCTAGCCTCCTTTAGGAAATAACAAGTTGGAGAAATAGAGGTAAACCCCATTCTTCCCCAATCCATAACTTCTCCATTTCAACTCATTTTTCCTTCTAATTTCTTACAATAGGTTCTAATCTCTGTGCATTTGATGGCTATGGTGAGAAATTTCAGTGGAGGAACAATTTGGAGGAGTTTGGGTAGCAAGATAAATACCCCTCTTTGAAGCTTTTTGGGCTCTTTCACACACCTAGGTAATTCCTAATCCTCTCCATAAAATAGTGATTTAATTGCATGAATAGGAAGCCCTAGGGATACCCTAACTATTGGTATAGGTTTTGCTAGGTTTCGCGTCCATTACATGTCCGTATCGGACACGTATCAGTAGGCATACTAGGTGTTCGACGAAATGCCACAATGGACATTTCGTTCTTGTTTGCTATTTTTGTTTGAATAAAAATTTAGGATTTGATGTCGCTTATCAATTTCTGTTGGACTGAGGTGACCATCATGTTGTGTCATGTCGGTTTGGACACGTGAACACGTACATTCCCGCATGGTAGCAGTGCCCTGCTACCCGAGTGTCACTGTGGACACGACATGCCACGTGGCGGCCTGCCACTTGGCACAGACCAAGGGGCAGTGACTGACATAACACCCCTTGAGTCTCGTGTCGTCTTGTGTCGTATCAGAAGAGAAATTGCTCCCGCACTAATTTTGTACACGAACTGTGCACACAGGTTTTCCCTACTGATACGGTATTCGCGTCGGACACTGACACGCCTAGGACTCGATACAGGGTGTTGACCCTCTAGCCTGAGACCTCATCTACCTATGGACACGTGCACGAGACCTTACGTGCTTCGTGTCGTGACCTAGGTCGATCGACATGGCTGCACGAGCCAGTGCACGAATTGTGCACCACAGGGTTTCCTGTCTTTGTTCTGTTCATTTGGACACTTCATGTCCTCTCTAGTGGACACAAATAGCATCCCCTAGACACATGACACATGGTTAACACACTGATATGTCTGTTTGTAAATTTCGATGGTTAATTTGAGTTTCAAATGGTATAGGAAACTGTCAACTGTTATTCCTGTTCTTAAACCCGATTCTAATTCCCATGTCTAAACTGATTTCTTGGTGTTTAATCACTAGATTATTTCACCTACATATGTACTAACTACTGCTGGTTCAGATTTGTGTATTAGAATAGGTTTTATGATCATGTAATGGGTTTTCGAAATGTGGACTGATACACTATATACACTTCATTAAATTCTGATTTTCATTCCAGTATTTAAACTGATTCGTGATGTTAAATTACATGTTTAAATTCTTCTACTTACGTATTAACTACTGCTAGGGTGTTTACATATGAGTTGGGTTTTGATTGGTCATGGTTTGGATTTTTGAATGTGGAATGGTATGCTCGATGAGTTGACTGATACATGCTGTTAGTTCATTTCAGAATTCTAATTTCTGAACCCTTCATTTCATTTCCTTAAACTGAAAATTTGAATGATTTAATTGCCATGCTCAGTCATTGCAGCCATACTAGTTTACTATTGATTGATTCACATGGTTGTGTTGGGATAGGTAATGGGAATTCAAAATTTATTGGTTGTTTATAACTGTCTTTTGATTTTCATTTCCTTTTAAAAACTGAATGTGATGTTCCAATTTGCTATGTTAACCCATATACATGGTGTTAGTCATTACTAGGTTGAATTCATGTTACTTAGGTTTCGTTGAGGAATGGTTTTCAGAGGGTTTGGGAATATTCGAAATAGGTTGAACTGTAAACTGAAACAGCCCATTCGCTGTTAACTAAGTTGTCATTTGCCATGTATTTTACCTAAGATTACATCCTTTACTTGATTAGTTTCCTGTCATCACACCCTTCACAATTCCTGCACCTATTAACTATAGCTCCGTGCCACATTCTAGTACACTGTTTTCAATTTGCCACACACATTCTTGATTTCTCTATTACTCTTCACAGTTAACTGTCATTTTCTTCCCATTTACAAACTGAATTTATTTCCTTGTTTAACTGTCAATTGATTTCCTTCTTTGAACTGAATTCGAAATTGTGGTTAATTGGTTTATTGAACTGTCATTAAGTTCTCAATTCCTAGATAACTAAAAACATGAGAATTGATTTCCATTCCTTTCCTTAAACTAAATGTTGGATGATATTAGCCATGATTGATTCACTGTTTGTTATATTAGACACTGTCACATGAATACCTAGAACTGAGAATTGATTTCCCTTCTTTAAAACTGAATTATCATGTATTAGTTCACTGTAAAACTGATTTTTGAAGTTTAGATGCATTATTGATCTCAATTACATGTTTCTAATTCATAGTTAGTTCAAGTTAGTGAATGATGGAATTTTGAATTCGATTTTAGGTTGATTAGTGAACTGTCAATTGACTGTCAATGATTCCTTGTTGAAACCAAACTGAGATTTATGAACTGTCAATCGATTCCAGTTTTTCTTCAACCAAAACCTGAGAATAGGTTCAATGACTGTTTAATGTCTTATGTTCATTTCCTTATCAAAACTGAGATTCATGTTTTTCATTACATGCTATTTATATCACACATTCATATCACTTGTAACCCACCACACTCTAATTCTTGTATCACACTGTTTCTCTATGGAACACTACCACACTGTTTTCCTATTGACACATGATACCATGTACACACACATGCTCACATGTATTACACTAACCTTCCATTGACACTCTACTGACACTTTGCTACACACACGGGAACACCACACCAAGTACTCACACACACACACACATGAACACAAATGCATGATTGCCCTTTTTTCTATCCTTCTATGTATGTATATATATTTTTTTTTCTATGTATGTATGTATATAATATATATATATATTTTATATATATATATATATATATATATATATATATGTATATAATATATATATATATATATATATATATATATATATATATATATATATATATATATATATATGAGAAGCATATGTTATTACATGTAGCCTATATATTATAATGTATGTACTATATTATTTTAGATATATATGTTTATATGTGTATATGTAGATATGTGTTTGCTATAGGTAATATAGCCTATGGGCCTATAGCCTATGGCTCATTACCTATGAGTGTGGCTTGAATGCCAGTTAAGTGTCTAGTTGACTGGTATAGTCTAGAAATGGTGTGTGCTTGCTAGAGTAGACTAGTTAGGCCAAGTAAGACTTGTCTGGCTTAGATTTGACCTAGTTTGACTAGTTTAGTTGACTAGAGTTGACCGAGAGTTGACTTTAGTCTAGATTGACCTAGATTCATATAGAATGCATTGTAATGCATCTTATTATCATTTTATACTAATAGTGACTTGTACTGTTCTATAGGAGACAGACACCACTCCTCGGACAATAGATACACTACAGATACTCAGGATACAGGCGAGTACATTCTCTGATTATTTCATATCTTGTTTAGGATTATATTTTCTGTTTTAGATTACTTTACATGATGCTGACACGTTGGAAACACGGATTAGTACTATATGGATCTTGTCGTGCGATGTTATCCCCTTAGCAGATACATCGGGTATTCGTGTTCGTGTACTTTATCGTGAGCATCGTGTACTCTTTGTATTCGTGACATTCGTGTACGAAACGTGTGAAATCGTATATAATCATGTATTCACATGACCTTCGTGTACAATAACATAACTTGGCTAGATCCTTGTGTATTGATTGGGGCGGGAGAGTAGAAGTGGTTATGTAATCAATCCAGTAGATTACTCGTGTACAAACCTCTGTAGATTACTCGTATACAACATCGTGCCGTTTATATAACCATCTTATGCTCTGAATCACTAGTCACTGTTAGTTCTCTATATACGGTAGCTATTTATTTACAGTCTTCCTTTTTTATCATGTTATTTCTTCATTTTCCTGTATCTTACTCTCTAGCATGTTTATATTTCCTAACCTGTTATGATTTTGTTGAGATGTACTGTACTCTCTACTGTCCTGACTGGACCTGTTGAAAATTTTACAGTAAAGGATGAGGCTCTGGTGTCTACCCCTCATGGTGCAGCTTTAGACAACACTTGTGACTTGGACCCACTAGCAGTTGATGACACTTCCCTAGATTAGGATGTGTTTATTATCTTTTCTGGATTACTGTATTGAGATTCTGAAATGTTATTTGAGAGATGTATTTATTTAGACACTTAGACTTCTGGATTGTATCTCTGTGTTTTCATTCTGGTTTCTATCTATCTATCTATCTTTTATCATGCTCTACCTTAGTTGTGATTGAGACTGTATTGTTATGTCACCTCCATTCGGAGTGTATATACTGTACAAGTACCTTTATCTTGTTAGATGTTTGATCGAGGACAGCGTTCTACCGTCGACACTGCGGCGTAGGCTGGACGTACCCACGTCTCGTGCCCTTACTCTAGGGTCCGGGTCGTGACACGTTTTAGTGGTGGCCCATGCAGGTCGAGATTCACATTTGTGCGAAGTCGTGGTAGTACGATGATTAGTTGTACTGCTGTGCGCCTGCGGTAGAATATAGGATATAAGTTTTGAAGGTACTCAATCACAGTTAGAATTCCTTGGGAGATTCCTAGGATGACCGTTGAGAATCTTATTTGAACTTCAAAAATTCAAATCATTTTCTCTTGTTTGATTTACCCTTACTCCTTGATATTTGAATTTGATTTGATGGATCGTTGTTGATTTGATTTTCCTATCGAGATGAATTTTATGACCCGAGTTACGGTATCTTCTGATAACATATGTTGACGAAAATAACAGGGATGGTAAATCGTCTACTTTATTATGGAACCGAGAGTTTACCGCAGCTATATTAGCTGGCGTGGCAAGAACATAGGGACCTGACTTCGGATGTACATATCTTGATCAAGAGATTGGAATTTCTCACAGCTATACTAGTTGACATAGCGAGGATTCCAGACGACATGATCATAGAGATGCATACCCCAATTATGGACTCTACCGTTCATCGCAGCCTTGCTTACTAGCGTGGCGAGGATTCTGAGTATCATAATTTTGGACAGACGCATGTGATTATCAGATTATATCTTAAGGGTTTTTAAAGTATCACCTCTTTCATTTCTCTTCTGTTAAAAAAATTATTTTCCATCATCAAATAATTTAGGAGTAGGGATATTTTAGCTTTATAGAGCTTATTCATATGTAGTTCTTTCTTAGTATGATGATTTGATGACTTGTGATTAGGCCCTTATCTTAGGGATGATAGTATAGCCTTTCTTTAAAATAGTGACTCTTGTAGCTGGTTCTTCTTTGTTTATATTTACCAGTTTTCATATGGAATAATAGACTGCCTTACATCCTTGATGATTGATTTACTTTTTTATAGTATGGCACCCATGACCCGAGCCCGTTGTCTGAGAGCCGCTGCAGCTCCGGATATGACTAGGAGCGTGCTCCCACCTCCTATTGCTCAGGAGGTAGTGACCCCTCAAGCTGACCCAAGGGTAGTGGCACCTCCCGTCATTGAGGAGGTGTTAGCATCCTCACCAGAGAGTTTCCCTCCACCACCTGTTACTCAGGAGAGAGCTGCAGTCTCATCTGAGACCAAGAGTCCTTCCCCGCCTCCTCCTCTGCCTCCAGGAGCGGTACCCCATACCATACCCTCGACATGTTGGTTTCCTGACGGAGCTCAGATATCCAGACTTCTCCGGGATGTATTGGAGGCACAGAGAGTTCAGGCCGAGATCCTGAAGGAGCAGGGCCGCGGGATCCAACTGATGTGGGATTTGGTACATTCAGGAGGAGAGCCTAGTTCTAAGAGAACGAGGAGCAGTGTATACCCAGAGCCCCATGAGCACCCAAACTATCAGCCTAGACCAGCCTATCCAGTCCAGACTCCTGTTCAGCAGAGGCCAGCTGAGAGAGTGCCTACCTGCACCTTCTGTACGAAGCCTGGACATTTATGGGACTATTGTAGGAAGAGAAGAGGGGTGTGCCTGTATTGTGGATCAGCTGCACACATGCTGCGAGACTGTCCTGCTATAATTATTCCAGCCAAGACTCCGCCTTCGGGAGGGAGTTCCAGCCACCAGACCTAGTTGGAGGTGAGTCCTTGACCTATACCTTAGCCAGTCTTTGATAATTGACGCACCCTACCATATTGTTGTATGTTTTGATACCTTTTGATTGCTTTTGATCTAATATGACTAGAATGGCTAGATGAGACCTCAGACTGATACCACTTACCAAATCCTATATGCAATCTTTCCAATTGCATGATTTAGATAAGTTTTCTATTGACCTTGATTGTTGGGGTTGACCTAGAAGGGGTACGATGATCTTAATTTTGAGGACGAAATTTTTCTAAGGCGGGTAGGATTGCAACACCCAGTTTTTCAGATGAGGGTAATTTTGAAATTTTATAATTATAATTATTATTTATTGATATTTATTTTATATTATAATTTTTGGTGATTTTTAATCATTTTTAAACTATTTAAACTAAGACTTGTAATTTTGGTATTTTGCTAGTGTAACACTAGAGACAGCTTGACCTAGAGCCTAGCCATGTGATTAGGGTATTTCATTTATCATTTCCAGTTTGAGGGTATTTTTGTCATTTAAATTTAATTGAATTTAATATATATTATTTGGAATTTAAATATATTATTAAGAATGGTGTGATTTTAATATTATTTAATTGATTGTCATGTATTGTGATTAGCCTAACTTAGTTTGGACCTAACCCAGATTAGTCATAGCTAGTCTTAGCTAACCATGGTTAGTGTTAGTTAGTATTAATTAGAATTATTGGAATTTAAGTGATTTTTAGTATAATTTAATTTAGTGCTATTCTTGACTTTGACTCATAGTGACTTTGGAGAATGTCCTAGAAGCTAACCCTAGTCATGACCACTTGGTTAGATTATGAAACCCTAGTTTAACCTAAGTTAATGATACTCTAGTCATTAGGATTAAATTGGGGAAATAGAGATAATGAATAGGTTGGTTAATGACTTGTGATTTCATAAACCATGACTTATGGCTTAAGGCCCATAGAGGCACATAACCCAATTAGTAAAACCAAAACCCTAAACCTAGCATTTATGGCCAGCCACCTAGGGTTCCACACCCCTATTTAATGTCTCTAGCACTTAGGGCTAGCCTCCTTTAGGAAATAGCAAGTTGGAGAAATAGAGGTAAACCCCATTCTTCTCCAATCCATAACTTCTCCATTTCAACTCCTTTTTCCTTCTAATTTCTTGCAATAGGTTCTAATCTTTGTGCATTTGATGGCTATGGTAAGAAATTTCAGTGGAGGAGCAATTTGGAGGAGTTTGGGTAGCAAGAGAAACACCCCTCTTTGAAGCTTTTTGGGCTCTTTCACACACCTAGGTAATTCCTAATACTCACCATAAAATAGTAATTTAATTGCATGAATAGGAAGCCCTAGGGATACCCTAACTATTGGTATAGGTTTTGCTAGGTTTCGCGTCCATTATGTGTCCGTATCGGACACGTATCAGTGGGCATACTAAGTGTTCGACAAAATGCCACAATGGGCATTTTGTTCTTGTTTGCTATTTTGTTTGAATAGAAATTTAGGGTTTGATGTCGCTTATCAATTTCTGTTGGACTGAGGTGAACATTGTGTTGTGTCATATCGGTTTGGACACGTGAACACGCACGTTCTCGCACGGTAGCAGTGCCCTGCTACCCGAGTATCACTGTGGACACGACACGCCACATGGCGGCCTGCCACTTGGCACAGACCAAGGGGCAGTGACTGACATCACACCCCTTGAGTCTCGTGTCGTCTTGTGTCGTATCGGAGGAGTAATTGCTCCCGCACTGATTTTGTACACGAACTGTGCACACAGGTTTTCCCTACTGATACGGTATTCGCGTCGGACACTGACACACCTAGGACTCGATACAGGGTGTCGACCCTCTAGCCTGAGACCGCATCTACCTATGGACACGTGCATGAGACCTCACGTGCTTCGTGTCGTGACCTAGGTCGATCGACATGGCTATACGAGCCAGTGCACGAATTATGCACCACAGGGTTTTCTGTCTGTGTTCTGTTCATTTGGATGCTTCGTGTCCACTATAGTGGACACGAATAGCATCCCCTAGACACATGACACATGGTTAACACACTGATATGTCTGTTTGTAAATTTTGATGGTTAATTTGAGTTTCGAATGGTATAGGAAACTGTCAACTGTTATTCCTGTTCTTAAACCCGATTATAATTCCCATGTCTAAATTGATTTCTTGGTGTTTAATCACTAGATTATTTCACCTACATATGTACTAACTACTGCTAGTTCAGATTTGTGTATTAGAATAGGTTTTATGACCATGTAATGGGTTTTCGAAATGTGGACTGATACACTATATACACTTCATTAAATTCTGATTTTCATTCCAGTATTTAAACTGATTCGTGATGTTAAATTACATGTTTAAATTCTTCAACTTACGTATTAACAACTGATAGGGTGTTTACATATGAGTTGGGTTTTGATTGGTCATGGTTTGGATTTTTGAATGTGGAATGGTATGCTCGATGAGTTGACTGATACATGCTGTTAGTTCATTTCAGAATTCTAATTTCTGAACCCTTCATTTCCTTTCCTTAAACTGAAAATTTGAATGATTTAATTGCCATGCTCAGTCATTGCAGGCATACTAGTTTACTATTGATTGATTCATATGGTTGTGTTGGGATAGGTAATGGGAATTCAAAATTTGTTGGTTGTTTATAACTGTCTTTTGATTTTCATTTCCTTTTAAAAACTAAATGTGATGTTCCAATTTGCTATGTTAACCCATATACATGGTGTTAGTCATTACTAGGTTGAATTCATGTTAGTTAGGTTTCGTTGAGGAATGGTTTTCAAAGGGTTTGGGAATATTCGAAATGGGTTGAACTGTAAACTGAAACAGCCCATTCGCTGTTAACTAAGTTGTCATTTGCCATGTATTTTACCTAAGATTACATCCTTTACTTGATTAGTTTCCTGTCATCACACCCTTCACAATTCCTGCACCTATTAACTATAGCTCTGTGCCACATTCTAGTACACTGTTTTCAGTTTGCCACACACATTCTTGATTTCTCTATTACTCTTCACAGTTAACTGTCATTTTCTTTCCATTTACAAACTGAATTTATTTCCTTGTTTAACTGTCAATTGATTTTCTTCTTTGAACTGAATTCGAAATTGGGGTTAATTGGTTTATTGAACTGTCATTAAGTTCTCAATTCCTAGATAACTAAAAATATGAGAATTGATTTCCATTCCGTTCCTTAAACCAAATGTTGGATGATATTAGCCATGATTGATTCACTGTTTGTTATATTAGACACTGTCACATGAGTACCTAGAACTGAAAATAGATTTCCCTTCTTTAAAACTGAATTCTCATGTATTAGTTCACTGTAAAACTGATTTTTGAAGTTTAGATTCATTATTGATCTCAATTACATGTTTCTAATTCATAGTTAGTTCAAGTTAGTGGATGATGGGATTTTGAATTCGATTTTAGGTTGATTAGTGAACTGTCAATTGACTGTCAATGATTCCTTGTTGAAACCAAACTGAGATTTATGAACTGTCAATCGATTCCAGTTTTTCTTTACCCAAAACCTGAGAATAGGTTCAATGACTGTTTAATGTCTTATGTTCATTTCCTTATCAAAACTGAGATTCATGTTTTTCATTACATGCTATTTATATCACACATTCATATCACTTGTAACCCACCACACTCTAATTCTTGTATCACACTGTTTCTCTATGGAACACTACCACACTATTTTCCTATTGACACATGATACCATGTACACAAACATGCTCACATGTATTACACTAACCTTCCATTGACACTTTGCTACACACACAGGAACACCACACCATGTACTCTCACACACACACACACATGAACACAAATGCATGATTGCCCTTTTTTCCTATCCTTCTATGTATGTATATATATATATATATATATATATATATATATAATATATATATATATATATATATATATATATATATATATATATATATATATATATTATATATATATATATATATAAATATATATATATATATATATATATATATATATATATATATATATATATATATATATATATATATTTTTATATATATATATATATTTATATATATTTTATATATATATAAATATATATATATATATATATATATATATATATATATATTTTATATATATATATATATATATATATATATATATATATATATAAAATATATATATATATATATATATATATATATATATATATATATATATATATATATATATATATATATAAGAAGCATATGTTATTACATGTGGCCTATATATTATAATGTGTGTACTATATTATTTTAGATATATATGTTAATATGTGTATATGTGGATATGTGTTTGCTATAGGTAATATAGCCTATGGGCCTATAGCCTATGGCTCATTACCTATGAGTGTGGCTTGAATGCCAGTTAAGTGTCTAGTTGACTGGTATAGTCTAAAAATGGTGTGTGCTTGCTAGAATAGACAAGTTAGAGACTTGTCTGGCTTAGATTTGACCTAATTTGACTAGTTTAGTTGACTAGAGTTGACCGAGAGTTTACTTTAGTCTAGATTGACCTAGATTCATATAGAATGCATTGTAATGCATCTTATTAACATTTTAGACTTATAGTTACTTGTACTGTTCTATAGGAGACAGACACCACTCCTCGGACAGTAGTGTCATGCCCCAGAACCAGAATACTGGAGAGCGGGGGAATGACTCAGCCAGCTACGTATTACGGGTAGATGAATACCGTATAATACGATCAATGCTGTCTACAAGACGAGGGGGTGCATACTACATGAAAGTCTCCCTATTGTCACTTTACTTCTATTGTCTCAATCATTCAAACAAGAAACAAAAATAGAGAACATATAAGATAAAGCCGTAAGGCGTCCCAAACGCTTAGTCAAAATGTTCTTTGATATCTGGCTTTACAAAACATAGCCAGATGATGTAGTAAGTATACACAATTATTAGCAGCTGCAGCCTGACTTAGTTACAATTATGCAAAAGTAGGTACAAGACAATCCGACTAACATGTCGGTGCCAAACGACAAAGTATAAAGTAGATAACAAAACGAGCGGGGAAGTAAGAAACCCACTCGAGTCCTCCCGCGATCATCCCTCTAGTGTTGACCATCTTGGAGGTAGAAGTAAGCTGAGTCCTCGGGAACCGACTCTAAATCTGGCCATGCAAAACCAGAGAGGTTAGACCTCTAATAGCAAGTACCACAAGGAAGCACGACATGAGAACTAAAACCAGTAATGAGAAATATGATAAATAGATCTCTGCTTGCCACTAGGATTCTCATAACATTACGACACTTCGAACCAACCTCCCAACCAAACAAGGACAGAAGTTGGCCCGTCATGTCCTGACATTCTGATCATCTTAGTTAGGCAACAGAGTAGGTACAGTACACAAACAAATCAATTTAAACGGCCATTCAACTACTACGGCTTGCTATTGTGAGTCCCAAGTTATCCTGGAATTATGCAATAAAGAATTTCGCAGTTCTTACTATGCGCAAGCAAGGCTAGTTTACCCAGTCAATCAATTGCGCCATTCATGAATTAGACGAGTCCCAGCGGGACGCCCGTCATTAATATACAATATTCAATAGATAATATAACCAGATACCGTTCCCTGCCCGTGTGGCAGATTTGCAGCATCTGTGGGGACCAACCGGCCTGTCGGGCACTACTAGTCCCAAGAGGGCTGCCATGTAAGAACTCGGGAATCCATTCTCTCCATACAATCATTATTTTATTTAACTTAATAGTCTCTATGTTGAGTGAAGTACCATGCCGGGGATCATGGTCATTCAGAATGAGTACTTTCGTACGGGGTACGATATCCGCAACTCTACAATGATACCAGTGCGGTCAGGTTGTAGGTCTTACATAGCGTAATGCAACAATCAAAACTAACCACGGAGTAATCATTCCTTGACCATAAAGTACACATGCTTCTTTGGTAAGATAAATAAATAATAAATGAATTGAAGCCTGCATGTGCCTGTATGCCAATATTCGGGATTAGCCAGTCGATTTCAATAGTTCATAATTAATATGAACGTGTCTCATTCATTCAATTCAAAGACGACTAGCCAGTCTCTTAGTTCCAACTAGGAACGCATGATCAATTATTAATCAAGGTCACAATCATTATCAATGGTGACAAGGCATGAAAGTCAACTAGTATTCAGTGGGGTCGAGTCTACAACTCTCAGGATTTAATTCCAGTCAATCGGGGTATCTATAACTCAATTCACGACACATGGTACATCCCACGTAACAATCTATATTTAACAGAAATATCAACATATCATGATTATATCAAGTTTATGCAAAAAGGCGTAAGGATATAAAATGGACGTTAAATATCTAATAAAATATCAATATACACAGGCTATAGAAGATCCAGGGTAAGCAGGCTACGCTCATGTCAGCCTACGCTCAAGTCAGCCTACGCTTAAGTCAGCGTACGATCAGGTCAAGCTACGCTCAAGTCAAGCTATGCTCATGTCAAGCTACGCTCAAGTCAGCGTACGCTCAGGTCAAGCTACGCTCAAGTCAAGCTAGCGTATGGACTCCATACGACTCCTCTTCAAGGCAGTGTATGGACTCCATACGACTCCTCACTATCCAAGCCAGCGTACGCAAGTCATACGCTTCCAAAAGGCAGCGTATGAACTCCATACAACTCCTCACTAGTCAAGCCAGCGTATGTACTCCATACGCTTCCTCTTCAAGGCAGCGTATGTACTCCATATGCTTCCTCTTCAAGACAGCGTATGCAAGTCCATATGACTCCTCATCAAGGTAGCGTATGCAAGACATACGCCTCCAAAAGACAGCGTATGAGGTCCATACTGTGCTGTGCTAAAGAGCGCGCACAGTTCAGTGATGCAAGCTAAAAAGCTCGTGCACTGCTCACTGACTTCTCCAAAACAGCAAGAACTCCATGGTTACACCCAAGGCTTCAAAAGTCCATAACTTGGTCAAAACAAATCCAAATCCAACTTTTCAAAGGTCAAATTTGGGTAGAATAAAATTCTCTACAATATGGAACCATCAAAACTTAAAAACAAAGAAGTTTGATAGATCAAAACCACCAAAATCTGAAAATAACTAATTTCTAGATCTACTAAAAATAAAATTTAAAACGAAAAATGCCAAGTTCTAAACTCTCTTAGAATTACAAGGGGAAGAGAATGGAACCATAAAAATGGGTCCTCATGAAGAAGTAAGATGTACTTGTCTACGGTTTGGTAGGTGGAGGGAGTGATGAGGAAGAAGAAGAAGAGTGATGGTGAAGGAAAGAAATAATGAAGAGAGAGAAAGGGGGGGTTGGCTTTAAATAAAAGGTGGTGGTAGGTGGGGGTGTTAGGTTTGGTTCATGATGAACCAACTAGCTAAACCAAACCAAGCCGAACCCAAGTCTAGCTAAAGCAGAGAAATAAAAGCAGAAAGTAAAATACAGATAATTAATTAGTATGAATTTAAAAGAATTTAAATACAGGATAATACATGATAAATATTAAATAAATACATTTAAGCAGTACATGTATTAAAAATACGTATACTGGGAACGGGGAGTGACAAGTAGATACTCTACAGATACTCAGGATACAGGCGAGTACATTCTCTGATCATTCCATATCTTGTTTAGGATTATATTTCCTGCTTTAGATTACTTTACATGATGCTGACACGTTGGAAACACGGATTAATACTATATGGATCTTGTCGTGCGATGTTATCCCCTTAGCGGATACATCGGGTATTCGTGTTCGTGTACTTTATCGTGAGCATCGTGTACTCTTTGTATTCGTGACATTCATGTACGAAACGTGTGAAATCGTGTATAATCATGTATTCACATGACCTTCGTGTACAATAACATAACTTGGCTAGATCCTTGTGTATTGATTGGGGCGGGAGAGTAGAAGTGGTTATGTAATCAATCCAGTAGATTACTCGTGTACAAACTTCTGTAGATTACTCGTGTAGAAAATTGTGTCATTTACATAACCATCTTGTGCTCTGAATCACTAGTCACTGTTAGTTCTCTATATACGGTAGCTAATTATTTACAGTCTTCCTTTTTCATCATATTATTTCTTCAGTTTCCTGTATCTTACTCTCTAGCATGTTTATATTTTCTAACCTGTTATAATTTTGTTGAGATGTACTGTACTCGCTCCTATCCTGACTAGACCTGTTGAAAATTTTACAGTGAATGATGAGGCTCTGGTGTCTTTCCCTCATGGTGCAGCTTTAGACAACACTTGTGACTTGGACCCACTAGCAGTTGATGACACTCCCCTAGATTAGGATGTCTTTATTATCTTTTCTGGATTACTGTATTGAGATTCTGAGATGTTATTTGAGAGATGTATTTATTTTAGACACTTAGACTACTGGATTGTATCTCTGTGTTTTCATTCTGGTTTCTATCTATCTATCTTTTATCATGCTCTACATTAGTTGTGATTGAGACTGTATTGTTATGTCACCTCCATTCGGAGTGTATATACTGTACAGGTACCTTTATCTTGTTAGATGTCTGACCTAGGACAGCGTTCTACCGCAGACACTACGGCGTAGGCTGGACGTACCCACGTCTCGTGCCTTTACTCTAGGGTGCGGGTCGTGACAGGGTCTGCAAATCCTGGATGATGGACATACAAGTCTAGCCGAATCGTTCGTCCTTGCATCACCTCTAAACGAAACGATCGTCCTCGCTAGGGCGTGATGCCATAAAAGTCAAAATTTGACTTGTACAAAGCAAGAATGTGTATTTAATAATTCTTTTGACATAACAAGTTAAAATTAGACAGTGCAAAGAGTTGAAGATGCAGTATAGGAAGATATTAGTTTTTCATTGATAAAACTTGTGAACGATGTGCAAGGTCATTTTTACATTATATATATTGTCGCGGCTATATTCTTTGAAACACAAAATAAAAATATTCGATAAGCGGTCATGAAATAATCCTGGTCGTTCTATACATTCATGCCCCTTTATACATTTAGACCTAAAAGCCTTTGAGATGAATTGGCTTCAAAATAGGAGTGCTTCGAGCCGCCTTCCATTCTTCAACTTTAGGTTAGCCTCGTGCTCCCTCAACGCGCTCGTCACTTAGGGAGTTTGGATTAGTATACTTGGGAATGAACCCAAACGTCTAAACCGACACTGCTTATTAAGGATTTCAAGCATACAAAGTGATCTTGCTATTTAGAGCTAAATCAGTTGTAGACCATATTAAAGGCATAATTTAAAGCAGTAAACAACATAACCATTTTCAATTGATCTTTCCACGGCCATGCTCCCTCCTGCATAAAACAGATATAATACTTACCACCTGTACAAGAAAGTAGGTGAGCATGCTAATTATTCTATATGCGGTCACTGGTGTTACAATACCACAGAGGACAATTCTCAATGACATTTTGATGCGCCCTATCAGTTCAGGTTGCAAGCCTAACTGGAGGTCTTACAATGCCTCGTGCTAAGCACAAATCTCAAATTCTTCCTAGGTCGATCTAGTCCTAGTGCCCGAGATACTGTTTCGAGGAAAATAATACTTTGTGCACAAGTTGTCCATGACCATGCATGTGTGTGAACAATTTAAGCTAGGCAACATAATACACGATATAAACAGAATTTAGTAGTACAATTCTATAACTCACGCAATAATTCATCCATTTCCCTCAAAGCTGTATGTTTTGATTTGGCGACTTGCAAGTACCAAATACTCCAAGGCACTGTGCCACAAATCGTTGCTTTAATGTCCTTCGTTTCAACAGTTTTTCTATTTTTGAACCAAACTACTCGCCTCGATGGGAGGTGCTAACTTAATGTCTCTAAGCCTATTTATTCTAATCACATTACAGTTATCTCATGTTTTTTTTATCTTAGTGGCACAGTACATATTCAACCAGCATCATCGATTTGAACGTTTGAACTTTAAGAATATGAGTAGAAAAGAAGGGGCCGAAGCACCAACCTAAAAGAAATGCGTCGAGAGTAGGAGATCGCTTCACAACAGTTAAACATCAAGTACACTAACTCTTGCAATGGCACGAACATCATATTAGAACTTTTCTTCAATCATTTCCCTTCAAAATTCCCAAAGGCATATTCCCAAAGGCACACTCACCAAAACCAAGCAGCAAAACATCAAGAAAACCAAAAAACCAACAGCGGACCAGTCCCATTATAATAACTTAGTCCCAAAATATGTAGGATTAGGATACGGTACATGCTAGCAACACTTCACCAATGGCCCAAATATTATAGCAAACCCATCAGAAAAATACTTAAGCTGTAAATCATAATAACAATCGCAGAATATAATACAAGTCACAGGTACACAGCTAATCTCATCCACACAGAATAACATTCCAAGAAGTAATCAAAGTCCAATGTGATAAATAGAAATGTCCAACAGTAAAGGGAATATAAATATGTGGGTAGGATATCCCGAAACCATAGTGAAAGAAAATAAATAATCATCTACAATAAGTCTGTTGTAAGGAAATAAAGAAATAACGTAACAAGTCTAAAATGAAGAGAAATATCTCAAGAGAAGCCCTTATGTACTATCTTGTCCTCCTGCGAAGGTACGTCACCTGTCTCAATTCCAGAATCGTAAATCTCGGGATAGCCCTCCTATATGTTTAAGCCTGGAGAGATTACCATGTCCTCAGGAGACTAGCAAGATACATAGAACATGCCTATCTAACAGTATAATATGTATTAAAAAATAGAATAGAAATAGAAAAGAAATAAACAACAAGAAAATATGTACATAAGAACAACTACGCATAAATAAACTGCTGGAAAGAAAACATGTAGTAGCTACCAAGTTCCTACGTGAACACATGGCAAGAACTCAACGAATAACCAAACCCTCGCCCCTGCATGGACTCTCAGGTTTGAACAAATAACTAACCCTTGCCCATGCATGGACTCTCAATTAGCTTCAAGCAATCAACCCTCGCTCATGCATGGACTCTCAGGTTGAGAATAAACAAAAATAGGAATATCAGTTCAGTTATGACGCACTCGTCCGACGATACGGATATGACTCAGTCAAGGTACAGGCTCAAATAAATCTAGTATGGACTACAAGGTCAAACCATGAACAATGACGACATATGAACGAGACAACTAAACTAATATGCATAACATGAAGAAACATATATCAACCAAATCAACCAGTGGAACTAAATAATGACATATAACAAAAGGAGAAGGACTATAAGCATGTAAATGAACTGTAAAGTAAGGCAAGGTATACTTGCTAGTAGTAGCATGCAAAACCAATAATATCCAATCCTTAGTAAGACACAAAAGTCGAACTCCAGCAAATATCTCCGGATGTTGAAACTGATATCACCAACATGTTTAGCATAAAATAAATATCTATGTTTGACTACCCATAAGTTCAATTCTGAAGATAGGGAAAAAACAGTAAATTCAGATCAAAATAGTGTCTGCCATTGGACCCGTTTTGTACTAAAAAATATGTACCTACGAGTCCAATTTTTTGTTATGAACTCAACAATATGTCCATATTTGAATTTTGATGATCCGTGCACAAAATTGCTCGTTGAGTCGCATCATGGGCCCACCAAAATAGCATTCCGGTCGACCTTCTCAGAATAAGACCAAATTTAGCTCACTGGACCAGAAAACAACACGAGTCCAATGGCGCATGTGTCACGACCCGCACCCTAGAGTTAGGGCACGAGACGTGGGTACGTCCAGCCTACGCCGCAGTGTCGACGGTAGAACACTGTTCTAGGTCACAACATCTAGCAATATAAAGCTTAAACAGTTTATACTCTCCGAATGGGGGTGACATAATAAAAGTAGACTCAATTACAACTAAGGAAGAAGAAGCACGATATGATATAAAACTCAAGGAAAAGCAGATGATAACATAGCTGATAGATAAATAAATGAAACTGCTGAAATGAAAGGAAATCCCAAGTACATCAGAAAGTCTAAGTGTCTAAGATAATACAAATCCCAGATCCTAAGTATCAATAAGTACAATCATCCATGAAATACTGAAATGAAAGCATCCTAGTCTAAGGGTGTGTCATCCACAGCTAGTGGGGCCTGCTGATGGTCCAAGTCCAACATCTCATCTAAGGTGGCACCGTAATAGGTATCCATACCAGCCTCCTCCTCGTCCTCTGTAATATTTTCAACAGGTCCAGTCAGGACAGGAGCGAGCACAATACATCTCAACAGATCATAGCAGGTTAGAAAATATAGACATGCAGTAGAGTAAGATACAGGAAACTAAAAGAAGCATGGAATGTAAACAGAGAAAACTGTAATGGAAATATATACTGTAAAGGCCAGGTTATGTTATGATTCCATGTGAAGGCCCACAAGGGGTGATACATGGATAGCCCATAAATGGGTGATTCTGAGAATGCCCACAATGGGGTGATTCTGGGAATGCCCATAAATGGGTGATTCTGGGAAGACTCTGTGATTATGAGAGTACATGTCACAAGTAATCGAAGAATCGTGAAGCATAGTGATACACCATGTAAGTGAAACGCGCAAAACATGTAGTATACGATACTTCCTGAGGGGATAACATCTCAAGAATGGATCCATATAGTACTAATCCGTGTTACCGATGTGACAGTATCAAGTAAAGTAATCTAAAGCAGGAAAATAATTCTAACAGGATATGAAATGATCAGAGAATGTACTCGCCTGGTATCTGAGTGTCCAACTGAAAAGTACTATCCGAGGAGTGGTGTCTGGCTCCTATTAGAATAGCACAAGTCACAACAAGTCTAAAATAATAAAATGAAGCTCTACCATGCATTCTACATAAATCTAGGTCAAACTAGGCCAAAGTCAACTCTTGGTCAACTCTGGTCAACCCTAGAAGTCAAACTAGGTCAACTATGGTCAAACTAGGTCAAACAAGTCCACACTAGGTCAAACTAGTCTACACTAGTCTAGTAAGTCTATTTTAGGTCTAATAAAGCTGTACAAGCCTAATCTAGGCCTGTTAGTCAAACAGGCATACACATGCCCACATATAGTACAACCCCTTTTTGAGTTCTTGTCATATGTCATATACACTAGACACACACACATACAAGTTTCAGTCCTTACACCTATCCCTGTCACTTTGTAACAGTCCATACACAAGCTCATGCACACTTTCCCTCTTTCACTCTTCACACTCCCTCTATTTCAATCCCCAATGGCGCATGTTTCGTCGTGAGGTGACACACGTGCAGAAAGTAAGAGTTTTATAAACAATTATTTTAATAATTAGATTATTTTAGTCTATATACTTTTGTAAATAGTTTAGATTATTATTATTATTATTATTTAGCTACCCAATCTAATTATGCTGTATAGCAAGGTATGAGCATATAATGATTAACTATTTATTAAAATTTATATTATATACTATATAATGATTTAGCTATTTATTTAACCTTAATAACCACATACAGATATAATATAAAGGTTTTATGGATTGGTTGTAAATTAGCTATTGATTGGGGCTTGTGCGTAAATATTACCTTTAATTCAAGTTGTTGCTAATGTGGCACTCACATTTGTATGAAAAACCATGCATATGGTTCCTCTTCCTCAGGAAGGCTCCATCGATAGCTTCCTTCACGACTGATGGTTGAGGTAGTTGGCAGAGATGTTCGATAGCTTTGCCGAGGTTGCAAGCTTCATTCCAGGTGGCGTGAGAGTGTGCTCAGATCGAAAGTGGGTACGGGGTCGTATGGGTCGGCCATGGGCACAAAACGAGGTCGATGCTCGATGGTTCGTGCAGCGTCGATCTATAAGTTGTTGCCAACCCTGTAGATATGGCTGGGTTCGTGACAAGGTCGGGGCTACGTGGGCCGATGCTCGATTGTCCTTAACTCGAAAGAAAGCTGAGACCAGCTAGGGTCCTCGGCAAGTTCTTGAACCGCAGGATAGGACTACATCATAAGAAGCTCAGGGACATAGGATCGAGGTCGAGGAAGCAATGACAACGTTCGCAAAGTATCTGTGGTACATAGTTGAGCCGGGGTTTGGCATAGGAAATAGCAAAAGTGCCATAGGTTGAGAGGAGTTTTGAGAGAAAAAGGAATATCGAGAGGAAGAGAGTGGAAGGAGGGATATATTGGGTTCTCTATTGGATTATTTAGATGATATTTTGGTGGCCCATGTAGGTCTATTTTCGTAAAAGATTGTAAACTCGTAATAGTACTTAAGTTAGTCATACCATTGCGAGCCTACGACTAGGATGTGCTCATTCACAATTAGGATTGATTTAATTTTAGTAGAATGGCTCGGACTAGGTATACCATAGTAAAGTCCTTATTATGTTTGACTATTGGTTAGTTAAATTTGCTATATAGGCCATATGATTCAGGTAAAGATTTATTGAATTCTAAACCCTATTAGATAACTTGAAGAATTTTTCCTAGAGGAACGTACAATTATGTTTCAACATGATGGTAGGATCAAAGGTGGGTAGACTATTCGCTTGGTAAATTAGGACTTCCTAGGATTCGATTTCTAATCTCGATCATTTGTGCAATCTTATTTTCTCCCCTCTAATCACTATTATCCTATCGTAAAGTCTGTATTTAATTCCCATTGGCCATAGTGCTTTTTCTTTCTAATAGTCAATATTCTATTTCCAACTATTGAGTTATGAGTCTAACTTGATTCAATTATCCATATATTTATTCTTAGTTAGTTTTTTTTGACATTCAAGATATATATGATTTATATTTCTCTTGAGTTCGATCATTTTCTTCCTAATCGATCGTTTGATTTTCAAAATTGATACTTTCACTTGAAGGACAAATACTTACACTTTTCTATCATTATCGACTTGTTTGAATTTTTAGAAGTTCCTTTGAAATTTTTATGGATATAGTTGGAATAATTTTTGATGACTTACAATGGCAAGACAAATACGTATTTTTCCTATTTATTTGAATTATGGAGGCCGCGAGTTCACTGCAGCCAACAACGCACTGGCTAGACATGATCCTTATGTTAAAATAATTTCAAGTAAGCGTAGGTTATCAAACAATATTAAAACTATGTCCTAGTTGTTCAAACAAGTTTATAAGGCTTAAGACTTCGTATATGAGTGCCAACACAAATAGGAGGATTCAATAGGAGAATAACATAGAAGTGTTCTCATACCTATTGACTGTATCATAGTGTCAAAGAACTTTATATCAGTAAAATGTTTGCGAGTGGGTTATCAACAGTTTTAATAATATCGGTATTACAAATGGTAACTCTAAACATGAAGCCAGAACTTAGGTTACCTGGGATGTCCAGTAAGTAAGGGGTTAGCCTAAAGAATAGGGTAAATGGTTAAACTTGGATCATCTACTCTAAAGGTAAACTTAGGCGTATAGGAAATGACCTAGAAGCCTAACAAACTATATATATATATAAGCCTGTTATACCCCCAAAATTGTGTATTGATTATATTATAATTTTACAAATAGGTTACTTAGACTCTAACTGAGCAATTGAACCGTGCCTACAGCTCGGGACCACAGGCAAGTGTACCCTCTGATTGCTTCCAATTCTTATAGTTTTGTCCAGTACATGTTATATATGCTCCTTGCTTGATGACACGATGGACGCACGAGATGGTATCATGGACCCCCATTTATTATATTCTTGTCTTATTTTACCGTGGTGTTTCGTAACTGGTCTGGGCCTATGTATACTGGTCGGGAAGGGAAAATATCTTAGTAGATGTGTGAACTATCCATTCCATGTCAATATGTCTAATCTTAACTGATAACAGCTGCACATGACACGTACCGGGTGCCTTATTTACCCCTTAGTCGTTTACATGTCGAAAAGGGTATTTCAACACACTTAGATAGTTGTCATTTATTATTTCTTTACATTTCACCATTTGCCATGTCACTATGCTTTTACATTCTTTCTAGTTGACATACCATGTTCTGCGGTTCATGCTTTCATTCTAGATATACCATATCATCAGCTTACCTTCTGATTTTTTTCCACATATGCTATATTCATACACTGTCAAATCTATTATGTTGCGGATAGCTTTTCAGTTTGTGTGCTTGTTCCATTCCTGACTTGAAAACCAACAGTTTAGATGATAAGTTAGAGGATTTCTGTACTACATACTATGAGCATACTGCAGTTCCCGATTTTGGCGCACAGGGCGAACTGGAGGCTGCTTTTACGGAGTTACCTGCTGTAGCTCCCATTCCCGAAAATTCTTGAAGTATTTTTTTATTATTATTATTTATTTGATTTAAATAGTGATTTTAGAATTTTTTTATTATATATAATTATTTAGTCAGTTTTTATGGTAGATAATTTTAGCCATGGTTGAGTTTTGAAGTACCAGACGACTATGAATCATGGCACGGGTAGTGCAGTAGCGTGCTTTGACTAGTGTTTAGCCATGGTGGAGGAATGCCGAGCCATATGAGTGTCCTAACTAGGAAAACCAGGCCAAGTTGCGACGTAACCCGTACTAAAATTTTATTCATTATTTATTTATATTATTGAGGTTATTATTAAATATTATTATTTGGTTATATGTGTGTGAATGTATTTATATGTATATATATAGATATATATATGTGCGTACATAGATATTATTTTGTTATATGTTTGTGAATATATATATGTTTTTTTTTTGTGAATATATATGTGTATATATAGGAACGTATATATGTGTGTTATTCAGTTATATATATAGAAATTTATATATGTGTATATGTATAAGTATATGTGTATGTGTAATATATATATATAAATATATATATATATATATATATATATATATATATATATATATATATATATATATATATATATATATATATATATATATATATTTATAAATATATAATGTATATATATATATATATATATATATATATATATATATATATAATATATATATATATATATATATATATATATATATATATATTATACATTATAAATAGGTGTAGGTATACAAGTATATAATATGTGTATGTATGTATAAATATAAATATATGGTAAATAAATTTATTTATTACATGCATATATATATATATATATATATATATATATATATATATATATATATATATATATATATATATATATATATATATATATATATATATATGAAATATACATAAATATATATATATATATATATATATATATATATATATATATATATATATTATACATTATAAATAGGTGTAGGTAAACAAGTATATAAATATGTGTATGTATGTATAAGTATAAATTATGGTAAATAAATGTATTTATTACATGCATATATATATATATATCTATATATATATATATATATATATATATATATATATATATATATATATATATATATATATATATATATATATATGTATGTGTATATATATATTTAGATATTTTTCTAAGGTATGTTAAATTGCTTTATACTTGGGGACTTTTTTTTCGTCGGACCAAATATTGGAAAGGATTTGTTTCTGTGGGAAGTTGGTTCAGGGCCTTTCAGATGGACCTTAGATCTGAAATTATCAATTTTCTATATCTTTTCTTACTATCTTGAGTTCTCCAAAAACAGTTGTGCAGCACTCATCATAAATTTCACTTCTGGTTGCTTTCCTATTTGTTGAATGTAGATTGTAACAATGTTTACGAATTTGAATGTTTTAGATTTCTTTACGTCTCTGTGGATGAAGACCAAAACCCTCATTGAATAGGCATAGGATCAGTCAACTTGACGAAGAAGTTTACATAGATAAAATTGAAGCTATGCATAAAAATGAGAAGTGTTGCTGACATTGATGAAATAGAAAGCAGCTCTGCAACAATCCCAGCCCACCTAAAAGTAGCCCTAACCCCCCATTTAATCCGAGCAGCCACAGCAGTTAACCCCTAAACCCGAGCTCAACCCCCCCAAACCTAATCCTAGTCGAGCCCACACAGCTCAAAGGCCCGCGTGCCCTGCGTGCTACCCAGCGAGCAATGTACAGGGCCCAACACCCCTGTGTTACAGTCCATATGTATATATACAGAGATCCCGAGAGAGCAACTCTCGAAATTTTGTCCAAAACCTCATAAACCCTAACCCGATGGTTCCCTATCATTTGTGCGACCAAACTCCTCCGTGCGCCACCGCTAGGGTCACCACCGTCGGCCGCCGCCTGGCCTGGAGGACAGCCAAGGCGGCCGCAGAACGTTGGCAACACCAGCGTACAAGGAGGAACAGATACGACAGTAAAACACCCCACAGGTACCGACTTCTAACGCAGTTTTCTTCCTCCTTGGTTGATGAAATCTAGATCCGTAAATTCATACGTATAGACAACCTGACCGTCTTCCTATCCCTTCAGAGGGATTTACTTGTGGCCCATTATTTCGATCAGGAACTCGATGTAAAGTTGGGAATTTTTCTAATCGAAAATAGAACAAAACCAAATCCAAATGCCCGTATTTGTACCTAGTTTCCAGGAAACCTGTTCAATATTCTTGCAAACTAATTGAAGACACTTGAAGACAACATATAGGGCTTCCTAACCTATATTGCATTTTCGAATTTCATTAATTATATGCAAAGAAATCAGTTTTCAAAGTTCGAGAAAAGTAGGTTTAAAAACTGTTTTCAAAACTTGAAAAACCATCCACACGACGTGCGTCCCGCCATTTTGGGCGTCGTGGTCGCGAACCGAAAGCATCGAAAGCTGCGTAACGGCTTCGTGGTCGTGTTGGCTTTAACGGAATTCAAATTTGTCGCGTGTGCGCGACGAATTTGATGCGTATCCGTCAAAATTTATCGTATCGTGCACTTTGCAAATTTCTCAATTACTTTGTGCACACTCGTCAGATTGAGACGAAACTTGCACCATCAGGACCGTATCATTTTTTTGGTCCTGTATGCTAAGTTTGGTCCAATTCTGAGACAGTTGGATCGTACGTCATTTTGCGGACCCCACGGTCCCACTCAACGGGCGATTTTGTGCACGGCCTGCCGGAATCTAACTCTAGACATACAGTTGGGTTCGTATCGGAAAACCGAATCCGTAGATATATAGTTTGATGACTTTAGATACTATTGACTCTGGCACGCTTTTCGGTGCAAAGCAGATCCAACGGCGGACATCATTTTTGCCCGAAATTACCGTTTTGCCCCTGTGTCCAGAATTGGACTTAAGGACAGGCAATTCTAGCTAATTTGACTATTCTGAGAACATTAGAAATATTTATTTCAGCTTTTGGAGACAGTTGTGATGACTTGGACGGTATGGCTTACAAGTCGACTATATATTTGTTGGATCTGCGTGCAACCACCAGGCAAGATATCTTGCCTCCCTCTACAGTTTACTTATATGCATATTTATATTATTATATAGTTTATTAGTTGATTATTTATACGTAATTTGTATATCATGCCTGCTAGTATATATATAGCCTTATTTATAATTAGCTTTGTAGTTCATACTGGATATACGTATATATAGTTCTTGTTCGTAGTTAACTTTGTAGTTCATTTAAGGATTGGTTTTCTCGTGTATCGTGACTGAGTCGCATCGTGTCATAGGATTGAATAAGTCATATCGGAACTGCTTTACCTCCTTGTCTTGAAATCTTGAAACAACCTGCGAGTCCACAATCGGGGCGATGGTTGTCCTTTGCACCTGCGAGTCCATAATCGGGACGAGGGTGACTTGTCTTGAAAACTGACCTGCGAGTCCATAATCGGGGCGAGGGTCGGTATCCATTGATCTACCAGCAGTTCATTTATCCATACTTGATTCCGTATCCGTGTTCATAGTTACCTGTCAGTAGCCACTTGTTAGTCTCCTGTCTAGTTCATGTTTACACCCTGTTTATATTATTACATGATTAAACTGTTAGATAGGCATGTTTTATGAATCTTGCTAGTCCTCTGAGGACCTGATGATCTCTTCAGGTTTGGCGACTGCTTGGAGTTAGTTAGCAGAGCAGGATGGTAGAGGATTGTGATGTTTGATACAGGTATTTGCTTGTGATATTTCTTTATTATCTTTTCGTGCTTTATATTCAGTACCATGATATACTCTGCTTATTTATAGACTCATTTTATTCTTGGAGTCTAATCGAACAATATGCTAATGGGCTGCAGACCATGACCCATACTTGTTCATTCTTGTTTTATGTGATTCATGTAGATTGAGATATACTTTAGATTAGATATGATACCCATGACCTTGACAGCTTATACGTACTCGAGTCGGGCTGGAGTCCGCTCGATACGTAGCTGGCTTGCTCACGAGTACGAGTCGTGACAAGTTTTTGTGATGGCCCATGCAGGTCAGAGCATATCGTATCGGTTACGTAACTGTACTGATATGAGCCTACGACCTTGACTAGACTTTAGAAATCTCAATCCACTCTGCCTTGAAAATTCTCCTAGAAATTCTTTACGTCCTTGAAAATTTTATATTTGCTCTCGACTATACTTCCTTGCTTTTCGTACCATTAACTCTCGTCCCTTTATTTCGAGGTGACGAACGATCGTGCTGTCTAGGATTTATTAGAATCCTTAAATTATAGTATATATTGCTTAACTATTGAATATTGGTTGTTTGTAGATATGAGGGAGTAAAGATACCATATGTCCTAGATATCCCTGGTAGAATTATTAGCCACTAGTTAGAAGATTATAAGATTTTAGTGACCTGTGTTTCAAGGGAGTAGTGTAACCGAAGGTGGATAGAAGTCACCGAGATTTCGTAAATACCAAACGACTAGAGAAGGCCATCAAATATTTTGGAGAAATTAAATTTGAGGGGATTGAGGTTACGGCAGACTTTCTTTTTGAATTTTAAGGAATACCTACAAATTAGAATTTCGAGGACCAAATTATTTTAAGGTGGGTAGATTTGTAGCTCCCCTTCCCAAAAATTCTTGAAGTATTTTTTTATTATTATTTATTTGATTTAAATAGTGATTTTAGAATTTTATATATAATTATTTAGTCAGTTTTTATGGTAGATAATTTTAGCCATGGTTGAGTTTTGAAGTACCAGACGACTAGGAATCATGGCACGGGTAGTGCAGTAGTGTGCTTTGACTAGTGTTTAGCCATGGTGGAGGAATGTCGAGCCATATGAGTGTCCTAACTAGGAAACCAGGCCAAGTTGCAACGTAATCCGTACTGAAATTTTATTCATTATTTATTTATATTATTGAGGTTATTATTAAATATTATTATTTGGTTATATGTGTGTGAATGTATTTATATGTATATATATAGATATATATGTGCGTACATAGATATTATTTTGTTATATGTTTGTGAATATATATATGTGTATATATAGGAACGTATATATGTGTGTTATTCAGTTATATATAGGAATTTATATATGTGTATATGTATAGGTATATGTGTATGTGTAATATATATATAAATATATATATTATACATTATAAATAGGTGTAGGTATACAAGTATATAAATATGTGTATGTATGTATAAATATAAATATATGGTATATAAATGTATTTATTACATGCATATATAAAAATATATATATATATATATATATATATATATATATATATATATATATATATATATATATATATATATATATATATATATATATATATATATATATATATATGTAAAAAAGAAAAAAAAAAAATATATATATATATATATATATATATATATTTTTTTTTTTCTTTTTTACATATATATATATATATATATATATATATATATATGTATGTATGTGTATATATATATTTAGATATTTTTCCAAGGTATGTTAAATTGCTTTATACTTGGGGACTTTTTTTTTCGTCGGACCAAATATTGGAAAGGATTTGTTTCTGTGGGAAGTTGGTTCAGGGCCTTTCAGATGGACCTTAGATCTAAAATTATCAATTTTCTATATCCTTTCTTACTATCTTGAGTTCTCCATAAACAGTTGTGCAGCGCTCATCATAAATTTCACTTCTAGTTGCTTCCCTATTTGTTGAATATAGACTGTAACAATGTTTGCGAATTTGAATGTTTTAGATTTCTTTACGTCTCTGTGGATGAAGACCAAAACCTTCATTGAATAGGCATAGGATCAGTCAACTTGACGAAGAGGTTTACATAGATAACATTGAAGCTATGCATAAAAAATGAGAAGTGTTGCTGACATTGATGAAATAGAAAGCAGCTGTGCAACAGTCCCAGCCCACCTAAAAGTAGCCCGAACCCCTCATTTAATCCGAGCGGCCACATCAGCTAACCCCTAAACCCGAGCTCAACCCCCCCCCAAACCTAATCCTAGTCGAGCCCACACAGCTCAAAGGCCCACGTGCCCTGCGTGCTACCCAGCGAGCAGCATACAGGGCCCGACCCCCTGTGCTACAGTCCATATGTATATATACAGAGATCCCGAGAGAGCAACTCTCGAAATTTCGTCCAAAACCTCAAAAACCCTAACCCGATGGTTCCCTATCATTTGCGCGACCATACTCCTCCGTACGCCGCCGCCAGGGTCACCACCGTCGGCCACCGCCCGACCTGGAGGACAGCCAAGGCGGCAGCAGAACGTTGGCAACACCAGCGTACAAGAAGGAACAGATACGACAGTAAAACACCCCACAAGTACAGACTTCTAACGCAGTTTTCTTCCTCCTTGGTTGATGAAATCTAGATCCGTAAATTCATACGTATAGACAACCTGACCATCTTCCTATCCCTTCAGAGGGATTTACTTGTGGCCTATTATTTCGATCAGGAACTGGATGTAAAGTTGGGAATTTTTCTGACCGAAAACAGAACAAAACCAAATCCAAATACCCATGTTTGTACCTAGTTTCCAGAAAACCTGTTCAATATTCTTGCAAACTAATTGAAGACACTTGAAGACAACATATAGGGCGTCCTAACCTATTTGCATTTTCGAATTTCATTAATTATATGTAAAGAAATCAGTTTTCAAAGTTCGAGAAAAATAGGTTTAAAAACTGTTTTCAAAACTTAAAGAACCATCCACACGACGTGCGTCCCGCCATTCCGGGCGACGTGGTCGTGAACCAAAAACATTGAAAGCTGCATAATGGCTTCGTGGTCGTGTTGGCTTTGACGGAATTCAAATTGGTCGCGTGTGCGCGACGAATTTGATGCGTATCCGTCAAAATTTACCGTATCATGCTCTTTACAAATTTATCAATTACTTTGTGCACGCTCGTCAGATCGAGACGAAACTTATGCCATCAGGACCATATCATTTTTCTGGTCCTGTATGCCAAGTTTGGTCCAATTCTGAGACAGTTGAATCGTACATCGTTTTGCGGGCCCCACGGTCCCACTCAACGGGCGATTTTGTGCACGGCCCGTCGGAATCCAACTCTGGACATACGGTTGGGTTCGTATCGGAAAACCAAATTCGTAGACATATAGTTTGACGACTTTAGAGACCATTGACTCTGGCACACTTTTCGGTGCAAAGCGGATCCAACGACGGACATCATTTTTGCCCAAAATTACCGTTTTGCCCCTGTGTCCAGAATTGGACTTAAGGACAGGCAATCCTAGCTAATTTGACTATTTTGAGAATATTGATAATATTTATTTTAGCTTTTGGAGACAGTTGTGATGACTTGGACGGTATGGCTTACCAGTCGACTATATATTTGTTAGATCTGCGTGCAACCACCAGGCAAGATACCTTGCCTCCCTCTACAGTTTACTTACATGCATATTTATATTATTATACAGCTTATTAGTTGATTATTTATACGTGATTTGTATATCATGCCTGCTAGTATATATATAGCCTTGTTTATAATTAGCTTTGTAGTTCATATTGGATATACGTATATAGTTCTTGTTCGTAGTTAACTTTGTAGTTCATTTTGGGATTGGTTTTCCTATGTATCATGACTGAGTCACATCGTGTCATAGGATTAAATAAGTCATATCGGAACTGCTTTACCTCCTTGTCTTGAAATCTTGAAACAACCTGCGAGTCCACAATCGGGACGAGGGTTGTCCTTTGCATCTGCGAGTCCACAATCGGGGCGAGGGTGACTTGTCTTGAAAACTGACCTGCGAGTCTATAATCGGGGCAAGGGTTGCTATCCAATGATCTACCAGCAGTTCATTTATGCATACTTGATTCCGTACCCGAGTTCATAGTTACCTGTCAGTAGCCACTTGTCAGTCTCCTGTCTAGTTCATGTTTATACCCTGTTTATATTATTACATGATTAAACTGTTAGATAGGCATGTTTTATGTATCTTGCTAGTCCTCTGAGGACCTGATGATCTCTTCAGGTTTAGCGACTGCTTGGAGTTAGTTAGCAGAGCAGGATGGTAGAGGATTGCGATGTTTGATACAGGTATTTGCTTGTGATATTTCTTTATTATCTTTTCGTGCTTTATATTCAGTACCATGATATACTCTGCTTATTTTTAGACTCATATCATTCTTAGAGTCTAATTGAACAATATGCTAATGGGCTGCAGACCATGACCCATACTTGTTCATTCTTGTTTTATGTGATTCATGTGGATTGAGATATACTTTAGATTAGATATGATACCCATGACCTTGACAGCTTATACGTACTAGAGTCGGGCTGGAGTCCGCTCGATACGTAGCTGGCTTGCTCACGAGCTCGCGTCCGAAAACTGGGTGCGGGTCGTGACACCTGCCACAGATGATTTCTAGGAGATGTTATATAGCATTCTCACAGACTGGATTAGTTTGAGCCTTTTAGATGTTATTTCTATTTTGTGATTCATGAGTTAATTTGCGACAGTTCACTAGTACATTTCATCTTTGGAGACTATGTCACTTTGGTACTTTTGATCTATTTTGGAGTTTTTTTAGAATCATTTATCCTCCTCTCCAAACTATGGTTATTTTATAAAATTCATCTCGTCTTCATCTATTCTGTGTTGTGGTTTACATTGCGTAAATGTATATAAACTGCATGGTTGTTTTTATAAATGTGGACATGACTAGATAGCATACAACCGCCGACTCTACGGCGTAGGCTGGACATACCCAAGGCTCTTGCCTAAATACTGGGTGCTGGTCGTGACACATTTTTATGGTGGTCCATGCAGGTCAGATCTTGCGAAAACTGCGAAACTCGTGGTAGTACTCAACTTAGATGTTCTACTGCGGGTCTGCGAATAATATTAGATTTGAGGACCATCTCCACATGTTTTAAACCGCTATTAACTTCCCTATTTGATTTCAATTACTCCTTTGATCTGCATCCTGTTTGAATCTTCATACCGACTAATGATTTTTTCCTTTGTGGCAGTTAGCTGGAATCTCAAGGCAGGAACACTGCTCCTTTGAATACCCCAGCAACCGTCGACGGGTCTTTCACGAACGGAACCCCACCGACCCACGGAGGCCATTTCACCTATCTTGGCGAGACGCCCCAGCCGCAGGCTTCGGGATTTCACCGAGATGACATTCCACCACCTCCCCAGTTCCCTCCGCCGACTCTGCCGCCGGTACTATTTCTTCCACCATCACCAGTCCAGCACCCAGCACATGTCCTGCCTCCAGCACCCGCACTGGACAATGCTATGCTCCTTGGGATTTTCCAGCAGCTCATTACTTCCCAGACGTGGCAGGCCGACATCTTTCATGATACCCTGAGGGAGGCTCTTCAGACAAGGGAGGCTCCCCCGCTGTGTCCCGGAACTTCTAAGAATTTTATGGACCTTAGGCCCAGAGAATTTAGAGGAACGGAAGGGATTCTCCACACAGACGACTGGTTGGAGAACGTGGATCGCAATCTCCGGATGGCTCAAATTCCTGAAGACAAGAAGGTCGAGATAGCTAGCATGCAGCTCTATAACATCGCCTGCACGTGGTATAGAGAAGAGCCTCGATTCACCACGCCAGATATGACTTGGGGGGAATTCAAGGAGCTGTTCAAGATGAAGTTCTACCCCGATGCTGCCAAAGAAGTGTAAGAAATTGAGTTCGACAACCTGGAACAGGGCAACCTCTCCATCGACGAGTACTCCGCCGAGTTCTCCCGCCTCAGTCGATTCGCAGATGCCTTAACCCCTGCAGCCAAAGCTAAGAAGTTCAGAAAGGGGCTATCAAATGAAATATGCATAGCCATCGCCACCAGCCAAGCCACCACATACGAGAGAATCTTGAAGGTTGCACAGGACGTAGAAAAGGAGCAGAAGCGCAAGCAGAAGAGAGATAGAGATGCATACGGAGGGGGCAACGGCCAGTCCAAAGGCGAAGAGGTCCAATGCTCTAGGGAAGACTGTAGCACAGCAGCAACTGCAGCCCCATTTCCAGCAGCAGTACCAGCCTTCAGCTAAAGCCCCTACCTCCCAGCAGAATCAATTGAGACAGCCGACTCCCACCTGCGGCTACTACAGCAAGCCGGAACATACATGGGAGGTATGTAGGAGACGACTTGGAGTATGCTTATTTTGTGGTTCGAGCGCGCATCAGATGAAGGAGTATCTAACGGCACAGATTCAGGCAGCACAGAGGGTAGCTCCTATCCCGGGGGCACCGATAAAGCCCACGATACCGTCGCAGCAAAGAGCGCCACTGCCCATACCGCAACAGTGCTTCGTCCAGTACCAGCAGTAGGGCAGAGCTTATGCCATGGCGGTCGAGGAGACAATAGCATCACCTGATGTGATAGCAGGTTTTTTTCTCCTTGAGTCTTTTTCAGCTATTGCTTTATTCGATTCTGGCGCCAGTCAAAGCTTCATATATGCAGCTTTTATTTTTAGACATAGTATTGTATCTGAGCCTTTAGACTGTACTTATAAAATCTCGACTGGAGGAGGCATCATATTAGTCAAGAATGTTTGTGTTGGACGCCGCATTACCATAGAAGGTCGGGAAATACACGCTAGTTTACTCATAATGCCACTCCCGAGCTTTGATATAGTGCTCGACATGGACTGGTTGAGTAAACATTATGCCAGCATTGATTGTTGCCACGGATGTGTTGTGTCTAGTCTGCCTAGAGAGACCGTGTTCGAGTTCACCATGGGAGCAGTAGAGCAGCTTAGCGATGCCATTTATGGGACCATGGTAGCGGAGAAGGAGCTACCTCATCCTATCATTATGGAGTTTCTCGACGTATTTCCAAAGGAGCTGCCAGGGATGCCGTCAGACAGAGACGTTGAGTTTTCCATTGATCTTGAGCCAGGCGCAGAGCTAGAGTCGCAGCGAGTATACAGGATTAACAACAAAGAAGCCGTAGAATTGAGGAAGCAGATCGACGAGCTACTGGAGAAAGGATTCATTAGATCAAGTTTGTCGCCTTAGGGTGCACCAGTGCTGTTTGTGCCAAAGAAGGACGGGACGGTGCGTATGTGCATCGATTACCGGATCTTGAATAATAAGACGATCAAGAACAAATACCCGCTACCAAGAATTGACGATCTTTTCAATCAGTTGAGCGATGCACGGATATTTTCGAAGATCGACTTGAGGTCGGGGTACCACCAAGTAAAAGTGAAGAAGGAGGATATCCCCAAGACAGCTTTCCAGACCAAGTACGGCTAGTACAAATTTATGGTGATGTCGTTTGGGTTGACCAATGCCCAGGCAGTCTTCATGAATTTGATGAACAAGATATTCCATCCATACCTTGATAAGTTCATAGTGGTTTTCATCGACGATATTCTCATTTATTCGAAGTCGCTGGAAGAGCATGAGAAGCATCTAAGGATCATGCTAGAGACCCTCAAGAAAGAGAAACTCTACGAGAAGCTTTCGAAGTGCGAGTTTTTCCTAGATAAAGTAGAATTCCTTGGGCATGTGGTAACATGAGACGGTATATCCGTGGACCCAAAGAAGATTGTCGCTGTTGAGTCGTGGACTACTCCGACTTCTGTGGCGGAGATTCAGAGTTTCTTGGGATTGGTGGGGTACTATAGGAAGTTCGTACAGGACTTTGCTCGGATCGCGGAGCCGATGACTAGACTCACTCGATAGGATGTAGAGTTCGTGTGGATGTAGGACTGCCAGGCTGCGTTCAATGAGCTGAAGAAGAGACTGAAGACAGCTCCCATATTGATGTTGCCATCCGGTTTCGACAGTTTTTATATCTATAGCGATGCTTCAGGAAAGGGCTTGGGGTGTGTTTTAGAGCACAACAAGAAGGTGATAGCATATGCATCCAGACAGCTGCGACTACATGAGAAGAATTACCCCACCCATGATCTAGAGCTGGCCGCAGTCATATTTGCCCTGAAGCTGTGGAAGCACTACCTGTACGAAGAGCGTATGAAAATTTACACTGACTACAAAAGCTTGAAGTACGTTTTCACGCAAAAGGAGCCGAATATGAGGCAACGCAGATGGCTAGAATTGATGAAGGATTTCGATATCTTGTTGTAGTACCATCCAGAGAAGGCGAACGTAGTTGTGTACACCTTGAGTCGGTATCTAGTGACTATGTTCTTGACGAGAGACCAGCACTTATTAGTAGACTTGGAGAGCTTAGGCATTGTGGTCGGCATTCCCAGAGTCGAGATACAGATGATGGGCATGCAGATTCAGTCTGGACTGATGGACAGGATACGAAAGGCACAACACCAGGATGAGCAGCTGAGGAGTATCATCACGTAGGCGCAGGCCAATTTAATAGAGGATTTCACCATTGTAGCGGATGGCTCATTGAGGCACGGGACGAGGTTATGTGTACCTAGTGGAGAGCTGCGAGAGAAGGTCATGCAGGAGGCACATTATTGTCATTATTCCTTGCATCCAGGAGCCAACAAGATGTACAAAGATATGAGAGCCCACGTATGGTGGTATGACATGAAGAGAGAGGTAGCATACTTCGTTTCTAGAAGCCTTGTGTGTCAGCGGGTCATAGCCGAGAGGCAGAGACCCGGAGGTTTACTTCAGCCGTTGTCGATTCCTGAGTGGAAGTGGGAACATATCATTATGGATTTTGTTTCTGGTCTTCCACCTTCGCCAGGAGGAAAGGATGCAATTTGGGTCATCGTTGACAGGTTGACCAAATCGGCCCACTTTTTACCATTCAAAGTAGGACTATCCACGGAGAGGTTGGCAGAGTTGTATGTGAAGCAGATCGTCAGGTTGCATGGCGTTCCACTGAGTATCATCTCCGACCGCGACAGCAGGTTCACGTCTTACTTTTGAAGGAGTCTACAGGCTAGCTTGCATACATCGCTCAAGTTTAGCACAACCTATCATCCACAGACGGATGGGCAGTCTGAGCGGACCATCCAGATGCTCGAGGATATGTTGCGGACGTATATACTAAATTTTGGAGGCTCGTGGGAGGATCACCTTCACCTCATAGAGTTTACCTACAACAACAGCTACCAAGCTATTATCGAGATGTCCCCTTTCGAGGCCCTATATGGACGGAGATGTCGTACCCCACTATCTTGGGACGATATAGGCGAGAGAGCATTATTAGGACCCTCGATGGTAGTAGATGCTACAGAGAAGGTGAAATTGATTAGAGAGCGACTTCGCATGGCTCAGGACAGGCAGAAACACTGGATTGACAGTCACCAAAGACTGTTGGAGTTTGAGTTATAGTTCTCCGTAGTTATAATTGTTAATAATGATAAGAATAGGTCGTAACTCTTGCTTAAATCTAGGTTGGCGATATGGTGTTCTTGAAGATATCTTCGACACGTGGCACTATACGTTTCGGAGGAGGCGGGAAGCTTAGCCCGAAGTACATCGGGCCATTTGACATCCTCGAGAAGATCGGAGAAGTGGCATACCGCTTGGCACTACCACCCGCATTGGAGGGAGTGCACAACATATTCCACATGTCCCAGTTGAGACGGTATGTGGCAGACCCCAGTTACGTGCTAGACAACTCGAAGATTGAGGTAGGATCGAGCCTTAGCTACCAGGAGCAACCCGTGGAGATCTTGGATCACCGAGAAAAAGTGTTGCACAACCAGACTATCCTATTGGTGCGTGTCGCATGGAGGCACCATTCTCCGGGCGAATCCACTTGGGATAGGGAAGATGATATGTGTAAACGCTACCCCTATCTTTTTGCTCAGTGAGGTACCTTTCCACTTTCACTTTTAACTTTAAATTTTGAGGACGAAATTATTTTAAGGAGGGTAGATTTGTGAGCCCTTGAACCAATTTTTGTATATAAATACTAATATTTATATTATTACTACTATTGTATTAATAATTATACATATTTTCTAAAGGAATTAAGCAATATAGAGCAGGAGTGGATTTTTACAAATCAATTAATGCCAGGAACCTTACCGTAAATTCTCAAATCTAAATTTTAACAAGTGGCCGACCTTCCCCTGCATTTGGATCAATTCGAAATCCAAACGGCTAGGAGTATTCGAATCCTCTAAGGATTTAAGATCGTAAGTTCTAATTTAAACTCATATTTGATCTTATCAAAAACTTGGTATATATATATATGAAGGATCGGTTAGGTTTCCTCCTTCCACAAACCCTAAGTAATTCCCTGCGCCTCCCCAGTTCGTGAAGTTGCTGTCAATAGATTCCGGAACAGAGCTCTTGATCCTTCAAACAGGTATCCTTCCATTCCCTTCAACCAACCTCTACGATTCCTAAAAACCTAGTTAGCTTTAAATAACAATCTACGTGTTTGTGATATTTCCCAAGTACAATTTTGTATCAGAGATCTCCCAAGTGTCCACTGCCTTCATATTCTGCATGTTAAAACTATAATAGGGAGTAAGGCCTAGTTGGTGACCGAATTGACACTTAGTATCGGGTAGTATGTTAGTATCAAATTTGATACTTCGACTTTTGTATCAAATTGATAATGGGATCATATTTGGTTATTGGTATCGAGTAGTAGCTTTGAGTATCTATGTCAACAGTTTAGGAACAACCTCTGTTCTGAAGTCCCTAGATGATTTCGTTGTGTATACATATTAGTCTTAGAAATTTTCTAAACCCAAGTCGAGCACAAGACAAGGATGTTGCTAATGAGATCAGTTTTACCTCTTGTATCGATTTGCTCTGATTATCAAGCCGCATAGCTTATACCAGTTAGAGAGGATATGTCATTAGAGATTGAAACTAGAGATAGTTGTTAGATGGTGTAACCTCTGTTATGATTCATCCACCATATCAGCTGCCATGGAGAATCAACCAGTAACCTGATACATTGGGTTAGGCCTTAACTTCATAACAGATTAGTTTATACCCCGATATGTTAAATTTAGATATCTTATATTAGTTCATGCATGATGCAATGAGAACTGTATATTCTTGCATGAATCCTTCAAGGATACATGCCTTTGTGTTATACTCATTTTTCCATGGGGGGATAACTGTTCTGTATCAGAAGCCTTTGTCCTATGAAGGTAGGGGAATTGACCACAACCAGGGATACGAGTTGCAAGTGTAAACTCTGACTAAGACTTGGATAATGGGTGTGTGTATACCGTGTGCATGGTAGTGTCATTGCTCTGTCAATTATAAACATAGGTAGCAGGAGCTGTTGGGGTCCCTAACTAATAGGCAACTGTGGGACTGATACATACATTACGTATTAGAGATGCCAGACCATCAATCAAGCCGAGAAGTAGTTAGGTCTAGGAAGGAGTTAAGGTATGTACCAGAATTTCCTTATGGCAAGACCTATACAGGGAATGTGGTGTCCTTACAAATCATGGGTGTAGCACGACATAGATTTTTAGTATGGCAGGTAGAGAGCAATAGACCTATAGTGCATCAGTCCCTACCAATAGAGGACGGTAACAGAGCATTACTCCAAATTCATTTCACTAACACTGTATCACTATTTTTCACACTGCCCACAGGCTCATTCATTTTATTGATTCAGACGAACACCCTTCATATTTTTCATTTGCATAAACCATGTTACATACCTCCTCATTGGTCCCGTAACTTAATTTCTGAGACAATCATTCATTTCCTATCTTACATTCATTTTACTGAATTATAACTGTCATGTACTTCATATGGCACTCTATATTAACCAACTGCATCACATGTCCTTCCCTTGCATCTTAATTCACTGCTATATACCTTGTTCTGCAAACTTCATATCCACTGCATTGCAATTACACCCCTTCTTATTAATGTCCTGCTCCCAAATTGACTACTGCAACATCAATTAACCACTTTGAGTGCAGATATTGGTATCAGACCCAAATAGATCTCTGTGCACTCTAATACTCATATATCAGAGCATGTAGTGTACACTGTACTTTACTAAACCTTCATGTCCTGCATTTTACATATCCTACAGATGCACTTTACACTGCCCTATAGAGATACATATATACTTTCATGTATCACACATCAATTGTCCTGCAACCTTCACTGCATATTACATTCATACAAGGTCCTGCATATTAGGAAGCAATGGCCTGCATTCATATAACCACATTTCACTTAGATAGCCTGCACCCTTGTCCTGCAACAAACACTACATCACATGATTGCATTAGACACACCCTCACTCATTTCCATTTGATACACTGCAGATTCACCTCTTTGTATATATGCATTGCCTTCATATTACCTGCAATGAGACAAACCTTTTCAAATATTTCAATGCATTACATCACCTTTCTTTGCATATCCTTGCATCCACTGCTGCATACATTACATTCTTCACTGCACTAATTAATCGCTTGCATGTTCTGCACACCCATAGCATTCCACTGTATTCTGATTTATAAGCCATGTATCTTGCATTCACTGCACTCCAACCCTTTCACATGGTTGCATATCCATCCTATAGGCTATTGGGAGGGTATCAGTTGTGTTTGCATAGCCTGCAGATGGGTTGGTTTATTAGCAGACCTGTAAATGAATGCACATCATACACTGCATTTTCCTTTGTGCTGTTTTGCTATTGGTTCATTCCTCTTGAGATCCTTAAGTATTTGTTACCCCTCATGTTATGTCCATTGGTTATTTGGTTCAGTACCAAGCATGCAACAAGCATGTTTGGGAAAAACCTGAGCCACAACTACACTGATTTGTGGCAATAGAGCCTTTTGAGTCTTATGTTGATCCTGGAACCAATTGAGACATATAACTCTTCATTTTTAGTTTTAGGATGGTTAGCAAAAGAGGATCTTCGCCTAGTATCAGATGAGGATCTTGTGGTTATCAGTTGTGTTTGCCTATACAAGAATAGTTCAAACAAGTTTATAAGGCTTAAGACTTTGTATATGAGTGCCAACACAAATAGGAGGATTCAGTAAGAGAATAACATAGAAATGTTCTCATACCTATTGACTGTATCAGAGTGTCAAAGAACTTTGTATCAGTAAAATGTTTGTGAGTGGGTTATCAACAGTATTAGTAATATAGGTATTGTAAATGGTAACTCAAAACATCAAGCCAGAACTTAGGTTACCTGGGATGTCCAGTAAGTAAGGGGTTAGCCTAAAGAATAGGGTAAATGGTTAAACTTGGATCATCTACTCTAAAGGTAAACTTAGGCGTATAGGAAATGACCTAGAAGCCTAACAAACTATATATATAAGCCTGTTGTACCCTTAAAATTGTGTATTGATTATATTATAATTTTACAAATAGGTTACTTGGACTCTGACTCAACAATTGAACCGTACCTACAGCTCAGGACCATAGGCAAGTGCACTCTCTGATTGCTTCCAATTCTTATAATTTGTTCAGTATATGTTATACATATGCTCCTTGCTTGATGACACGATGGACGCACGAAATGGTATCATGGACCCCAATTTATCATATTCTTGTCTTATTTTACCGTGGTATTTCGTAACTGGTCTGGGCCCATGTATACTGGTCGGAAAGGGGAAATATCGTAGTAGAGTGTGAACTACCCATTCCATCCTAATATGTCTAATCTTCACTGATAGCAGCTACACAGGACACGTGCAGGGTGCTGTATTTACCCTTTAGCCGTTCATATGTCGAAAAGGGTATTTCAACACACTTAGATAGTTGTCTTTTATTATTTCTTTACATTTCACCATTTGCCATGTCACTATGCTTTTACATTCCTTCTAGTTGACATACCATGTTTTGCGATTTATGCTTTCATATTCTAGATATACCATATCATCGGCTTACCTTTCCACATATGCTATATTCATGCACTATCAAATCTATTATGTTCCGGATAGCTTTTCAGTTTGTGTGCTTGTTCCATTCCTGACTGGAAAACCAACATTTTAGGTGACAAGTTAGAGGATTTCTGTACTACATACTATGAGTATACTGCAGATCCCGATTTTGGCGCACAGGGCGAACTGGATGCTACTTTTACGGAGTTACCTGCCATAGATGATTTCTAGGAGATATTATTTAGCATTCTCACAGACTGGATTAGTTTGAGACTTTTAGATGTTATTTCTATTTTGTGATTCATGAGTTAATTTGCGACTGTTCACTAGTACATTTCATCTTTGGAGACTATGTCACTTTGGTACTTTTGATCTATTTTGGAGTTCTGTTAGAATCATTTATCCTCCTCTCCAAAATGTGGTTATTTTATAAAATTTATCTCGTCTTCATCTATTCTGTGATGTGGTTTACATTGTGCAAATGTATATAAACTGCGTGATTATTTTCATAAATATGGAGATGACTAGACAGCGTACTACCGCCGACTCTGCGGCGAAGGCTAGACGTACCCACGGCTCTTGCCCAAATACTGGGTGCGGGCCATGACAAAGCATTTAGGTACGACCAATCAAGTCCTATGACTTGCTATTATTAGCTAACTAGGATTATCACAGGCCTAGTTACAAGCAAGATGCAGCTGAGATGTTCTCGCAGTCACAGGCCCTGCAGCTATCCAGGTTATCCAGGCGAGGTGATTTACAAGAACTATCAAGATTACTGGCATACATTCAGAACTTATGTTTTCAAGAAGTGTGCCACATGACAGTAGGCTGGAAATATGCCCTACTCGTCGGCAGGCTACAAGTCCCTCAGGGGTGGCTGGGATAATGGAATCGCCTGTAACTGAAAAAATCTCCCTATATGGACTACTTGATCAATCTAGTCATTAACCTAGTCATATTCATTATGAATTCCTGACCGTGGTAACCACCAGGAATCTATATTCTAGACATGATGCAAGACGAGACAAGTAGCTTGTATAGGCACAATCAAGAAAGTCAACCACGGTCTCAAGACAAGAGTTACTTAGCAAGTCATCGCTGTCGCAACAGCCTTTCAAGATTATCATGTCATGCCAGGTTACTTATTACTTGTCAAGATTACTCGTCAGGAGTGCGCCCCGACACGCCACTATCAACATTATACACGTTATGCCAAGTTTGCTTGTTGCTTGTCAGGAGTGCGCCTCGACGGGCCACTATCATGATTATCAAAAAGAATTTATATTATCATGTTCAAGTCAAGGTCAAAGCTCATGTCCAAGTCAAGTTCAATAGTATCAAGCTATCAAGTTGGGTCATCGCAAGTTAGGCCAAATACAAGACACATATAAGATCATAAGCATATACAATAAGAACTAGGAGAACATGCATGGGGATAAGGACAAGGGGGTATCGAGGCCAACAAGTGGCACTGGTCAGGTGGCGCCAGGAAAGTGACAGGTGCTGGACCAAAAGATGCCAGCCACCAAGTGGCACGGGACCAGATGGCGCAGGACCAAAAGGCGCCAGGCTGGAAAGGCGCTGGGCCAAAGGGCGCCAGGGTGAGCAGGGCGCGCCAGGGCTAAGAGGTGCCAGGGCGAGCTAGGTGCGCCTGGGCCAAAGGGTGCCAGGGCGAGCAGGGTATGCTTGGGCCAAGAGGCACGAGGACGAGCAGGGTGCGCCTGGGCCAAGAGGTGTCAGGATCAGGATGGTTCAGCATGCGCCAGCATGCACCAACATGCACCAACATGCGCCAACGTGCTCCAGCATACGCCAGCCACCATGCACGCCAGCCACCATGCGCCAGCATGGACGCCAACCAGCATGCACCAGCACCAGCATGCGCGCCAGACAGCATGCGCCAGTACCAGCATGCCTTCTGCTCAACTTCTCCAGCCAGCTCCCAAATGTTCATAGAAACCCATGAACTCAAAAGGGCATAAATCACTCAAAACAAGTCAGAATTGGGACTTCTAATGGTCTAAATTGGTAGAATTAATCAAATTTTCTACAATATAGGACAATTAGATTTTAGAAATAACAAAGTTTAAGAGATCAAAACTAATAAAAATCGAGAAAAGCTACAAACTTAGATCTACAAGAATTCAACCATCAAAATCGAAAATGTCAAGTTCTAAAGAGCCTTAGAATGAAGTAGATAAGAGAATAGGACAATAAATATTTTGATCCATCATGAAGCAAGTTGCACTTTCTAGGATTTCATTGTAGGTGGAAAGGATTTATGGAGAAGAAAAAAGAAATAAATGAAGAAGTTATGGAGGAGAGAGAGTGGAGTTGACTTATATATCAACCCCTTCTCATCTCAAACCAAAATAAACCAAACCAAGCCATGTTGAACCAAGTTGAACCAAAATTAAGTCAAGATTAAACCAAGGCTAAGCCAAGCAAGACAAGTCAAAATACAGGCCAATTGTCAAATATCAGTAATCCATATACGTATCCTGAAAAATACGTATAACAGGAAACGGAAGTGACAGATGTCCAGAACAATATCATCCAAGGATAGATTCCTTCCACCGATGCAGATGTAACCATCCCTACAAATTTGAATGGCAGGCATATCTACTCCCGATGGAGTACTAATACTGAGGTTCATATCTAGCAATTGCATAGGTAATTTATTTTTTTACAAAATATGTACATATTAAGCTATGCATAGTACCCGAATCGAACAGTACTCTAGCAGGCATATTTTTATAAAGAAATATACCTGTTATAATAGTGTCAGATGTGAAAGCTTCATCCTGAGTTAGTGCATAGACTTGACCTTCCACACCTTGACGATTTTGTGAGTTTACTGGTACTGAATTTGTGCCACTAGCGGAAGGCACCACATTCTGATTTTGGACGTTCCATGGAGGATGTTGGTTCGGAATGTTCCTCGAAGGATGTTGGTTCCCCCTCCCTATCTGATAATTCGTTGCCTTGTCGCCTACCTGCCCACATATGAAGCATCAGCGTACAAGCCAGTCGAATGCATGACTTCCGTTCAGTCCGTATTTATTGCAACATACTCCGGTATTGGGTCCCCCTGTTCTCGAATGTGTTTTGATGCTTCGGCATTCTGAATCCTCTCGCGTTATTAGGATGCTTGTTAAGTTGTTACGGATAGCTGACACTGCCCTCCGTGGTATGGCATCGAAGATTTACTCACTATCAAGCACAGCGTCGTAGGACTCTCTGTAGGTTTGACATTTTTGGTTCATGATGTCCCTAAGAAGATCATCATTTAGGCCCTGTTGAAAGCGCTCGTACTACGCTTCCTTGTTCGGCAGGATGGCCACGGCAAACTTTACAAGTTTTATGAACTTCGAGTCATAATTATCGACAGACATGTTGCCTTGCTTTAAGGGTATAAATTCGTCCTCTTTCTGTCAACGAACAGCACGAGGAATATATTGTTCCAGGAATGCTTCCTTGAACATCTCCCATGAGATTTTGGTATTGGAGTTGGCATCGTGGATCTCTTATTTATTTGCCTCCCACCAGTCGTAGGCCTTCAATCATAGCTACAAGGCCGTATACGACACTCTCTTGGACCCCTTGATGTTAAGGAGATTGAGCAAGCCTTCGATCTTCGTGAGCCACCCCATGATCTCGTCGGGCTCTGCTTGTCCGTTGAATTTAGGCGGGTTCATTGTCTTGAACTCAGTTGCCTTAAACGGGGAAGAGAAATACAGAGGCTTCATTGTTGCTGGTTGCACTTCTTCTTCTTCGGATGCTGTAGTTGCTGAATTCAGCTGGGTTACCATGGTGCTTACGATCTGAGTGAGTGTGTCCATTTACTTCTGTTAGGCACTGAATTAAGCCTGGATCTTAGCCTGTAGCCGTTGTTATTGTATCTTCGCCTGGCGCTATTGGACTTTCATGAGGCGCATTAATCGCTCCATGGTAGATTCGCTAGGTGCCGCCTTCCTGGTGCTATCTGTGCTAATTAATGTGGCATTGACAGCGGTGACACTCGATCATTTAGTCATTCCTACAAAATTGAGTAAACAGGTTAGTATTCTCAAAAATATCTATAGGCTTATCTGTTTGGAACGATTATTTCATGCAATATATATCGAAAAGCATAAATTTTAAAAAAAATCCAACATCTAAGAAACATTTTGGAAGGTCAAAGGTGTGAATTGTGCTCTGATACCAACTTGTCACGTCTCAATTAGCTGAATCATTCGTCCTCCCATCGTCTCTATATGAATCGATCATCTTCGCAGGGGCATAATGTTGTACAAGTCTATATTGTACTTGTACAAGGCAAGAATGTGCATTTGATAATTCTTTTGAGATAACAAGTTAAAAGTAGACAATGTAGAGAGTTGAAGATACGGTATAGGAAGAAATTAGCTTTTCATTGATAAAACTTGGTAACGATGTGCATGATCATTTTTACATTACATATGTCATTGAAGCTATATTCTTTGAAACACAAAAAAATTCGATAAGCTGTCATGAAATAATCCTTGTCATTACGTACATTCCTGCCCCTTTATACATTTAAAACTAAAAACCTTCGATATGAATTGGCTTTAAAATACTTCATAATATGAGAGCTTCTAGCCGCCTTCCATTCTTCACTTCAGCCTAGTCCCATGCTCCCTTAACATGCTTGTCACCTGGGGAGTTTTTAATTTAGTATACTTGGGAATACACTAGTGAGTGAATCCACTCTTCTAAACTGACAATGCTTATTAAGGATTTCAAGCATATGAAGTGATCTTGCTATTTAGAACTTAACGAGTTATAGTTCATATCGAAGGCATAATTTAAAGCAGTAAACAAGGCATAATTTAAAGCAGTAAACAAGGCATAATTTAAAGCAGTAAACAACATAACCAATTTTAATTGATGTCACCACACCCGTGCTCCTTTCTGTATAAAACAGATATAATACTTACCACCTGTACAATCCAATATGTGAGCATGTCTATTCTACATGCGGTCATTGGTGTTACACACCATAAGGGACAATTCTCAATGGAATTGTGACGTGCCCTATCAGTCCAGGTTGCAAGCCTAACTGGAGGTCTCACAATGCCTCGTGCTAAGCACGGATCTCAAATTCTCCCTAGGTGGATTCGGTCGCAGTGCCCCGGATACCATTTTGAGAAAAATAATACCTTTTGTACAAGTTATCCGTGACCACGCAAGTGTGTGAACAGTCTAAGCTAGGCAACATAATGCATGACATAAGCAAAATTTAGCAGTACAATTCTATAACTCACGCAACAATTCGTCCATTTCCCTCAATGTTGTATGTTTTGATTTGGCGACTAGCAAGTACCAAATACTCCAAGGCACCGTGCCACAAATCGATGTTTCAATGTCCTGTCTTTCGACAGTTTTCCTAATTTTGAACCAAACTATCTGCCTCGATGCGAGGCGCTAAGTTAATGTCTTTAGGCCTAGTTATTCTGGTTACATTACAGTTATCCCATGTCCTTTATCTTGGTGGCACGATATATATTCAACCAACATCATCGATTTAAAAGTTTGAACTTTAAGAATTTGTTGACGGAAAGTAGTAGAAAAGAAAGGGCCGAACCACCCACCTAAAAGAAATACAGCGAGAGTAGGAGATCACTTTGCAATGGTTAAACGTCAATTACACGAACTCCTGCAATGGCACGAACATAATGTTAGAATTTTTCTTCAGTCATTTCCCTTCAAAATTTCTAAAGGTGCATTCAGACATCGACCCAAAAGCACACTCATCAAAACCAAGCAGCAAAATATCAAGAAAACCAAGAAAACCAACAACATACCGGTCCCGTCGAAGGGACTCTTATTTAAAGCTCACTCGCTAAGACACAATTAGCTGTATCTAAGAATTATTCTAACAGAAGCCGATCCATTAGTTAGAATAGTTCTCATATCATTTGTCCAAATCAATTTTGTTGATGTCAAGGCTTTCCTATACCAAACTCGTTGCAGAGTCAGACTAAGCCTCTATGTTCCCGACCGTGTCTGACTTGTCATGAGCCTATTACATAGTGTTATGCCCTAACGGTAGTGGGGCACTACACCGTGGTCCAACAATAGGCCAGGATATGGATTTTCCCAAGTAGGAGCGACATATGTAATCTATGGTGTAATAGTAGCAGCTGTCAAACCAGGGGTAGCAAAAGGAGTAGATGCTGAGGGAACACCAAGAGATGGAGTAGCTCCTCCTACTGATGACGAGTATATGGCAAAAATAAACCATAATCAGCATCTACGAAGTCATCCTCGCTAACCCTTACGCGACCTACATCTAGCGTAGTGGGTGGGGAAGGGCAGGATGAAAATCTTCGATGTCGTTCATGGCCTCATCCCATAATAGGCAAATCTGAAAGAAATAAAAAAATGTTGCAATGAAACAAATAATCAATGAAGGTGATGAAACAAATAATGATCGTGTCATGATACTCATAAAGTAATAAAGTGATGAAAAAAAACTAGAGTCATGATACTAATAATAATAGTATGATGAAACAAATAAATAATCTAATATAATACATATATAACTACGTACTAATCTTCTAATTCGTCTTCATCTTTCGAATCATATTCCGAATCATCTTCATCTTTTACTTATTTATTTTCATTTTCACTATAACTTTCACCTTCATCTTCCAATTTTTCTTCCGTATATGATACCGTCATATTATAGTCCTCCTCTACAAGAGAGAAATCTTCTATGTCAAGCTCTTCGTCAACTATATTATCTTCTATAATAATGTCAACCTCCATATCATCAACACAAGTCAAACTCATACATATAAGTAGAGGCATGACCACATCATCCTCCTGGTAAGCTAGATCCCCAATATCATATGTGTTTCTAGCTTTGGTTTTACATATAGCTTACTAATTTTGGGTATTGCGTCATCAACTAGGATAACTTGTATAATACATTTAAACCGTTTGATTAGCCAACATAAATGGTTCAAAGCCTACATATATTTTTTCATGTTTTATATCAATAAATTCAAATTGTTTTTCAATTTTTCATCCTTGCTTAGGTGTTGTGTCGAACCAATTCCATTTAAACAACACAATTTTTGTGTCAAAAGAGTAATCCAGCTCTACGACATCTCTTAGTACCCGTAGTAGTCAAATTCTAGATCGGTATCTGTTACTCCCCAGTCCCATATTACATAGGACCAGGAGTACGTATACATGTTAGCTACGTATCGAGTGGACTCCTGCCCGGCTTGAATATGTATAAGTTGTCTTGGTGTTCTAATTCTATTTATCAATCAATTATAAATACATCTATCTCAATCCATAGGATAAATAACGTCAAGAATGAAAAATATATGTCATGGTCTGTAGCTCAAAAACATATATGTTTGATAAACCCGGAGAACGATATAGGTCTACAAAACTAGGCTAAATAGTTGAAAACAAATAATGGATAAATATGAAATCATGATAAATTTATAAATCGAAAATATCAACACCTCTATGATCATGAACTATCGCTGCACAACCACTACCTGGAGAAATCACCAAGTCCTCACAGGGACGTAACAAGGTACATGATATACATGCCAAAGTAACAGCAAAAAGAGAAAACAGAAAAATCTAAAAGGTAACTACTATAACCATATATGCGAAATGCACGTGACAACACTTTTCGGATATCAGGATTCAAGTACTGAGCCTCACAAGTACCTCAGTAACTCACAACCAAGGCACCGTATCCTGGTACCTTGTGCAAACGTATCAAGAGAACACCAAAGCTTGGGTAAAGAGACAGTAGCAAACTAGTCAGGTAACAACCAAGCCCCGGCTATAGAGATAAGACCAAACGTGTCAAGGTAACCTGATATGACGGTAATGTTCTACCCACCGCATGAACTAGATCTATCCAGTTAAGTCATGTCAAGTCAAGTTGAAATCAAGTACAGGTAATAAATCTTGCATCCTACATGAAGTTCGTAGCCACAAATATCTCATGTTGACTTTGTATCATGAACATGTCAGCGTCCTACTGTAAGCCCCCTAATTTTTGGATATTATTTTTATTTTATTTAATATAGATATTTAAATTTTAAAGTAGATTTTCATAATCAATGACTATAGATGTACTTTTCTGTTGCTTTGATTTTTTTTAGCATAAGAAATTCCAAACTTTCGAAACGTCCTTCAGGAGTTTTGAAATAAACAGGTTTATCTTAAATTTAATATATCATGTTCCATCCAAACTTTTTTACTAACATTCTTTTGACTTCGCACAACTTTGGATAAATTTACGCCATTTGACCGTTTACCGTAATTATAAACCTAACTTCCAACTTGAGTTCGGGATTCACATCAATCAAAACCATTTGACCCAATATATAGTTTTGACCCATTTTGATCCTACGACGCACATGCCAAGGGTGTGTCACTCAATCGAGTTTTCATGTGATATTTATTTTCAAATGACACACAAGTCGAAACTATAGACATATTGGCCTCAAATCGATCACAAAAATTCTACCGACCCAAAACTAGACAATGTAGGATTCGTATTGCCTATTCTAGGGTGTCCTAACCTCTTAGAAATATTTTAGATTATTTTTTTGGATCAATATGCACCTACATTAATTAAATCTAATTTAAATCAAGTCCTATAACCACTTTCCTAAATTGGACCCAATCAAATCTCTTTGATATACACATTTGATTTAAACTATTAAATCTCAACCAAATTCCACCAAACCAAAACTAATCCCTCTCAAATCTTTTCTCCCTTACTTATCATGCTCCCCTTCCCTTTTTCATGCATATTATATATATATTAAATATTAAAACGGAGCCCCTCCAAATTTTTTTCTATTTCGTACTTTCCTTTCCACCCGACAGAAACTCATCACAATGACCTCTTTCAACCCTTCTACCACCTTCATCTCAATCCTATGAAACCCCTTAAAACCCCAATATCATCTTGAGGAGCCTCAGCTCCTAATTTTGTTGGAACGAGAAGTGGAAGGCACCCAAAGTCGACCGAACTTGTGCTGAATTCGTTACAACAGGTACATTATTTTGTATCTAGAGTTTCGTATACTTTTTGACCTCGTCTTCTTATGAAACCAAAAGTAATAGAAAAATCTCTGTGTCTATTTTCATGTCCAATTGGCTATCCTCACAGTTCCAAACAATGTGGTCGGAGGGTCCAATCTACGACAGGGTATCCAAAATAGACCAGATCTATTGTGAGTAGATTTTTGCCTATTTTTGTTCAGATTCGATCTTTCTAATCATTTTTATAAGAAACTAGACATCAAGGTATTTCCAATGCATATTTTATTGCTGAGTTTTAAGTTTATTTTAATATTTACTAAAGTTCTTGATATTTGTCATAACACCATAACTCCAAAAATTATGTGTTCTTTATATCCAAAATCCTTGATACTTCATATATCCTTACTAAATTATTTTTTGTGCAAGATTTGATGTTAAAAACACTATTTTAACTAATTTTTATAATTTTTCTAGAATTTTATATTTTTAATTATTTATTGTTTCAGAACTGAATTAGTAGGCCAATTGTGATATTAATGTTGTGGTATTGACATGGGACTATTATCCTTGAGTTTCTACCATTAAATAATATTATTAGTAATATAAAAATATTTATCATTATTTTTTCGAAATTAAATTATTATTTTACATTAGTTATAAACTACTTTTATAATAATATTTGGTACTTTATATGTTGTATGTTGAGGTGACAACGTTATGACCAATTTTAGGGTATGGATAATTAATGTAGTTCATATATGGAAAATATATATATAATAATTCGATATAGATATATTAATAATAGTATATTATGATAGGGGAACTTGGCGGGAATAACAAAGACAATGGAGTTGATCATATGCACACGTAGACAGAGGTTGCAGGCAAGTGTACATTGCCAATGTTCAAGTATATTATTATTATTATTTTCCTTATTGTTGTATTTTATTCCTTTTATAGACTTTTTAGACGTAGGATTAGTTTGTACTTAGCGTCCGAGGGTTACTCTGGTGCCAATGTCAGTTCACAAATGTCGGGTATCAACTAGGCATGATATTGCATATTATTCATGTTTATTGACACGATTGACCACAAGACACCGATACGTTCATGATGCGAGTTTTATATGATTATTCATGGTATTGACTTTGTAGTCGTTTACATGACTGTTCCTTGTCATTGTTATTGCTATAGAGATGACTGTATGGACATGGCCTTGATTAATACTAGACATGGGGTTGGAGAGAACTTAACTACTGTATCAGACTTATTGTCTTGTGTTCTGTTATTGTTGTGACTCTTTAGCTATTTAGCAGAGTAGAGGTTATCACTATCGTGATTGATTGATTTTCTTGGTCCCATAATACGGTACTAGAGACAATAGCTTGCTGAGGTGATTGTGAGCTTCAGTGGCAAAAGTCTAATATTCTAGTACATGTTCTCACATGCATATCACTTAGATTGGTTACGGTAGATGCCCTTTATACATTTATCCTTTTACTGTACCTTACTAGATATGTGAGGACCTGGTGATCTCTCCTAGTAGTTGGTCATGCTGAGATAGTCCGCTGTTCATAGAGCTATCACTAGGTCCAACTCAGGTATTTCTTTTCTGCCCTTATATTGTATCCATTACTTATACTCTGCTTTTAGTTTAGTTTTATATACTCATATCATTCTTCAGGTCTAATTGAACATGTATGTTATTAGGCTATAGACCATAATATATATGGTTCATTCCTGATTAACTTATTCTATGGATTGAGTTTGATATGAAAGATAGAATTAGAACACCAATACAGCTTATACGTATTCGAGCTTGGCTGGGGTCCGCTTGAAACGTAGCTGGCATGTATACGGTCTTCTAGTCCTACATATTTGGGGACTGAGGCATTACACCTACGGTCTATCATGTCAATGAAACACGAATAAAATGCATCGTGCTCCCTAGTATCAATACCAAATATCTATATAACGGCATCGGCACCCGAATACAATTTGGACACAAAGAATCGACTATTCCTACATCCTAAATACTTATATACAAGAAATAAAACAACAATAAAGGAAGAAAATATGAACTGTAACATTAACAAGGTACACTTTCCTGCAACTTTCAATTACGAATATGACGGTCCAGCTTCGCGATCCTCGCTATGCCTGTCACGCACTCCTGCAATAAACAATTCTATCTATCAATGACATATCTATGCCTTAACACATACTATTTATAGACTTACAATATATAGTCCCTACTAGACATAATCTACGAAACTAGCACTTACTATATATATAACCCAATCCATTACATATGATATTAAATAAATATAATAAAATAATATTTTGATAAATTAAATATATAATATTTATTTCTGGAGAATATACTAAAATTTTTATAATAAAATTTAGACTACATTATTTACAAGAAAACTAGTATCAAACTACTATATCAATCTAGCATATATAGTATTAAACCTATATGATAAAATAATATTTTAATAACATAAGAATAGGTTATTTAATTCTAGAAAATAATATAAATATTCTATAATATTAATTAATATTTATTTATCTAAAGATATATATACATGTCTTGTATTGATTCTACATCAATATACTTAGACTTGTTTCATAGTTTGGCTCCCGAAACGACAAATTCTCTATAAATAGTAATTCTAGAAAATTATTATAAAATATTTAAAAATATGTTTTTCTTATCAAATCTTGCACAAAAATTATTTTGGATATGTCTCATGAAGTTCTGATGCATATGGACACATAGAACTAATGGGTTTTCGGTGTTCGGACATTACGACGACAAGTCTAGATTCTATTAAAATAGTAAAACTCATTAAAATACTATAAAAGATATTTAGTGGAAATCTTAGGATGTCTAGAGTCTCACCAAAAATATAGGAAGACTCAAAGTGGTCTGGAAGTTGTCGAAAACTCGCACACGAAAGAATTAGTCATGGCTGGATACCTTGTAGAAAAATAGACACCCCAGATAAACCGTTTGGAACTATGTGGTTGACCAATTGGACATGAAACTAAACACAAATTGCTTTCCACTAGTTTTTGTTTCAGAAAAATATGAGGTCAAAAAAATATATGAAACCCTAGATGCAAAATAGTATAGATGCTGTGACGAATTCAGCACAAGCGCGATCGACTTGGGTGCCTTCCGCATGTTGTGCCGACATCGTAGGGCCGTGTGGTAGATTAGAAAGGTGTTGGGGTGTTAGAAGAAGGTTTCGGAAAGCATTTGAGGTGGTAAAAGGTTTGAAGGATCAGTTTATGAAGGGTTTATGTCGGGTAAGAATTAATATACAAAAATTAGAATTTTCTAATGGAGGCGCACGGTTTGGAGAGAATAGGGGGTATGGGGCCAGTGAAGGACGGTTTAAAATATAAAATTTTAATATATTAAGGTTTGGGATTCATTAGAAAGTGGTTTGGTAAATATTTGATATTTTAAATCAAATGTGTATCTCAAATAGATTTGATTGGGTCCAAATTAGGAAAGTAGTTATAGAATTATTAAAATAGGTTTGAGTTAATATGGTTGTACATTAATACATATATATTAATATAAAATATTTCTAATACATTAGGGTACCCTAGAATAGGCACCTTGAACCCCAGTTGGTCTAGTTTTGGGTCGGTGAAATTATTTTGATCGAAAAGAGTCCAATAAGTCTATAGTTGAGTCTTGTGTGCCACTTAAAAATAAATAGCACATGGGAACTCGATTGAGTGTGACACCATTGGCATATGTGTAGTAAGCTCAAAATAGGTCAAAATTACATATTTGGTCGAACCACTTGGATCGAGATTGGGTCTCAAGTCAAAATTGGCAACTACGTCAAATTTTAGGGTAAAGATTATAGTTGGCTTTTTGACCCAAAATTTTACAAAAAAAAATATAATATAAGGAAACATGTTTGAATAGGAGATGATATATCAAAATGAAGGTGGACTCGTCTAGAATACGAATATGGAACTAGTTTTGAGAAAGTGATAATTATTGTGCTTCAAAAATCAAAACTATGGTAAAGCGCCTCTATAACCATAATAAAAAACAATATATGGTTTAATATATAAAAATCATATAAAAAATTAAAAAAACTCAAAAGTCAGGGTGCTTACAATCTACCTATCTTAAAAGAATTTTGCCATTGAAATAAAAAATAATGGTCACCAAAAAGGAACCATGCTAACGTAACTAGGAATAGCTTAAAAGGTACGCTATGTCATTCTCCTGTCATATCTACTTAATAGTATGATTAACAATCCATCCTTTCTAGTCTATAGGGGCTATGCAATACTTACCAGTATGCATAACCCTTTTATACTTGTCTATTGGATAATGATGTATGTTACTGCTAAACCATGCTTACATATACCACTTGGCAACCACTTACCTATTGACTAATCTTCTAGTCATGGTTGCTAATAGGTCCTTTACAAGTTATTCTCCTTCTACATATAGGTATGTCTAGTCTAACATAGTCATATCTACTATACACCCTATCCCAAGATCGATACTATGGTAAACCTATCATCCCGTATCCTTTTAAAAGGGAGATAATAGGATTCTTCGTAGTAAGGTCTTTCGGGTCACTATCCAATATAACTTCAATTCTTGACCTATGCCAACTATCATAATTTCTACAATGGACGAGCAAACCTTCTTCCGCCTCGATGCAAGCATAAAATTTCTATGAGATTTTGTATCTATCTTAAGTACAGTGCTCATGGACTCATTCTATTCATAACAAGACTTTTGAATCCTTTTACTATAGTCTTCCATATGGGTGATCACACTCTAAATAGGGAACCGTATCTAATTCTAAAATTCTACCAGGTATTCTTCCAAGTTACTCCAATTATTTCGATTGAGAACCCAATATTATCTTCCTTACTAAACCAAATTAAACTATGATATTGTTAGATTGTTAGATTATATTTGTAATATAAATACAGCCCATAAGCCCAAATGTAGACACTATATATATTGTAACAAACCCTAGCAATGAGAACAAGGCATTATTATTTCCTACATGGTATCTGAGCCTCCCGAAAAATCCTAGCCGCCATCTTCCGAAAAACCTTAGCCGCCATATTTCTTAACGCGGTCGACCGCCGTCTTCCTAACTGCGCCCGACCGTCGTCTTCCTTACTGCGCCCGACCGGGATCAGCCGCACCCGACCGCGCCATCTTCCTGTGCCCGACTAGAGTCAGCCGCGCCAGACCGTGCCATCTCCCCGCGCCCGACCGCGCCATCTCTCCGCGCCCGACCGGAGTAAGTCGCGCCCGACCGCGCCATCTCCCCGCAACCGACCGGGAGTCATCCGCGCCCGACCGTGCCATCTCTCCGCACCCGACCGGGAGTCAGCCGTGCCCGACCGCACCGGCCTGACCGCACCTGATCACGCCAACGCCCGATCCGCCTGATTCGCGTTCGTTCTGTTGGAGGTTTCCGCCCGATCCGTGCCGATTCGTCGGATTCGCCGATTCAGCGGTCGATTTGCCGTCGACCCCGTCCATCAGCGGCTAATTCATTGGCGTTATATAAAATTTTATACAGCCGACATCCGCCCCTATGCGCCAGATCCGGCACCCCTGATCGCGACCGATTCGCCGTCGACCCTGTCCATCAGCGGTTGATTCGTTGGTGTTGTACAAAATTTTGTATACCCGACATCCGCGATGGCAGATGATGCGGCCTCCAGCTACTCTGTCACGACTGGCGGTGGTGGTGCACACAACCCAAATTATCCTAATCCGAAGAATCCATATTTTTTGAGTTCTACTGATCAACCAGAAAATATCATTACTCATATTGTTTTTCGTGGACCGAACTATGCTGAGTGGTCTCGGTCGATACGTCTCTCCCTGATCTCTAGACGAAAGATCACTTTTCTGGAAGGTACTGGAGTCAAACCTGTTAATGATGCTAACAAATTGCTTGATTGGAGATACGTGCAAGCACTATTGGTTCAATGGGTTCTTAATACCATTGATCCGTCTCTGAAGAAATCTTTGTCGTACTTTGAGGAGGTTTCTGTATTGTGGAACTTGTTAGAGAAAAGATTTGTTGTTAGCAATGGCACTCGGAAGTAACAAATTAAGGTGGCTTTGGCTGAGTGCAAACAAACGGCTTCGATGTCTGTGGAAACCTACTTTAAAAATTTGCAGTCTTTGTGGGATGAACAAGCTGCTTATTTTCCATTGCCTACTTGTACCGGAACTTGCTGCAAAGCTACAGGCTATGAGGGATAAAGACCACTTTCAGGACTTTATGTATGGGTTGAATGCTGAGTTGTATGTTCATACCCGATCTAATATTCTGGCTCAGGATCCTCAGCCAAGTTTAGATTGGACATTCTAGGCAATCCGTGAGGAGGAGGACATACAAAAATCTCAGGTCCAAGCTACTGAGGAGGTGTTGGCGCTGGCTATCAAGACTTTACCTCATCTTTCTACTACTTCTAATAGTAGAATATCAGATTTCAGGGATAAATCAGGTATGATCTGTACTCTTTGTAAGAAAATAGGTCATGATGTTGCAACTTGCTTTGCCAAGATTGGTTATCCAGAGTGGTGGGAGACTCATCCTCGGCGTGAGGACGGACGTGGTGCTGGTGGTGGCAGAGGCCCGGCACCACAGCAGAGACGTGATGGGGGATGCGGAGCTGGTGGCGCAGGGGTTGTTCATCATGTCGTCGCTGCTGGTCATGGTGTCCCTGCTAGTCTTACTGGGAGTTCGGCGGATATGATGCATGGAGAGTATCCATCGCCACTCTCCGGTGAATAATGGCAGAAACTGACGAGCTTGCTGGGTAACGACAATTCTTCCAACCCTGGTTTTTCAAACTCTGATCGTCTGATGGGTAAAAATTTTTCTGTCACTTGGATATTCGATACTGGGGCTACTCTTCAAGCGACAGGTTCTCGTGACTGTTTAGTTGATTGCTTTGAGGGCCTTGTCGGTCCTGTGATTTTGCCTAATGGGAGCACTATTGAGGCTGTTCTGAGAGGTAAAGTATTTTTGACTGCTTTATTGGTGTTGACGGATATTCTTTATATTTCGACATTGACTTGCAATTTGATCTCTGTCTCATAATTGATTGGTGCCAGAAATTGTGATATGTTATTTACTCCTGATTTGTGTTTTGTCCAAGACCGAAGTACAAGGATGGTGATTACAGCATATGAACAAAGGGGTGGACTTTACTTCTTGGGGGAGGTTCCAGCTTCTTTGGCTTCGGTGATCCTGGCATACAAAGAGAGTGATTTCGATGTTTGGCATAGTAGACTGGGGCATCCTTCAGATAAAGTAATACAGACTTTACCTTTTCTCTCTGGTAGTAGTATATTTTCTCATAAGGCTTGTGATATTTGTCATCAAGCTAAACAGACTCGTGATGCTTTTTCTGATAGTAGTAGTCGTGCTTTGAGATGCTTTGAACTTATATACTGTGATCTGTGGGAACCATATCGTGTTCCATCATCTAATGGGACACGATATTTTTTGACTTTGGTGGATGATTTTTCTAGAGCTTTTTGGGTTATTTTATTGACAGATAAGTGTGTTGTTTATTCTATGTTTCTTAAATTTATTGCTATGGTGAAGCGTCAGTTTGGGGCTGGTATACGTCGTGTGCGGAGTGACAATGGCACTGAATTTAGTTGTTTACGAGATTATTTTCCATCTCAAGGTATATTGTTCCAAACATCCTGTGTTGGGACACCTCAACAGAATGGAAGGGTGGAAAGAAAACATCGACATATTTTAAATGTAGCTCGGGCATTGAGATTTCAGGGTTCTCTTTTCGTAGATTTTTGGGGAGAATGTGTTCTGGGTGCATGTTATTTGATAAATCGAACCCCTTCTAGTATCTTGCATTTTAAATCTCCTTATAAAGTTTTATATGGTTCGGCTCCTTCGTATGATCATCTACATATTTTTGGTTGTCTGTGCTATGCGTATGATTTAAAATCTCGACATGATAAATTTGCTAGCAGGAGCAGAAAATGTATCTTTGTTGGGTATCCACTTGATAAAAAGGGATGGAAACTGTATGATTTGGAGACTGGTGAATTTTTTGTTTCCCGTGATGTTACTTTTTATGAAAAAGAATTTCCTGGGTGTGGCTCTGCTAGCGAGATGTCTTCTGCGACACGTCATACATCTATTGGGATACCGAGAGACGACATCGAGGTTTTCGGGATGGTGCTGGCGGCCGTTGCTGAGGCCGAAGTGGTTGTTGGCGGCTCGGCACCAAGTGGCGAGGATGCACAGGTAGCTACAGAAGTATTGACAGGAGAGTCTGCTCGGGGTAATACGGGTACTACTGATGATACAGGGGATACAGTGTTGCCAGAGGTGCCCGACAATATAATATTGGGAAGAGGAATGAGAAAGAAATCATAGCCAGTGCGCTTACAGGATTTTGTAACGAATGATGTTCAAAGTAAAAGTCCTCCCTTCACCACAGTTCATCTGTTCCCGTCACTTCCTCAGGTACTTCGTATCCTCTAACACAATTTCTAAGTTATGACATATTTACTGCTGGACACAGAGATTTTCTTGCAGCTATAACTGCAAGTGTTGAGCCTACTTCCTATCGCCAGGCCTCACGAGATTCAGGCTGGCGCGAGGCTATGCAAACTGAAATACAGGCTCTGGAAGATAATGGGACTTGGAGTATTATTGATTTGCCTCCTGGAAAGAAAGCATTGGAAAGTAGATGGGTGTACAAGATAAACTATAACTCCGACGGCAGTGTTGAGCGCTTAAAGGCACGGCTAGTTGTGTTCGGTAATCATCAGGTCGAGGGGATCGACTATTCAGAGACATTTGCCCCGGTAGCTAAGATGCCTACAGTTTAAGCATTTTTGGCTGTTGCAGCTGTGAGAGGCTGAACTTTACACCAGATAGATGTGCACAATGATTTTTTTCATGGCGATCTGACAGAAGAAGTGTATATAAAGTTGTCGCTAAGTTTTTCGCATAGTGAACCTAATAAAGTGTGTCGCCTGTGTAAGTCTCTATATGGATTGAAACAGGCACCACGTTGTTGGTTTGCTAAGCTTACTGTTTCCCTGATATCCTATGGATTTATTCAATCTCATTCCGATTATTCTCTTTTCTCTCTTTTTAATGGGAAGGTAGAGTTGCATGTTTTGATCTTTGTGGATGATATGATTGTGCCTGGTAATGACTCAGGTGCTTTAGATGCTTTTAAAAAGTACCTTAGTTCTTGCTTTCACATGAAGGACCTTGGTGTGTTGAAGTACTTTCTTGGCATAGAGGTGGCTCGGAGTGCAGAAGGCATTTCCTTGTGTCAAAGAAAGTATGCTTTGGACATCATTTCAGAATGTGGCTTGATGGGGTCTCGACCTGCTGGCTTTCCATGGAGCCCAATCATAAGCTGGCAGAATCGACTAGTCCAAAGATGACGGATGCAGAGCCTTATCGGAGGCTGGTTGGGAGGTTTATTTATCTATCATTTACTCGCCCTGACTTAGCCTATGTTGTGCATATCTTGCCTCAATTCTTACAGGAGCCTCGACAAGATCATTGGCATGCTGTTTTGAGAGTTGTCAGATATCTCAAACATGCACCGGGACAGGGTATTCTTTTGAAAGCTGATTGTGATCTCCGTCTTTCTGTTTGGTGTGATTCTGACTGGGCCAGTTGTCCCTTGACTCTCCGCTCTGTTACAGGCTGGTTGGTGCTTCTGGGGGGTCTCCTATTTTTTGGAAGACCAAGAAGCAACCAACTGTTTCCCGATCTTCTGCTGATGCTGAATACCGATCTCTTGCTGCGCTTGTTTGTGAGTTGAAATGGTTGAAGAAGTTATTGGTGTGTTTGGGCATTCGCCAAGAGTCTGCTATGTCGGTGTATTGTAACAGTCAGTCAGCCCTGCACCTGGCTCAGAACTCGGTATTTCATGAGCGAAGAAGCATATTGAGGTGGATTTGCATTTTGTTCGCGATGCTATTAGAGATGGCACCGTAATAGTCTCGCATGTTCCAACTTCTGCTCAACTGGCTGACATCTTCACTAAGTCCCTTGGAAAGCATGTGTTTGATTCTTTCCTTCCCAAGTTGGGCATTTGTGACTTGCATGCTCCAACTTGAGGGGGGTGTTAGATTGTTGATTATATTTGTAATGTAAATATGGCCCATAAGCCCAAATGTAGACACTATATATATATTGTAACAAACCCTAGCAATGAGAACAAGGTATTATTATTTCCTACAGATATGCCTCTACCCCATCCCTATCTAACATAGGTAAAATTATAGAATAGTTGTAGTTCATTGCTCCTAAAGCCTCTCATTCGATTAAGATACCTATATGAATTCTACACTGCAAGTCTAATCCAATCTTTCTATCTAATAGAGACAACTATCCTACCCCTATTACCTTAAACAATTAATACCGCTTAAGATGTTCTAATAACTGTCCTCTATACCTTCAAAAAGAGTAAAGCACGAGCATTCGTCCTTCCAAATTGGGGAAAGGCAAGAATTCATGGTAAGGAGTTCGAAAAAGATGATCAAATGCAATTTTTGAGTTCTAAGGATGATAGAGGAAATCAAAAAAAAAACTCAAAGCACTTGTGGATTGATATCTTAATATACTATCATTTTGCATGTCCACTCGGTACAGTAACGTAATCGAAATGACTAACTCGATCTGCATAGTCCACCAAAAAAATGTGTAACGCCCCAGTCCCAAAATATATAGGACTAGGATACGTAAACATGCCAGCTACACATTTAACCAGTCTCTAGTCCATCTTAAATACCTATATAGCCATAATTAAAAATTATATAAGGTTTAATACATAAAAATTATATAAAATAAATAAAATAATCCCAAAAATTATGGTGCTTGCAGTATCGTAGACTGAACCCGTAACACAAACTCCAGAATTCTTTGTAGCCATTGATGGTGTATCCATCCCATCACTTTGCCCTCTTGCTTGATCCAATATCTAGTGCTCGAAGTCCTTCATTCCATAACTGTGTACCATGACGAAAAATCTGAAATATTACGTACCATATAGACATTAGACGGCTTCGTCAGATGGCTAAATTTAGAATGTTTAAACTTTAGGAATCTTACATAATTATGGAACCATGACAAAAAATTTCTATCAACCTATCTAACTAGATTATTATCATCAATATAGGTCTCTATGTCCTCAACTCAAAAAAAACTGTGATATTAAGGACAAAAGTTAGAGCACCTCTTTTCCAATTATAAACAAAATTTAAATATATAACAAAGTTCTGTAGCTTACTTCTCAATATCTTCCATCTGCTTTGTACTAATATTTAATAATACGTACGGATGGGCAACTTCAAACTCATCGTCTTCCAACCACCGTACTTTGGTAGCACTTGTAGGCTTGCCCCCACATTGAATATAGTATTGATTCTACTATTCGATATAATAACCCCACCTTCATCATTCTTTGGGGCTCTATTTCGATTTGTTCTGACATGAGTATCAAAGCAGATGGAGCAGAAGTTTGAAACCTCCTCAATGATATATGCTACGTGTATCGAAGCTTCTGCATGGGCTTTATTGTGCACTTTTTTTAGGTGATATAGATATCTATAAATAATATATTGAATATTAGAAGTATTTGAATAAAGAAATTACACGTACAAGGTAATTATTTTATACCTCTCAAAAGATACAACCATCGATAATAGACATAAGCACTGATACATGCTTCGTATGCAAGATGAATCGGCAAATATTTCATACCATCAAAAAAGTTAGAGGGAACACCCTTTCTAACTTGCACAATGTCAATATGATATTCTTCTCAAATTATGACATATAATATTCTCCTCAAATTCCAATATATGTTGCACCATTAACATGCTTGAACACAAAGTTTTAAAGAATATAGATAACTCGGCCAATGGAGTCCATACTTGAGAAGGCATCACCTCTTTCAGAGCGATGGGAAGTAACAGCTCCATGAATACGTAGCAATCATGATTATTCATCCCTGTCAGCTAGCGTTCATTGAGATCGACACATCCAGCAAGATTCGACATGTAGCCGTCAGAAAATCTCAACTTTGAAATCTAGTTGCATATTATCAATATATCATCCATGCTCAATGTAAATAGCGTCGGAGGCTTGATCAAATTACAATGGGAACTTCATTTTAGGAGCAAATCTGGATGCCAACAAATAATTTCCATGTCCTTTCTCGTTTTGGAATTGTCTTTCCTTTTCCCCTTGATATCCATCACCGTATTGAAGATGTTGTCGAATACTTTCTTTCGATATGCATGTCATCAAGATTGTGTCCTTCCAATAAGGTAAGTTCCAAAAGATACTTCGCTTCGTCCAATTATGGCTATGTTTGAATCCTTCAAAGTGAAGGTTCGATCTCGGATCTTCCATCATAGTCGACAAATTCTCTACATCTTTCCAAACTTTGTCTCATGTTAATATCAAAGGGGGGAGGAAAATAGTTCCTATTTACCAGCTCTTATAAAAGCATGTATGTAACTTCTCCACAGATGGGATGCGAGAAGGGACTGACGGTGACAATCAAAAAAGCATACTTTCCATCCATTCTGAGGACATAATGCCTTACTCTTTTCCATACACATACGACAAGACATAGTACCATAATTACTCCACCCCGATAACATTCTGTACGATGGAAATTAAAATCATTGATGGTCCACATGAATGACGCTCTCATTTGAGAGTTTTGCTCCATCGATGTAACATACGTCTAAACGCCAAACTGTCACAATTGTTTCAACTCATCCACCAACGGCTACAAGTAGATATCGATGTTCTTCTTTAAATTTTTTTGGACTAGGTATGATAAGTGTCAGGAACATGTAAGAATCTTCATGCACATCTACGATGGTAGATTGTAAGGGGTCAAAATCATTGGCCAACAAGAGTACTAAAATTCTGATTGTCCGAAAGGAGTGAATCTATCAAAACATAAAGCCAAACGAAAATTCCTAGGCTCCGTGGCAAATTCAAAATGACAACAATCAAAATGCTTCCATGTTTCTCCATCAGAAGGAAGAAATAATTATGATAGGGACATATGAATCCTCTACAGCCTCATTAATTATGATAGACAAAAACAACATGTACTTGTAGGGACACAACCTTGCTCGGGCAGTTGATTTTCCTTTGCCTCGAATTGGTTTGTACCGGTCCTCGTGACAGAAAATGCATCTGTCTTTATAATGATTTTTCTTATAGTACATCCTGCAACCGTTTCGACAATAATCTATTTTTTTGTAGCCTAATTCGTATTTTTGCATCATCATCTTCGACTTGTAAAAAATAATTGGCAACTCCTTCGACCATTTTGGCAACAACTCTCTGGCAAACTGAATTATCCGGTTGTAGCATTTATATTGTAATCTAAAATTAGACTTGAGGTTCAACAACCTCATTACCACTATGACGACCTGTACCCAGTATTTAGGCATGAAACGTGGGTACGTCCAGCCAGGGCCGGCCCCGTGGTTTGGGTTGCCTTAGCCGGAACTAATTTTTGTTGCCCTTTATCCTTATTGAAAGATAAATGTTTAATTTGGATTTTTGTTGGACCGGTCCTAAGAAAACTAAATGGCCTGGGGGGTTGCCCTGTGGAGGGGGGTTGCCCCAGCCCGAAGTCTTGTCAGGCTTACCCCAGGGCCGGCCCTGCGTCCAGCCTACGCCATAGTACCGATGGTAGAACGCTCTATAATAATCTCCATATTTTATCAACACAACCACACAATTTATATATATTCCATATTGCTTCCAAATCCACAGATAAGATAAAAAAGCAAAATAAAATATAATTAATCACAATGAGAAGAATAGATAGGAAATAAACTGAATAATGAATAATCTCATAAGGGAAGTCAAAAAGAACTAAGGGATAATCGATTGATCAACTCACAAAACCCTTAAAATAGAATATAACAACTAAAAAGGTTCCTGAAGACAAATTCGGCCAAGCTAAACAGTATCTAACTAACTGTCATCTGTAGAGAGCAACTCGGCTAAAGTTGCATCCAGATCCTCCGGTATGCCAAGATCATGATCTATCGTCTACTATATAAGTAGTACAAAAATGCTCTTACTCATCACCTAAAAATAGTTTATCCATTCATAATTCGAACAAGCACACATATGACAAGCTATTCAAGACATAATAGAATTTACAAGACATGAAAATAGCATATGAGAATTTAAACTAGAAAATAATAGGCATCATGGTATAGCAGGAAAAGAACAGGCAACTCTATGATGAGATATAGGAACTAAAAAGAAAATATGTAAATATGGTGACATGGCAAGTGGTAAAGAAACAATATGAACAAATAAAATAATATCTATCTATGTGGGTTAAAATATCTTGTTCGACATGTGAACGGCTATAGGGTAATCCGGCATCTCGCATGTGTCGTGTGTGGCTGCTATCATTCACGAATAGATCAATGGGATGGAAAGGGTAGTTCACACGTCTACTAAGATATTTTTTCATCCGACTAGTACTCATGGATTCAATAAGTCTCAAGCATGGTAATCATGTGAATAGCAGTCAGAAAATACAACAGAAAAGGATCCATGATACTAATTCCGTGTAACGAGCATGTCAGCAAGCAGGAGAAGCATATGTATAACCCGTAAAGGAAAAACTATTAGGAATCGAAAGCAATCATTATATGTACTTGCTTGTGGTCCTGAGCTACGGATACGGGTCAAGTGCTGTGTCAAAGTCCAAAGAACCTATTTGTAATTTAACAGAATCAATACGCAATTTAAGAGTACAAACAAGCCTATATATTTATTTGATAGGTTTTTAGGACTCTTTTACTGTTATAGTATCCTTGGTTTAATGCCACCCTACCCATTGTTCTATACAACCCATATGTTAGCTAAGCCCTGTCCTATTTATCTCTTGACCATCCATGCCATAACTCATATGCCTATTGGTATACTTATGTATATCTATTCCTACTCACCTATCCTTTAAGGGTCCATACAGTCTATTACTTACGTGCTACTATTTCTAGTCTAGATATCCTCATACTTAGTTAAACATGACATCCTTATCTAATATAGGATACCTACCTACCTGTATACATCATTATGATATTTATCTTTCGCTACTGCTTTGGTTTTATTCCTAATACAACCACCCATAGGGACCCCTGTTTGCTACTGTTCTTGGGTACACTTGCTACTTGTAGCCTACAGTGCTATTATAGGTCCCTATGGGTTTCTACTACTCATATGAGTATTTTTCCATGTTAATAGAAGGTATTTAAGTATCATATTGGTACTCATTCCCAAACAATATATAAGCTACCATTTCCTGATTGCATAACTGAAGCAATGGGTACTCTGGTCCTAATGCACAACAGCCCTTATACACTAATACCCTTGTTGCCTTCCTTTGAGAAGAGAAATAACAGCAAACTGGTATTGGATCAGTCTACCCCTCACACCTAGACTGTTACCCACATGTGCTACCCAACTATGATAACTGATACCCAAATCCCACCACTACTATCTTCTCATCCTTGTACAGTTGCACATGAGTTTACCTATTTTTTGCACATGCTTGCCAAGCTCACCCGATCAAGACAACACCCAATATACATACATGTATACGATTCCAAATCTGGTCATATGGTTATAACCAACCTTTCCATTACAACCTGGATGAATCTTTTAACAAAAAGTTCTAATTGAAAACAAGGTACTCTCTATTGTTCTTGTCTAACACATTCACTCAGATTTCTACTTCCTAGACCTAACTACTTCTTGATTTTGATCGATGGTCTGGCATCTCTGATACATAGTGTATGTATCTATCCCATAGTTGACTATTATCTAGGGACCCCCCCCATCTAAGAGACCAAATCCTCTTCTACTATTATCCTAGACTCGACCAAGTGACCTAAAGCACAACTACACACTAATAGCCCCCCCCCCCCATATCCTCCTGACATGAGTTAACTCACAAGCCACTTGACGATCTAAGCATGTGCCCTAGTTACATACAGTCCCGAACAGGCAAACACAGATGTACCATGTTACATCTATAGGTAATACCTACATGTGGTATGATTCCTACATATGTAAAGGTCTGACCCCGACAACTCTTGTTACCTATGTTTACAACTGACAGAGCAATGACACCATCATGTACATGGTCTGCACAGACCCACACATACCAAGTAAGGTTTCTAATACACCTATGCCTAATACAACAGTTTCCAATATCTACATACATGAATTTGTATACGAGGGCTAGTTCACACCCTTGCTACCTGGATTCTCGAGTGCACCTAGTACTCCTAAAACATATTACTTTCCTAAGTCATAATATATATATGTCGATTGAGTAATTCATGTACCATGCTTCTTATGAAGGTATAGTTCCTACTTGAACACAGGATACTCTTTCTAATAATAGACATATTGCTTGCACACCTATATGCAGAGACAACTAGTTTTTGAGGAATTAAATGACATGGTTGTGTAGAGAAGATGATTAGCTATTGGAGAAATAAAATGTCTCTACTTGCCAACAACTTCTTGAGTGCAGACATCGTGAAATTGAGGGCACAGGAAGCTTAGGGTTTGGGAGAAGGGGATTCGGCTATGCATTCTCTCCCTATATATACTAGTTTATGGATTGATGCTAATCCTATGAAGATTAGAGGAAATCCAATTTAAATTGGATTTAACTTGGATACGGGGTAGGTGCTTTGGGTGTTCGGCCATAGCAGGAATTTGAATTGGTGACTTAGCACTTAACCCCTCCCCTAATTTGTTTTGGCATAAGCGGCCCTCCCCCTTAAACTAACTTATATAATACATTTATATATATATATTTATATACAAATAGTGACAAAAAATAATTAATAGTAATATTTAATGATATTACTAATACTAAATTTGGGTTCGAGGACTCACAAATCTATCCTCCTAAAAATAATTTCGTTCTCAGAATTTAAAGATAAACTCAAGGTAGAAATATACCTCATGCCCCGAAAAGGTAAGGATAACGCTCGCACATCTTATCCTCTCTTTCTCATGTGGATTTGCCCAAAGAATGATGCCTCCAAGCGACATGCACCAACGGGATCGTCTGATTATGCAGTACCTTCTCCCTGCGATCCAAGATCTCCACGGACTGCTCCTGGTAGCTAAGGCTTCGTCCCACCTCAATCTTTCAGTGGTCTAACACATGATTGTGTACTCCCTCTAATGCCGGTCGGTAGGCCACCGCCCCAATTTTTTCAAGAATACTAAATGGCCCGATAAATCTCAGACTGAGCTTTCTGCCTCCTCCGAAACGTATCGTGCCACGTGTCAAAAATATCTTCAAGAACACCAAATCGCCAACCTAGATTTAAACATATTATTATTACCTATTTTCTACCGATATTAACAATCTCAAAACTAAGGAAGGTTATACCTCAAACTCTAATGGTCTTCATTGACTGTCGGCCTAGTGCTTCTACCTGTCCTGAGCCACTCGAAACTCCGCAATGATAGGATGCGGTAGCTCCTTCTCCTCTACTAGGGCTTCACAAATAGCCTCGCTATGATACTCAACTACTCCTCTAGTAAACTCGAATATGGCCTCTCTAAGTGAACTAAACATAACACATCCACGGCGATAATAAATGATGGCATGGTGTTTACTCAACCAATCCATCCCGAGAAATATATCGAAGCTCGAGAGTGGAATTACGAGTAAACTTGCACACAATTCCCGACCTCCTAAGGTTATACGGTGCCCGACACAAACATCTTTGACTAGGATAATGCCTTCGCCAGTCGAGATTTTATTATTACAGTCCAAGGGCTGAGATACAATGTCTAAAAATAAAGGTTACATATATGAAGCTAAGACTGCCACCAGAATCAAACAAAACCATAGCTGAAAAAGATTCAAGAAGAAAAAAACCTAATATGTGGGCAGGGGCCCTCTCTGCTGCTGGGCTATCGCAGGTCTCGTTGGTGCTCTCAAGGCCGGATCTATTCCCTGAGATGTATGAATCTGCGCTTCAGGACACTCCCTTACCTGGTGTGCACTCTAACCATAGAATAAACATGCTCCAAGTCGTCTCATGCACACCTCCTATACATGTCATGGCTTACTGTAATAGCCATAAAGGAGAGCTGGTTGTCTCTGCTGAATCTGCTATAAAGGGGAAGCTCGAACCAAAGGATGGTTCTGCTGATGTGTTGGAGCTCTACCAGAAGGCTAGAACTACTGCTGCTGGAAATGAGGCTGTGAGTGATACTTCTATACTGAGCTCTTACCTAAAATATTAGGATGTTTTATCGGTCCTGACTCTGCTACCTCCTCTGAATGCATCTCGGTCTCTCTTTGTCCTGCAATCCAGCTCTTTATCTACTGTTTGTGCGACCTTCAAGATCTTCTTGTATATAGTGGCTCGACTGGTGGTGACGGCTAGGCGAATCTCATGAGATAATCCTTTCTTGAATCTTTGAGCCTTGCATTCAGGGGTGTTGACCATGCTCTCTACGAAGCAGATATGGTGAGAAAACTCTGAGGTGTACTCGTCGACGGTGAGGTTTCCCTGCTCCAAACTCTCAAACTGACTTTCTAATGCCTCTTGATCTACATCGGTGTAGAACTTCTTCTTGAATAGCTCCTTAAACTCTGTCCATGTCACAACTGGTACAGAAAGTCGGGGCTTATCTTTATACTACATCCGTGCAATATTGAAAAGTTGCATGCAGGCTGACTCAATCTTTAAGTCTTCATGAACTCGAGCCATCTGAAGAAATTACTCCACGTTCTCTAGCCACTCACTAACATAGAGAACCTCTTCCATCCTATAGAATTCTATGGGCTTGAGATTCATGAAGTCCTTGGAAGTTCTAGGATGGGGTTGGAGAGCATCTCTAGCCTAAAGAGCCTCTCTCATGCTGTCGCAAAAAATGTTGGCCTGCTCCATCTGAGAATTGATGAGTTGCTAGAAGATTCTGAAAAGCTGAGCATTGTCCAGTACAGGTGCTGGAGGCATAACATATGCTGGAGGCAGAACAAGTGCTGGTGGTGGAATCTATGGAGCGAACTACGGGGGGGTGGAATGTCATCTCTGTGGAACCTCGAGGTCTGTGGCTGTGATGGGTCGCCTAAATGAGTAAGTTGGCCTTTATGTGTCGGTAGGGTCCCGTCTATGGAAAGTCTGCCTGCAGTTGGTGGGATGTTCATGGGAGTGGCAATCATGTCTTGAGAATCCATTGCTTGTAAACAAGGAAAATCATTAGATGATAGGAAGATTCAAACATGATGCAAATCAAATGAGTAATTGAAGTCAAATATGGAGATCATTAACGTATTAAACATGCGAATGTCCTTAAAATCTAATCATATTCGCGGCCCGCAGTAGCATGTCTAACTTGAGTACTACCACGAGTTCGCAGTCCTTGCAAAAACTGACCTGTATGGGCCGCCATAAAAATGTGTCACGACCTACACCCAGTATTTGGCATGAACCGTGAGTACGACCAGCCTACGCCGCAGTATCGACTATAGAACGCTGTCTAATAATGTCCACATTTTATCAGCACAATCATGCAATTTATATATATTCCATATTGCTTCCAAATCTACAGATAAGATAAAAAGCAAAATAAAATATAATTAATCACAACGAGAAGAACATATAGGAAATAAATTGAATAATGAATAATCTCATAAGGGAAGTCAAAAAGTACTAGGGGATAATGCATTGATCAACTCACAAAATCCTTAAAATAAAATATAACAACTAAAAAGGTTGTTGGAGACAAATTCGGCAAAGCTAAATAGTATCTAACTAAATGTCATCTGTAGAGGGCAACTCGGCTAAGATCGCGTCCAGATCCTCCGGTATGCCAAGATCAAGATCTACCATCGGCTCATAATAAGAAGTACAAAAATCCTCTAGTCACTACCGAAAAATAGTTTATTCAGTCAGGATTGGAACTAGTACGGATATGATGTAAAACTCCTTAATTTCTACTAAATAATTTTTTAAATGTTTTACAAAATAATAATAATAATAATAATAATAATAATAATAATAATAATAATAATAATAATAATATTAATAATAATAATAATATTAAACTAGTATACTAATACATTTGTAAATATAGGTATATTTATATTACATAGGGTTTATATATGTAAATTATACTTTAGATATTTATTGATGGTTAGAAATATTTTAAATGAATTATTAGATAATTTTCTTCTTTTGGTGTTATTAGGATTTATTAAGAATAAAAGTAAACTATAGTGATAAGAGTAGATTAATACCTTCTATCCTAAATAACGTTACTGAATATAATTAAATCTAAATTAAGCACCAAGTAATCCTAAACTTGTCATGTTAGCCGTATATTTAAGGATATGCATGAATCTAAACTTGATATGCTAGCATAACAACCAGCTAGCATATTCTCATACCCAAGCTTATTTTACCCATACTTAGCCTCCATCGCTTCCTCTCCAATTAAATCAATAGACTCGACCCCTCCCCCAACCGACTATCAGCAAACTCAACGACAAGCCATGCCTCAGCCTTACCGCAGTTTTGAGATCGCACAAGATAGTACCAGAACTAGTCTTGAGATGACACACGCCACCTTCCTGTGCCTCGACATGACGCTCATAACAACGTCGAGCCAAATCGAGCAACATTCGAATCTGTTGACCCCGATGAGAGTTTCTATCGTGTCTACGACTTGAGTCTACAACACGACCTCATCAAAACCTTCCTCTCGCCTCGACGTCAGCCATAACGCTGCCCAGAGCCGCTGAGAATACACTATAAGAAAAATAACTTTTTATGACGGGCAAAAATCATCATATATGATAATTTATAACGATTTTTTTAAAGCCAGCAACCGTCATGAATACGGGTGTTATAAAAGTTTAGAAAAACCGTTATATATTATATACACTTATATGACACCTTTTTTTATTGAAAACGAGATAATTAATTCAATTATATATAACACTAAATTTTTAAACGACATGAATATATCATTATATATAACATATCTATCCTAAAGCGTTATGACTAGGTTATATATTCATCATGCTTTCTAAAATGATCTGGTTTTCAAACATTCATAAAGCATTCATAAAACTTATAAAAAGAACGTATACATAATGCTTTCTAATATTTTGTTCTGGTTATTCACACACATATATATATCACTTGTCAATACCAATAATTCAATGCGTTATAAAAAACATATTAATTTTCTGAGACAACAGAAATATGAAATTTAACTTACCTTTGAAACATTTCATTAAAAGTATCCAAATATCACACCATCTTAATTATATTTCAAAATATATTACTCTTTTTTCAACTTTTGTTTCACCAACAACCATTACATTTCGAAATATCCAAAATACATACATCTTTCCCTTTTAGGGCACCAAGCCTCAAAACATTGAAACATTCATTTTGCATTCACCAACATAAAATTGTGACATCCCATCAAAAGTTAATATTGTACCCTTCAAAAGTCAACATTGTACCCTACAAATAAAGGTAGTACAAATAAAATTATTGATTTTTCAAACAAATAAGAAGACAAACTCATGTAATGAATTATAAAAACTGACAAACTTCCGAAAACCTCTCTGCAGATGCACATTGATTGAAGTGAATTTTATAGGTGATCCAAACTGTACATTGGCTGCAGATACACATTTCCAGTGATACCGCAAAATGAACCCTCTGCAGATACAAATGCAAGGCACTCATGATCCAAATATTAAAAAATACAGTAATCTTAATACACATTTCCAATAATCTTAATATAAATGCAAGCCAATAGTGCTTGTCTTTGCAATAGGGCCGCCCTATATGTTCATATGGATCTTTAATACATGGGTATTGTATCCCCCCACCCCAATCGAAAATTTACTTCATAGTTGAACATTGTACTAGCAAAAGAACTAATAGAGTTGTCTTACACAAATTGGCACATAATACCTGATTTGTAACAAAATAAGGTTGGCCTAATAATTATTATCGGATGATACAATTCTCATTATTGGATGATACAATGCAACATCAATAAACTGAACGAAAACATGCATGTATGCCAAGTATAGAGGTAACCTTATTACATATACAACATCAATAAATTATTGATGGAAAACATGCATAATCATCATCCAAACTTGCAAAACTGAAACAATACTGAAGCAAAACAAATGAAACTTGTCGAAAAACTGAAGTAATACTGAAGCAAAGCATGTAGAACCAATAAACTGAAGCAAAACCACCTACTCCTCACTTGTCTCCATAATCTATCGCCCTGGCTCACTGACATGTAGGCAAGACAGGGAGCACATGGACCATAGGCTTTGTCTTGGCCCATATGTTAGTGAGCTGGTCGTAACAATAACCTGTAAGGGACATGATGATTATATGAAATATTTATTTTGTATGAAACCACAAGACATCAAACTAATCAGTAGAGAGCATAATAAATTTCGAGTGACAACTGGTCTGAAAGATATACATACAGCATAGATGGTTGTACACATGGAATCAAATTTCAACCAAGAATGCTCATGTGTACATATTAAAATTTCTATTGATGCAGTTGAATTTTCGAGACTATCCCTATCCACCACATTCATATTCTTTTGCTTGGAACAATGCATACACACTCGAGACATGTACTAAATATGATCCTTCAACGTGCCAAGAAGGATCTGCAGCAAGCTCAAAGTCCATAAAATATTTTTTTATATCACTTAATTTAATTTGACATGCTGCAGAGTTCTTAAAAAGCTAGTCTTAGTTTGAAATTAAAAGTCCCAAAACCCCAAAATCACAAATGCACATACAATGTAGAACATCTATTGATTCTTGAGGATATTTTCTATGTAATAACCAGACACTGGCAGTACTAAGCATAGAGTATGATCTTGGCAACTCTGATGTTGATGTCTGCTTTAATAGATATGTTGCTAAACAACTAAATGTCGCTTAATCCGACTATGAACATGCACTAGTCCGTTACTCGCTAGTGAGTTCCCCTCAATCCAATTTTTTGACCATTGCCCACTACGACAACAAGCAACAATTTACGTAACCAATTAAATTAGTAGCAATTACACGACCATTGCTAAACAACTAAATGTCTCTTAATCCGACTTTAGAACATGTGTTTGGTGGACAGTTTAGATAGCACAAATTAAGAACTAATGCATAATATGTGTAATCATCCCAATATAAAATTAACATGGGTCCGTATTTTAAAGATTTTTGCAACAAGATAGAAACTTGGAATAGCAAAAATTTGCTAAAAAGAACATTTAACTCAGGTTAGCAGTAATACCCTTGAGCATAGTCATTCCTGCACCCAATGCATTATGGCCCACTTCACTATTACCCATGTCATCCTCGGTAGGAAGACCCACTCTAGTGCCCTGAGCTCTTACTAACCTCCCATCAATCTGGAGTACCCTTGAGTAAGAAAAATATAAGGGTTACTAATTTTTCTTCAATAAGAATCCAATGAATGTACATTCAGAAAAGAAAGGAAAATAACTCAGCATCAACCATCACTATCATTATTTTCAGACATTCAACTGAGAGAACTCAAGCTTTAAATTTTTTCAGAAAAATGGATTATTTAATTTATTTCGCATGACAAAATTTGCTAACATAAGAGAACCATGTTAAACCAATGAGTGTATTTCTTTGGAATTTGCATTTGCAATAACTTTGAAGAGCTGTTGTACTCATAATGCAGGCAATACAACGGAGATTGAATCACTACGTTGCTAAAAGCAACTAATTACATATCAAATTAACAATTAGATACCTAAATGCAATGGAAAAAAGGGAATAATATTCAACTACAAGGAATGGAAGGATTGCATTGGCTGGAATCATTAGACAATAAGTTACGACAATGGCAAATATATATATTTATAAGATAAAAATTCCAGTAGGGAATAATAGAAGAATGGTGGAGTGACAAAAGAATCAATAGCGAGTACTACACTTCTTAACGTTGATCACATTATATCCAATTCCAGATTCAAACGATATCACCTGATGATATCGGAACCCAATTATCCTACATTAGAATGTAGGTGTTGTCTTCTAAGAGTCTTCCACTACGGAAACAAAGATAGACAGTGAATAGAAGTCTAGTTTAGAAACTGTCACCATGAAACGAAAAATAGTAATCACGCCCAACTTAACTTTCATTACATCTTTACTTCTGTCAACATCTATGATTAATTCCACTTGTATTGGGCATAAACATTCTAAATCTGTGTACCATTCCGAAATTGTAATTTGCTTATCCTTTATATTTAGATTTTTACATCAAAATTTCAAGTATCAACCGAAATCAATAAAGGATACAAAAACTAATCAAATCGGTTCATTCAAAACCACTAAATCCTCTTGAACCTTTATTGTCCCCCATCCAGTCAACCCCTCTATGCTCTATAGCCAAAGCTAATAGATATAAGTTCATAGCCACCATCCATGTTTCAAGTCATAAAACACTAATGTAATCTTGAAGTTATTGAAAACTAATATATGTAGAATCTTGAAGATCATGAAGCAAACAATCTCAACTAGAACAGAACAAAAGGCTCTTAAATCCTAATAAACCTTAACAAGTTCGCCTTATTTGAAGATATGACTCACCTTAACACCTACAGCCATTGAGTTTTTTTTATTTCTTCTCTAAACCTATCATTTCCAATGCAACCCATATAACTAGTTACACCAGGAATTTGAAGCATCTACTACAGCAGTACAAATGTTATAATTAAACATGATATTGATACCTAGAGATTAAAATAAAATAGCATATACCTGGGCGACCTTGATTGAATTTTGCATTGCCCGGGAAGACAAGAAAATAAAAATTGAATGAAAGGAAATAAACACTCAGCTTCTAAAACTAAGAAAAATAAGAACCATCCAAATACTGGAAAGAAAGCATACCAAGCCAAACACCCAAAATTCCTGGAAAACTAATAGAGAAAAACTACCTATACATCGATACATCCATCCTAATAAAACAATAATAGATGAAAAATAGAAACCAATGGACCACATATCAACAGCTGGACCATACTTTGTGGTTCTGAGAAGGAGCATTGGAGGTATGTGGTCAAGCCAAATGTAATCGTGAACTAATTAAAACAAAAACATGTGCAAATTCCTTCAAACAGCAGTAAACAAATAAGATCTTGCATGAGCTATTATGAAAACATAACAATTTACCAATACCATAAAGTAATCACACGATTTGTTAAATTCCTATTGTGGTCGTTTGAGAACGAACGTGTAAGGCTAAAGTCAACAAGCTTTAAATTTCCCTCATTATCAATTAGCAAGTTTGATCCTCCACCAACAGTATAACATCATATTGCAACTTATGTCAGAAATAAAGAAATTGCCTACAAAATATTGAACATGGTTTTGACATTAACCTTTTATGTCACTATGAAGGACTTGATTCGCATGACAATAATGAAGTCTGGTTAAAAGCTACCTCATGTAGCACTATTACATAAAGAATATTAAATAAACATTAGTAGAAAATAGAAATAACAAACGAAATAAAGAACTGCAAGTAGTGATACGTCTACCTGAGGTACTGTGAACCGCATATCAAGGCAATCTAAAAGACTTGTCAAGGACAAATATATCTCAGCGATCGTCTACCATTTGTATAGAAGCAACAATAAAATATTCCATTGAGGAAAATATAACCAAAGCACCTAAAAACATTCAATTTTACAATTACTTTTGAGTGTTCCCATTTAATATTCTTTTAAACTTTAATTTAAAATTACTGAAGAGTCAATACCATTAATTTCAAATGATGAACATGTAGCTCAAATAGCATAAAAGCCTCTATGCAATTGATTTTCTTCTTATAAGTTACAAGGAGCAAATATGTAACTATAACAAACAAATCACAATTTGCAAGAAGAAATGGTAATTGGATCAAAAAATAAACGGGTTTTAGGTGCAGAGTACCCGTGATGTTGCTGTCATGGAGCAACTCATAGTCATCCTCGTCGAGGACATAGTTCTTTTCGGATTCTCTGCTCGAATGAACACACATGTAAGAAAAAAAACACACATTCTGAAACAACAAAAAACAACATGAACAACAATAAAAATAGAGGGTTTAGAGCTGAGTTTTGACCTTCTCTTCTTCTTCTCCCTTCTCCGATTTTTCTTATCATTGTCCCTATTCTTCCATCTTTCTAGTACTCGCCTGGCCCTCCTCTGAACTGTATCAAACAATTAAGCCACAATTTTCCCCACCAAAAAAACTTACGAAACCCTAAAATATCATACCTTTCTCTTCCTCCTCGTTGTCCTCGTCATCATCCCTCTCGACTGTGCTACCGGCTTCCTTGTTGCCTCCGCGTCCATCCTATTACTCCTCAAATTTGTCTGCAAAATTCGTAGAAATATTAGGAAAAAGAAAACCCTAAATTAAAGATAATTAGACTATTACAAAAGAGAGGAACTCACCTTCGTCGTCGGAGACCACAGCTCTCCCGCCTATGTCGAGGAAAAGAGAACAAATGTCGGAGCCCTTGACCTAGATTAATGGACAGATTGAAACCCTAGATTGGACCGCGATGGTCGACCATCGGCTTGAGAAAAAGGAAAAAGAAACCCCAGCTATAGGACTTAGGGAGAGGGAGAGGAGGAAGAGAGCTCTAGGAGATGAGAAGTAAAATGAGAGAGAGAGAAAGGAACACGGCTTTTGATTCAGGGGTCGAGTTTGAGCAGGGGTTCGAGCGGGATTCTTACCATTTTTATAACGATTGTGTACAACAATCACATATGTGTGAACAATATATAACATTTACCGCTATAAATTATTATAATAGGCCAAAAAAATTTCAGAACTGTCATATTATATGGTATTGCTGAAATTCTGTAACGTTTATATATAGACCGTTGTAATAGCTTATTTTCAAAAGTTATAATAGGGTATTTTTCTTGTAGTGATACTGTCAGTCGACCCATTCCCGTGCTGTCATGGGTAACCTACAGTGATACCGGTGGCTACGAGCACCATCGTATAGCACGCCAAACCATCTCTAACCTCCGTATACACCCCCGAACCTTTTTGTCTGTCGTCGTCGATCGTCGAAACCTCTAGAGGTGGCAGAACCGTCGGCAAAGCCATTGACGACCCACTGAACAGAGCAGTACTCTGTTTCAAACTACAGTCAGGTACGATTTTCAAAAGCGAATCTCTCTTTGAATGCTTGATCAAATTTTGATCTGATTTATCCTATGTATAGCCCACATGATTAGTTTCAACACCATTCAAATAGATTTAGAGGCATTAGTCAGTAATCCTCATAAATTTGACGCAAAGTTGAGCAAAAAAAATCTGCTCAGAAGCAGAGACTAGATAGTCCCAAACACCCGAATTGGAAGGCAAACAATTGCCAATCCATCGATCCATTCAAGAATCTAATTGAACAAGTTTTTAAAAAATATACATGAGATTAAAACCTAGCTTGTAGTTCCTATTTTTATTCAGCATGTGCAAAGAAATTTGATTCCAAAAATCAAGAAAAAACATGTTTTCTAAAACTAGATTTTACAAAAAAATTGATACGATGTGCGCTCTGACAAATCGAACAACATGGTTGCAACCCATGAGCATCAAAAGATGCGTATGGATGTTATCGACATATGGGATTCGACGAAACTAAATTTTGTTGTGCGTGCGCGACGAAATCGAGACGTATCGGTCGAGATAACCCGTATCGGCCCCTTTGCAAAATAGCCCATAACTTTGTGCATGTTTGTCATCTCGAGACGAAACTTATGCCAACAAGACCGTATCATTTTTTTGGTCATGTATACCAAGTTTGGTCCGATTCTGAGAAGGTCGACCCGAACGCCCATTTGGTGGTCCTGCGACCCAATCCAATGGGCAAATTTGTGCACGGCCCACCGAAATCCAACTTTGAATATACTGTTAGTTTCATATCATCAAACCGAACCAGTAGACATATAGTTTGATGATTGTAGAGATAGTAAGTACTAGACTTTTGACCTGAAATTACGATTTTGCCGTTGTCCAGAATTGAACTTTTGGGTAGTGATTTTTAGACATATATTTTATACCAAATACGTTCCGGATGTTTATTTCAGCATTCGAGGACGTTTGCGGAAGTGGACTTTCTTTGCTTTACAGAACCTTTATCAGCAGCCCAGGACACTAGGCAAATATAGTTAATGTTTTGTTTCCAGTATTGTTAATTACTATAATTGCATGATTAATGATACATACTTGATTCTTGACATGGTCAGTACACTGGTTAGTGTCATATGGATTATAGTCATGATGCCATATTTTATTTTACCGTATTTCATGATTTATTGTCATGACTAATCCATTTGTAGTAGTCGGATGGGGAAGTACGTACTAAGTAGATATGTGATCAACCCCTTAGATAGTGCTTTATTTTATGCAATGTAGATAGTATAGACCGTGTTTTATTTTATACAATATAGATAGCGTAGACAGTATTTTATTTCATGCAATGTAGACAGTAAGGATGCAAATCCTATATAAACCGTGTTGTATAGTGGGCCAGCCTGATCACATATTGAACAGTGTACTTCAAATCATATAGTTGGTTAAGTTTTCTTATTCCATGATTCACTTGTCTTTATAGTTTATGATTAATTGTTCACCATACTTTTCTGTGTCATATTTTTACAGTTTATTTCTTTCATCATGTATGTCATAACTTTTTACTATTTTTATAGTTGATATCATATATTTGGAACTGCATGCTTGGATTGTACTCGTTCCATTTCTGACTACAAACCAATATTTTTTTAGGTTAGTTGCGGCTACTCTTATCATTGGGGAAACATGAGTATATGCTGTATATGCTGAGGTCAACCATAGAAAACTAGTTAGATATGTTGGTAGTTTTCAATATTTATAAGAGTTTATATTTTTCTTCAAATGTAAAACTTGTGAAAATTATAAATTTAATTTCGTATTGTGAATGAGCAGAAAGTTATTATTTTATTTGATCTTGAGCATTGTGGCTAGACAGCGTTTTATCACTGGCACTGTGGCGTAGGCTGGCTTGAGCGTACACTCGTATCCCGGAAAGCGGGTGCGGGTCATGACATATGACAAGCTATTCGAGACATAATAGAATTTACAAGACATAAAAATAGAATATGAGAATTTAAACTAGAAAATAACAGGCATCATGGTATAGCAGGAAAAGAACATGCAACTCTATGATGAGATATAGCAACTAGAAAGAAAATATGTAAACATAGTGACATGGCAAGTGGTAAAGAAATATGACAAACAAATGAAACAATATCTATCTATTTGTGTTGAAATATCGTGTTCGACATGTGAATGGCTAAAGGATAATCCGGTACCCCGCACGTGTCATTGCGGCTGCTATCATTCACGAATAGACCAATTGGATAGAAAGGGTAGTTCACACATATACTACGATATTCCTCCGTCCGACTAGTACTCATGGATTCAACAAGTCTCAAGCTTGGTAATCATGTAAATAGCAATTAAAAAATACAAGTAAGGATCCATGATACTAATCCCTTGTAACGAGCGTGTCAACAAGCAGAAGAAGCATATGTATAACATGCAAAGGAAAAACTATTAGAAATCGAAAGCAATCAGTATATGTACTTGCATGTGGTCCTGAGCTGCAAATACGGGTCAAGTGCTGAGTCAAAGTCCGAAGAATCCATTTGTAAATTAATGGAATCAATACACAATTTAATAGTACAAACAAGCCTATCTATTTATTTGTTAGGTTTTTAGGATTCTTTTACTGTTATAGTATTCTTGGTTTAATGCCACCCTATCCATTGTTCTATACAACCCATATGTTAGCTAAGCCATGTCCTATTTATCTCTTGACTATCCAGGCCATAACTTATATGCCTATTGGTATACTTATGTATATCTGTTCCTACTCACATGTGATTTAAGGGTCCATAAAGTCTATTACTTATATGCTATTGTTTCTAGTCTAGATATCCTTATACTCAAGTAATCCTAACATCCTTATCTAATATAGGATACCTACCTAACTGTGTACATCATTATGGTATTTATCTACTAAATAAACAAATGGTAGTCATTCCCAAACAATATACGCTACCATTCGTTGATTGCATAACTGAAGTAATAGGTACTCTGGTCCTAGTGCATAGCAGCTTATATACTAATACCCTTGTTTCCTTCCTTTGAGAAGAGGAATAACAACCCTTATACACTAATGTATGTATACATCCCATAGTTGATTATTAGCTAGGGACACCCCACCCCCTCCGCCCCCATCTAACAGGCCAAGTCCTCTCCTACTACTATCCCAGTCTCGACCAAGTGACTAAAGCACCACTCCACACTAACAGCCCCCCCTCCCCCATCCCCCTGACATGAGTTAACTCATAAGCCACTTGACGGCCTAAGCATGCACCCTAGTTGCTTACAGTCCACAACAGGCAAACACAGATGTACCATGTTACATCTGTAGGTAATACCTACATGTGGTATGATTCCTACCTATGTACAGGTCTGACCCCAATAACTCTTGTTACCTATGTCTACAACTGATAGAGCAAGGACACCATCATGTACATGGTATGTACACACCAACACAGACCAAGTAAGGTTTCTGATACACCTATGCCTAACACAACAGTTCCTAATATCTACATATAGGAATTTGTATACAAGGGCTAGTTCACACCCTTGCTACATAAATTCTCGAGTGCACCTAATACTCCTAAAATATATTAATTTCCTAAGTCATGATATATATGTCAGTTGAGTAATTCATGTACCATGCTGCTTATGAAGGTATAGTTCCCACTTGAACATAGGATACTCTTCCTAGTAATAGACATATTGCTTGCAAACCTATATGCACAGAGACACACAGATGCAGAGACTTACTTTCAGTTATCAACATAGATTGATACTTCATTAATGTCCTTACATGAAAATGATACGTGTGGCTTACCTTCTCAGGATAGACTACATTGAAGGCATGGGATTAATCGCTAAGACTCCGTCATACATATGACACCAACCGCAAATGTATTCATATACCCATGTATTCTATGACACCCCCAATCCTCTCGACCATCTTTCATGTGCAAATGGACGGACCTATTTCTGACACTACCCTTTTCCGATACTAGTATCATCCTAACTTCTTCACCTAGGTTCTCTTAGGCATATTCTTGACTACCCATACTACTATTGAAAGCATGATACAGCCAACTAGTTTTTAAGATATTAAATGACATGGTTGTGTAGAGAAGATGATTACCTGTTGGAGAAATCAAATGCCTCTACTTGCCAACACCTTCTCGAGTACGCAGACTTCGTGAACTTGAGGGTGCAGGAAGCTTAGGGTTTAGGGAAGGGGATTTGGCTATGCTTTCTCTCCCTATATATACTAGTTTGTGGATTGATGTTAATCCTATGAAGATTAGAGGAAATCCAATTTGAATTGGATTCAAATTGGATATGGGGCAGGGGCTTTGGGTGTTCGACCATAATAGGAATTTGAACTAGTGACTTAGCACTTAACCCCTACCCTAATCGGTTTTGGCATAAGGGGTCCTCCCCCTTAGACTAACTTATATAATACATTTACGTATACATTTACGTATATATTTATGTTGATAACTAATAAGGGACTTTAGTCCCACATCGGAAGTTGTAATGTGAAGAGGAGGTGTACTCTCTATAAGTAGTGCCAGGAGCTCATCAATAAAATTATCTGACAAATTCTACTTATTTCAACTTGGTATCAGAGCCAGGTTCCCAAAAAAAATTCCTCCCTCCTTGACGCCAACCCCCCCCAATCCTCCCATCTACTATTACAGCTCCTTCCCTCCCGGAACTGCGGTGCAGCACCCTGGACCTGACCTCCCTCCCTGACGCCAGCCCCTCCACCCTCCAATCCACTATTCCAGCTCCTCTCCCCCCCCCCCCCGAACCTGCGGTGCACGCCCCGAACCACCCCTCCCTCCCTGACGCCAGCCCCCCACCCCTCGATCTACTATTCCAGTGCCTCCCCAAACCGGACCTGCCCCCCCCCGGACCTGCTGTGCAGTGCCTTGGACCTGCCCCCCTCGGCCCTGCTGTGCAGCACCCCCGGACCTGCCCTACCCCTCCCGGAACTGCTGTGCAGTACCCTAATTTTTTTTGCACCTTCTTTGGAAGTTCTTGCAAAAGTTCGTTATTTTCGCACAGCTCCTACTCAGAGTTCTGAAAATATCGATCATGCACGAAGTCACGGTCCAATTGGTTATGCTTGCACTACCTACCCTCGTTATCATGACGCAGTTCTAATTGCTCATATGCCTGAAGAATTTCTGTGAGAAGGCCACTTGTTGTTCCCTCTGGTCTCTATAGTTGATGACATAGACACCAGAGATTAGGACACCCAACAGTTAGCAGACGACGATGAAGACGACGACTAGGGATACAACAAGACCTCCCTACTCACAGTTGAAGATGTCATGGACTCTATCAGTGGTAAACTGACGGGAGAAGAGATGAAGGCCCTGGTTGATGAGATCTTATCCAAGAGATTAACCGAGGCAAACCCACGGGTGACCCATACTGATGTGGATCTGTCACCCTACAAAATAGAGAAGTTGGAAAAGCTGGAGATAAAGTTAGAAGGAACGTCCAACTACTTAAAATGGTCGAGGCAGGCAATGCGGACGCTGAAGGGACATGGCTTGGTTGGCTATGTCAATGGCCAAATGAAGGCGCCATCCGATCCCTCCTCAAAGGAGTTTGCTATCTGGAAGATTGTCAACAACGTCGTAGCTGGGTAGTTGACAGCCTCCTTGACCGACCAGGTGTCGGGCAATGTCGAGGCGATGGAGGCTGCCACTGATATATGGCAGACTTTGAAAGATATGTACTCAGGCTCGAAAAACCCTATGCGGGTCTTCCAACTTCAGGATGAACTTGATAGGGTGGCCCAAGATGACCGTACCATCTCTGAGTACGCGGCCATATTGAAGAAGTACTGGTCTGATCTGGATCACTATGATCCTCTTGGAATGGAAGATGCACAAGTCAAACCAGTATTTGCAAAGTATTTTTAGACGTTCCTGGCTTATATTTTGCGACAGCGAATGATGAAGTTCCTGAAGGGGATCAACCCTGTGTTTGAGCAGAGAAGGAATATTCTCCTGTCCCAACCCACGCTTCTAGTCTTGGAGGAAGCTATAGCTGTCATGACACAAGAAGAATCTCGATTGAAGTTGATGTCCAACAAGGTCTCCTTCCAGGAGGACCAAGCCGCGGTTGAAAAGTCTGCCCTTGCTGTCTTTACTCAGCCTCTATCTATGAGTGGTGTGTGCCCCAACTGTGGTTACTCCGGACATTACATCAGCTTTTGTCCAAAACCCCTGCGAAGTCAGTCTAGTGATCGTGGACAAGGATGTGGAGGACGTCGTGGTGGTAGAGGAGGATATGCTGGTGGAAGGGGAGATTAGTTTGGAGGATACAAAGCACATCTGGCGAAGGAAGGGGAAGAAAATCAACTGGCAGAAATAACCCCGCTTGAGCGGGAGTTCCTTCCGAAGTTGCGAGGCACAAAGCTGGGTTCGACCGACAGTCATGTCACTTCTGGTGCATCATCTACCTCGGGAGATCATATCACTTGCTTTGCCCAACCCAGCACAGGTATACCTGCACGTGCTCTTACATCTGTCCATCAGTCAGGTTGGATTATGGACTCTGGGGCATCTCGCCATGTTACGGGGTCCCATGGTGAGTTTTAGGACTATACTCACCTACCGTTGTCAGAGAGTATTCAGACTGCTGATGGTACCTTCAGACCTGTAATGGGTAAAGGCACTGTCGTATGCACCCCTTCCCTTACTCTCAACAATGTCTTACATGCTTCTTCTTTTCCTGTCAATCTTATATCTATTAGTGCCATTATCCTTGATCTAAACTGTATTATTTCCTTTGACATTCCTAAGGTAACTTTTCAGGAGAAGGGGACAGGATAGCGACTAGGGACTGGCACATGGCATAAGGGGCTATGGTACTTGGACAGGACCGGACTGGACCAAGCATTTGTATATCTAGTAGCAGACGCACAACCGAACGCTTTACGTAGCAGTGTAGAAGATGAATTGCTCCTCCATCACCAGCATATCGGGCATTCTTCCTTTAAAGTTATTAGTCGAATGTATTCGTCCTTATATCAAAGGGCTAATAAAGAGAAGTTATTTTGTAATGCTTGTTAGTTGGGAAAATATACCAGAAGCTCGTATGTGAGCTCCAGGAATAGAAGTTCAGCTGTATTTGATATGATACATTCGGACGTATGGGACCCTTGTCCTACAACCGGTATTAACGATTTTTGATAGTTCGTCACTTTTATTAATTGTTATACTCGCGTGACTTGGGTCTACCTTATGAAGAATAAAAGTAACGTCTTTGAGGCATTTCGAGATTTTCATCGCCGGGTTGAAACACAATATGGCACTAAAATTAAGTGATTACGGTCTGACAATGGGACAGAGTATTCTAATTAATATAAAGGTTGCTGAGTATTTATCCACTCATGGAATACTATACCAAACTTCATGTGCCTATACACCAGCACAAAATGGTGTGGCAGAACGGAAGAACAGACACCTGCTGGAGGTCGCAAGGACGATGATGCTGGCTATGAATGTCCCAAAACACTTATGGGGACAAGCTGTCTTGACGGCCTCTTATCTCATCAACAGAATGCCATCTCAGGTATTGGACTGGAAGACACCGTTGGAAATGCTAACTGGTGTAACCACTTACACAGTTCCACCGAAAGTATTTGGATGTGTATGTTTTGTCCAAGATAATAGGCCGAAAGTTGGTAAACTGGATCCTAGAGCGGTTAAATATGTCTTTGTCGGGTACACGGTGACACAGAAGAGATATGCATGTTGGAGCCCGGTTGAGCGAAAACTGTTTGTAAGCATGGACGTTATATTCCGAGAACTGGAACCATACTATGGTTCAGATGAAGTTTCAGAGTTTGGTGACACACCTAACATGGAGGGTGTTAGAAGTGAGGGGGAGAGAATAAGTCCAAACGTGGTAGTCGGATCGGTCCCGTGTCCGATCGTAGAGAACTGGACGAAAGGAGAAGGTAGCAGTGACTCCGATGAAGAAGATGATACATATGTTATGCAGGGGAAGAAGTCGTGCCTAGTGTCAGTGCCTACCATACCAAGTCCCTCGTCTACTCCTGTCCCGGCTCTTGAAGATGTTACCCCCGCACTAAATCACTCTGATTCCGATGCGGATCTCTCTGACTCTGATGGTATGTCCTCTCCACCATATATTGCTCCTTTAAGGAGATTTTCTCGCATCAATACGGGTAAGGCTCATCGTCGTTACGATGATTATGAACATGACATTACCAACTTCTTGTCTTATTCTAACATTTTTCTAAATTATCGAGCCTTCATTGCATCGTTAGACTCTACTTCTTTGCCCAAGTGTTGGCAGGAAGCAAAAAAATCCAAGGTAGAAAGCTGCAATAATAGAAGAACTTGGGGCACTAAAGAAAAATAAGACATGGGAGCTGGTTCCATTACCCAAAGGAAAGAAAGCTGTAGGATGCAAATGGGTGTACAAAGTAAAGGAGATGCCAGAAGGAAAAGTAGATCGATACAAGACGAGGTTGGTTGCAAAAGGATACACATAATCATATGGCATTGACTATGATGAGACGTTTGCCCCAGTAGCAAAAATGAGCACGGTAAGAACTTTGGTCTCCATTGCAACAAACTAGGGGTGGAAGCTATACCAGTTAGATATGAAAAATGCCTTTCTCCATGGGGACCTGCAAGAAGAAGTATACATGGAACCCCCGCCAGGGTGCTATGCAACAGAATCAGACGGAGGGACGTCGCATGGTAAAGTATGTAAACTAAAGAAGTCACTATACAGACTCAAGCAATCTCCTCAAGCCTGGTTTGACAGATTCAGAAAGGCTGTTACAGGCATGGGGTACCATCAAACAAATACAGATCATACGATCTTTCTCCAGTATACAAGAGGCCACATTACTATACTTGCTGTATATGTGGATGATATAATAATCACTGGTGATGATGAAGTCGAGACTACTAAGCTGAAGTCAAAACTCGCAAAGGAGTTTAAGGTGAAGAATTTAGGAGCAATGAGGCATTTTCTGAATATCGAGGTGTGTGACGGCGAACAGGGAATTGTTCTCTCACAGAGAAAATACGTACTAGATCTGCTAAAGGAGACAGGGATGCAAAGCAGTAGTAACTCCAATTGACTAGAATTGCAAGCTGGGAGCAGAAGCAGGAGAGCCTATTGATCGTGAAAGGTATCAAAGACTTGTAGGGAGATTGATTTATCTGGGACACACTCGCCCGGATATCTCATTTATGGTGATTGTAGTGAGCCGCTACATGCATGATCCAAGAACGGGTCATATGGAAGCAGTGTTTCAGATCTTGAGATATCTGAAAGGGACGTCGGAAAAAGGACTATGGTTCAAGAAGAATGGACACATAGAAGTTGAGGGATACTATGATGCAGACTGGGTAAGCTACATAGACGACAGAAGTTCTACCACGGGGTACTGTGTTTTTGTAGGAGAAAACCTAGTCTCATGGAGAAGCAAGAAACAGCCAGTGGTAGCACGGTCGACAGCTGAAGCAGAATACAGGGCAATAGCTCTGGGAGTGTCGAAGTTGTTATGGGTAAGAGTACTGCTGACAGAGTTGAAACTGGACAAGAAAGCACCATTACGTATTCTGAGCGATAGTCAAGCTGCAATAAGTATAGCTAACAATCCAGTTCAGCATGACAGAACGAAACACATCGAGATCGATCGATTCTTCATCAATGAGAAGCTGGAACAAGGGATACTGAAGATTGACCATGTTCGCTCAGAAGAACAAGTTGCAGACTGTCTGACTAAGGGTCTTAGTTCATTGAGTCTGTCAAAGCTATGTAACAAGATGGAGATGATTAATATCTATCGTCCATCTTGAGGGGGGAGTGTTGAGAACTAATAAGGGACTTTAGTCCCACATCGGAAGTTGTATTGTGAAGAGGAGGTATACTCTCTATAAGTAGTGCCAGGAGCTCATCAATAAAATCATCTGAGAAATTCCACTCATTTCAACTATTTATATACAAATAAAGACAGAAAAATAACTAAAAAATATTTGATGATATTACTAATACTAATTTTGGGTTCGAGGGCTCACAATCACCGATAGGACAGAATAAGAATCACAACCCGGGTATAACAGAGTATCGACATACTTGAAAAAATCATAGAACTCCTTTGCATCAGGATTTGGATCCTCCGAATCAAAACTTGGGTCGACCGCATCAAATACCAACTCACGTACCAAGTTTTGATGTCGATATTCTAAGTAATCTCCGAGAGTGGACTCTTCTACATCTGAATTGAAGCAAGATTGATATTGCAGAACCAAAGGTTCTCATTGAGCCGTCCACTCATTGTAGTTCTATATAAAAAAAACCTTCTTGTAGAAGTGCTCTCTTAGCATATACACCTCTTTGAATGTTATATTATTATATTTGACACAAGGACACTTTATGAGCGACTCATCCATGAAAAATGGTTGGCTACTGATATATCTGAGAAATTTCTCGATGTCCACCTTGAAATAATCCGTCAAACTAATCATACTCTCATGTTGTCGATTTGTACATCCACGAACGGTCAACTAAGTATCGACTCATTGATTTCTTAGTCGTAAATTATTATGCACGTACCATATATATATTAGATGACAAGTAGAGGTCAAGATGATTAAGAATTCATATTTATTCTAGCACAACACTTTCAAACATAAGGGCCTTGCCTAACATTACACTCTTTTTAAATTCCCAAATTCCAATATTGGTTCCCAAATTCTGATATTTCAAAGATAGATGAGGCACTGATCCAATAGGCTCTTTGACGGTCTTGATACAAAGAGATTTAAATTTATTGGTTCCTTGCTTAGGTATCATTTCAAATCCTACTTGTCCGTGTCTAAATCATACATTATTCTTATATCTAGAACAATTTGTGTCTGTATCCGTGTCAAATTCCTACTTTTCATGTTTGGGACTGTTCTAAACTCCAAATTATAGATGATAGCCATACATTTAGTTTTACTCGTTATTGCCCCCTCCTTCTCATGTTTGTGTATGTGTTAGTATCTGTGTCAAAACCCAGATATAACACACATGTGTTGCTGCCCGTGTTGATCGGGGGAGGGGGTGCTCGGTGTCTAATCATGTCGTGTCTGTGCCAAGAATAAAATCTTAGGGCATTACTTGTGTTGATGTCTGTGTTGATCTGGGGAGGGGGTGCTCGTGCCTGTGCTCCATCGTAAGTGACGCCTGAGACGAAGGAGGGGGGCGATCGAGTGATCAGAGAGGCCTGAGACGAATAAGGAGGAGTGGGGGTGGGGGCCTGCAGGAGAAGATCGTCGTCATTGGCGATGAAGGGGGCGGGGAGAAGGAGGGGGTTGAGGACCCGTCGAAGACGATCGGAGAGGAGGTTGGATTCGGGAGCTGCCGGAGACGAAGGAGGAGAAGGACGAGTGGGGGTCGAGAAGGAGGATGAGAGAGGTTTAGGGTAAAAACAATTTTGGCTTGAAAGTTTTAGAATGAAATAATCTGAAACGAACTGCCATTACAATTTTAGTCGTGGCCAGCGACGGAATATTTTCGGCAGTAAGGCGTCGGTACCTACATAGCGACTGACTAGCGTCAAAAAGAAATCTCTATTTTACATGAAAATCCTGTCACCATTCCGTCGTTATTCAGTCGCTACTCAGTAACGAATATTTTTTCGCTGCTAAGTTTCGTCGCTATTTAACTGTATTTTTGTAGTGATATATGCTTTGCTTCTAAGGATAGATTTCGTAATCACTAGAATGATAACTACATGGAATCTGTATGATCTTAATAAGAGAATGATATTAATTTAATTATAGAATGTGAATAAAATTGAAAGAAATAATGTTGTTATACCTGTTAAAGAAAGACATAATGATTACATAGACTTTCACGTCCCGATATCGGAGGATCGTAAAGTTGCCACTGGATGTGAATAAATTCTCTTTCTTTTATATTAAAACTTGCAGCGAATTACAATGAGTTCTCACTGGCTAACTGAAAACGTCAACTTGGCTTACAACTTTTGAGAGTGAAAAAAAAATTACAGTTTCGTTCCAAAAATTAAATCCCTTTATACTAAACACTACAATGCGTCGTCTGTCCTCCAACTTCCAAAGAATGAGGGTCTTCTACCGCCTCAACGGTCCAGCAGAATATCCAGCACCAGAGGAGGTGGGAGTCAGTACACGGGAGAATGCACTGGTGAGCGGCCAAAACTACACTCAATTGAAAGTGGTGAGCGGTCAAAACTATGCTCAACATACGAGGCCTAAGGTGGGGTGGAGTAGACGGTGGAACTCATCCTCTCCAAGTCCCTGGATCTGAAGCAGAGTTAGGATCCAAATCATGAGGAAACGAGGAGGATGTTAGAGTTGACGAAGACGAATATTTCCATTAGCCGTTTAGTTTCTTTTTTTTTTTTTTTACTTTTTAGTACCATTCACATCTAAACTACTCTGGTTTATCCTAAACAACTTGCTGATCACTTGTTAATCATCCATCCCCGACATTCATTCTCCCCAATGTTTGGACCACACTCTTTTTCACGATATGGATTTTAATCAAGAGTTAGATTAGCCCCTACCTAATTGAGATTAAAGAAATTAGAGTGCGTGGCTACTCATGTTAATAAATTGGATCAATGAATGGATTGGCTCAACACCAAGAAGATCGTCATCATCAACTTGTGCGCAAAACAATTAAGCATGCATATTCGAGAATGTTAATATGGCACAGTTCAATGTATGTGACACAAAGTAAGTAGGATTGATCGGTTGGCCAAAGAATTGTAGCACCGAAGCTTATTTAGTGGAAGAGTTCTATAACGCACTCGTTGTTTCTTGTTCCCAAACAAATTAAGCACTAGTTAATTACAATTATGCTATTTGGCTTCCAAAAATTTTGGATGATGCCATTTCCTATTATGTGGTATCTGACATGGCAACTGACATGACAGCTATCATGTCATGTTTTAACCCAAAAAAATTTATTGTTAATGCTAATGCTAATTTTAATTTAATGTTAATATTATTTTCATGTTAATGTTAAAAGGGTGTTGCTATTAGTACTCCTAAAATATCGTTCGGCACTCCTCTTTAATTTTTTAACATTCAAATTGCAAATTTGTCCATGCATTAACATTATAGGCACTCCTAAAATGCCATCCAACACTCCTTCCTCCATGCATGTACAAATTAATGTCATATTTAATGTAGGAGCACATTTGAAATTTGAATGTTAAAAAATTAAAGAGGAGTGCCGAATGACATTATAGGAGTGCTAATAGCAGCACCTTGTTAAAATTAATGTTATTGTTTATTCTAATATTAATATTCATGTTAATTTGATATTAATTTTAATTTTTATATTAATTTTAATGTTTATGTTAATGCTAATTTTAGTTTAATATTAATTTTAATTTTAATGTTAAAGTTAATATTAATGTTAATTTTAGTTTTAATATTAATATTAATTAATATTAATATTCATGTTAATTTGATATTAATTTTAAATTTAATATTAATATTAATATTAATGTTTAATTTTGTCATGTTAACTGTCATGTTATCAGCCATGTTATATATCACATAATAGAAGATGGTATCACCCAAAAAATTTGAAAGCCAAATAACATTTTTGAGTTAATTAAGTCTCGATAGCACACGAGGATTAATTGACGCAAATTGAACTCACATGGTTCCTCTTAAAAATATGTAGAGACCTTTACACAAAAGTCAAAAATCATGTGTGCACCCTTAATCAACTAGCCATCGATTTGAGTCCGGCCCGTCAAAGTCCCATGGAATGAACTCAACCATCTGTCAAGTTTAAAAGAGTAGCAGCTCATTGTCGCAAAAAATAATTTGAACTTCTCCCCCAACGTAACATTCTACTCTAGTTGCCAACCAAGAAGTAGCAAATGGAGAGAAGTGCACTACAAGAGCCAAGGAGCTGGGTGACCCCCAACACCAAGTCTGGTACTGCGGGGTGCGTTGACAGCCGTGTGGGAAGTTTGCGGCAGAGATATGTGACTCGAACAGCGGATGGGTACGGATGTCGCTCAGGACGTACGCCACGGCCGATGAGACGGCCAGGGCATACGACCAGGCCATGTATGCGATGAGGAGGGCGCTCGTCGTCCTCAACTTCCCCGAGGAGGCCGCGGTGACGTCGACTTGTGGTGTTTCCGGCTCTTCTACTTCGATAGCGATGGCTACGGAGAGGGAGGTGATAGAGTTTGAGTGCCTCGATGATAAGTTGTTGGAGGAGCTTGGAGTGTGGGGAGAAGGGGGGAGGTCCAAGATTTTGTTTGCTTAATTTTTTTTATGTTCACGTCTTTGCTTATTTAGTTTATTTGCTGAAAAAATAGGTCAAATTATAACAGTATGAATAAAAATGAGACTCTTCCAACTAAGTTACCAAGGCATTAATAACCTCACTTCATAGTAAATTGAACATCGATCAATTAATGATACATTCTATTAGTTTATATCCACGTTTATTGTCTCCATTGGAGCTTTCAACAAAAGTACATTAGTTCGGTGAAACAATGTAAACTGTACAACATGAAAATAGCATCAGCAAATTTTTACAATAACATAGAGTAATTTATAGATTGTATGGACTAAAAAAATATCGAAAGAGAGACAATGTTTGTATAATTGTGTAGTGTAGAATAATCTGACTTCAGTATTGCTAATATAATTTTCTAACTTTTTTGTTAGGTTAATATTGACGTACTTGTGTTATTACGATGAGTGAAGGCTCGAAAGTTTTGGATCAATTCATAGAAGAAAATCTAATATTGTTAAGATGCCACACATGTGATTTGTGGTTAAGATCAAATTAAACAAATAGTTACTCAATTGGGAGCCATGTTTTGCGGTACGGTTTTAGAAATTTAGGGTTTAGTTAAAGCAAATTATAGATCAAATGCATGTTGGAATAATAGAAATATTTAACCCCCAACATTTCTCATAATTTAGAGTTTTTGTTCAAATATTTAGAAACTTAACGTGATATTGAGCAACCAAGATTCCATTAGTCATCCGACAAGTACTTTAAGCGAATTTTGTAAAACTGAACAGAATTACAAAACCAATTCTTTGTCCATCAACATAGGAAGTCATGTTGAAATAATATAGATATTTAAACTTTAACCTCACAACTATAGAGTTTTGATCCAACACAACAAGAACTTTAAAAAAGTGAGGGGGACTTTCTAGATGTGCTCAACATCTACGACGAGGTTGAGTATGACTGAGGGGTCCTAGATTTTGATTGCTCTTCTCTCTAAGTTTTAGTTTACCTGGTCTCTCTTTTCAATGATCCAACGTGGTTTATGAATGAAAATAAGATCAGATTAATAGGCTATGTATAAAAAGGAGACTTTTTTTAAACAAAAAACTGGAACTGGATCGTAGAAATGCTAAGTTATGAATACATGAATAGTCACCCGATCTAGACAATTGGACAACTGGATCATCCTAGTAAGAATTCAACACATTCTAGTATTCACTGCACATCAAAGCAATTAATATATTACTAGTTCAATCCACTTTATAGGTTGCTAATATAAGTGTGTGTGTGTGTGTGTGTCTGCGTGTGTGTGTGTGTGTGCAAATGACCTCTAGCCTAGTGGTTAAGAGAGATGCATGCGGCCCAAGTGGTCGGAGTTCGAGCCCAATGGAGGCGAGTTCGCAACAATTATCCATTGCTTCAATATATATATTTATTTATTTTTATTTTTTATTTTTATTTTAAACAATGGCTAAAGCCTTCATTGAAAAGGAAATATAGAGGTTGGAACCGGGATATAGTCCAAGTTCCTACAAAATGAGGGGGGTACCCTATACAAAGAGCCTAACGAAACACCAAAATATATATATATATATATATATATATATATATATATATATATATATATATATATATATATATATATATATATATATATATATGGCAAGCCCGAACGGGCGGCCAAAAACAACATTCAAAAATTAAAAAAAAACCAAACAGCAAACAGGAACAGGACGAGGGCCGAGGGGGCCTTGGGCCGCACGAGAGCGGGACCCAAGGGAGAGGGGGGTGCAGCCCGAGGAGGCGCCCTGCCCGAGGGGAAGGGCTCGGCGCTGAGCCCGTGGAGGGGACACGACGAAGGGGAGGGGGAAGCCAAGGCAGAGGGACGGCGGAGGGGGGGCTCGACCACGAGGGAGCCCCGGCGGCGGAGGAGCCGGAGGGGGGGGCGAGGATGGGAGGAGGGAGCTCGGACCCGGGGAACCGGAGGGGAGGGGAGGCAGCGGAGGGGGCTCGAGGACGAGGGAGCCGCAGCGACCGACGAGAGGGGGAGCGCGAAGATGTTGGACTTAATCCGACCTTGCTGAATTTATGGAAGCTTAATCGCCTGATTGGAAGCCAGTACGTTGGTCAGGATGAAGTAGTCATTCTGTTAGTATTGAATTAGTCAAGATGTTAGTGTGGTAAGTGGAGCAAATAAGAAGGAATAGTTGAGGAAATGTAGGAAGCAGTTAGAAGCTTACTGTCTTTAAATATGTATGTTTTAGTTTATAATTAAATATCTCTGTGTATCCGTTTATTTCATACAACAGTAATAAAACTGAACTCTTTCCCCACCTCTTCTGTCTTTTTCATTTTTCCAGTGAGTAGTTATTTTCTTTCTCCCTACACTTGGTATCAGAGCACCGGGTGTATGCCAAAGTACCTTCGCCTTGATAAGATGTCGATCGTCGAGCACTCGTCGGCGCCAACAACAAAGTAGGGGAGCATAACCTTGCACTACCCGATGTTGACGCCTTGCAACTACTCCACTTGGGCGATCAAGATGGAGGTCTTCATGGACACTCAAGGCGTTTGGGACGCCATTGAACCCACGGTCGGGGTGGTCGTAGAAAAGAAGAAAGACAAGATGGCGTTGGCGTGCATTTTTCAGGCTGTCCCCGAGGAGATCCTACTCCAGCTGGCTAAGCACAAAACGGCTAAGGAAGCTTAGGAAAGTCTGAAGACAAGGTACTTAGGCGCTGATCGGGTGAAGAAGGCAAGGATTCAAACCTTGAAGAGTGAGTTCGAGGCTCTTCGTATGAAGGAGACAGACTCTATCGATGAGTTTGCGGGAAAATTGATGACCCTCGCAAACAAGATTCGAGGATTGGGAGACGAGATAGAGGACGTCGTCATCGTCAAGAAGTTGCTCGCTTCAGTCCCAGACAAGTACCTGCAGGTCATTGCTGTGATCGAGCAGTTTGCGGATGTAGAGACTATGCCGGTCGAGGAAGCGATCGGCCGTCTCAAAGTGTACAAAAAACGCATACGCGGTCGAAACGAGAGCAACAGCGGAAAACTCCTGCTTACTCACACTGAGTGGCAGGCGCGGTTGAAGAAAGGTGACGCTGATTATTCGTCAAGAGGAAAGGCGCACTCTAGCGATGACCGGGGCCATGGCAAGCCCCGTGGCCGTGGCCGTGGTCGTGGAAGGGGACGAGGCAGCCGTAGGTTTAGCTCATCAAATCAAGAAGGTGAAGGTACCCGTGGCTTCAATGGAGGCCATGACAAGAGCAAAGTAAAATGTTACAACTGTGACATTTTTGGGCACTATGCGTCGGAGTGTCGCAAGCCTCGACGTGAACAAAACCTGGAGGCGAACTTGACTCAAGTTCGAGATGATGAGCCAAATTTACTGCTGTCCGTGAGTGCACAAGAAGGGCGCAACATGGTTCTCCTAAATGAGGAGAAGGTGGTTCCAAAGTTGTGCACAAGCAATGATAATTGGGAGGAGTCCAAGCTGTGGTACTTGGACAATGGAGCGAGCAATCATATGACGGGCCAGAGATCTAAATTCAAGGACTTGGATGCTAACATCAAGGGACAAGTCAAGTTAGGTGATGGTACAACTGTACACATTGAAGGCAAGGGATCCATTCTATTTCAATGCAAAAACGGAGAGCAGAGACTACTTCATGGGGTTTACTTCATACCAAACCTGTGCAACAACATCATAAGTCTTGGACAACTTTCTGAAGATGGAAACAAGGTTATCCTCCATGGTGAGTTCCTCTGGGTTCATGATAGACATGGGAAGATGCTAATGAAGGTGGAAAGATCACCAAACAGACTCTACAAAATTGAACTTGAAGAATGCATGTCTGCGTGCTTAATGGCAAAGATACCGGAGACGGCATGGCTATGGCATGCACGGCTTGGACATGTAAACTTTCAAGCAATGAAGATGATGTCCGCGAAGGAGTTGGTGTACGGGCTTCCCAAGATTGAACACCCTACACAATTGTGTGAGGGGTGTTTGATGTCCAAGCAAACAAGGAATCCATTCCCTTCCCATTCAAGCTACAATACCGAGAAGGTCTTGGAGTTGGTTCATGGCGACCTCTGTGGTCCTATATCACCACCTACACCTGCTGGAAACAGGTACTTTTTTTTTGTTAGTTGATGATTATAGCCGAATAATGTGGGTTTACATGTTGAAAATCGAAGAATGAAGCATTGGATGCATTCAAGAAGTTCTGGGTGCTTGTTGAAGCCCAAACTGAATGCAAGATAAAGGTTCTTAGAACAGATCGAGGAGGTGAATTCTGTTCACACATGTTTACAAGCTATTGTGAAGATACTGGAACCATAAGACACCTCACAGCACCGTACACCCCACAATAGAATGGGGTTGTAGAACGAAGGAATCGGACGGTGGTGGCAATGGCACGAAGTCTATTGAAAAGCATGCAGATGCCGACATACTTTTGGGGGGAGGCTGTCAGGCATGCAGCGTACATCCTCAACCATGTATCGACGAGGCCTCTAACTGGACTGACCCCCTACGAAACTTGGTCCCGGAAGAAACCACATATAGGCCATCTTAAGGTGTTCGGGTGTGTGGCATTCGTGAAACTATCGGGTGTACATATAAAGAAACTCGATGATCGAGTAGAGCTATGGTGCACCTTGGCATGGAACCTGGAAGCAAGGCCTACCGCCTATATGATCCTCAACAAGATAAACTATATGTTAGTAGGGATGTCATATTTGATGAAGAAAAGTGTTGGCCGTGGGTGCAAGTGAATGCTACAGGAGCAGGATCTGTTGTGACCTTTACCATCGAAGGATCTGGACCATTAACAGTTGATGATACCATATCAACACTAGAGTTGGATGATACCAGGTCAACACCGGAGGAGGCAACCGATGCCGGATATGCTCAGACCGCCACTGAAGCCGTGCAACCAGAGGAAGCAACACAGTCAACACCGGTCTCAAGAACAGCCGCAACAGCCACTTTGAATGTCGCTGACTTGCTGAGCCCAACAACTGACAGTGCTCCAAGGAGGTTTAGATCACTAGAGGAGGTATATGCGGACAGCGAGCAAGTGGAGCTGTCAGATGAGCTCTTTCTTCTTGGCGTTGAAGAACCGATTACCTACAGTGAAGCCATAAAAGAGAAGCAATGGGAGGAAGCCATGAAGCATGAATTGGAGATAATTGAGAAGAATAACACCTGGAAACTAACTGATTTGCCACCGTGTTAAACCCATCGGATTGAAGTGGGTTTATAAGCTGAAAAAAGACACACAAGGTAACATTGTTAAACACAAAGCTAGGCTCGTTGCAAAGGGTTACGTGCAACAACAAGGGATCGACTATGAAGAAGTCTTCGCTCCGGTGGCTCGACTTGAAACCGTGCAGTTGTTGCTCGCACTTTCAGCCAAGGAAGGATGGGAAGTTCATCACCTCGACGTCAAGTCTACTTTTGTCAATGGGGAGCTCCAGGAGGTAGTCTATGTTGCTCAACCAGAAGGTTTTGTGAAGAAGAATCAAGAGAACAAGGTGTACAAACTGTCTAAGGCCTTGTATGGACTTCGTCAAGCACCAAGAGCCTGGAATGCTCGACTAGATAAGTGTCTAAAGGGGCTCGGTTTTCACAAGTGTCCACAAGAACAAGCAGTCTATACAAGAAGGAAGGCTACAGATATGTTGGTTGTTGGCGTCTATGTTGATGACCTGTTGGTCACGGGCACAAGTACTTCAGAAATCTGCAAGTTTAAGAATCAGATGAGCAAGGAGTTTGAGATGAGTGACCTCGGCCTCTTATCTTACTATCTCGGGATTGAGGTTGATCAAAGTAAGGGGTGTATCATGTTGAAGCAAGCTACCTATGCTAAGAAATTGTTGGAGAAGGCAGGGATGGTTGATTGCAATCCCACAAAGTACCCGATGGAACCGAAGCTACAACTCAGCAAAAATGAAGAGGGACAACTTGTGAACCCAACCAATTACAGGAGCATCGTGGGCAGCCTAAGGTACTTGATTCACACTCGACCCGATCTTGCCTATGCTGTTGGCATAGTAAGTAGATACATGGAGAAGCCTACAGTTCTACACCAACAAGCCGTGAAGCACATCTTAAGGTATGTAAAGGGTACACACAATCTTGGTTTGGTGTATGTTAAGGAGGAAGGCAAAGTCAAGGTGATAGGCTACTCGGACAGTGATCTAGCTGGATATGTCGAAGATAGGAGGAGCACAAGTGGTATGGCCTTCTACCTCAATGGGAGCTTGATCACTTGGGCTTCTCAGAAGCAATGGAGTGTTGCTCTTTCATCATGTGAAGCAAAATTTATGGCAGCCACAGCAGCAGCATGCCAAGGAATTTGGCTGCGGGGATTAGTAAGGGAACTAACTAGTCAAGAGCCTGATCCAGTTACTATCTATGTTGATAGTAAATCAGCAATTGCCTTGATGAAGAACCCAGTATTCCACGGGAGGAGCAATCATATTGACATCCGTTTTCATTTCATACGGGAATGTGTTGAAAGAGGAGAAATCATAGTGAAGCATGTGTGCACTGAAGAACAACGGGCCGACGTACTCACTAAGGCTCTAGCCAGAGTCAAGTTTAAATACATGCGTGAGGTACTGGGAGTCAAAAATCTCATACAAGCAAGTTCGAATTAGGGGGGAGATTGTTGGACTTAATTCGACCTTGCTGAATTTGTGAAAGCTTAATCGCCTGATTGGAAGCCAGTACGTTGGTCAAGATGAAGTAGTCATTCTGTTAGTATTGAATTAGTCAAGATATTTGTGTGGTAAGTGGAGCAAATAAGAAGGAATAGTCGAGGAAATGTAGGAAGCAGTTAGAAGTTACTGTCTTTAAATATGTATGTTTGAGTTTATCATTATATATCTCTGTGTATCCGTTTATTTCATGCAACAGTAATAAAACTGAACTCTTTCCCCACCACTTCTGTCTTTTTCATTTTCCCAGCGAGTAGTTATTTTCTTTCTCCCTACAGAAGAAGCGGCAGGTCGCCTGTCTGGAGATCCGAGAAGAGGGCGGAACGGGGACGGCTCAACAACCAGGGGGGTGAGGAACCTCCATCAGGAGGGAGAGAGGGGGGAGGACGATGAGGGGGGCACGAGGACCGGCGGAGGGATGAGGGAACCCACTGGAGGGAGGAGGGAGCCCGCGGGAGGGGTGGATCATCCCAGGTGGGCCAAGGCGATGGGCCGAGGCCCGGCGAGGGGGCCGGCCCCAAGTGGGGGAGGATGGCAAAGTACAGGTCAGCCGGGGGGCCCGAGGCGGCGGCTGGGACGAGAAGGAAGGGAGCCGTGCCTGGGCCGCCGGGGGCGGAGGGGACGAGGAGGACGCAGCCGAGGAGCCAGGGGGCCACCTCAGGACGGGACGCCGGGAGGAGGGACGCTGCCGAGGCGAGGGGCGGCACGACGAGAGGAGCGGCGGGAGGGGGGAGCGCCGGGACCGGGGGAGGAAAAGAGGCGGCGCGCTGCTCGACCCTGACGGAGGACCAAGGATGGAAGGGGCCAGAGGGTCGCCTGGGGGGACAGCCGGCGGAGACGGGCCGGACTGGCAGCGCCGAGGCCGGAGGCGCCGAGGATGCCGGAGACAACGACTGCACGGAGGGGGGAGAAGGGGGAGGAGGGAGGGGGGACACCGTATGGCGGAAGGGCGCTGGCATGGTGGGGCGGCCAGGCGGAGCCCGGCCAGCCGGCAAAGCGGGGGCGACGTGGGGAGAGCGGGCCACCGAGGAGGGGGGAAGGGGGCGCAGGGCACGACCAGCCCAAGGAGGTCGACCGGCCAGGGGAGCACACCGACAACGAGGAAGAGGGGGGGCCGGCGAGCAAAGGAGCTCCCGCCGGCGGAGGCCAGCGGCCGCACCACTTCCCGCTTCAATATATATATATATATATATATATATATATATATATATATATATATATATATATATATATATATATATAAAGAGGAAGGATCAAGATCTCCACACTTTTTGCATCCCCATGCATCCCCCCTATTTGCACCGTTGGATGGTGCTTTAAGTCATCTAATCTTAACCGTTGATTTACCAATGGTTAAGATTAGATGACTTAAAGCACATCCAACGGATGTAAACATGGGGATGCATGGGGATACAAAAATTGTGGGGATGCCTATCCTTCCTCATATATAAATATATATATATATATATATATATATATATATATATATATATATATATATATATATATATATCTATATATATATATATATATATATATTTTTTTTTTTTTTTTTTATCATATATATATATATATATATATATATATATATATATATATATATATATATATATATATATATATATATATGATAATGCTCTAAAACAAGCCAGGTGGTTTAACCCTATATTATAACTGTTGGTTTTGGATTCATGGTTGTGATTAAAAGGTAAGAGTATTTATTTAAAAGATACAGCTGTAATCTAAGCCATGCAGTCCAAATCTAATAGTTGTTCCATAATATAAAACCATATCATTGCCTAGGAACTTACCAAATATGTTTGCCTATGAATTTAAATTGATAGAAATAAAAGATCCCATAATGTTAATGTTAATGTTAATGTTAATGTTATTTTAATGTTAATATTATGGTTAATATTAATTTTAATGTTAATATTAATTTAAATTTAAATTTTAATGTCATTTTTATTTTTATTTTTATTTTTATTTTTAATGTCAATATTAATGTTAATATTATAGTTAATATTAATTTTAATGTTAATATTAATGTTAATATTAATATTAATTTTAATTTTAATTTTAATTTAATTTTAATTTTAATGTTAATATTAATATTTATATTAATTTTAATTTTAATTTTGATATTAATGTTAATTTTAATTTGAAGGGACAAATGGCATTATTTCTTTTTAAATTTCTTTGCAAACATATTTGGTAAGTTCCTAAGCAAACATTTGGTAAGTTATTATTTGTCAAATCTTTTATGAGATCTTTTATTTTCATCTATTTAAATATTTTCTCTTCAAGTCACTATCTTTTTATTGGTCAAAGAAATAAAAAAAATTCTTTTATAGGATCTTTTATTTCTATCTATTTAAATTCCTAGACAAACATATTTGGTAGGTAAAGATATGGTAAAATATTATTTATCAAATCTTTTATGGGATCTTTTATTTCTATCTATTTATTTATTTTTTCTTCCAAGTCTCTATATTTTTATTGGTCCACATGGAAGCCACGTGAAATGGCTCATATAGAGTATGAGCCTATGGCTCATATCCCGTTTTCCCATATTATGATGAAATAAAGAATAAGAAAATTGTATATTAATTCATTGAAGTTTAACTATAATGTTGAGCAGATCTCATTAAAACTTTTATTTTATATCGTAATGTAATATCAATACATATTTAGGACCATATTAGAAGATATCAAAGTTAAATTAATATAAAAAATTAAAATATATATATATACACATTAATATGCCTATTACAAAAATAACTATTACCAAATAGGTGATAGTTGGATTAATTGTTAGCACTTACTTCCACATTTGGTTCCACTTGTGAGGGGTTTCTCACACTTTTTAGTAACGTAGACAACTTTCTCCATGCTAATTCTTGCTTCAAGTGCAGGAGTAACATGCCTGCAGGCGCATGTAAAGTTTGTACGACCTATAGCTTCACAACATTGAGGTGAAGGCTCAGTTGTTGTGATTGGTATTAAGACAAATTTATGGCTCTGAAGTACTAGATCATTGTGATAGCTAGCATTGCAGTCTTCTGATACCACAAGCTCCCATGTTAGTACAATTGCAAGAACAAAGATTTTCATAGCAAATGAGAATGTCTTATCCTTCGCCATCTCTCTCTTGTTGGATCCCTCTCACTAGATATGGTGGTTGTTTTGTTTTCAAATTACATAGAATAAAGATGTATATATAGGAAAAGTTTCAATGATGTATGAAGAAAGGTTCATTAAAGACACGTTATCTTGTATTTAATATATTAAAAGATGGAATTTCAAGTAATGTTTTAGAAATATTAAGATAATTAACTTAAATCACATTCATAGTTAATAACTTCAATCAAATATCGTTAAATACTCTTAAAGGACTTTCAGTTATTTTAAAAGAGCATGAACTTTCGATTTGACGATGACAACTTGTTTAGAAACGTGGGAGATGGATCTCCCCCACACTCCATGAAGTGTTCTTTTCTTTTATTGATGAAATAACAGTTTGATGATGATAATTGAAACATAAATTTGTTCAATTCTCCTAATGCATTTTCTTATAATAACTAAGACTCTCTTAGAAAATCTTAAAAGTAAAAAAAAAACAAATTAAATTCTTTCAAACAACTATACCTTTCTACTTTTTAGTGTAAATTTGCAGTTAGTCCCATATATGAATGAGCAGAGAATGATATGAGTTGCATTAATTAGCTATGGAGGATACTTATTATAATTTTAATAAGTATCAGAGGACACATCCCAAACTAGGTTTTATTAGCTGTCCGAACACTGACTATGGACGGGAAGGATCTTGCCCACCCCCCCCCCCCCCCCCCCCACCCCATTCCCCCCTCCCCCCAAAAAAAAGAAAAGATCTAGTCTACAAATTGATCCACATAAATATTATGTTATTTTCAAATCATGATTTATATCTGATTATATATATATATATATATATATATATATATATATATATATATATATATATATATATATATATATATACATACTTTTCTGGGGTCATCATAAAGGTCAGGATAAGCACCACTGGGCCTGTTGGGAATCAATGGCCAAACCTACCGACGAGGGTGGCCTTGGCTTCATCAAATTAACGCACATCGTGAGCACCTTCTCTATAAAACTGTGGTGGAAGCTTAGATCGCACAACTCTGTCTGGTCGAGGTTCATGAAAGCTAGATACTTCCCATACTCCCACCCTACCGCGGCCAGCGCTAACAGTTGCTCCTATGCATCATAGCGGCGTATTCACCACGGTCGTCAGCTTGCTGAACCCCTGATCCGCTTGCGACTCGGCAATGGAGACTCCTCCCCATGCTTCGAACGGTGGATAGGCGAGGGGACCATCCATCTATCCCCTAACGCCCCCCCTAGCTGCATAATTCGGGACCTCTGGGACCCAACATCGGGTTGGCGCTGGGAGCGGATCGAAGATTGGCTCGGGCAGGAGGCGTCGACTAGGATCGAAGCCGTGGACGTTCGGATCGACGACTCCCCAGACAAACTGATGAGGTCCCCCAAAATCGGTGGGTCGTTCATGATGGCTTCTGCCAGAAGGGAGGTGGGGAAAGGCGGCATATCATTTTTGCTGCTCGCGCCTTTCTAGCAATCCTGCATCCCCAACAAATGGTTCTTCCTGATCTGGAGAGCGCAGCGTTGGAAGCTGCCGACGGACGACTCTCTCACCTCCATCGGCTTCAGCCTTGCATCCAGATGCCACTGCTGCTCCTCCCACAACCCGAAAACCGCAGAACACATCCTGCTCGCCGGAGACCTCGCTAACCTGGTTTGGCAAGATCTCTCTAGACGATGCAAGAGGAGACATCAATACTGGGGCTTCAACGATCTCCTAGCTCACTAGGGTGACACCCATGGCCATCAGATCGTCGCAGCCGCTGACATTTGGGTTCTATGGATGAATCGAAAAAAAATTCTGGTACGAATGGTGCCACTACAACCATGCACAGCTGATTCGAGAAGTCCTTCGGCAAATTCTGAAATCCAGGAACCGTCGTTCCCATTCCTCGGAGCTTTTTTGGCAGGCTTTTGTTTAGCTGCGCTCCCGGCCCCCTTTGGGGCTGGTTTCCGTTCCTCATTTTGTGTTGTCATTGTCAGCGCCCGGCACGCTTACTTGTATAGGCTTCGGCATTTTATGCCTGATACATCAATAAAAGTTCTCTTGCAAAATATATATATATATATATATATATATATATATATATATATATATATATATATATTGAAGCAATGGGTACTTGTGGCGAACTCGCCTCCACCGAGGCTCGAACTCCCGACCACTTGGGCCGCATGCATCTCTCTTAACCACTAGGCTAGAGGTCATTTGCTATATATATATATATATATATATATATATATATATATATATATATATATATATATATATATATATATATTATACTTGAGCAAAAAAATTTGGTGAACAAATATGATACGAACTACATGTAGAGAACTAGGATCCAACCAGTAACTTTTATGGGTAAAGCTCGGAGATAGACCTTAAGAACTAGAGGATTGAGACTAGCACTGCATGGGACTGACCCAATCCGACCAGATATCAATCTTAATTATAAATGGTTTTTTTATTTATTCTACAACCATTAATCCATTAGATTCAAGAACTTGGATACTCACTTATTAAAAATAATGAAGTAGAAAGAGAAAAATTATCCCAATTCATGTCAACAATGTCCAACTAACTATAAACATATATTTACATATTATTTTAGCCCAATGCATTCCAAAAACTTAAACATTGTCGTAGTTAGTTGCAACTAACTATTGTATGACTTTGCCAACAAATAAAAGTGATATATTTATCTCTATATAATCTTGTAAATATAGTGTTGTCTAATGGATAATCCTAGATGGGTTCAGGGATTAGATAACTTATGTTTCCATCTTTTCAATTCTCTTAGTCAACAATTGACTACAATATGTTATCAACACGTCGGGGGAGGGGTTAGGTCTAGACTCACGGAGCCTAATCCTAGAATATAGCTCTGCAAAGCCTAACCCTACGAAACTTAGCTCCAAGGAACCTAGCCTTGTGGATCTAACTTGATAGAGCCTAGCTTCGTTGTTAACAGTTTTCATGAAGCAAGCTTAGTATTGAGGTCTAGTCTCGCGAAGCATAGCTCCGCTGCAAGCAATTTGCGCAAAATATACTTTGAACTATAAGCCAAGTTCCGCTGTTAGCAGTTTGCTCGAAGCAAACTTAACACTGAGGTCTCGCCGCTCAAAACCTAGTTCTGCTCCTAGTAGTTTGCATGAAGCATGTTGAGGCCTAGACCCATTGACAGATTTGGGGTAGAGGCCTAGCCTCGAGGACCTAAGCCTTGTTATCAAGATTTTACGAGAAACAAAAATTAGCAGAGGCATAGTCCCGCATGGCAACCTCACATGTAGAGCCCCGCTCCTAGCAGGGGGCCTATTGTGGACTTGTAGTATAAAAAACAAGTTAGGATCAAATTATTGAGGGGAAATCCTTTGGGTATCGATCAGTGCCGGACTTTAGATTTTGAGACCCTGAGTCAAACTATAAAAATGGTGCCCTCAAAGCCTAATATTCATAGATTTTTTTTCATGGACGATGATACACTAGTATTATCAACACAAAACTTAGGAAATAAAATAATAAATTTAATACAATATAATATCCTAATATGTCATAATAAATTTCGAATGAAACTGAAGATGTTCCAAACCAAAAATAAAATTAATATACTAGGCAAATAAATAAATAAAAAGCTAAGAATTTTTTGGGTGGTTCATTTATAATAATAAAAAGGAAAATAAAAAATTGTAACTTATTCTCTTGTTTAGTTACCTCCCAGAGGACCAAAAAATACACATAAAAAAGTGATTGGCAACAACGAAAGGGTAGAGGAGATTGAGAACATCAGACTGTTAGAGCAAAGGAAGGGAAAATAATTTTGACACGACTGTACCAATTTTTTTTCTTTATTCTGACTAACCGACTTGTCTTTTCGTATTCTAGTATATGACGTTTAGACGGGGCCAACCTTGTCCCAGGCAGCCAGGGCGATGGCCCAGGCCCAAAGAGTATGAGGCTCCAAAAAAAATTTTATATATATATATAATGGCAACAGGCGATCCTAAGGCTTCTCTCGAACTAGGGTTTCCCGTCTGGGACCCAGGCCTTAACGGCGACGGTAGCCAGGATGCGGGCGGCGAAGGCCGTACGGAGGCGGGAGGATGGACCACGGTCCATAGGAGAGGACGAGTTCGCGGGGCGGGAGGAGGGACGGTTCAAAAGGTGGCTGCTCCGCCTCCCCAGAGAAGAACGGTGGATAATGGCGGTAGGGGGACTCAGCGGAGAGGTCAGATGTGGCGGGTGATGGCGATGAGACCGCACCCAGCGGTCACCCCTATGACTGGTCCTCCGCAAGGGAGCCAGGGGTCGAGTCCTACGTTGTTTGTGACTCAGGATAAAGGGAAGGCTCCTATGGAGGCGAGTATGCAAGGCAAATCATGGACAGACTTGGTTGGAAGGGAGTCGACATGTGGACGGGGACAGATACATTACGTGGCTCCAACAAAGGTGGGGAATGGACTTCGTGCATCATTCACTAATGAAGACCTAGCCGAGACAATTGATTATTGGAAAAATACAGTAATCCTATATGTACTCAGGAACCGTCCCTTTTATCATCATATAAGGGCGTATGCGGAACGGGTCTAGCGGCCGAAGGGAAGCATGGAATTCTTCTCCCACAGCAATGGGTTCTATTTTGTCCGGTTTGGCATGCAAGAGGATATGGAATGGGTATTGCAAGGGGGACCTTGGACGTTTGATGGGCAACTAATTATGATGAAGGCTTGGACCCCGGCTACAAGATGTGAGAGGGAAGTCCTCCGATCTGTCCCAATCTGGATCTGATTTCCTGAACTACCTCTTCTGTATTGGAGTAACCAGATGATAATGAAGCTTGCAAGCTTAGTGGGCACTCCTATTAAAGCTGACGAGCGTACCACGACTAGGGCGATGATGGGGTTTGCTCGAGTATTTTTGGAGATTGAGGTGGGGAAGGAACTACCTTCGCACATTGAATTTGAAGTCCCAACCGGAGAAGTATTCATTCAAAGGGTGGAGTACGAATGGGTTCCTCCAGTTTGCCCGCAGTACAAGATATTTGGCCATCCTCCAGAGGAGTGCAAGATACCGAGTGGTGAAGGGGCTGGTAAATCACCACGACAAGTGGGAGAGCCTTCTTATAAAGCAAGACCATGAGACAACCAGGAGACCTCGGGCGGACACGAGGAGGGGTGTTCTAGGCAAGAAGCCGGTCTGTAGGAAATAATAATGCCTTACTCTCATTGTTAGGGTTTGTTACAATATATATAGTGTCTACATTTGGGCTTATGGGTATGGGCCATATTTACATTGCAAATATTATCTAACACCCCCCCTCAAGTTGGAGCATGTAAGTCACAAATGCCCAACTTAGGAAGAAAAGAATCGAACACTTGTTTTCCAAGGGGCTTGGTGAAGATGTCAGCCAGTTGAGAAGAAGTAGGAACATGCGAGGCTATTACGGTGCCATCTCTAATAGCATCGCGAACAAAATGCAAATCCACCTCAATATGCTTACTGCGCTCATGAAATACTGGGTTCTGAGCCAGGTGCAGGGCTGACTGACTGTCACAATACACCGACATAGCAGACTCCTGGCGAATGCCCAAACACACCAATAACTTCTTCAACCATTTCAACTCACAAACGAGCGCAGCAAGAGATCGGTATTCAGCTTCAGCGGAAGATCGGGAAACGGTTGATTGCTTCTTGGTCTTCCAAGAAATAGGAGACCCCCCCAGAAACACCAACCAGCCTGTAACAGAGCGGCGAGTCAAAAGACAACTGGCCCAGTCGGAATCACACCAACCAGAAAGACGGAGATCACAATCAGCTTTCAAAAGAATACCCTGTCTTGGTGCATTTTTGAGATATCTGACAACTCTCAAAGCAGCATGCCAATGATCTTGTCGAGGCTCTTGTAAGAATTGAGACAAGGTATGCACAGCATAGGCCAAGTCAGGGCGAGTAAATGATAGATAAATCAACCTCCCAACCAGCCTCCTATAAGTCTCTGTATCCGCCATCCTTGGACTAGTCGATTCTGCCAGCTTGTGATTGGGCTCCATGGAAAAACCGGCAGGACGAGACCCTATCAAACCACATTCTGAAATGATGTCCAAAGCATACTTCCTTTGACACAAGAAAATTCCTTCCACACTCCGAGCCACCTCTATGCCAAGAAAGTACTTCAACACACCAAGGTCCTTCATGTGAAAGCAAGAACTAAGGTACTTTTTGAAAGCATCTAAAGCACCTGTGTCATTACCAGACACAATCATATCATCCACATAGATCAAAACATGCAACTCTACCTTTCCCTTAAAAAAAGAGAAAAGAAAATAATCGGAATGTGATTGAATAAAGCCATAGGATATCATAGAAGCAGTAAGCTTAGCGAACCAACAACGTGGTGCCTGTTTCAATCCATATAGAGACTTACGCAGGCGACACACTTTGTTGGGTTCACTATGCGAAAAACCTGGCGGCAACTTCATATACACTTCTTCTGTCAGATCTCCATGAAGAAAAGCATTGTGCACATCCATCTGGTGCAAAGTCCAGCCTCTCACAGCTGCAACAGCCAAGAACGCCCGAACTGTAGGCATCTTAGCTACTGGGGCAAATGTCTCTGAATAATCGATCCCCTCAACCTGATGATTACCGAACACAACCAGCCGTGCCTTTAAGCGCTCAACACTTCCGTCATATTTGTACTTTATTTTGTACACCCATCTACTTCCCAATGCTTTCTTCCCAGGAGGTAGATCGACAAGACTCCATGTCCTATTATTTTCTAGAGCCTGTATTTCAGTTTGTATAGCCGCGCGCCAGCCCGAATCTCGCGAGGCCTGGCGATATGAAGTAGGCTCAACACCTGCAGTGATAGCTGCAAGAAAATCTTTGTGTCCAGCAGTAAATATGTCATAACTTAGAAATTGTGTTAGAGGATACGAAGTACCTGAGGAAGTGACGGGAACAGATGAACTGTGGTGAAGGGGGGGACTTTTACTTCGAACAACATTTGTCACAAAATCCTGTAATCGCACTGGCTGTGATTTCTTTCGCATTCCTCTTCCCAATACTACCTCATCGGGCACCTCTGGCAACGCTGTATCCCCTGTATTATTAGTAGTATCCGCATCACCCCCAGCGGACGCTCCTGTCAATACTTCTGCATCTACCTGTGCATCCTGGATACTCGGTGCCGAGCCACCAGCAACCACTTCGGCCCCAGCAACCGTAGCCGGCACCATCCCAAAAGTCTCTATATCGTCTCCTGGCACTTCGACAGATGGATGGCGTGTCACAGAAGACATCTCGCTAGCAGAGTCACACCCAGGAAATTCTTTTTCATAAAAAGTAACATCACGGGACACAAAAAATTTACCGGTCTCCAAATCATACAGTTTCCATCCCTTTTTATCAAGCGGATACCCAACAAAAATACATTTTCTGCTCCTGCTAGCAAATTTATCATGCCGGGATTGCAAATCATACGCATAGCACAGACAACCGAAAATATGTAGATGATCATACGAAGGAGTCGAGCCATATAAAACTTCATAAGGAGACTTAAAATGCAAGATACTAGAAGGGGTTCTATTTATCAAATAACATGCAGCCAGAACACATTCCCCCCAAAAATCTACGGAAAGAGAACCCTGAAATTGCAATGCCCTGGCTACATTTAAAATATGTCGATGTTTTCTTTCCACCCTTCCATTCTGTTGAGGTGTCCCAACACAGGATGTTTGGAACAATATACCTTGAGATGAAAAATAATCTCGTAAACAATTAAATTCAGTACCATTGTCACTCCGCACACGACGTATATCAGCCCCAAACTGACGCTTCACCAAAGCAATGAATTTAAGAAACATAGAATAAACAGCAGACTTATCCGTCAACAAAATAACCCAAACAGCTCTAGAAAAATCATCCACCAAAGTCAAAAAATATCGTGCCCCATTAGATGACGGAACACGATATGGTCCCCACAGATCACAGTGTATAAGTTCAAAGCATCTCAAAGCACGACTACTACTATCAGGAAAGGCATCACGAGTCTGTTTAGCTTGATGACAAATATCACAAGCCTTATGAGAAAACACACTACTACCAGAAAGAGAAGGTAAAGTCTGTATTACTTTATCTGAGGGATGCCCCAGTCTACTATGCCAAACCTCGGCATCATTCTCTTTGCATGCCAGGATCACCGAAGCCAAAGAAGCTGGAACCTGCCCCAAGAAGTAAAGTCCACCCCTTTGTTCACCTGCTCCAATCACCATCCTCGTACTTCGGTCCTGAACAAAACACAAATCAGGAGTAAATAACATATCACAATTTCTGGCACCAATCAATTGGGAGACAGAGATCAAATTGCAAGTCAATGTCGGAACATAAAGAACATCCGTCAACACCAACGAAGCAGTCAAAAATACTTTGCCTCGCAGAACAGCCTCAATAGTGCTCCCATCAGGCAAAATCACAGGACAGACAGGGCCCTCAAAATAATCAACTAAACAGTTACGAGAGCCTGTCGCATGAAGAGTAGCCCCAGTATCGAATATTCATGGGACAGAAGAATTCTTACCCATCAGACGATCAGAGTTTGAAGAACCAGGGTTGGAAGAATCGTCGTTACCCAGCAAGCTCATCAGTTTCTGCCATTGTTCACCTGAGAGTGGTGAAGGATACCCTCCATATATCATATCCGTCGAACTCCCAGCAAGACCAGCAGGGACACCATAACCAGCAGCAGCGACATGATGAACAACCCCTGTGCTACCAGCACCACGTCCTCCATCACGTCTCTGTGGTGGTGCCGGGCCTCTTCCACTACCACCACCACGTCCGCCCTCACGTCGAGGACGAGTCTTCCACCACTCTGGATAGCCAATCTTGGCAAAGCAAGTTGCAACATCATGACCTGTTTTCTTGTAATGAGTACAGACCATACCTGATTTGTCCTTGGAATCTGAGGTTTTACTATTAGAAGTAGTAGAAATACGAGGTGAAGACTTGATAGCCAGCGCCATCACCTCCTCAGTAGCGGATTGGATCTGAGATTTTCGTATATCCTCCTCCTCACGAACTGCCTGGTATGCCCGATCTAAACTTGGCTGAGGATCCTAAGCCAGAAGATTAGATCGGGTATGACCATACAACTCAGCATTCAACCCATACATAAAGTCCTGAAAGTGGTCATCATCCCTCATAGCCTGTAGCTTGGCAGCAAGTTCACCACAGGTACAAGTAGGCAATGGAAAATAAGCAGCTTGTTCATCCCACAAAGACTGCAAATTTCCAAAATAGGTTTCCACAGACATCGACGTCGTTTGTTTGCACTCGGCCAAAGCCACCTTAATCTGTTGCTTTCGAGTGCCGTTGCTAACAACAAATCTTTTCGCCAACAAGTTCCACAATGGATAAACCTCCTCAAAGTACGGCAAAGATTTCTTCAGAGACGGATCAATGGTATTAAGAACCCATTGAACCAATAGCGCTTGCACGCATCTCCAATCAAGCAATTTGCTAGCATCATTAACAGGTTTGACTTCAGTACCCTCCAGAAAAGTGATCTTTCGCCTAGAGATCAGGGAAAGACGTATCGACCGAGACCACTCAGCATAGTTTGGTCCACGGAAAACAATAGGAGTAATGATATTTCCTGGTTGATCAGCAGAACTCAGAAAATATGGATCCTTCGGATTAGGATAATTTGGGTTATGTGCACTGCCACCGCCAGTCGCGACGGAGTAGCTGGACACAGCATCATCTGCCATCGCGGATGTCGGGTGTACAAAAGTTTTGTACAACACCGACGAATCGGCCGCTGATGGACGGGGTCGGCGGCGAATCGGCCGCGATCAGGAGTGCCGGATCTGGCGCGTAGAGGCGAGTGGATGTCGGGTGTACAAAAAATTTGTACAACGCCGACGAATCTGAGAAAGAGATAACAGAGATTTATATATATATATATATCTATATATATATATATATAGATATATATATATATATATTTTTTTTCTTTTTTTTTCTTCTTTTTTTTTCTTTTTTTTTCACAGAAGGCTAAGCCTTCTCTGCACAGAAGTTTTTTTGTGCTTGGAAGGTGCCGAAGTCAAAAAAATAAAAAAAAATAACAGAAGTAAAAAAACTTTGTGATGCACAGAAGACTTCTTCACAGAAGTAAAAAAAAACTTGTTGGGAATCGGCGGGTCCGCAGCAATTGTGCCGCCTCGGTGCTGCTGACGTGTCGGGTCGGTGCGACGTCGGATCGGCGCTGCGGACGCGTAGGGGATCGGCGGACGCGTTGGATCGGACGCGTCGGGTGCGTCGGGCGCGTAGAGATCGGATCGAGGATGGAGAATATGACGGCTAGGGTTTTTCTGGAGGCTCTGATACCATGTAGGAAATAATAATGCCTTACTCTCATTGTTAGGGTTTGTTATAATATATATAGTGTCTACATTTGGGCTTATGGGTATGGGCCATATTTACATTGCAAATATTATCTAACACGGTCAGGAGGCGTGCATGCCTGGGATGGCAGACGGCATGGATTTGGAAACCGATATAGGGTCGGGGAAGACAGACACTCCTAGTATACTGCCAGCTGAGGGCACTCCGCAAGGACTCGAAGAAAAGGGTGGGGGGCTATTCCCTCCATTGGTGGTAGCCAGGGACTTACCCCGGGGAAGCGGGCCTATCTTGGGAGAGAAGAGGACAGAAGAGGCTATAATCTTCAAAACTCAGAGAGGCAGAGCTAATCGTGGGAGAGAGGATTATAAGGGAAGCACGTTTGTGGAGATGACTCGTCGACTCTCTAGTAGACTAATCTCACAGGGCAGTACGAATTTTGCTGGAGCGGTGATGGAGGCAGAAGGGAGTCGCAAATGCCAGGCTACTTCGTCACGGGGACTTGAGGACAGACCCTCCATTGGCGCAGCTATCTGTATGGATAACCCGAAATGGCAGATCATGATCCAGGAAGTAGAAAAAGCAGGGAAGGAACGTGAGAAGGATACGAAGCTCGACTCTGTCCTCGAAGAAGAAACTTGTCCGCACTCAGAGGACAAGGATCTGAATACTTCTGGGGCTACTTTTAATTTATACATGTCGCTGATATCGTGGAATGTAAGAGGGGTTTGTGCTATAGGTCGCTGGAAGGAGATTAAATAAGTGATTCGGAAGGGACGGTTTAGCATTTGCGTGCTCTTGGAGACTAAGATCAAATCTGACAAGATGCTGAGTAGACGAACACCTAGCAACTGGAAGCAGGTCAACAATCTAGACGTATGCCATATGGCCCGTATTTGGGTTAGTTGGGATGTCAATAGCTGGGAGGGTCTCCCGTTCTCCATTACAGAACAGATGATAGTGGTGAACTTCAAGAACAATGGAGGGTTCCAATTCCTCTTCAGTGCTATATATGGGCATAATGATAGGAGGCACCGCGAAGAGCTATGGAAAGATATTATTCATCTCAGTATGATGGCCAGGCATCAGAACCACACTCATCTTCTACTAATGGGTGACTTTAATGCGATACTGTATCAACATGAGAAAATAGGAGGAAGAGTGGTTCCGGAGGTGATTCTCCAAGAGTTCCAAAATTGTATTCTTCACGCTGGACTACAACAACTAGAGCGGTCTGGTCATCTTTGGACTTGGAACAACAAAGCAGTTACAAAATGGGTAGTATGTCAACTAGATAAAGCGTTTGGTAATACTGCTTGGTTCCACGCTTTTTCGAATGGCAAGGCGGAAGGGTTACCTGCAGGAACGAGCGACCATTCGCCGGTGTCCGTGAGGATGGCTGCACTTCATCGGCCCCGTGCTCGCCCTTTTCATTATAACAATAAGTGGCATCTCATGGAGGGGTATGGGGATGCTGTGAGGGGCGGGTTGCAAGCAAACTTCTCAGGCAACTGCCAATTTTGGTTGGTGCAAAGACTAAAGAGAATCAAAGTAGACCTCAAGGCCTGGAATATGGCTCAACCCAAGCGATCTCTTGAAGCGGAAGAGCAAAAGTTGCATCATATCCAAGCCATGCTTCAAGCGGACGTGGAGAATCAGGAATTGGCCGCAGAAGAGCGCTCGCTCGTTAAGGAGGTAGGGCGCCTTTGTTCCCTTAACGAAATCGATGCCGCACAGAGAGCCAAATGTCAGTAGCTACGGGAGGGTGATAGGAACTCTCGGTTCTTCTATGATATCATCCGTATGTGACAACACCGTAACCACATCGGTAAGATCCTCTGACAAGACGGGCAGGAGGCTACATCCCCTGAAGAACTTCAGAAGGAAGCTGTCAGGTATTACATTGATATGTATAATCAATCTGATTATTGTACTAAGTTTCCTGATATTATTTGTAAGAAATTGGTTACACCACATGGGAATGGTTTGATGTGGGTTGTGGTGGAGATGGAGGAGTTGGATGATATCGTGAAATAGGCAGATGTTGACAAAGCTCCGGGGCCGGACGAGTTTGGCAGCAAGTTCTTCAAGGTTCATTGGCAAGACATAAAGTTGCAAACCCTTAAGATGGTTCAGGATTTCTTAGCTAATCGGAAGCTACTGAAGGAACTCAACCATATGTTTCTCACTCTTGTTCCGAAAAAGGAGGGACGGAGGCACTTTCTGACTACATGCCCATTGCTTGCTGCAACTTCTTATATAAGTTGATTACTAATCTTATGTGTCGTAGGATGGAGGAAGCTATGCGGGGACTTATTTCGTTCAACCAAGCTGCCTTTATTAAAGGTAGATCAATTGCTGACAATAATCTCTTGGCGCATGAGCTGGTTCGGGATTTTAATAAAACAAGGAGAATGCGTGCATGCTTAAAACTTGATTTACGTAAAGCCTATGACATATATGGTGAACCGCAAATTTGTCTGTCATATTATGTTGGCAATGGGATTTGACCGAGAGTGGGTGGATATGATTCGAGAATGCATCACCTCTCCCTCCTTCTTGGTGCTGTTGAAGGGATGTCCGTATGGTTTTTTCAGAGTAGTCGGGGGATTCGTCAAGGTGACCCGTTGTCTCCGTATCTGTTCACAATAGTGATGGAGTATTTTACTTGCCTAATGGACAGAGCGGTAACTCAGGGGAGGATCATGTCGTTGCAGAAAAGGATTGCTCCGACTGTGTCCCACCTCATCTATGCGGATGATTTGCTAGTCTTCATGGTGCCTACATACAAAGGGCTTGATGCGTTGACCAATATCATTCACCGATTTGGGGCTTCTACAGGTCTATTTATTAATCAAGATAAAAGTTGCATCTATTTTAATCAATACTGTCCCAACAAAGAGGAGAGAGCCAGCCGGATTGGGATAGTAAGAGGAGAATTACCGGTGAAATACTTGGGCATTCCGCTCTGCGTAAACTACGCAAGAGATTCGGAATGTAAGAGCTTGTTGGATTACGTCCAAAGACGTACGGAGGATTGGCATGCTCAGAATTTGTCCTTCGGTGGCCGTATTTGAATTGGTAAAGGCGGTGATCCAGGCTATTACAGTGTTTTGGCTTCAAACTATCATGCTACCTACTGCTACTATTAAGAAAATTGATAAGATATGTGCGGACTTTGTTTGGTGAGGAGGAATCCATGCTATCAGCTGGGATACCTTGTGCAGATCGAAGGAGGAAGGAGGGGTGGGGATCCGTTCTTTGCGGACTCTACAGACGGTTGCTGCTCTCAGGCTTACGTGGAAATTCATATCCGGGTCCTCCCTTTGGGCTCAGTGGATGATGAATAAATATGTGAAGGAGGATAATTGCTGGCGGGTGGGGAGAAATAGCAATGCTTCGGTCACATACAAGACGATCATCCAACACAGGCAATGGATTAAACAGCATATTGTGCGAGCCATGAAAGATGGCGACTCTACTGACTTGTGGTTTGACCCATGGGTCGGCCACACGAGCTTGGCGCACAGGATGGGGGATAGACTGCCTCCACGGGTGCAGTCGGGAGTTCTGGTAAGCTCCATTACTCACAATGGAGACTGGCGGACGGTGTTTACTGGCCTGATTGGGCAATTTAGCCGCAAGATTAGAGCGGTTAAACTGGACAACGGGAGTAACAGAGACCGCTGGATATGAAAGGATACGAGTAGCGAAGAATTCGAGCATAGGCGGGTCTATGAAGCAGTTAGGGACTCATTCCCTAAAATCAATAATATGGTATTTATTTGGGTCAAAGGGACGGCCAGGAAATGGCAATACTGTATGTACAGGGTCATGCTTGGGAGACTCATCACTCGAGATAGATTGAGGAGGTTCGGGGTCACAGTGGAGAGCCAGTTGTGCGTTCTATGTGCGGAACATAATGAGAGTATGTCGCATCTATTCTTTCAGTGCCAGGTTTCTTGGGCAGTATGGGAGCATCAGAAGTATAAATTGGGCATGGCAGCTGGAGGAGAACGGAATCTTAACACTGTTATAGAAGGCATCAGGAACGAAAGAGGCAGAGAAGCCAGTTGGAGCTTGGAGGCACGGATACGGCTCGCTGCGGCGGTATGGCATACCTGGAAAGAGCAAAATAACCGCATATTCAAGGGGTTAAATGCCCCCATGATTGTATTACTTAGCAATATTGAACATGATATAAGGTTGATCTATGTACAGCGGGTCTAAACATGAATGCTGATCTGTATTTTTATTCTCTCTTCTAATGGAATTACCTTTTTCCATATATATATATATATATATATATATATATATATATATATATATATATATATATATATATATATATATATATATATATTTTTAAGGTAATTCCATTAGAAGATATATATATATATATATATATATATATATATATATATATATATATATATATATATATATATATATAATCTTATATTTAAAATAGAACTAGTATGTACCATGGTGGTTGTTATGCTAGACTTGCACATTAGAAGTCCTATGTTCAATTCTTGGTTGTAACATTTTTTTAAATTTACTTTTATTTCAGTTTTTAATATATTTTTTACATTATACATGGGTCTCATTTTGAAATTTTGTCTCGGGCCATGAAATCAGGATCGGCCTTGCGTTTAGATATCCTATAAAAATATTATACTATGACTAAAATGATTAGAATGAGTTTGATGGAACTTTATTTAAAATTGGACTTACATACATTAAATAGTATATATATATATATATATATATATATATATATATATATATATATATATATATATATATATATGGTGCCCTCTAAAATTTTGGGCCTGAGGCGACCGCCTCATGTGCCTCATATAAAGTCCGGCCATGGTATCGATTGATCAGGACAAAGTTAATTGAGACTCAAGGTGTCTAATAGGCTGGTCAGGGCTGGGCCGAGGCCGGATTTGACCGGGTTCGAGCCGGATCGGGCTTCGCCCGGGAGAGGAAGCGGGTTGGGCTAGGCCAGAAAAAAAAAAACCCTAGTTCGGACCCGTGAACTAGTCGGCGGGGCCAGCTGAACTGGGCTGGATCCGGGCTAGCCCGGTTTATTGCAAAAAAAATCGAAGAAAAAAAGAAAATTTGAGAAGGAAAAGTTTTTTTTAGTAATATCATTATAATTTAAATATGCTATAACATTAACTAACAAAAATGTACAAGTATTGTTTTTTTCTGTCGTCCGTCATCCAGTCTTTTGTCCAACTTTATTCCTCATCTCCTCATCCAGTAGCATCCTCCAATGTACAAGACTGAAAGTCTAGCTCACTAATGTCAACACCTTCGTCTATTGAGTTTTGAGTTTGTTTTTTCTGCACGAATCCAAACTTGAATGCAGATGTAGGCTTACAAAATATCTGACAGCATCATGCTCCTCTTCTTGCTTAGCATCCTTAAACTTGCACTAAAATAAGATTTCGATACTATAGTTGACACCGGGACCATTAGTATATCACGTGCTATAGAAGAAAATATAGGATAAGTTTTTTCATGTCTTTTTCACCATTGTAAAATTAAAAAAATACAATGCAGATTCATCTTCATCTTTGGCATGTGTAATTTAGACACAAAATCGAAGCTACTACTACCTTGAACGGTTGTACCGGATCAGCTTGATACAACTTTTTCTTTATATTAAGTAATTAAAGAATCAAAAACATCTTTAATTTCTATTTTTAGGTTACCTATCATATTGTCATTAAAATCACCTACGAATATAAATACACCATCTAATTTAATCTTAGAAAAAAAATGAAGCCAAACAATAAAGAAGAGGTATATCACCCGAACATTTTAGAAATTTTGTTTTCATTTTAGAAACAACATAATTAAAACCAGGAACCGTTCTATATTTAAAAAATAAATGAGACATGTTAATAATTTTTGTTAAAGCTAAAGGAGAAGTTGGATAATAAACTCCACAAAAAATACATATAGCAATGTAGAATAATTCTAAAAATTCATAAATAGAATTAACAATTAGCCAATCATTTTTAATTACTTGATAATCAAAACTTAGGTTAACATTACAATAATGTATAGTAACATCTTTAAATTTAATAGAAGATTTCAACATTAAATAAGTCGAGTCCATCTGTGTAGTGCATCCTTAACAAATCTCCCAAAAGTTATACCATATTATGCATAAAAAGTTTTAAAAGCTTGTTGTCTACTTACTGTGTTCAAACTTTGTAAACATAATATTATCTAACATTTTCTCAATTTTCTTGAATGAATATTTTAAGGCAATCTTGTACAATTAAATTAATAATATGACAAGTACATCTTACATGAAAAAGTCATCCTTTTACTATATGCAAATATTGTAACTTTAAAATATATATACAATAAGTGCTATTACTAGCATTATCAAAAGAAACTCAAAAAAAAAAAATTATTGTGAATATCATATTCACATAAAAATTATATTATAGCTCCACCGATTACGGAGCCAGTATGTGAAAATTCTAAAAGTCGTAGACAAATAATATAATTTTACAACATCCATTTTGGATCTAAATAATGTGTCGTGACACAAATATAAAAGAAATTTTATTTAGTAGTCCATATAGAGAAATTTACTAACACTTACAAAACTTTCTTTTAGAGTTGTCCTTCTTTCGGAAATATTTTTATAGCCTCTGTTCTAGTAGTAGATCTAGAAACGTTAGTAAAACAAGGTTAAGTGTAGTACTTGCATAATCATTATACCAATCTCTCTCACCGAATGTAAAAGGTTGTTCATCATAAATAATATATTTTGTTAACTCAGTTTTGTTACAAGAATTAGAATAAGTAAAGTTACATATAGAAGGTCCATGAGGACCAGTGCTTATCTAGCATGCAATGTTTCCTTACTGTAACAACATTCATAGTATCCTCTTAAAGTGTCAGTGCCATAATTTTTTTTCATTTATAAATTTGTATGCATTTCTTGCATTGTGCAGCTTTATCTATTGACTTTTTATCTTTTGGATCTAAAACCGGTGCGCCCACATTATCGGTGACATTTTTTTCATAATAATACATAAAACTAATTTTTTTTTTCTATTTGTAACATTAGTAGCCATACTTCTAACTTCATGAGGTGATATTTGCGTCAGTGGCATAGAATCATGATATAATTATTTTTAACCAAATCAACATAATAAGAAAAAATTTGGTCAAAATCACCTATATAAGGGTGGTTAGAACCAGTAGTACCCATTTTTAAAAATTAATTTTTAGAAAAAAGAAGAAGAAGAAGAAAATAATTTGTTTTCCAACAAAAATAGATAGAGGAAGAGAGGAAAGAAAAACCCGATTCAGAATAAGAAAAGAAAATATTCTGTAATATTGAAATTACATGAAATGTCAATTTGAAGTCTTCGAAAATTTTTGCACAAGTTGCAGCCTCAATACTCTGAAAGGTTGCACTCCAATATCCAGAAAGTTGTTAATTCAAACTTCAAAAATTGCTTTACTTCTAAATTTTGTAAGAGAGGGAAGTATTTTTAATTGTGGTTAATTTTTAAGAATTATGGGTTATTTATAGGAAAACACTTGGCACAAAATAACCCCCAATACCCCTAAAATATAGTTGTTATAAGGGTATTTTTGTCATTTTCAATAAAATGAACAAAATACTCCTAAAAAGACTAAAAATGGCCACCAAATGGGGGTATTTTGGTCAAAATATCCCTAAAATACCCCTTAATTGATATATGGGGGAAAATTTTGGGTTAGACTGGGGCTGGAACAGGTCTGAACCGGGTTGGTAATCGAGCTGGTCTGAACCGATCTGACCGGGCTTTTCGGGCTAAACCAAACGCACCTACGAAGAAGCCTGGCCAGGCCGGGCTCTTGGGTCGAAATGTTGGACCCAACACGGACCCGCTAGATCCATAGGCCAAGCCGAGCCAGTCCGTTGATCGGGTCCGGGCTGACTCAAACCGGCATTGACTGGGCCAGTCCCGAGCCAGTTCCTGGTTGCCCGGTCGATTAAACACCATGAATTGAGACCCTTCCTATCTATGAATTTACTTCTTTGGATTTGAGTCCAAAATGCTGTGAATCGTGTCCTGGAGAATGAACTTTACATAAGAATCCCTCTTCAAACATTTTACTATTCATTTTTCGTTGAATGCTTTTCGATATTGGGTTTTTTTAATGCATTATTTTCATTGTTTATATTCATTGATTTTTACATTCATATCGAATTTTGAGAGAACGAGAGGAAGAAGCAAAGAAGAGTACTGAACCGCTGTGTTGGTATAATTGCAGGTGAATGCGTAAGAATTTCCTTTTCTCTCGATAAATTTTAATTGTGTGTGGCTTTGATTCTTCTCTCCTTTACCTCTACGTCTTAACAAAAGAAATCTACTTCATTTCCTTCACTATGTCTATATGATCAATGATGCCTCAACAAGAGAACCATGATAAAAAAAAATAGTAAATGTATTGTTTTTAGCTTGCTATATAGAGATGTGGCACATTATACTGCTATTATAAATAATTAAGTAACGTCAGTTATTGCTAAGGAAGTGTAATTAACGTAAGTTATAATCTGATAAATTATGATAAAATGGAATTGTGGAAAAGTTTTGGGACCATTGGATCGCTAGTTGAGGTAATCCTGGATTGGGAGTATGAAAATAATGAGCTACAGCTCGAGGAATATGGAATAAAAAAATTAGAATGTGTTGCATAGTTTATTTCAAGTTTCTATTATCATAATGTTATATTTTATCAATAAGTTGCCTATGCATGCATGGTCATTGACAACTTGTGTAATTTTCCGCTCCTAGCGGTGACGTTATATTGCTATAGATGTCGAGTTGCTAGCTCAAATAAGGGAAAGCTATCGCTAGAAGCTTGTTGAGGTAGAATGGCGTTTCATTTAAGGTGATTCTGAAAGACTTTGCTTCCTTATTCTTTCAAAATTAATAATAAACCCATAAAAAATGGATATATGCTTTACTTCTAAGAATAGAGTTCATAATCACTAGAATGATAATTACATGAAATCTATATGGTCTTAATAAAAGAATGATATTGATTTAGTTATAGACTGTGAATATAATTGAAAGAATTGTTGCCATACTTGTTAAAGAAAGACATAATGATTACATATACTGTTACGTCCTGATCTCGGAGGATAGTAAAGTTGCCACTAGACGTGATGTTGTATAAGCTTAAGTTGCGCTTGTACAAGGCATGAACTTGGACATTAACAAAATATATTAAAAATATAATTAAAAAAGTGGAACTTTGATGTAGAAAACCAAATAACAACAATAGAACAGTTACAAATTATCTTCCTTTTATAATTAAAACTTGTGGCGAATTACAAAGAAGAAGAGTTCTCACAGGCCAACTGAAAATGTCAACATGCCTTACAACTTTTGAAACGGAAAATTTTACCATTTCGTTCCAAACATTACATATCTTTATACCAAAACACAAAAGTGTGTCTTCCGATCTCCAGCTTCTAAAGAATGAGGGTCGTCTTCTATGTCTCAACTGTTCAGCAGAATATCCAACACCTGAGGAGGTGGAAGTCAGTACACTGGAGAATGCACTGGTAAGCGGCAAAACCTACACTCAATTGAAAGTAGTGAGCGGTCAAAACTACACTCAACATACGAGGCCTACGATGGGGTGGAGTAGACGATGGAATTTGTCCTCTCCCAGTCCTTGGATCTGGAAGCAAACTTAGGATCCAACTCCCCAAGAAATGAGGAGGATGCTAGAGTTGAAGAAGACGAATGTTTCCATCAGTCGTTTAGTTTCTATTTTTACATTTTAGTACCATTCACACCTAAACAACTCAGGTTTATACTAAACCACTTGCTGATCACTTGTTAATCATCCATCCCCAACATTCTTTCTTTCCAATGTGTGGACCAAACTCTTTTTCACGATATGGATTTTAATCGCGAGTTAGATTAGCCCATAGGAAATTGTGAATAAAGAAATTGGAGTGTGTGGCTACTCATGTTAATAAATTGGATCAATGAATGGATTGGCTCGACACCAAGAAGATCAACATCATCGACTTGTGCGCAAAATAATTAAGCATGCATATTCGAGAATGCATTCGAGAACGTTAATGGCACAGTTCAATGTATGTGACACAAAGTACGTAGGATAATTCGGTTGGCCAAAAAATTGTTGCACCGAAGCTTATTTAGTGGAAGAGGTCTATGACGTCCTCATTGTTTCTTGTTCCCAAACCAATTAAGTACTAGTTAATTAAGTCTCCATAGCACATAAGGATTAATTAACAAATATTAAACTCACATGGGTCCTCTTAAAAAGAAGTAGAGACCATTACACAATTGTCAAAATCATGTGTGCACCCTTACTTAGCTAGCCATCAATTTAAGTCTGACCCGTCAAGGTCCCATGCAATGAACTCAACCATCTGTCACGTATAAAAGAGTAGTTGCTCATTGTCGTAAAATATAATCTAAACCTCTCCACCAACCTAACACATTCTACTCTAGTTGCCAACCAAGAACAAAATGGACCGCAAGTGGACTATAAGAGCCAAGGAGCTGGGTGACCACCAACCCCGAGTCCGGTACCGCGGGGTGCGTTGACGGCTGTGGGGGCAAGTTTGCGGTGGAGATACGCGACTTGAACCACAGAGGCTTGTGGGTGTCACTCAGGACGTATGCCACGGTCGAGGAGGCGGCCAGGGCGTACAACGGGCAGCTTACGCGATGAGGGAGGCCACTACTAAAATATGATCTATTAGCGACATAATTTAGCGATGGCATAAAATGTTGTCGCTAAATATGGAATATAGCGACTCATTTATATATACATCGCAAAACATCGCTGACTTGCGACGTTCAGCGACAGGAGTTAAATTACGTCGCTGAATAGCGACGTGCAGCGACATATTACTAAAATATGTCTCCATCTATTAAAAATTTGCGACGGTTAGCGACGGCATCTCTTGACGTCGCTAAAATTTTTACTTAGGGCACAGTGTTTCATTTTTTTTCCCTCACTCGAAAATTCCAATTTTCACTCGAGCTCCCCTTCCCCCCCCCCCCCCCCGGCGACTCCCTCCCCTCCCCCCCGGCGACTCCCTCCCCCTCCGGCGACCCCTACCCCTCCGGAGACTCCCTCCCCCTCCGGCGACCCCTACCCCTCCGGAGACTCCCTCCCCCTCCGGCAACCCCTATCCCCCCCCCGTCGAGCTCCTCCTCCTCGATCTTAGGTAAACCCTAACCTAATTAACTTCTCTCCCTCCTCCTCCTCCTCCTCCTCCTCCACCCCGCACACACCCACTATCTGTGCAGTTGTTTGGACACTGACACGACCCTTGGACACATTTGTATGCACACAAACACATGCGACCCCTTTTGAGCTGACACTGACACGACCCTTGGACACATTTGTTTGGACACTGACACGACCCTTGGACATATTTTGGATTTTATTTAGGTTTAATTTTGTTCAAACCCGATTCATATAATGGTTTTGATAGTTCACAATCGGACAATACTAAAGTTTTCAAGAGGAAGAAAAATAGAAAATAATTGGTTTTCTCCCACCAATTCAATGATTCACTTTTTTTCCTCTAAGAATTCATATTGAAGCTTTGGCGACATCTTATTTCCAAATAAATATCATACCAGAGCACAGTCACACTCTCAGAGTACTGTAGAATGCAATGTAGAGTCCAGAAAAAGCTCGGGCTGCAATTTTGTTTAATCATGTATGCTCAAATGTTCTTAGAGATCTCCAATTGGACTAGTGTTTTAGAAACGCCAATTTGATATAAAAAAGTCCATCTGGAATGTAACTTGCGTCTTGTATTTCACACATAATAGAACCCAGAATGAAACAATTAAGCAGTAGCTATGGATGAATGTCACATGTTGGAAATTCGTATCATGTATATAGGGTTGCTTATAATTTGGACACCTGGAATAGTCCCAAATGAATAGAGTGCATTATTCAAGTATAGTTTCCATTGTGGTTTGTGGGAGGAGAGCCATTTTTTTCTTGGAGCTCTCGTTGAACTAGCTTTGGCTGGTTTGAGCCAAAGTCATCCAGAGGTGTAAGTGAAGTGTAGTCTAGTATAGTCTAGTGTGTTGACTTTATTATTATTATTATTATTATTATTATTATTATTATTATTATTATTATTATTAATGTGGTTGGCAATCAAAAGTAGCAATTAGCGGAGGTGGTCAGCAATATTGACTTTTTTGGTCGTCCCCTTTGTCCGGTAAGCTAATGAAACTGATCACGTACATTGTCCTTTGAAGCGTATCCTCTAAGAAAAATTGAAAATAATTGGTTTTGACCAAAACCCTAGCTAGTAAGTGTGAGCACCCTGAATTTCGGGTTGAATTTTTTAATTTTATTTTATTTTTCTGATTATTTGGTTTTGATAAATATTTTATTCTATTTATTTATCTGTAAGTGTACTTTTTCATGCCATTGATATTTGGAGTATCAGGGATGTTCAACTCTGGAAATCTTCTTCATGAGTTTTGGAGTGGACATGATTACCTTCATGACGGTATATAGTGTCCCATCCAAACTTGTTCCCTTGTGCTCTTTTTGCTTCGCTGAACTTCTGGTCGAATTAGACCGTTTGATCATTAATTGATTTTCCCACTCTTTTTCTTGATCATTTTCAGCGCGTTACCGTGACTTTTTAATTGGGAGCGCAAGACCAGTTATTTTCTTGAAATCAACTCCTCATTGATGATCTACTCGAGTCGCTCTTCGCCCATAACCTTCGTGTCCCACTCAGACACGTCATTTTGTGCTCCATTTGATTCGCACAACTTTTCCGACACGTGACCCGATTTTATTTCACTCCACGGCGTCACATTCATCTTCCAACTTGATTTGTGGGTCCCCTGTCGACCAAAACCTGTCCGCCCCAACTATGGACATGGCCCACTTTGAGGCCACTATCCGTCCGCCACTTATGTCCCAATTATTGGAATCCCCATGTGCTACTTATTCACTCATGATCATCAACGCCTATTTTTAATTCGATTTTTGCATAATGACCGATTTTTGTCCAATCCGGCTCCACCGAGTCTAGTCCAGCTTTGTATTGCCCTCCATCGGGACACCCTCATATTTATTGCCCAAAAATATCAAGTACTCATTTCATCTATTTTTATTATTTAATAGGAAATTTTCCTTAATTTAATCCTATTGGAATTACCTATTTTCCTATATTCCATCATTGCCCTTGATTTCACCTTAATTCAATCACAACCATTAATTTTCCCATGGCAACTTTTCCCCATACCCTTGGCCAAGTGGCCGGCCCTAACATTTAGGGAGCCACCTTTTTCTCTCTCACTTATCCTCTTTCTCTCTCTCTCCCTTTCAATTATTTCAACCCACAGCAACAAAACAACTCCCTACTCCATGCACACCCCACCCGACTACTCCTCCTCACCCTCACTCTCTGGCCCGAGCTCCTTCATCCCCGACCTCCTCTCCATGGACGGACCACCACCCTCCATCGTCGTCGACCTACCACACCACCGTCGACCTCCTCCACTCATCTCCTCCCATCCTCCTCCTTCCTCTTCCTCCTCCTTGGATCAACCAAACCCGACCACCACCTTCCTCCTCCGTCAACCGCTGCCACCACCCTCGCAGCCTCACCCCTCGCCGCCGTGCCCCCGCCGTCGCCGTCCAGGCCGCGCGCCACCGTGCGAGCAGAGAGTGCACAGCAGCAGCGGCGACCAGCCGGAAACCGCACGCGCGCTGTGGCAGCGCTGTCGCACCGCCACCGCGCCGTCGCCGGCGACGTGGTCGGCGTGGCCGACCCCCCGTTGGCCGGGCGCACCCTCGGGGCAGGCCCCGTGGCCGTAGCTTCTCTTTTCGACGCGTATCGGAGGCGATTCGTGCGTTTTGCACGACGTCCCGTCGTGACGAGCTCGGAAACGACGCTGAAATTGTGCCCCGTCGCAGCGACTTCGTACGCGTTTTCCCGGAGATCCGACCGTTGGATCGATGATTTCTTCACTCCGTCGCAATCTCGGTATATCTACCTTCATTCCTGTCAATTTTCGTCCGTTAATTTTATCGTTTGATACATGAAAACCGGCCACCAAGTTGACCGTTTAAATTGTATTAAATTTGGACAGTTTCGCGGGGCCAACTTCGTCAGCTTGTATCTCCTCCACCGCAGCTCCGTTTGGCATGCTACCAGTTCCAGTAGGAAGCTGGTATAACCCTCTTACTACCCCTCCAGTTTTGTTTCATTATGAGCTTGTTTGATTGGTTGAATTCGACGCCAAAGTTGGTCGTCCGAATTCGTAATTTCCAACTTGTAAAATTCTATTTTTGAACACGGGACTCCAGATTTCATTTCTGACACCACCATTAGACTTGTGGCATCGTTCTGGCATGTTTTCATATAAAATTTGTTAGATTTGGAGAACGTGGGCCCGGGCACGTTTTTCGGTGCAAAGCGGGCCCCACTTTCTGGGTCAACGGGGCTTTTTGAAGACGGCTCATCGGAATCTAATTCTGGAGATACCGTTGAGTTCGTATCGTCATTCTGGACTCATTGACATATAATTTGCTAGGTTTTGGTGGACATTGGGTCCGACACGCATTTCGGTGCAAGTCGGATACCAATATCCGGGTCAACGGGTCATTTTGAGATCGGCTCATCGGAATCCAATTTCGGAGATACCGTTGAGTTCGTATCATCATTCTGGACTCGTTGACAGATAGTTTGCTGAGTTTTGGGGACTTTGGCTCCGGCACGCATTTCCGTGCAAACCGGAATTCCAAGTTCTGGTCAACGAGCCAAATTGAGATCGGGACAACGGAATCCAATTCTGGAGATACCGTTGGGTTTGTATCGACATTCTGGTTTCGTGGACATATAATTTGTTATATTTTATAGACTTGTTTTCTTACACGTTTTTCGGTGCAAAACGGCTCCGACACGGACACCGTTTTGACCCGAAATTACATTTTTGCCCTTGTGTCCAAATTGGACCGTTGGGTAGGCTATCCTAGCTAATTTGACCATTCTGGACACGTTGGCGATGTTCATTTCATCGTCCGACAATGTTTGTTGATAATTTCTCTAAGTTTAACCTTTTTATAATTAATTAATAATTAATTCATATAATGTTCGTATTCGGGATTAGTGCAACGAAACTGAGATCAGCCAATTCCAGTGATCTCACATCGCTGAAATTGATAAGTTGGACACGTGGATCACTATAATAAGATTATCAACCTTACCGATAATCTCCTTATCTCGATTTACGTGTCGTAAGTTTCGACGTACAAATAACGAAGTACACTTTATATTAGACTAGAATTGACCCTGTTTGACCAGAGTTGACCAGTTGACCCAAAGTCAACTGTAAGTACACACTTGACCTAGTTTGACTAGATTATTGACCGGAGTCGACCTAGAGTTGTTTTGACTTAGAAGAACCTAGAATAATGTAGATTGATTATAGAGATTCATTTATTTTCAACTTGAACACCTTGTAACTTGTGTTACTTTAAATAGGACTCTGTGGCTTCAGTGGGACCCCCTATACTTATCAGCTGTTCAGGTTATCGAGGCGAGTACATTCTCTGATCATTTCATATCATGTTTAGGATTATATTTCCTGCTTTAGACTATCTTACTTGATGCTGACACGTTGGTAACACGGATTGGTACTATATGGATCCCTTCATGAGATGTTATCCCTCTCGGGAGCATCAGATACTTTTGCTCGGTGTATTTTACTTACATCACGTATCTTATGCTTCTATTATCATGAATCTTCGTTATCAGCTAGTGACTCATGTACTCACATGATCACCGAGCCTTCACGAATCAATTCATGAATCACCTTTTATGGGCAATGTAGTATAATCATGAATCTTAACGTAACTTGAATGGATCCTTGTGTATTGATTGGGGATGGGGGAGTATAAGTGAACATGTGAATAAATCCAAGTAGTGTAATCATGAATCAATTTCCAGTAGTGTAATCATGAATCAGTCCCTAGCCATTCACATGTTTATGCAGTACTCTGAATCACTAGCACTGTCTCTCTTTATATATATCATAGATATTTACTTACAGTCTCTCTTTTACATTATGCTATTCTTCAGATCCTGTATTTTATTCTCTAGCATGATTATATTTCCTTTCCTGCTATGACTTGTTGAGATGTATTGTGCTCGCTCCAATCCTGACTGGACCTGTTGATAATTTTACAGATAGCCTGGAGGTGCCTGCTAGCCTAGAGGAGACACATTAGAGGTTGTTTAGGTAGTTATTTCATTTTGTCTGGAGTTGTATTTACTTTGTGGATTACTGTATCCGAGTTTGGAGATTTGAGATGTATTTCTGGATTTGTGTATCTTAGACACTTAGATTTCTCTCTGTTGTACCTCTTTTGGATTTCATATTTTATCTATCCTTATGATGCTATACCTTAGATGTGATTGAGTCTGTATCTGCTATGTCACCCCCATTCGGGGAGTATAAACTGTTTAGCCTTATACTGTTAGATGCATGAGACCTAGGACAGCGTTCTACCGCCGACACTGCGGCGTAGGCTGGGCGTTGTTACGTTCTCGTGCCCTAACTCTAGGGTGCGGGTCGTGACAGTAAGTCTACTACTGATATCGTCGATACCATTACTCATAGGAATAGTCCGATACCGATTTCCATACCTATATGTTGTTGCTCAAGCAGTTTATAGCTACAAATGCGTAAGTGCAACATAAAAATCTCATCTGTTAAATATGTTACCTAAGAGCATCATTAGTAAGGGCAATTCATTACTACACTGTATAGAGTACCCTATAAGTGCAGGTATGATTGGTATATCGTATTACATAGAGTGTATAGAGTATCCTTTTGGTCTATAAGAGTTACTTCACTCACTTTGTCAAGACAAGTAAACTTTTTAAATGTTGACGGTATATATACCGTCAACATTTGGTTTTGCCTTGTAGCTACAGGCAGTTGCCTGTATTTTGCCTTATAACTTGGCCTTTGGCCTGTGCTTGAGCAGTGTGGACTTCCATGTTAGGTGGTTAGTTCATGATTAGCATTGTTTAGATATTAGTTTCAGTTAAAGGGTTAGTTTAGATTAGGATATTAGTTTATGTTAGAAAGAATATGAGAGTTAGTAGATGTTAAAGTAGGATATTAATTTATTAGTTAGGATAGATAGTTTGAGTTAGGATACTGCTCAAACACAGGCCAAAGGCCAAGTTATAGGATATTAATTTAAAAAGTTTTACCTTTCTTGACAAACTGGGTGAAGTAACTCTTGTAGACCCAAAGGGTCGATATTGGACAGTTGGGATGAGTATCAGAATCGGTATCGAATTAGTATCGATCGTATCGGATTAGTATCGGTCTATCGGATACGACACTTTGACACAAGACAGTTGTTTTAGTCCCAACACAGTTGTTTTTGTTTCTTCCTTCAAATTCTTTGTTTGTAATATGTGGAATGAATGAACAGTTTATGTTGCGCACCCATATCTAAACTGTCTTAACATTCATTCACTGACTGTAATGTGCATGTATCTATCTTACAGAATTATCCTCAATTGGATATGGATATGAATTACTACTTACGGAATCGTTCGTGGATGTACAACCATCATCCTGATGACATGTGCGGTGTGCGAGATGAATTCATAGAGGGTGTACAGCAGTTCCTGCAGTTTGCCAAGGCGTTCCCTCAGTACATGGACGGTACCAAAATTAAGTGTCCGTGTGTGAGATGTCACAACTTGAAATATCATCCAGAAGTGGAAGTCACGTATCATTTATACTCGAAGGGTTTCACGCCGAATTACTATCAGTGGAGCGCGCATGGAGAACTTGTGTCTTTAGCATCGGAGTATGAGTCTTATATGGATGTCCACAACAACGCTGCTTACGACGATGGGTTGGTGAACATGATTTTTGACGCGGCGGGGCCTAGTTTCGATCCGGATGATCATGATGCACCTGAGGAGGTACCGAACGCCGATGCTGCACAGTTCATGGAGTTGCTGGAGAATGCAAGGACTCCATTATATCCTGGTTGTAAGGATCATTCACCATTGGAGGTGGTTACAAGATTGTTGAGCATCAAGTCCGATTTTAACATGTCGTAAGATTGTTACAACCGTCTTATGGAGTTGCTTATAGAAATATTGCCTGAGGGTGCTAAGTTGCCTAAAGACTTCTACCGGTCTAAGAGGATGGTGAGATCACTCTGGATGGGATACAAGAAAATCGATTCTTGTCGCAATAGGTGCATACTGTACTACAAAGACGATAAGGACGCAGATGTGTGCAGATTTTGTGGTGCTGATCGCTATAAGACAACTAATACAGGAAGGTTTACCGGTGCAAGAAGACCGACCGATTCAATGCACTACTTGTCTTTAACGTCGCGGTTGCAAAGATTATTTATGGTAAAAGAGATGCCCGAAAATATGAGTTAGCACATGCGAGAACAGATTGAAGGAGTGTTGGATCACCCATCCGATGGAGAAGCGTGGAAGCACTTTGATCGAGTGTATCCTGATTTTGCTTCAGATCCACGTAATGTCAGGTTGGGGCTATCTTCTGACGGTTTTACTCCTTTTGGTCTTTCGGGATCCCAGTATTCATGCTGGCTTATGATTGTCACTCCGTATAACCTACTGCCTTGGATGTGCATGAAGACTCAGTACATGTTTCTAACCGTTATAATTCCTGGTCCGAATAATCCCAAGAGGAACATTGATGTGTACTTACAGCCTTTGATAGATGAGTTGAATCAGTTATGGAAAGTAGGCGCTAACACGTAGAATATTTTCAGGAAGCAGAATTTTCAGATGAAGGCAACCCTTATGTGGACCATCAACGACTTTCCGGCCTATGGAATGTTATCTGGATGGAGCACTCATGGCCGTCTCTCATGTCCGTATTGCATGGACCGTAGTAAGGCTTTCCGCTTAAAATACGAAGGAAAACCGTGCTTCTTTGATTGTCATCGGTAATTTCTGCAAAAAGATCATCCGTTCAGAAGGAACAGGAATACATTCCGTGCCAGCGTTATAGAGAAGGGTGATCCACCGCCAAGGTGGTACGGAGCCACGATATGGAAGGAGATTAGAGATTTTTCAAGTGCTATCGAAGATCCTACAACTGGGTACAAGTACGATGGATTTGGTAGAGATCATAACTGGACAAAGAGGAGCATATTCTGGGATCTGCCATACTAGAGTACCAATCTGATCAGACATAATCTTGATGTCATGCATATTGAGAAGAATGTGTTTGATAACATAATTAATACTGTGATGGACGTAAAGAGAAAAACGAAAGACAATCCCAAGGCCAGGTTGGACTTAGAAGAAATATGCAAATGCCTTGCGTTGTATTTGATAGAGCAGAATAGAAAACAGTTCCTGCCGAAGTCAATTTTCTCGCTGGACAAGGAGGATAAAGTGAGACTTTGTCGGTGGATCCAGGGCCTAAAATTTCCAGATGGATATGTGTCAAATCTGAGAAGATGTGTCGATCCGAAGGAAAACAAATTGACGGGTATGAAGAGCCACGATTGTCACGTATTCATGGAGAGGTTAATTCCGATTGTATTTCGGGAATTCTTACCGCAAGCAGTTTAGGATCCATTGACGAAGCTTAGCATATTCTTCAGGGATCTTTGTTCTAAGAAATTGCTCGTTGATCGTCTAGAAAAGTAAGAGAAGGACATTGCGGTAATACTGTGCCAGCTAGAGAGGGTGTTTCCTCCTGGATTCTTCGACTCTATGGAGTATTTGTCGATTCATCTATCCTGTAAGGCACGTGTTGGTGGACCCGTCGAATATCGATGGATATACCCGTTCGAGCGACATTTGAATCACCTAAAAAGAAAGGTGAAAAATAAGGCACGGGTCGAGGGTTCTATTTGTGAAGCCTATGTTCTCGAGGAGATTACAAACTTTTGTTCGATGTATTTCAAGCCTCATGTTGCAACTAATAGAACGAGAGCTTCCAGAAACGACGACGGAGATCATGAAATTAATGATACAATACTGAAGGTATTCAATGCTCCAGGAAAGCCATCGGGTAAAATAAAGAAGAGATATCTGAACGATGATGAGCTAAGGGCTGTTCAGGTGTATGTATTACTCAACTGCGACGAGGAGGAAGTAGAAAAACTAGAGGGGTAAGTAATTAATACGTCTATATTATTTTAATAGTGTTGATTATTATACTATTACATTAATTGAACGATGTTGTTTTCAGCATATTTAATGATGATGTGAGGTCAGGTAGGCCACACATAACAGAAGAAGAACTAGAACAAGAAATGAGGCATTATTTTCCATCATGGTTGAGTGCATATGTAAGACTTGAGAACTCTGTAATTACCTTTCTGTATATGCACTTGATTGAGAATGAGCTTAATTTCTTCTTTCGTGGTATTTAGGTCGATCGTCCATACGCAAGACTTGAGAATGAGTCTATTAGAACGCTAGCCAAGGGACCAATTTATGCTGCAAAAATATGGCCAAGCTACTGTGTTAATGGGTTTAGGTTCAAGTCAACAACTTGTCCGATCAGAGACAACTTTATGGATCTCGACTCCACCAAAAAAAGCTGTTTGTGTATCAGATCTTCGAACTACAAAGATGTTGATGCGGGCAACGATTTCTATGACGTACTACGGGAGATTGTAGAGCTGACATATAGTTATGGAATAGAGCCTGCTAAGATTGTGTTATTCAGGTATGATTGGTTCGATCCGATTGAAGGTCAAGGTTAGAAAGTAGACAAGTACGGTCTTCTTGATATAAACTATCAGCGTCGATATCAAGCCTATGAACCATTTGTCCTATCAAGTCAGGCTCAGCTCGTGTACTTCACAAGTTATCCTAAACGGGGAACAACAAGGTCGGACTGGTGGGCAGTATGCAAGACCAAAGCTAGAAATACCTTTGAGGTTGACGATATAGCTTATCAAGAGGATGAACTACCTCTTGTAACAAATATTATAGAAGTGGACACGACGAAAGTTCCTCATTACACATCTAATTGTATAGAAGAAGTAGAATTATATGAAGAGAAAGATGCAGATGAAAGTGAAGATGTAGAGGAGGAAGAAGAAGAAGAAGAAGATGAGCTAAACGAACTAGATAAATTTTCAGAAGAGGATTAAATCTGTACGTTTGTTTTATCATCATATTTGACACTTTAGTGACACTTTTATCATATAAATCTGTGACACTTTAGTGACACTTTTATCTGTGACTATGATATTTTTCAAAAATCTGTGATGTCTATCATATAAATATGTATTTTTTTTTTATTGTCATATGTTATTATCAGGTATGACTAGACCATCTGGACGACGTGGAGGATTTTATATTAGGCAGTCCCGTCAGCCTCGGGCTGGGGATGGAGATTCCATACCCTCATCCTCATCTCCGAGTACGCCATTGTACCGTTCTGTTCCCGGTCCATTACCGGGACAGGGCAGTTCCAGCAGGTTGGCGACTCCTCCATCGTCGTCCAGCATTCCTGATCCCGCATCCAGCATTCCTGATCCCGCGTCCAGCATTCCTGATCCCGCGTCCAGCATTCCTCCTGCCGACGGCTCCATGGGGGGAGCCGACGGCTCCATGGGGGGAGCCGACGTCGAGCATATGGAGGACGGCGATCAGACTGATCCTGCCCAGGCAGGAGGTGAGAGCGACCCTCCATGCGCTCCCCCGGACGAGATGCGTATAGAGATTTGGACGGACGGGCCTACGAAGTAAGTTAATTAGTTAATATATATTTCTCAAATGATTATATGTACATATATATTCATGAAAAATATTATTGTATAGGTATCGGCCTCCTGCAGTACAGAGACAGCTGGGAGTATTTCTGAGGCAGAACTATGGTGGGCCTTGGATTAACTACTCAGATGCTTCCGCAGATAGGAAGGCCTTTTGGTTCGCCTACTTCAAGGTAAAAAATTTATTTATTTTTAAATTTTAATAATCATTTGTGTATATTATACAACTTTTCTATTTTACTTCTTGTAGAGGACCTATTTCTATCCACCACACCGGGCGGCGAAGATCGAGGCCCAATTTTTTGCCGTTGCAGGAAAGCTCATCCGTGATGCAATCCACGACCAGAAGTCTCGTGATCGCTCCGGACAGCCGAGCAGTGGACTGCGATGAAGGCTAGATTCAGCGAGCCCAGGTACCAGGAGCGGTCTGACAAGGCCAATGTGGCGCGGTCGAGCGCCGGTAAGTGGTGTGGTGGCTCCATTCTGATGACGGAGCATTTTCGTCGTCTGGTACGTTTCCTATGACGGACATTAATTTATATATAGTTTGATAGAATATTTAATACTAATAATAGATAATATAATTTAACAGATTAAAAAGGGTGAGGACCCTAACATAGTGACCGTCTTCCTGGTCACCCATCGGAGGGCTGGGGAGTTCATTGACGAGAGGGCAACGCAGGCATATGTACGTTCTATTCTTTATATTAATTTACTATAATTTAAAAAATAGGAAAATAGATATCAATATAGACTTTAGCAAACACTTACACGTTAGTAAACATTGTTCTAGGCCGAGTTTGTTCGGCTACATAAGGAGGCGGCTGCTGCTGCTAGTGCGCCAGCAGAGGGAGGGGCTGGTACTTCCTTCCAGCCGCCTATAGCTCCATCGTCGGACGACCTCTGGATGACCGTCGTTGGCGGTCTTCAGAAGGGTACGTACTACGGTACGGGATCCTACGGCGCGTATTTGGCTTCGGAGTCATCCCGGGCCCCCTCTGTCAGTGCGCAGTCTCCGGCTTCGCAGGCATCATCACGAGCTCAGGATATTCGTCATCAAATCGACGAGCTGTGTCGCAAGTTGCAGCAGCAGATTTTTGATACGGTCGAGCGACGATTCGACCCTCCGATGATCACCGGACGATTTGATACGGTCGAACGCAGTATACATGAGCTGATGAGTCTGCAGCAGGCTACAGCTGCCAGCTTGCACACGCTCACCGAGTCTACGCAGCACACAGAGCGTAGACAGGTCGAGCTAGAGGGATCGCAGAGGACCATGTCTGCCTCACTCACTCAGGTATCGGCTTCGATTGAGGAGAGTACTCAGAGGATGGTGAGTACCCTTGCTGCGCATGGTGAGCGACTGCGAGAGCTGGAGCAGATACGTCCTCCCGGTCCATCGATGGCGCCGACTCCAGACATTGTACTGCCTCCTACTGCCCCTACGGTACAGTTCACACAGGAGCAATATGAGTACATGCTATCCCAGATGCGCGGCAGGGGTCCTCAGTGATCTAGTAGATTTTTTTATCATCTTTGTATTTATTGGCCCTATGGGCCCATTGACCGTTCTGTACACTGATTTTTATTATTATTTGACTCTGTTGGACATGTATGTTTGTTGGACATGTATGTTTGTGATATTTAATTTGTTGGTATTTTCATTGAGTACATGTATGATATTTAGTTGTAGACTGTTATGATGGGAGACTGTTATTCATCTATTAGTTGTAGACTGTTATGATGAGAGACTGTTAATTATGATGATATCTGCGACGGAGATGACAAATATACCTACGTTGGGTTATAAGCGATGATCTGATATACAAAGGAGGTCCTGCCCAAATTTTAAAAAAATATAATGTGTATTTTTGTAATGATGTGTGTCTGTGTTTACAGTGTATGTGAAATACAGTGTTTGGAACCATCGATAGTTTCGATTACTGTTGTATGTTTTATCTTGGACAGAAAGAGCAACTGTTCAGGGTGTACTTCTGAGAGCTTTATTTTCATATCCTTCACTCTCTCGGGACGTCGTACAGGATCCCGAGAAGGTGAAGGACGTGAAGAGAAAGCTCTGAGAAGTGCACCCTGAACTGTTGATCTTTCTATCCAAGATAAAATATAGAACAGTAAGCGAAACTATCGATGGTACGAACACTGCACTTCACACACATTGTAAACACAGATACACAGCATAACAAAAATACACATCATATTTTTTTAATTTTTTTTCAGTAGTCTGCGACGGATAGCGACGTATAGCGACGGATAGCGACGGAAAGTGGACGTTGCTATACGTCACTAATTAGCGACGTGACGTCGATGTATGTCGCCACCTTGCTGACGTGGCAGGCAGGCCACGTCATCACATCAATAGAACTAAACGTCGCTAAGAAGTCGCATTACGTTGCTAAGTTTGCGACGGAAACTTCTCATCGCTCTACGTCGCTAACTTTGCGACGACCTAGCGACACGGATGGGACGTCGCAAACAGCGATGTAGGGCGACGTATTTGCCATCTGTGACTAGCTAAAAAGCGATCTTCACTTTACGTCGCTAAAGCCATCGCCAATTACGATTAGCGACGTAATTATCATTATTAGCAACGTATCATGACGTCGCTAATTTGCCTTATTTTAGTAGTGACGGAGCTAGAGAAGCGCAGGCCGACATCGACGTTTGGTACCTTGACAACGGCGCTAGCAACCACATGACGGGCCACCGAGAAAAGTTCAAGGACCTTGATCAGAATATCACCGGCCATGTCAAGTTTGGCGACGGCTCAACCGTGCGGATTGAGGACAAGGGATCAATCCTGCTCCAATACAAGAATGGGAAACAACGACTTCTGTCGGAGGTATATTCATTCCAAGCTTAAGAAGCAATATATTGAGCCTTGGTCAATTAACGAAAGATGGAAGCAATGTGGAGATTTTCGGCTCCTACTTGAGGGTGTACGACAGGAACGACATCCTGCTGATGAAAGTGAGGAGATCGCCTAACCGCCTGTACAAGATAGCTCTTGAATCTTGTAGGCCGATTTGTCTAATGGCCAAAGTACAAGACCCAGCCTGGTTGTGGCATACAAGGCTCGGGCACGTAAATTTCTTTGCGCTCAAGATGATGGCAGAGAAGGGAATGGCCACCGGACTGTCGAAGATTTCTTACCCAAACCAACTCTGTGATGGGTGTCTCATCGCCAACCAGGCACGACTACCGTTCACACTGCAGACAAGCTTCAGAGCTGAAAAGACACTACAAATTGTGCATGCCGACATTTGTGATCCGATTACACCCGCTACACTTGCAGGTAACAAGTATTTTCTTCTACTTGTTGATGACTTTAGTCGCATGATATGGGTGTATATGCTCAAAGAAAAAAGAGACGCCTTTGATGCTTTCAAGAAATTCAAGTCTCTTGTAGAGAATGATTGTGACAGCAAGATGAAGACACTCATAACTGATCGAGGAGGTGAGTTCATATCCAAGGAATTCATAAGCTACTGTGAAGGCGAAGGCATACAACGGCACCTTACCGCACCATATACGCCATAATAGAACGGCGTAGTGGAGCGCCGAAATCGTACCGTGATGGCAACGACCAGGAGCCTGCTCAAGAGCATGCATGTTCCTGGAAGCATGTGGGGCGAGGTGGTCAGACATGCTGTGTACCTGCTCAACCGGTTGCCAACTAAAGCTTTTGGTATGCTCACGCCGTATGAAGCCTGGACTGGTAAGAAACCGAACCTGGAACACTTAAGGATCTTTGGATGCGTCGCACACATAAAGACTGCAAGTCCTCATCACAAAAAACTTGATGACCGAAGCACGTCATTGGTATACCTTGGCGTGGAAGAGGGCTGCAAAGCGTACTGCCTCTATAATCCCCAATGCAGTAAGATCCAGGTGAGCAGGGATGTCGTGTTCGAGGAAGAAAGGAGATGGGACTGGAGCAATAGTGACGGTACCGAACCACAAGGCTGGGTAGATATCTCAATCGAAGACCCTGTTGTCGAGACAATAATCACTCCACAAAGAGCGGTGGACGAGGCTGTATACATGCCGGAGGGTACGGGAGATGCGGCAACATCTATGACGCACGGAGCGACGATGGCGTCGAGGGAGCCTACTACATCACAAGCTGCAGCCTCAACTTCAAGCGGCTCACCCACACCGACGACAGACTCAAGCGAGCCAAGGAGATACCGCTCAATTGTTGACATATGTGCTGAAACTGAAGAGACACCTCTTGATCCAGAGATGTTGTTTTTGTCGGCTGAAGAACCAGCAAACTTTCAAGATGTTGCACTTGAGCATGAGTGGCGGAAAGCTATGAAGAAGGAGTTGGAAGCCATCGAGAAGAATGGGACTTGGGTGCTTACTGAGTTACCATCTGGGCACAAACCCATCTGTCTAAAATGGGTATACAAGGTGAAAAGAGACAGTGAAGGCAAGATCCTCAAGCACAAACCTAGACTTGTGGCAAAGGGGTACGTCCAGCAGAATGGAGTTGATTTTGATGAAGTATTTGCTCCAGTGGCCAGACTCGACACGGTTCGCTTGATAATCGCTCTCACAACCCAACATGGATGAGACGTTTACCAATTGGATGTCAAATCTGCATTCCTGAATGGTGACCTCAAAGAGGAGGTATATGTAGCTCAACCCAAAGGCTTCATCGTCAAGAACCAGGAGCACAAGGTGTATAGACTGGTCAAGGCTCTTTATGGCTTACGACAAGCACCGAGGGCCTGAAACATACGCCTGGACAGCTGCTTAAAGGAGCTGGGATTCGCCAGATGCACTTAAGAGCATGCGGTGTACACGAGGAACAATGGAGAGGGTGCATTCATTGTCGGAGTGTACGTTGATGACTTAATCGTTACAGGCGCAAAAACAACTACAGTAAAGGCTTACAAACAGCAGATGATGCAGAAATTTGAGATGAGTGACCTTGGGTTACTCCCCTACTACCTTGGTATAGAGGTAGACCAACAGGGTGATCGCATTACACTGAAGCAATCGGCATATGCGAAGAGAGTATTGCAGCAGTTTGGAATGGGAGAGTTCAATCCAACCAAGTATCCCATAGAAGCTAAACTGCAACTCAGCAAGGACCTTGAAGGAACCCGAGTCGATCCGACACAATATAGGTGCATCATTGGTTGTCTCAGGTACTTAACTCACACTCGTCCGGATATTTCTTATGTTGTTGGAATGGTGAGCAGGTACATGGAGAAGCCAACAACCACGCATTACCAGGCGGTGAAACAGATCCTCAGATACGTGAAGGAAACACTTGAGTATGGACTCATGTATAAAAGAGGACATGGTGAAGATGAACTGCATGGATTAACTGACAGCAACTTAGCCGGAGATGTCGACGACAGGAGGAGCACCAGTGGAATGGCATTCTACCTCAATAAGAACCTGATCACTTGGGCATCTCAGAAGCAGAAAACTGTTGCGTTGTCCTCCTATGAAGCTGAGTTCATGGCGGCAATAGGTGCAACGTGTCAAGCTTTGTGGCTGAGAAATCTGCTTAGTGAGGTGACTGGCCGCGAACCTAAGCCAGTTACGCTCTGTGTCGACAACAAGTCTGCAACTGCATTGATGAAGAACTCTGTGTTTCATGGGCGCAGCAAGCACATTGATACTCGTTTTCATTTCATTCGCGAATGTGTTGCAAGAGGGCAGATAAAGGTGGAGTACGTGTGCACTGGAAAGCAACGTGCAGACATCCTAACAAAGGCTCTCGCCAGAATGAAGTTCGGTGAAATGCAGCATGAGCTTGGAGTTTTCAACCTAGATCAAATCTAGATTAATGAGGAGATTGTTAGTGAATAATCTAGACTAGCTCCTAGTTTACCTATTCTTTAGGAAGGTTCCTAGTCCTTGGGACATTTGTGTGGCCAGGAGGATTTTCCTCCTTTACTTTATTGTTGTCCACATCTCTTAACCTTTGTATAGCCTATATAAAGGCACAAACCTATGCTGAATAAATCACAACACAAGCTTATTCCATTATCATTGCCTTCTCCAATAGAGTGTTTGCGCCTTGTCAGCCTTCTCCAGGTTACAACCAACAACGACCAGCTAAAAATCATGTGCGGGGAGACACACGATTTAACTGAACCCGCACGTGCCGGATTAAAGAAGAAAAAAAAGTATATATTATGTATATTAGATATTATAGCATCTATGCCTATGCATGTTCTAATTGTAACTAGGTTCCCAAAAAATTCTATGAAGGGCCCGTGCATTATTTTTATCATGTCTTGATTATCTGTGTGAGGTGAGCACGACCATGTAATATTTCATTTACCCATGTTTTGGATCCCTTTGAAACCTAAAAATTAATTCAGGGGTTCGTCGAGTTGTATTTTTTAGCTGTACTTAAGCTAATTGCAAGTAGAAGCATCCAAGTTTTGTACCATTCTTGCTTCAAGTCCCAGAAGAGGAAATGGAGCAATGTACGTACTTCTTGTCTATTTATCCCTTGTTAATTAATAATGATCGGAAGTAGTAGTGACAAAAGAGCTAGCATATAGAAGGGAAATTGTTTATAATTTATCACACATTTTTAGGCTACCTATATGAGTATCATGGCAGACACAGAAATCCAAATCTTAAGGTGTTCGGTAAGTTTTATTCCAAGAGATGAATTCAATGTTGGAGAAATTGGAAGAGTAGGCAGTAGTGTTTGTGGAAGAATGCTGATAATATATAAATGAAGCAAGTGTTAGATAAACTAATCACGTTTCCTGTAAATAGAATAAAATAAATTGAAGTTATTGCTATATGAGTCGTGCACGAATCATATATATATATATATATATATATATATATATATATATATATATATATATATATAGAGGGTCCTTCTACAATACATCTTATAAAAAAATTTATATCGATACATCCAAAATCTGAACCATTGGATGTTGATCCAATGGTTCGGATTGAGGTCAAAAGTCAAAATCAGCATTAAATGATATTTCCTACTCTATTAATCTAAATCAACATTAATGCTGATTTTGACTTTTGACCTCAATCCGAACCATTGGATCAACATCCAATGGTTCAGATTTTGGATGTATCGATACAAATTTTTTCATAGGATGTATTGAAAAATTTTTCATATATATATATATATATATATATATATATATATATATATATATATATATATAGACTTTTTATATATATATATATATATATATATATATATATATATATATATATATATATTCAAGCTATGTGTTATCAATTCTGGAACACACTCCTGGAGGAGAATAATCCGAACTCAAAACAATTGACCCAAATCCGATGAAATTCGGAATGACATTCGACGCCTGCAAATGTGGATGTAATGTACTAAGAAAAATATTCGAGATATGTGTTTGAATTCCTCCTACACAGTTCTGGTTTTCATCACCGTGTTACCCAAATCCGATAGTGAAATTCGAATTGGCACTTGGCGCATGCGGATGTGGACGCGTACGCGTTGGCACTTGGTGCATGCGGATGTGGACGCGTACAAACATACAATACGTGGAGTTGGACTGGGTGTCTGTGGCACACGGGACCCACAGATTTAGTCCACAACAACTCAAGTGAGAACCAAAAAGGAGTTAATATAAAGACAAAGAAGTAAGGATGTGCAAGTAACGTGGGACTAAAACTTATGTTAAAAACTAAATCAATGTTGTAAAAACCGGACCGGACCAGCGGTCAGACCGGATTCGACCGCTTTATACCAAAAAATCGGTCTGGTTCGATTAAAATCGGATCTTTTAAAAAACCGTCGATTTTTTGTGAAAATCGGGTTCAACCGGTAAACCGGTCGAACCGGTTCACAATTGAACCGACCAATTTTGTTTTTTTTTTAAGAAAAAAAATTATAAAAAAATTATCATGATAAATTTGGACCATTTGATTCTTGGTTTGGTTTTGATCGACCTTATAGTTGTAAGAGTAAACCAAACCAACATAGTTATAACCAAACAAAATTAAACCAAGAAGTAAATATGGATATCTTACATATTTAAACCAAACTAAACCAAGTCTATTTGAACCCCGGTTGAACTCCGGTTGAACCCCGGTCCGACCTACACCAAAAAATTTCGGTTCGATCATCGGTCCAGTTTTTAAAACATTGAACTAAACATGTTTTCTTTTCTTTTTTTTTTTTTTTAAACAAAGAATAAAAAAATCCTGGCAACCTGTGTTCACATGCATGCGTCCGTGCGTGTATGTGTGCGTATGAGTAGGTCTGGTCATTGAGTATTAGTCTACACGTGTTCCTTGGATAGTTGAGTCAGTCCTCTTCATTTTGCTTTGGTCTGGAAAGGCTATTTGTTCGAGGTGAGCTGGAGAAGCCTCCAAAGAGTAGTAATTTTACTGATGCGAGATCAAAAGTTTAGGCCATGGTGAAAATTTTACTTTCACCGGGAAGATTTGCTTGTTTGTTAGTTTTCATAATTTTTGCCTCATGAAAATGGTTATTATTTTATCAAGTGCAATGTTTTAAAAATCGGATCGATGATCGAACCAAAAAATTTTGGTGTAGGTCGGACCGGGGTTCAACCGGGTTCAATCGGGTTCAACCGGAGTTCAACCGGGATTCAAATAGATTTGGTTTAGTTTGGTTTAAATATATAAGATATCCATATTTACTTCTTGGTTTAGCTTTGTTTGGTCATAAGTATGTTGGTTTGGTTTACTCTTTACAACTATAAGGTCGATCAAAATCAAACCAAGAATTAAATGGTCCAAATTTTTTATGATAATTTTTTTATATTTTTTTTTCTTAAAAAAAACTAAAATTGGTCGGTTCAATTGTGAACCGGTCCGGCCGATTTACCGGTTGAATTCGATTTTCACAAAAAACCGACGGTTCTTTAAAAGATCCGATTTTAATCGAACCGAACCGATTTTTTGGTATAAAACGGTCGGACCCGGTCCGACCGCCGGTCCGGTCCGGTTTTTACAACATTGATCAAGTGGGCTGTCATTGCTGCAAGTCGAGCGGCAATAGACCTGAGTGGTGTACACGCCGCTCTCTGTCTGCAGTGAGATGAATGATCCTGTGAAGAACATACACGCCAGAAGAATATTGTCTGTCCGCTTCAGAGACGAATGTCTAACCTCCTCGCAGATCGCTTTTATGTGTGCAACTTCTGCTGAGTTCTTTGTTAACAAACAAAATATAATAAAGAACAAATGGCTTATTTAAGGCACATGCATGCGAATCTCTTCATAATAGTCTTAGAGCATCTCCAACCCTATTGTCTTGTTAAGTGTTGTGAGTCTTAGGTGGCTCCTATGTGGCATGAGCCACAAGACAATGTCTTGTTTATGTGGCAAAATTATATCTCAAAAGACAATGAGATAGAAAAACTCTCTCCAATGCAAAAGTATTGAGGAGACAATAAAAATTATTTTTTCCAACTTCCAAGGCAAACTTTTAAGACAACTACTCATATTCTTTCTTTTTTCTAACATTTTTTATTCATAATTGATGACATGGAAGAGAAGACATTGTGAAGTGCATTGTCTAGAACAAGACAATCAACTTCACAATGTCTTCTTTCATTTTTGCCACATAAGTTTCACAATTGACTTGACAATTACATTGGAGAAGAACTTTTGAATAAAATTTTGTCATTCCTATGTGGCAACAACTTTTTTCCAAAGTCACAATAGCGTTGGAGATGCTCTTATGCTTTGATTCTCTTCATTGGAAATTTGCCAGCTCCAAACACAAACGACTATTATCGTCTGGTGGAGAAGGGCAACTCTTTTGGTCGACTCTCTTAACATTTTGTGTTAGTCCCGAGGCTTGATCAAAGATGGTAAAACTGATGCAATCGAGATCTACGATGATACGAAGGACCAAATAGCCAGATTATAATTTGAAGGAGAAAAATAGAGAAGAGAAGATCGCTCGTTCTTCCTTGCAAACGTGTTGCAATTGGGACAGAACGAGTTACAATAATCTATAGAAAGATGAGAAGAAGAAAAATTGCTGGGGTGTCAAAACACCGTTGCTCAAAGCAAGATTCGTCCCACACGAATTGCTTCCAGGAACCAGCAAGTTGAAGAACTTGTGGAACGCTCGAAGTCACCTCTGTTCTGACTCCTCGGATGGACTTGCAATGGCGGCAGCAACTCCCTCTCTCTCTCTCCTTTTCTGACTTATAATTTTCGTAGTTCTCACAAAGGAGGCCAAAAGAGAGTATATATAGAGAGAGGGTGGAAACCCTAGCCGCCTCTTCAGTTATGGAAAGATTGAATCAAATCCCAAAAAGATAGCAACGAGATTAATTCAAATCCCACAAAGATAGCAACGAAATTAATTCAAATCCCATAAAAAGTGGATCTGAATTAATCGCATTGAATCAGTCTTTCCATAACTGACTAGTAGTCTGCACAGTCAGCGGAGTCCCCCATGCGGCAGCAGCAGCAGCAGCCTGGCCGCATGAGCCGCATGGCCTCATGGCCGCATGGACCGCATGAGCCGCATGGACCACATGAGCCGCATGGGCCGCATGGACCGTATGAACCGCATGGACCGCATGGGCCGCATGGGCCGCATGAACCGAGTCCGAGTCGCTAAGCCCCTTTGGGGCTTAGTTCCAAATGGAATTAATCCAAGAGAATGACAAAAGCATTAATGCTTATTCCTTGGAGCCTTATTCTTACCTCCTAGTAAAATCACTCACATGGTTCCCTCCTTAGGGTGACCATCCCATGTGCATCTCTCAACAACACAACCAAGTATATATGTTGAGATAACTCATGGTGCATTTTCGATGTGGGACTAAAATTTTACAAGGCATATTGAGAGCAAACTCTCTCCATGTAAAGAAAGCACCAACAATCTCCCACATATCACAACATATATATGTGTCCAGGGTTGAGCGTTCCCCACAGTAACTGTCCATTTTGTATTAGGATAGATGTCGCTGACGACTTGAATCATCCCGCATGGGTTAAATAACAATGTGATACAAGAATGGACTACGCCTTGAATTCTGCACCACAATTGTAATTCTTCCCACTCACAAAGTGTAGTTACGTGTGCTTCTGGCTGCACATTAAAGGTCCTGTGCCAGCCTGGTTTCAGTGTATAATTTTGGGCGTCTACAAGTTTACCCTCAAGAGACGGCCTGATATCTCTTTCCATACACTATAGGTGAGTTTTTTATTAAAGAGACATGGCATGAAGCATTGCGCTTCCTTGCGGTGCTACGTCGCTATGACATAGCCTGAATCCGAGGCATTACCCCTACCTGGGAACCTCATCGTAGTGTCATACTACTATAGCATGAGATCTCTGCCTCTTTGTAGTGTCAATCTACTCAGCATGAAGCCTAAGGCTTCCTTGCGGTGTTACGCCGCAACGACATGGCTTGCAAGGCCGAGGCTTTACCCCTATCTGGGTACCTCATCGTGGTGTCGTGCCACTGTAACATGGGGCCATCCTCCCCTTTGTAGTGCTGTCTACAACTCTTTAATTACTAATACAGCATTAGGCTACCTGCCTATTTGCGGTGCTACGCCGCTATGACTTGGCTTGCAAAGTCGAGGCATTACCCCAGACCTGGGAACCTCATGGTGCAGTCACCCCACTGTAGCATAGAGTTTCACTCCTTGTAGTGCTGCTCTACCGTACTTCCTGTAAAGCACACCAGGCATTCACTCTGCCTGAGAACTCATTAAAGCGTTTAAGCCATCCTTCCACAGGATCTGTTTTTTCTGCAGAAAATACATAGTAGACAATAGTGGTTATGGGTCCGTATCCCTTCCATGTTCCAGAGAACAAGTACCCACTGTTACCTGATAGTTTCCCAGTCAGTGATCCTCCTTTGAACCAAAAGTTAGATGCCTAGTAGATTTCTCTTTGAACTAATAGCATAAAACTTTATGGTAGGATTACAAAGACACATTATCAGAATGCCTTCAAGCCCATTTTACAAGCTGTGTCATCGACCAACTGGCGCTTGAGGCCCTTTGTGAACGGATCTGCCAGGTTCTTCTGACTCCGAACATCAATCACTGCAATTATACCTCTTTTGATAAGATCGTGTGCTGCCCTGTGCTTCAACCGCACAGTCCTCTTCTTCCCGTTGAAGAGGTCATTTGATGCCACCGCCGCAGTCGCCTGGTTGTCACAGTATATCGGTATCGTCGGTATCTGAGCCCCAACCACTGGAAGATCATACATGAGCTCCTGAAGCCATTTTGCTTCATCTGTTGCAGTTTCAAGTGCATAGAATTCAGATTCCATGGAGGAACGAGAGAGTATAGTATGCTTCTTCGACTTCCACGATATAGCAGCTCCACCCAAGGAAAAGACATATCCACCTGTGGATCTCTCACTTTCCATCTCTGAACACCAGCTAGCATCACTGAAGCCTTCCACTACTGTCGGATACCCGTTGTAGTGCAGTGCATATGTCTGGGTCTTCTTGAGATATCTCATCACCCGCTTCACAGCTTTCCAGTGCTCAATTCCTGGGTTGCTCGTGAACCGACTCAGCATTTCCATGGCGAAAGCTATGTCAGGCCTTGTGGCAGTGGTTGCGTACATCAAACTTCCGATAACGCTAGAATACTCCAGCTGCCTGACGCTTTCCCTCGAGTTTGGCTTCAGCTTCTGATCACCCCTGTATGGTGTATCGATCCCTGGAAGATCCTTATACCCATAGCGTGTGAGCATCTTCTCAATGTAGTGAGATTGTGACAGCGCTACTCCAGTGTCTGTCCGGATGATCTTTATATCCAAGATGACATCTGCATCCCCCAAGTCCTTCATACTGAACTTGGTTGAGAGGAACTTCTTTGTCTCCGTGACACAGCCTATATCCGTCCCTAGGATTAGCATGTCGTCCACGTACGGACAAACGATGACTCCTCTTCCATCAGCGAACTTTGTGTAAACATATTTGTCCGTCTCGCTGACTCTGTAGCCGTTTGACCTAATAACTTTGTCAAACTTCTCATGCCACATCTTGGGAGCTTGCTTCAAACCATACAATGATTGCACCAACTTGCAGACTTTGTCTTCAAGACCTTTGACGACAAATTCATCTGGCTGTTGCATGTAAATCTCTTCGGTCAGCTCCCCATTCAGAAATGCTGTCTTTACATCCATCTAATGTATCACCAACTTATGTATAGCTGCTAGAGCGATTAACATCATGATGGTGGTCATCCGAGCTACTGGAGCGTACGTGTCAAAGTAGTCTATCCCCTGTTTCTGAGAAAATCTCTTGGCTACCAGCCTGGCCTTGAACTTGTCAATAGTTCCATCTGCCTTCATCTTCTTTTTGAAGATCCATTTACATCCGATGGATTGTTCTCCTTCAGGTAGATCTACCAACACCCATGTGTTATTGGAGGTGATAGAGTCAAACTCGTCATTCACTGCCTCCTTCCAGAAGATAGCATCTCTGGTCTTCATCGCCTCATCATAGGTAAGCGGATCTGCTTCCACATGAAAGGTGACAAAGTCATCTCCGAAGTCTTTCGGTCTCCTCGCTCGCTTAGCTGACGGCTATGCGAGTTCTGGTACAAGAGTTGTTTCATCAACAACATCTTCTTCTTGGACTACTGGCCCATATGAGATTTCAGTCTCATTTGCACCTATATCATTTTTCGGAATGTCCGAAATAATAATGTTTTTGCCTTTTGCAAACTTGTCTTCAAAGTATTCAGCATCGCTGTAGAAGCATAAAATTTCACGACCAGAAATCCTATGCGCCAAACACTACATGCGCCAGAAAGTTCAGACAAAGTACTTTGACACAGTAAAACAAGAATATAGACATTAAAAGAAGATTTTTATTTCATATAAAAGTCTATTAGATGTCTTAAAAAGGGCTGTACAAAGGAGAACTTCTACAAAAAGAAAAGACCCTAAGTCTACAGCCAGGTGCAGCATCATCATGCGCTCTCGAACAGGCGCATATCACCATGCGCTCTCAGTCAGGCGCATCCCACCATGCACTCCCAGCCGGGCGCATCCCTTCAGCATCCTCAGTTATGTGCATCCCTTCAGCAGCTCAGTTATGTGCATCCTCAGTTATGTGCATCCCTTCAGTAGCTCAGTTATGTGCCACCCTTCCAGCCAGGCTCACCGCCGTCTAAATGCTTCGACTAATGAAGCATTTATTGAGCAGAACAAGGGTGGCAATCAACCCTCTAGCTGGAGGAAGAGCTCCCCAAACCGAGGAAGAGAAGAGCACCGTAAGTCAACCTGTGGCCAGGGGAGGCTTCAAAAGAGCCTCCAAAGACCAAGGAAGACCGCAATCGAAACCGCGGCTAAAGGAGCAGCTTTCAACACAACCAGAATGGGCAACACCCACTCCGACAGAAGAAAGAGCCCCCAAACCGCAGTACCGCAATTCCGATCTGCGGCTCTTCCCACATAACGGAGACGAGGCTTGAGCATCCCGATCTTTGGATGCAACAGGCACCTTTCGCCTGCCTCAGAAGCCGTCGACTCCGACTTTTGGATGTAACAGTCACCTTCAAGTGCATCAATGAAGACATTGCGTCGCATCTTCACCCTCGGGAGTATCTCGTCAACAGAATGTGCTCGAGTAAACAAGTTCATTTTGGGATGACGTAAGAGAACGAGAAGCAAACTCTCTCCATGCCACTATTTATAGGCCGGGCAAATCAAACCCATGTGCCAAGTGGCTGGCTCTCCGAATCCCGTACAATAAATTTGCATTAAATGGATGAACCTGACGCTTCGAATTCAGCCAAGTCAAAAACGGCTATTTAAAGCACTCGAAGAACGTAACAGTCGCACCAAAAGACGTGTCAAGCGGAGCGGATGCGCCGGCCAGACCGCGCATTACACAGACGCGCCCCTCAGCACCAAGCAGTACTTCACAAGCATGCGCCCCCATGCGGCCCCATGCGCCTAGTGGAACGCCGATCGATGCGCCCACTCGACAACCCATCACCTGTCAAAGAACATTAAATGTTGAAGTCTGACAGAGTTGGCAGCACGTCCCCCGAAGACTGCAGTTGACAACTTTTTCAGAAAATGAAGCGTCGCCGACGTCAGCATCATCATTACTTTCCTTCGACGGTTACAAGCCACGTGGCCGCCCAAACCATCTCGCATGTGCCTCCGCAGCCATGCGCCCGAAGCTCTGCATGCGCTTCAAAAGCCATGCGCCTTAGACTTTTCTCTGATCCCTAAAGACAGAAGTAAAGTCACTACTGAAGCTCTGCATGCGCCTCAGACTTTTCTCTGATCCCTAAAGACAGAAGTAAAGTCACTACTGAAGCCTCGCATGCGCCTCAAAAGCCATGCGCCACAAATTGTTCGTGACTCCCAAAAGTTACGAGCCAAAAGTCTCCTCATGTGCCCAATACCAGGCGCATCCTACCAGATCATTCTCCACCAAATCCGAGATCTTCGAGCCATGGGCTTACGACACGTGTCCTTTGACTCGATTCACCCAAGATCTCAGCAACAGAAAGATTCTCCCCCTGCTACGTGCCAGCCCACAACAGCAGCATAAAGAATTCAACTCCTCGATCAGGGTGCATCGTCCATGCGCCTCCATCAGCGAACACCACGTGGCGTCCCCACGTCCAGGCGTATCCTACATATGCGCACATGAGCAGCCAGCCTGCAGACTATAAATAGAGGGATCATTTCCTTCTTACACACACAGAGACGAACATACATATACAGACAGAGACGTCGCACAACCACCGAGGCAGATACAGACACTCAACGTCTTCTTCCTCTCCGCAAGCTCCAGCACCCAGAGCAACCCAGATCTTCAGAGAACCGAGAACCGTCGTCAGATCGTCAACGGAGTCAACGCATTACCACTCGCTCCATCAGCACAAGGGATCCGGATAAACAAAAGTGTACTCCTAGGACTACGTCTAAGTCCTATATTGTAACACTGTTCTGTTTGTATTGAAATTTCCATCAAAAGATTTTAATGGCAAACAATCGCGAGATTCGATGATATGATTTGACTCAATATCAAGAAATTTCCGAGCATCACTCTTCTCGGCATATCCCAAGAAGATCGCCTTCGTAGTCATTGTCTTTAGCTTCTGAATCTTCAGATCTGGGAGCTTCACATACGCCAGACACCCCCACACTCGAATGACATTCAAGTTTGGTCTGATTTTGAACCAGAGTTCATGAGGAGTTACGTCCGAAGTTGCATATGGCACTCTATTCAGAATAAAAGTGGCCGTTAATGCAGCTTCTCTCCAGTAGCATTTTGGAAGACCTGCAGTAAATAGCATAGAATTCATCATTTCTGTTAATGTTCGGTTCTTCCTCTCTGCTACTCCGTTGGATTGAGGAGAATATGGAGCAGTAGTCTCGCATATGATTCCATGTTCTTTGCAGAACGATGCAAATTCATGAGACCTGTACTCTCCACCTCGATCACTTCTCAACCTCTTGAGTTGTTGTCCAGTCTGCCGTTCAGCTTCGGCCCTGAACTCTCTGAACTTCTCGAAGGCTTCGTCTTTAGACTTGAGCAAGTAGACGAACGCGTATTTTGAGAAGTCGTCGATGAAGGTTATGAAATATTTCATCCCGGCCTTCGTGGAGAAATGTTTGAAGTCACAGATATCGGAGTGCACCAACTCCAGAAGATCTGTGCTTCGATTGACCCGATGAAAAGGTTTTCTTGTGATCTTCGTCTGAGCACATACTTCACACTTCTCCACCTTACCCCCACATTTGGAGATAAGTCATAGACTAGACATTTTGTTAATTCTTTTACAATGAACATGTCCTAGTCTATTATGCCACAACTCAAGAGAATAATCAGAAAATGCAACTGCATTAATGTCATCAAACTGGTTGACAAGCTGAATTTTAAACATTCCTTCGGTTAGATAAGCCTTCCCGAAGTATGTTCCCTTCTTGGACATCACCATCTGACCAGCATTGATGTCCATCCTTAAGCCTGCGTTGCAGAGCAGGCTCCCAGAGATCAGGTTCTTGGCAATCATTGGAACATGCTTCACACCTTGAAGCGTCAGAGTGTTCCCAGAAGTGAGTTTCAGCTCCACATGAGTTCCGATCCCCAGAACTTCAGCTTGGGCCTGGTTCGCCATGACAACCTTCTCAGATATCGGCTGGTACGTGACGAACCATTCCTTGCCAGAACAGACATGGCAAGTCGCACCAGTGTCTATCCACCAGTCATAGTCAACCCCCACAGTTGTGATCTGTGCGATCATAGCAACAATATTAGAAACTAATAAAATCTTATTAGGCTCACCTTTCTCTGATTGTTTAGGCATAGATCTGCATTCACTCTTGTAGTGGCCTTTCTTGCCACAATTGAAACAAGTCACGTGGGACTTGGACTTCTGTTGTTTGAATGAAGGACGCTTCACTTTTAGATTAGTGAAGTCCTTCTTGGGATGAGAAGCCGCCTGCTTCCCCTTGGGATCTCTCGTCTGCACTAGATTGGCTTTAGCCAACTGTTTGGATAGAGTGTCCACCTTTTGTTGGAAACGCATCTCGTCCTAAACATGGATCTCTTGAAGTAGATCTCCCAAGCTAATGTCTAGCTTCTTTCTGAGCATCCTTGCATAGAAGGTACTCCATCCAGCAGAAAGTTTTGAGACGATCCCTCCAACGACAAACTTGTCGGGAAGGGGCATCTCTTCGTCTTCCAGTTTCTGACGTAGCTTCAGAAATTCCTTCACCTGTGGCAACATGGACTTCTCGTCCTCAAAGAGCAATTTGTGATATTTTTTAACCACAAACATCTTGCTCCTGTTCCTGTCTTCTTCATACAGTTTTTCCACAGACTCCCATATGTCTCTGGTAAATTCCTTCTTCGAGTAGGATTCTGCCAGGGAATCCTCCATAGCATTCAGGATGAGAAGCCTACAGATGCTATTTTCCCTTCTCCATTTTGTAATGCCCCACTCCGCACGGCGCATTACGCAGAAGCGTTGACTCAACGAGTCGCGTGGACCGAAAGAATGTATCGATGCAAAACGATACGAGAGCTAAGTTGTCCCGAGCAACGCATCGAACTAAGTCGATGCGAAGAGTTGCCTTGTCCCTAAGAATGCATCGAGTGAATCGATGTGAAGCGCCGCGTTGCCCCGAAGGATGAGTGCATTGAATCGGCTCGAAGATTCTAAGAAATCGAATCGACCAAGGCGCAAGTCCGAATCGAAGCAAGTATTGATTTTAGTTGGTTTCGTGTGCAGGTCATACTTTGACGGGAAAATATTAGAGGTCGATCTTTTGCAATATTTAGTAAGGGGTCCGCGAAATCAAATTGTCGCCTTGCGACGGGCCGAGACTTGGGCACGCTAAGGCAAATCGGGCGTATGATTCAATGAAAGCACGAAGTGCTCGAATGGCTAAGTCAGGAGAGTGGCCGTACAACAAAGTTAGGGAATCGAGCCGCATCGGCTCGGCGAAATGACGAAGGCGTATCGACTCAAGGTGGGAGGATTGACTTCTTTTTACTCCTTCATTCGATAAGTCAAATATATCATTGTATGCTAAAGTTAACCTATCGACGCCACGGGCGTGGCCGATCGGAGATAAAATTATAGTGTGAGTCGAACACTAAGTTAGAACAATTAAAATGAAACGTGCATCAATATGCACAAGTCGCTATGGGACATTGGATATCGCTAAGGCGAGCGCCTCGGTGCGCAAGCCGCAAGAACATGGGATAACTGTAATCGGCGAGTGCCTTAGTGCACGAACCATATCGTGCCTTTGATGCACGAGTTAGACGGCTAGAACATTAAAAGACAATAGGCGAGCGCCCTAGCGCGCAAGTCCCGAACATTGAATGCTAAGTTGTAGAACATTGGAAGTACGGTCGAAACGTGCCTACGTACACGGGATAATAAAAGATGGCTTCGTTGTGAGAGAATATAGTTGCGGTATGAATGTGGCGGAACTGTCGGATATGACATGTTTCCTCGAAAGGTGTTCGAGACCTTCGGGTCGTTCGGTTGACGAGCATTGAGTTGAGGCACGATGCCATTGAATCATCGAAACGAAGTGCGAAATGAAAGAACATAGAAAGCTAAATGGAAGAAATACGAGACGATAAGTCTGAGTCTCGGACTCAAGACTATGTTTGGTTGTTTGAATTTAACTGTTGAATAATAGGGCGTTGCATGGTCGATTGGAATGGGCTCGAGATTAATGTGATATTAACTCGTGCATGAGTGTTTCCTCCAATCGGATAGATACCGGATGCGCCCCGGAACCGATTGGCCGCGGAGGGATTCGAATAATCTTTGTAGACGCACATCAAACTAGATAGGAAAAGCCGCAAATGATGGTATACAGCGGGAACGTTTCGGTTGTTTTGGGATTGTGACCCAACCCGTGAAACGCCGGGCAGCCCAACCAAATTGAGAGAAAAGAAGGAGAGAAAAGAAAGGAACTCCTTTAGTCCATTCCGGCGCGGATACGCCAACGGCCCTCATATAGTTAAGGAACAATGGATTGAAAGTGTAGGCTCATATGCGTCCCGCATAGAGATCCTGCTTAGAGATGCACAATAACATGACAGGGAAGGATTACGGCGTATTCACCTTGCGTCGGTGCAAGGGCGAGTGCGTCGACTTGGTAAGTCGCGCCATGAATCAAACACGAGATTGCTTGTTTGTTTGTCTATTCAATATGATAACATGATGCTATGATAACATGCTTTACGCTTTCAAAGATGCCATGAAATTGACCCTAAGGAGAACATAGCAAGATCATAAGCTAAGTTGCATGATTCAACGTAAATATTAAAGATGTTGGTTTGGAAAGATGATCTTTGTTATCAGTATATGCGAGGACGAACGTACTGATCCCCCACCAGCTTTATGCAGGTGCAGGGAATGGATTGCTCGCGACGAAGCATTGCTTGAACGTGTTAAGGCTTGGAAATGCCGAAGCGCATTGAAGCGTGCTATCGCATTGACGCTCGGACTATGCAGCTGGATTGATGCGGCCGAGATATAGAAGGCATGATGTATGGAACGGTGAAATCCTTTGTGGGCAAGAGAGAACCTGAGTGTTGTAGCCAATCTGGCATATATTGTTAGGCTATCGAAAGCCATTGTAATCTCAGTTTCGAATATCAATAAAGAGAATTGTTTCATATACTCTGTTTTCCTATCGTTATAAATATCGAATCAAAAGATAACCATTTGAGAACTTGTCATCTTGCCTTGCACGAGCATAACTCCAGGCTCGTGCGGCATCACGCCCCCTGCGAGGACGATGATTCGGGTGATTCCGGGTCGGGGCGTGACAAATTGGTATCAGAGCTCTAGGCTCAATTTTCTCTGGACGCTCGCTTCATTACAATTCGAAAAGTTGCCCACCACCACTTGATATCACTCTTGACTCTACTCGATGCCGCACTGGATGTTCCATACAATAAGTCTAATACAATCGTGTAATTTTGTCGCATGTGTTTTGGAAATTACACGATGTTTGCTAAGAAAGTCGCGAGGGGTATATTGCATTGAATGCAAACGAGCCGTAAAAATATTAGTTGCTGCAAGCGCAACAAATTGTGAAATACGATTTGAGATGTTATCGCAATGTAACATTTTGAAAGAGAAATAAAATAATGCACGAAGTGCAGCGAGTTAATGTGAATATGCGTTAAAAAGAAAGTGAGAAGTGATAGCCAATACCGAATGTGTTAAACGGATTGCGCATTGACCTGGAAAGTCGAGAGTAAATCGTTGCACGAGGTGCGGGAAATGTTGGAAATAATCGTTGCACGATGTGCAACGCGTATTGAAAGTAAAATTATTGCACGTGGTGCAACGCATATCAGATTAATCGTTGCACGAAGTGCAAAGGAAATTGGAAATAAAATATCGGAAATAAATCGTAGCATGATGTGCAACGTGTATCAAAAAGGTAAAAATTGTTGCACGTGGTGCAATGCATGTCAACTAAATTGTTGCACGAGATGCAACGTAAGGAAAAAATTGAAATCGTAAATCGATAGAACGAATCGTTCGGTTGCGCACCAAACTTATGTTGGCAAATGAGAACATTGATCGAATCGTGTCGGGTTTTGATAGAATCAAAGTTACGGTTGTGATCAAGCACGATCACTGCGGAAATCGTAAGTCGAAAGAGATTGTCGGCTTGTACTAAGTATAGTGCGAGGGAAATGGCTTGATTTTCGAGTGGTATATGCCATACCACGTAGGCGATGAATGACTCGATTCCGAGTGGTATATGGTATAGCACTTGTGCGATAAATTTCATCGACGCGTTGTGAGAATTGCGGAAGGTATGTCCGCAACGGACGGAAGAGTACCGAGACTCGATTGGAAATTTGTATGACGGTATGTTGATGCAAGTGTTCTTCGAAAATCGGTCGGGACGGTAAGGCGAGACTCGTATCGATGAACGATACGTCGGACGAAAGTTATAAGTTGGTCGGACGACCGAGACTAGCGAAACGATTATGCCTTGATGCAATAATCGGATCGACGGGAAAGGGAAAACTCGAGCTTGCGAATGAGTCACACGACTTGAGATCTCAATAGAAAATGTTTGGCTAGGCAAATCGAATCGCACGACTTGTGATTTCGATAAGAATGTTGGGCGATATGAATTGTGATCGAATCGTACGATGTGCGACTTCGGTGAAGAGTTGGTGGACGTGAGAAACTGTGCCTAAGAAATTGTTGGATTACGTATGACGACACTCAATTGAGTACGACTGAAAACACGCGAAACTTAGAGGGCGTGATCGTATAACTCGAGGGTTCGATGTTGGATAATCGGTAACTCAATTACGCGATCAAAGTATAGCGGGATGCGGCGAATGGGAAAACAAGTTGGTGCGTATGGAAAAGTTTGTTGCGAACTTGGATGTATGCGATACGAGTTAAGTTGACGTTGAAACGGATTCAAAGTTGACCCTTATGCTATCGAAACTGATACGACATATCGAGATCGATACGTAAGGAAACATAAGGACGATGTGAGAATACAAAATGGAGTGCGCCTTGCGCTATCAAAATTTTGTAAGTAAGGATACGAGAATGAACGAACTTGGTTGTTCGTAAATTTTGTGATTAATCAAGACGAGACTATAAGTCATCGACGATTGCTCGATGCGTATAGCATCTCGTGTGTTGACCCACAAATAAGATAGACTCGAACTCGAGGCGAGTAGATGCGTCGTGAATATCAGAATCATCGACGCTAGTACAAGAAATTGTTCGGAGGATAGTTGCGCATCAGTTGTGCCGATAGAAATGGTTATGTGCGGATTGGATAGTCGCATAGAAATGGTTATGTCGGAACGTGATTTGGCTCCGAAATAAGATATATCATGGTTCGTATTAAACTGTCCTTCGTTAATGATCCACAATTTTCGAGCGTAGCTTCGGGGCAGCTGACCCTAGAAGACTTGACCGCCAAATCAAATTGAATGCTGCAGACCGTAAGATGACCCATGCGATATCGTATATAAGATTGCACCGATAACAAATATAACACGGTGCATGTTGACGATAAGTCTAGGCGATTGCGAGGAACGTGCTATGCACGAGAGGGAACGATAAAGGAATGACCTATAAGTCATGTCGTTAGATTCGGATTCACCTTGCAATTGAGCTTGCGTGAATCGAACTTGTATTCAATGTTGCGAGACGGATAATTGGGAATTTGGCTAGTAAATTCCTACTCGTTAGGAAATCGAATGTAAGATGCGTCGTTAAGACATTCGTGTCAAGGCGATCGTTGCCTTGAGCACCGTCGCCTTGATGTAAACTTTCGTGTCGGATAGATTGTGGCCTTTGTGCAATGTCAATTTAAACTTGCGTCGGGAGAATCTAAGCACGGGGACTATGTGAGTAAACCTAGCGGGCGTAGCCCTGAATGTTGATGCATTTGCAAGTCAACAAAGAAAATCGTATCGAGACAAGTTGCAAGCGAGACTTCGAAAATAGTTGGATGGCGATATCGAACGCAAGGCGTTGCGAAGAATCGTTGCGATCGGATGCGCGATGGCTTGACGCGACGCATAGAGTTGGTAGTCCATATGAAACATACGAAATGAGGAAGGCGACATTGAATCGCGTAGCGTTATGCAATGAAATTGCGAGAACAAGTGCTAAGGATAAGTCTGATCGAGAGTACGAGATGGCAAGCATAGGATTGAAATTTATCTGTCAGCTTTGTTCTAATTTGCTACGACTGGACTTGGTCAAAATACATATATCTTCGGGACGCCTTGAATATAGGTACGGATCCAAATCGAGTTGTATCCAAATTCAAATCGAGCTGCAGGGATGACTTGAAATGTTAGTAAAAAGCTTGCGAGATATTATGAAATCGAACAACATTGGTGGGATGAGATCGTGAAACGATCTATAAAACACTTATTCAGAGTGTTGGTTTTGGTTCGAGGACGAACCTTGTTTTGAGTGGTATATTCTGTAATGTCCCGCTCCGCACGGCGCATTACGCTGAAGCGTTGACTCAACGAGTCGCGTGGACCGAAAGAATGTATCGATGCAAAACGATACGAGAGCTAAGTTGTCCCGAGCAACGCATCGAACTAAGTCGATGCGAAGAGTTGCCTTGTCCCTAAGAATGCATCGAGTGAATCGATGCGAAGCGCCGCGTTGCCCCGAAGGATGAGTGCATTGAATCGGCTCGAAGATTCTAAAAAATTGAATCGACCAAGGCGCAAGTTCGAATCGAAGCAAGTATTGATTTTAGTTGGTTTCGTGTGCAGGTCATACTTTGACGAAAAAATATTAGAGGTCGATCTTTTGCAATATTTAGTAAGGGGTCCGCGAAATCAAATCGTCGCCTTGCGACGGGCCGAGACTTGGGCACGCTAAGGCAAATCGGGCATATGATTCAATAAAAGCACGAAGTGCTCGAATGGCTAAGTCAGGAGAGTGGCCGTGCAACAAAGTTAGAGAATCGAGCCGCATCGGCTCGGCGAAATGACGAAGGCGTATCGACTCAAGGTGGGAGGATTGACTTCTTTTTACTCCTTCATTTGATAAGTTAAATATATCATTGTATGCTAAAGTTAACCTATCGACGCCACGGACGTGGCCGATCGGAGATAAAATCATAGTATGAGTCGAACACTAAGTTAGAACAATTGAAATGAAACGTGCATCAATATGCACAAGTCGCTATGGGACATTGGATATCACTAAGGCGAGCGCCTCGGTGCACAAGCCGCAAGAACATAGGATAACTGTAATCGGCGAGTGCCTTAGTGCATGAACCATACCGTGCCTTTGATGCACGAGTTAGACGGCTAGAACATTGAAAGACAATAGGCGAGCGCCCTAGCGTGCAAGCCCCGAACATTGAATGCTAAGTTGTAGAACATTGGAAGTACGGTCGAAACGTGCCTACGTGCACGGGATAATAAAAGATGGCTTCGTTGCGAGAGAATACAGTTGCGGTATGAATGTGGCGGAACTGTCGGATATGACATGTTGCCTCGAAAGGTGTTCGAGACCTTCGGGTCGTTCGGTTGACGAGCATTGAGTTGAGGCACGATGCCATTGAATCATCGAAACGAAGTACGAAACGAAAGAACATAGAAAGCTAAATGGAAAAAATGCGAGACGATAAGTCTGAGTCTCGGACTCAAGACTATGTTTGGTTGTTTGAATTTAACTGTTGAATGATAGGACGTTGCATGGTCGATTGGAATGGGCTCGAGATTAATGTGATATTAACTCGTGCACGAGTGTTTCCCCCAATCGGATAGATACCGGATGCGCCCCGGAACCGATTGGCCGCGGAGGGATTCGAATAATCTTTGTAGGCGCACATCAAACTAGATGGGAAAAACCGCAAATGATGGTATGCAGCAGGAACGTTTCGATTGTTTTGGGATTGTGACCCAACCCGTGAAACGCCGGGCAGCCCAACCAAATTGAGAGAAAAGAAAGGAACTCCTTTAGTCCATTCCGGCGCGGATACGCCAACGGCCCTCATATAGTTAAGGAACGATGGATTGAAAGTGTAGGCGCATATGCGTCCCGCATAGAGATCCTGCTTAGAGATGCACAATAACATGACAGGGAAGGATTACGGCGTATTCACCTTGCGTCGGTGCAAAGGCGAGTGCGTCGACTTGGTAAGTCGCGTCACGAATCAAACACGAGATTGCTTGTTTGTTTGTCTATTCAATATGATAACATGATGCTATGATAACATGCTTTACGCTTTCGAAGATGCCATGAAATTGACCCTAAGGAGAACATAGCAAGATCATAAGCTAAGTTGCATGATTCAACGTAAATATTAAAGATGGTTTGGAAAAATGATCTTTGTTATCAGTACATGCGAGGACGAACGTACTGATCCCCCACCAGCTTCATGCAGGTGCAGGGAATGGATTGCTCGCGGCGAAGCATTGCTTGAACGTGTTAAGGCTTGGAAATGCCGAAGCGTGCTATCGTATTGACGCTCGGACTATACAGCTGGATTGATGCGATCGAGATATAGAAGGCATGATGTATGGAACGGTGAAATCCTTTGTGGGCAAGAGAGAACCTGAGTGTTGTAGCCAATCTGGCATATATTGTTAGGCTATCGAAAGCCATTGTAATCTCAGTTTCGAATATCAATAAAGAGAATTGTTTCGTATACTCTGTTTTCCTATCGTTATAAATATCGAATCAAAAGATAACCATTTGAGAACTTGTCATCTTGCCTTGCACGAGCGCAACTCCAGGCTCGTACGGCATCACGCTCCCTGCGAGGACGATGATTCGGGTGATTCCGGGTCGGGACGTGACACATTTGGCCTGAAGTTTGGTAGCCGCATTGATTGCGGCAGTAGATCCAGTGTCTGGAACAGAAGATTCTTCCTACAACAGAACATGATCAACGTCTTTTAGTTGAAGAGTTAGATAAACCTTTCTCTTCCAGACTTGATAATGCTCTCCATCAAACTTTTTCAACTTGCAGTAGTCCGATTGGACGAGCGAAGCATTAATGTTTTCCATCTATAAGGATCTTGCTTTGAGATTGTTAGTCCCGGGGCTTGATCAAAGATGGTAAAACTGATGCAATCGAGATCTACGATGATACAAAGGACCAAATAGCCAGATTACAATTTGAAGGAGAAAAATAGAGAAGAGAAGATCTCTCATTCTTTCTTGTAAACGTGTTGCAATTGGGACAGAACGAGTTACAATAATCTAGAGAAAGATGAGAAGAAGAAAAATTGCTGGGGTGTCAAAACACCGTTGCTCAAAGCTAGATTCGCCCCACACGAATTGCTTCCAGGAACCAGCAAGTTGAAGAACTTGTGGAATGCTCGAAGTCACCTCTGTTCTGACTCCTCGGATGTACTTGCAATGGCGGCAGCAACTCCCTCTCTCTCTCTCCTTTTCTGACTTATAATTTTCGTAGTTCTCACAAAGGAGGCCAAAAGAGAGTATATATAGAGAGAGGGTGGAAACCCTAGCCGCCTCTTCAATTATGGAAAGATTGAATCAAATCCCAAAAAGATAGCAACGAAATTAATTCAAATCCCATAAAAAGTGGATCTGAATTAATCGCATTGAATCAGTCTTTCCGTAACTGACTAGTAGTCTGCACAGTCAGCGGAGCCCCCCATGCGGCAGCAGCAGCAGCAGCCTGGCCGCATGAGCCGCATGGCCTCATGGCCGCATGGACCGAGTCGAGTCGCTAAGCCTTTAGGGTTTAGCTCCAAATGGAATTAATCCAAGAGAATGACAAAAGCATTAATGCTTATTCCTTGGAGCCTTATTCTTACCTCCTAGTAAAATCATCTACATGGTTCCCTCCTTAGGGTCACCACCCCATGTGCATCTCTCAACAACACAACCAAGTATATATGTTGAGATAACTCATGGTGCATTTCCGATGTGGGACTAAAATTTTACAAGACATGTTGAGAGTAAGCTCTCTCCATGTAAAAAAAGTACCAACATTTTGTCCTGAATTAATTAGAACGTGATGACTTTCTCATGTGCCTATACATTCATTCCAATGTGATTATCCCTCCTACTACGAAATTTTCTGCTGTGGTATTGTAGTATCTATTAACACATGTGCACACAATGATACAAATAATAGCTGCTCTTAACAATACGGATGGATTACTAATGATACAAGTAATAGCTACTATTAATAATACGGATCGATTCATTAATAAGATTTATGGTTATTTTGTATAACAGTCTCAGTTTTATGTCTAATTAGACTTTGGATGCTGGATTTGTCTGTTGATGGATTTGGGTACTCGAAGTTTTTTAGTGACACGTTTTAGTGACGAAATTGGACTTTCCGTAACGAAATAAGTCTTTTAATGACGAATGTTCATCACTAAAATGTGTCTCAAAAAATTTCGAGTACCCAAAACCATCAAGGGACAAATTCAATAACCAAAGTCTAATCCTAAACCTGGTATCCTTATACAAAATAATCCTAAGATTTATGTAAATGTTTAGAAAGTACGTGTTTTCAATTCGACTACAGAAACTCAAATGAGAACTCAAGATAATAATTTACAATATTGATGTGGTTGTGATCCGGGGATTTCCCTAATATTGAAAATTTTCTTGTTTTCTTTAGTCCCTTAAAAAAAATCAACGACGAAGCATGTAATCCAACGGGTTTTCCTGGCGAGTTTTAAAAATAAAGAACTCATGAGTTACTATAGGATTTTGTAGGATCAGTTCAGCACTGTCTGATTTTGGGTTGCTGCCAATAATCTTCAATACTACACATAAAGTTCTGCAGTAGAAACAATAACCCAACATGTTTGGCTGTGCGAATTCGTCCAAGTAAACTACTTGATGCATGTAAAAACAAGATGCTTATCGGTGTTGGATGGGATTTCCAATCTATGTAAAGAAGACAACAGAGTCTGATGAAAATCATTCTTGTGTCAAAAAATCAAAGGTGAAGACGTCGAGCTTAAATGTATCATAGAGTAGGGTATCTGAGTAGTATACATGACGGTGATATACTGAAGCTATAGTAGTATACTTGTACACCATCAGTACACTGTCACTAGTCCAATATACTTATTTAGAAACACATGTGCCTGTTGTATGAATTTTTTTATTCCCACAATATACTGGGGGCATACAGCCGCGACATGGTAAACTCAATTTTGGTATTTTATCTACACTGTTGAATCATGATGCATTTTTAGACTTAAATAGAGTCTTTCTAGTCTAATTCTAAGCAACGATTGAAGTAATTTTACGGGGAGAGAATTCTAAAAAGGTGCAACTTTCAAAAAAAAGGAAGAGGAAGTTTGTAAGGAAGATCTTTTTAAGGAGAACCATATCGGTCTGTACTCAACATCTCGTCTTTCGTAGCCCTAGTAGCATTGTAATTTATTTTGCATTCATACTTGAGTAGTACTGGTGATCCGTATGGATTGGTGGGAGGAGCAAAAAAGGAGTCGGATGTAATTCCTTTATTTATTAGTGATATTTTTTTTTTGTTTTTTGGACTCCGATCGTCCAGTAGTTTTTCTGTCAATCCTTCGAATTATATGGTAATAATTTAGAAGACTTAGCAAGTAACATTAGCCATTCGATTTTTGTAATATACTAATTCTTCCAGAATGTACCTTTTAAATATTTGTGAGTGGAATTTATTGAATCTATTATTTTTAATTAATTTATATATTGAAGGGTACTTTTGGAAGAAAAAAATTACGATGAAGCCTACTGTTTATATTATATAGTTGAATTGATGTTATTAATGAGAAAAATCTAAAGCATTGGACTTTTGTCTTTCATTTTCACGACAATCAACAATATTTGGATGTTGTTAGTGTGTTATCCATCTTTCCACACATTCCTATTGTGAGCAGCCCAACAAAATTTACCTGTCATCCATTTCAGGAGGCCCACATAACAGTGCGTCCACTATGCTACTCTATACTAAAACCAACCAACATGCTCCTCCACCAATCCAAACCCCACATAACACACCCTCAATGTCCTCCCTCACACTACCAATCCCCCCATTCTCTCCTCCTCCTCCTCCTCTTCCTTCCCTTCCCCATCCTCACCACCACCACCGCAAGCACAGACACACAATCCCTTCGCCTCCTCCCCTCACCGCCCAAACCCACTCCGAATGGACCGAAACCCTCCGCTCCCACGCCCGCGCCTCCGCGTTCCCCGCGGCGCTCTCTACCTACGTGGACATGACCTCCGCCGGCTTTGCTCCAGACCACTTCGCCTTCCCTGCCGCTCTCAAGGCCGCCGCGGGACTCAAGGACATTGACGTCGGGAAGCAGCTCCACGCGGTGCTCATCAAGCACAACTACCACTCCTCCCCCGCCACCGTTCCCAACTCCCTCATCACCATGTACGCCAAATGCGCCGACGCCGACAGCGTACATGCCGTCTTCCGAAACATGCACGAAAAGGACCAGGTCTCCTGGAACTCGATGATCGCCGCGCTCTGCATGTTCGAGGACTGGGAGCTCGCGGTCGACACCTTCCGAAGGATGCAGATGCTGAACGTCGTGCCCAGCTCGTTCACGCTCGTCAGCTTGTCGTTAGCGTGCTCGAATGTCGGCAAGGTCGACGGGCTGAGGCTTGGGCGGGAGCTCCATGCCTACGGGCTGCGTGCGGGGTTCTACTCCCGCGAGAGCAAGACGTTCTCTTACAACGCCCTGATCGCCATGTACGCCAAGCTGGAGCGGGTTGCCTGCTCGGCCGCTCTGTTTGACCAGTTCGACAACCGCGACATAGTCACCTGGAACACGATCATCAGCTCGCTCGTGCAGAACGGCCGGCCAGCCGAAGCTGTGGCTCTGTTCCGCGAGATGGTGCGAATCAGGGTCAAGCCGGATGGGGTCACGCTGTCGAGCGTGCTCCCCGCGTGCTCGCACATGGACGTGCTGGAGATCGGCAAGGAGATTCATGGCTTCGCCATGAAGAACGATGGCCTGTTCGAGAACACGTTCGTGGCTAGCGCACTCGTAGACATGTATTGCAATTTCGGGCATGTCGAGAAGGGATGGTTGGTTTTTCGGAGAGTGTCGGAGCCTAGGCTCGGGCTGTGGAACGCTATGGTCTCTGGGTACACTCAGAATGCGGTCGACAAAGAGGCTATAAAGCTGTTCGTGGAAATGGAGGCCGTCGCTGGATTGACTCCTAATGCGACCACATTGTCGAGCGTGCTTCCTGCTTGCGTGCGCTGCGACGCATTTGTCAGCAAAGAATCGATCCACGGCTACGTGGTGAAGCGTAGCTTGGAAGACGACAAGTACGTCCAGAACGCTCTCATGGACATGTACTCTAGAGTGGGGAAGATGGAGGTTTCAAAGAGGATATTCGACAGCATGGAGAGCAGAGACGTAGTCTCTTGGAACACCATGATCGCCGGCTACATCGTTTGTGGCATCTTCTCAGAAGCATTCCATCTGTTAACTGATATGCAAACAGAGTCGGGAGATGGCACTTCCAAAAACAGGCCCAACAATATCACTCTCATCACCCTTCTCCCTGCTTGTGCTTCTCTCGCCGCAATAGGCAAGGGGAAAGAGATCCACAGCTACGCCATCCGGCGAGGACTGGATTCAGACATTGCGGTCGGCAGTGCCCTTGTCGACATGTACGCAAAATGTGGCTCCCTAGTTCAGTCAAGGGAGGTGTTCGACCAAATGCCGAAACACAATAGCATCACTTGGAACGTGCTCATCATGGCTTACGGTATGCACGGGCTAGGAAAGGAAGCAATGTCACTTCTGGAAGACATGTTCGCGGCTAGAGAAGTGAGGCCGAATGATGTCACATTCATTGCAGCTTTCGCTGCCTGCAGCCACTCCGGGCTGGTCAGCGAAGGCCTCGATCTATTCTACAGCATGAGAGATGAGCATGGTATGGAACCAACCGCGGAGCACTATGCTTGCATAGTCGATTTGCTTAGTAGGGCAGGACAGTTGGACAGGGCGCGCCACATAATTGAGGAGGAGATGAAGCCGGGGATAGACCAGGCAGGGGCATGGAGCAGCTTATTGGGCGCGTGTCGTGTTCACCAGAATGTGGAGCTCGGCGAGATCGCAGCAAACCATCTCTTTAGGCTAGAGCCCAATGTCGCGAGCCACTACGTTCTACTATCCAATATCTACTCAGCAGCTGGATTATGGGAGAAGGCGGACGGAGTGAGGAAGAAGATGAAGGAGAAGGGCGTGAAGAAGGAGCCTGGCTGTAGCTGGGTCGAAGTTGGAAACGAAGTGCACGAGTTCATGGTGGCCGACTCGGTGCACCCTCAGAGCCCGAAGCTGCATTCGTATCTGGAGGAACTGTGGGAGAGGATGAGGGAGAAGGGGTACGTGCCGGATACTTCGTGCGTGCTCCACAACGTAGGGGAGGACGAGAAGGAGCTGCTCCTTTGCGGTCACAGCGAGAGGCTGGCTATAGCATTCGGTATACTGAACTCGCCACCGGGGTCGACTATTCGAGTGGCAAAGAACCTGAGGGTGTGCAACGACTGTCACACGGCTACCAAGTTCATCTCCAAGATTGTGGAGAGGGAGATCATTTTGAGAGATGTAAGGAGGTTCCACCATTTTAGAGATGGGGCTTGCTCTTGTGGAGATTATTGGTAAGAGTTGGTGCCGGAAGAATTTTGCTAGCCAGCCAAACTTTGTTTGCTTTCGCACTACTCTGTTAGCATATTAGTATAAGAAGAACATACTTGCAGCATGGCAGAATCAGCTGATATTGTATTGTACTTTTATATGAAACAAAACAAAAGAACATACTTCATCAAACTTCGACATAACTGTTATTATTCACGAAATGAAGATGATAAACACATTACGAAAGTATACCTGAATTCATCTCTCGTCTTGATTGATCATGTAACAAATGTCTCTTTTGTGTGGTTCGATCTTTCAACTTGATACGATCTTTAATGACAAAGATGGATTCTCTCTCTCTCTCTCTCTCTCTCTCTCTCTCTCTCTCTCTATGGGGATGCAAAGTAGAAGAGAAGAGAAAAAATTCTCTCTTTTGTGGCCGTGCAAGTTGAAGACCATGAGGAGGGGTGTGACCTAGTGGGTGCACCAGGGGCTACCTAGCGTAGTGGCACGGGTTCGATCCTCCCCCCCCCCCCCCCCCCCCCCCCCCCCCCCCACCCCCCACCCCCCCCACCCCCCCGGGCGCTGGCTGGGTGGTCACACACACACACACACACACACACACATATATATATATATATATATATATATATATATATATATATATATATATATATATATATATATATATATATATATATATATATATATTTATATATATATCAACATTATCTCCATGACAATTATACCCTTAAACCTATTTTTTAATTAGACCAGTTTAATTTGGCTCAATTATTTAGATAGCACAACACAATTAATTTTACATGTGGCCCCTAATCATTGGGTACTTCCAACAATCTTCCACTGTGCCATATAAGTAACCTTACAAATGTGTTAACTTTATGAGCTCAAAAAGTTGATACGTTAGAGTATATCCGAACAATCTCGTCCATTAACCATATCAATATATGATTAAAGCGGTTCTTGTCACATTTAGCGTAACTAAACCATCAATGACCATATATACCATTATAGCTAAACGACATAAATTAATCATGGATGCATAGCATGAAAATATTATCAACGCATGTCAATTTTCAATTGATTCTCGTTTACTTTGATAAGGCCAATACTTTAACATAATGAAAGAGAATGATCTGAATTTTTCATATATATGATCAGAAAAATATCTAAATACATAAATGCATAAATGTGTCCAAGCACCAAAATACATAAAACCCGAACTCCCGCTATACTGGCATATTGCTCAAACAAAATAACACCCATATGAACAGTGTGCTTATGAAAGATTATGAGTGGTAACCCTTTTGTGAGTGGATCTGGTAACATGGAGTTTGTCCCAATGTGTTCTATGGACACTTATCCTTTTTGAATTCTCTCCCTCATAACTAGGAACTTGATGTCAATATGCTTTGACTTATACGAGCTCTTGTTGTTATTTGAATACCGTACTGCTGATTTATTGTCAAAATATAGTTTGAGTGGTCTTTCAATATCCTCCAGTATGCACAGTCAGTGACAAAATTTTGCAACCATATTCCATAATTGGATGCCCCATAGAACGCTATAAACTCTGCTGCCATGGTTGAAGAAGCTATGCGTATCTATTTGACACTCTTCCAAGACATAGATTGCTCCACTAGCCAACAGGTAAACATAACATAATGTGGATCTCCTACTGTCTTGGCATCCAGAAAAAACGAAGTCGGAATACCCTATGATCTCGAAATGGCCCGATCTCATATAAGTGAGCATGTAATCCTTTGTTCTCTATAAATTTCTTATAACTCGTTTGGCTGCTTTTCGAAGATCCATCCCACGATTACTTAAATATATGTCAGCATCCCAACTATGTACGCAATATCTGGACACGTCCATACTTGAGTATATATTAGACTCCCTACAGTTGATAAATAGGCAATAGGTTGCATTTTTTTAATTTCAAGTCTATTCTTAGGGTACTGATTGAGATCGAACTTGTCTTCTTTAGCGACAAGATGTCACCTTGTCACGACCTGCACCCTGTTTAGGGGTACGAGCACGTGGGTACGTCCAGCCTACGCCGCAGTATCGACGGTAGAACGCTGTATAAGTCGTCTATAAAATCTAACATCAACAATATATATATGTACCTGTCATCTCCGCACGGAGGAATATATATATATATAACTCAATCACATGAATCTAAGGAAGATACACACGAAAAGATAAAGATATGATGGAAATAGAAAAGCTGAAAATATATACAAGTCACAACGTCCAACCAGAGATAGAGAGTACCATAATGTACATAAGTCACGACCCGCACCCTGATTAGGGGCACGAGCACGTGGGTACGTCCAGCCTACACCGCAGAATCGGCGGTAGAACGCTGTATAGGTATGTAAATACTACAACTAAACAGTATAAAGGTACCTGTTATCTCCATTCGGAGGAATATAGTATGGCATAACTCAATCACAAGATAAAATTAGGATAGATAGCACGAAATGGAAATATGATAGAAGTGAAAACAGGAAATGAGTTCAGGGTCCAACACAGCTCAGAGATATAAACAACATCACAGAGTCACAAAATATAATATAGAATACTACAGTCTGAAAATACTAGCTGGATCGCAGTCCAGGCAAACCTAACTAAGCTATACTACTCTGGGTGTGCAAAGTCTAGTGGCTCAACTACCAGGCCACAGTCCTGGACTAAGTCTCCATCTATCCCGACCCCATAATAGGTCGAGCAGTCTGCCTTAGAATCATCTATAATATATATCAACGATATCTTGTCAGGAAAATGAGCAAGTACAAATACTAACAGCAGTTCCATATGAATTGACAAATTCTATAAAAGACAATTATAATGAAATATAAGACAAAGATATAGGATGACTTGGGAGCTATTCGAAAGTCGAGTTACAACCCGTAAACCAAACAAGCACTGGGTTTGTAACCCTTCTCCCGAACAGAACATAGCCTCTAATCATGGTTTAGCATAAGAGCATATAGAACATGTGAGTAATGAATATCATAGCATGGTAAGAAAAGTACTGAATGTAGAACTGAGCAGGATATATGATATGACAAAATAAATATAAAATATGCCTTGAATTATTAGAGCGTTATGTGATCGGCTTGGGAAAGTTACAGGACAGGCTATCCACTTGGCCCGACAATCACATAAAAATTACTGGACAGGGTCATGCCGACCAACCTGGATAACGAGCACATGAAATAAGATCTCGCTACACCCTACGTGAGGTGAGAGTGGCACAAGCACAAGAATATAGTGACAGGGTGGCTTTGATCACATAGCCCCTAATAATTCTCCATTTTCGAATAGTATAATGGATCCGAACATGACACGACACGACACGAGATTCCATAAGAGGGTAGCAAGTCCCCTTTGGAATCGGTGTCTATACAAGTACAGGGAACAAGACAGAAAATGTACCAATATACCAAGAAAATCTAGGAACAACATCTCATGTCATGATCCAACATATACTAGTCCGTGAACTATCGTGTCTAGAAATCAAGTAAGACACTACAACTGAATCGGATATAGCAGATATCAAGACAATAAAAACTATCAGTGAATGTACTCGCCTGTGGTCCTGAGCTGATAAGGTGAACAGACGCTCAGAGTAATCACAGACCTAAGGATGAGATACTATAAGTCAAAATAGGCTTTAATAATGAAAGAAAAACTAATTTAAGTCATGATATACAAGTCTAAGTCAAACTAGGTCAAACTGGGTCATACAAGGTCATACTAGGTCAAACTGGGTCATACTAGGTCATATTAGGTCACAAGAAGTCAATCCAAGTCAAACTAGGTCAAAGGTTGACTTACAGTTGACTTTTGGTCAAATGGTCAACTCTGGTCAACTCTAGGTTAACCCTAGGTCAAACTAGGCTAATGTTGACCAACTGTTGACTTTTGGTCAACTGGTCAACTCTGGTTTGGTTTCGGGTCAATTCTAGTCACTTTTAGACTAAGTTTGACTTTTGGTTGACTTTTGTTGTCTTTTGGTCAAAACGGTCAATCGAGGTCAAAACTAGTCTAAGAGCACTATTTCTGACCATTACCAACCAAGAGAACCAAATTCTACTTATATCTTAAACCATAATCTCATACCTTGTAGTTAGCTAATTACCTTAACTAGCTATATCTATTACCTTATAACTTTTAACATTCTAACTCTCAACAATACTCACTCTCCATCTAACTTCTAACCAATATACTATTCTAATCTCTTCACACACACACACTCTCACAAACAATCATGAAAGGGGATGAGATAGAAAAAGAATGATGAAAAGGGATATGGTATGATGTGAATATGGGATACATGGTATTACACACATGAATGAGTATGGACTAATTTTGTATAGATGTAATGGACTGAATTGTAAAGATGGTATGGAGTATATATGTGAATGGATTGAATGAAATGGATGATGGAATGAATGGATGGATAAATGGTGGATGAATGAATGAATGGTGAAGGGATGGCTGAATGGATGAATAATGGATGACTGAATGGGTGAATGGATGGATAAATGAATGGATGAATAGATGTATGAATGGGGGGGGGGGGGGGGGGGCTAAATGAATGAATGAATGAAGGGATGAATAGGTGGGTGGCTCCCTCACACATCTGCAATGCAGCTGTCCCATATTGCTGCTACTGTAGCAGTCCCTTATTGCTGCTACTGTAGCCGACTGCTGCTGCCATGGGCAGCAGCCTACTCCCCTTCCTACCCTCTCATCTCACCCTCACACTCTCACTCAAACTCACACACAACCAACAGCAAAACAAACCACACACCACACACACCATAACATATATATTTGACACACAATATATATATATATATATATATATATATATATATATATATATATATATATATATATATACAGGAAAAAAAAATAAAGAAAAAATATATATATATATATATATATATATATATATATATATATATATATATATATATATATATATATATATATATATATATATATATATATAATGGTTATATTTTTATATATATAATGGTTATATATATAAAATATATATATATATATATATATATATATATATATATATATATATATATATATATATATATATATATATATATATATATGTACAAAAAAAAAATATATATATATATATATATATACACAAACTTAAATATATAACCATTATATATATATATATATATATATATATATATATATATATATATATATATATATATATATATATATATATAGATATATTTTTTTTAAAAACCAAACGGCCGTGTCAAAGACATCCAGCCACCGCTTGGCCCGGGGGCCGTGGACGAACCACCAAGCCGCCCTCGTGGGGCTCGAACTCCGTCCGATGCCCCAAGTGCCGGTGCGCTTAGCCACTTGAGCTACAAGCGCCCGACGTATATATATATATATATATATATATATATATATATATATATATATATATATATATATATATATATATATAGAGAGAGAGAGAGAGAGAGAGAGAGGAGAGAGAGAGAGAGAGACACACACATACACAAACGTAAATATATAACCATTATATATATATATATATATATATATATATATATATATATATATATATATATATATCTATATATATATATATATATATATATATATATATATATATATATATATATATATATGATACATTAAGATACAATATGATACATGAAGAACAACACTCTAGCATCTAAAATCTGAGATTAAATAGGAAATAAATCATTCACACAAAATCTCAAACACAAGATGTGTCCAAAATTGGAGGTTTCCCACTTGGACACAAAACTCAACAAGGACACATCCTAATGATCTTCAAATGGATCCAAAATGGACACAAATGGAGACACAATCATGGGGTCATTCCTATGGATTCAAAATGGTCATATATGCATGTAGGAGTGAAATAGAGGGAAGATTTTACCTTCCGGGAGATCAAATCCAAAAAAACTTCTTCCGATACGACACCAACACGAAGAGATCTCCAAAAGAACACGAACAAGATCCAAAACTTCCCAAACTAGCTAACTTCTCCACTTGATTGAAATAGAGAAGAAAAGAAGAGGATTGATGAAGAAATGGATTGATTTTGAGGTGGAATCAATGGAGGCTCCTCTCAAAATTTGGGGAAGAACAAGACAGAGAGTTTTTGTGGATAATAACAAATGATGATGCTCATCCCTATCCCTCTATGTGGCCGGCCAAGAATAGCATAGGTGGCCCTATTTGCTAAAGTCTAAAATACCCCCTACTTGTCTCTTATTGATTTAATTAAAATAGGTTTTAATTTGAGGCTAATTTAGTCTAGTTTTAAGTCTCTAATTAAACCAAACCTAGTCATGAATATTTAGTCTAACCATACTAACTTAAATATTGTCATGTGGGCCATGTCTAACTAATGAGTGGGTCCCACTAGAGTCAAAGCTACCCCGGATCCCCGATACAAGTCGGATTGAGTTGAAATTCGAACCCGACTCAAATAACCCCAAAATAATATCATAAATAATAAAATAAATCCAAAATTATTCTAAAGTGGAAAATGACCAAAATACTCCTGTTTTTGAAAATTGGGGGTGACAAATCTATCCACCTTAAAAAAATTTGTCCTCAAAATTAAAACAAACAATCACCGAAATCACATGCAGAAACAAAAGAATTATACCTCGGGGCTCGAAGAGATAAGGAAAATGCTCCCGCATGTCGTCCTCTCTCTCCAGGTAGACTCACTTGGAGAGTGATGCCTCCATACAACACGAACCAAGGGTATAACCTGGTTCCGGAGCACCTTCTCCCTACGATCCAGAATCTCTACTGGCTGCTCTGGATAGTGAAGAGTAGGCCCCACCTCGATCGCTGAATGGTCCAATACATGGCTGGGGTCTGCCACGTACCGCCACAGCTAAGACACATGGAACATGTTGTGTACCCCCTCTAGCGTAGGTGGCAAGTCTAGTCGATAAGCTACTGCACCGACCCTCTCAAGGATAGTGAAAGGTCCAATGTAGCGCGAACTAAGCTTCTCGTCTCCGCCAAAGCGAATCGTGCCCCGTGTCGGAGAAATATTCAGGAACACCAAAGCACCAGCCTAGACATATAACAAACTCAACACACAAGACAAACAAATAATCACTAGCATCACAAACAGGAATTGAAACTAACCTCGAACTCTAACAGTCTCCGGTGGCTATCGGCCTAATGCCGCTGCCTATCTTGAGCCATCCAAAGTCTGTCTCTAATCAACCTGACCTTCTCAGCTGCATCCACTACCATCTCTGGTCCAAGCAGCACTCTCTTGCCGATATCGTCCCATAACAAGGGAGTACGACATCTTCGTCCGTATAGAGCCTCGAATGGCGATATCTCTATACTGGCCTGATAGCTGTTGTTGTAAGCAAACTCTACCAGGTGAAGATGGTCCGCCCAAGAACTCCCGAGATCAAGCACACACGTGCGAAGCATATCCTCCAAAGTCTGGATAGTCCTTTCTGACTGCCCGTCTGTCTGGGGATGATAAGCGGTACTAAACTTGAGCGAGGTGCCCAAGCTAGTCTACAAACTCCTCCAAAAATAGGAAGTAAAACGACTATCTCGATCTGAAACTATGCTCACAAGAACCCCATATAATCTCACAATCTGATGAACGTACAGCTCTGTCAGCCTCTCCGTAGACAACCCCACTTTGAAAGGCAAGAAGTGGGCCGATTTGGTTAATCTATCAACTATGACCCAAATCGCGTCTTTCACTCCAGGAGATCATGGAAGTCCGGACACAAAGTCCATGGTGATGTGCTCCCACTTCCACTCAGGAATGGGTAGTGGCTGTAGCAACCCACTAGGCCTCTGTCTCTCGGCCTTCACCTGTTGACATACCAAGCAACGAGATACAAACTGAGCTACCTCGCGCTTCATGCCGTACCACCAGACGTGCTCCCTCAGATCTCTGTACATCTTGTTGTCCCCAGGATACAGAGTACTGAGAGCAATGTGCCTCCTGAAGAACCTCCTCCCGAAGCTCTCCACTCGGAACGCACAGTCTAGCACCGTGACGCAGCGACCCTGCCCGCACCTACTCCCTGATGCTCCTCAGGGCAACATCATCATACTGTGCTGATCTGACTCTGTCAATCAATTCAGACTGAATCTGTAAGCCCTACATCTGCACCTCTATACCCGGAATAATTATCTCGATTTCTAAACTGTCTAGGTCAGCCAAAAGATGACGATCTGTCATCAGATACATAGCTACTGGATACCTACTCAAGGCATCTGCAACTACGTTGGCCTTTCCTGGATGGTACTGCAAGGCAATATCGAAATCCTTTATCAGCTCGAGCCACCGTCTCTGTCGCATATTCAGCTCCTTCTGAGTGAATATGTACTTCAAGCTCTTGTGATCAGTGAAGATCTCAACCCGCTCACCATACAAGTAGTGTTTCCATAACTTCAAGGCAAAGATAATAGCGGCCAACTCCATATCATGAGTCGGGTAGTTTTTCTCATGAGGACATAATTGCCTAGATGCATATGTAATCACTTTCCCGTACTGCTGAAGAACACAACCCAAACCCCTGCCAAAAGCGTCGCTGTAGATCGAGAAACCATCGGACCCAGATGGTAATGTCAAGATCGGAGCTGATGTCAACCTCTTCTTCAGCTCATCGAAGGCGGCCTGACACTCCTCAGTCCAGACGAACTCCACGTCCTTCCTGGTGAGTCTAGTCATCGGCTCCGGAATCCGTGAGAAGTCCTGGATGAACTTTCGATAATAGCCAGCTAAACCCAGAAAGCTTCGAATCTCAGCAACTGAACTGGGTGTAGACCAAGACTCCACCGCTGTAATCTTCTTCTGGTCCACAGAGATCCCGTGCTCGGTCACAACATGACCAAAGAACTCGACCTGGTCCAGAAAGAACTCGTACTTCGAAAGCTTCCCATACAACTGCTCCTTCCTCAGAGTCTCGAGCACAATCCTCAGATGCTCCTCGTGCTCCTCCGGCGTCTTCGAGTAGACCAAGATGTCATCTATGAAGACCACCATGAACTTGTCAAGGTACTGATGGAATACCTTGTTCATCAAGTTTATGAACACTGCTGGGGCATTGGTCAACCCAAATGGCATGACAGTGAACTCGTACTGGCCGTACCGAGTCCGAAAAGCTGTCTTCGGAATGTCTTCCCGCTTTACCTTCAGCTGATGATAACCGGACCTGTGGCCTATCTTCGAAAACACCTTCGTGCCGCTCAACTGATCGAATAAGTCGTCAATCCTCGAAAACGTGTACTTGTTCTTGATAGTGAGGTTATTGAGCGCTCTGTAATCGATACACATGCGTATCATACCATCCTTCTTCGGTACAAACAGAACTGGCATACCCCAAGGTGATGAACTGGATCTGATAAATCCCTTGTCCTGTAGCTCGTCGACTTGCTTTTTCAGCTCTGCCAACTCACAGTTGTTGACCCTATAGACGTGCTGTGAAATAGGCTCAGCGCCCGGCACTAAGTATATAGAGAACTCAACGTCTCTATCTGGCGGCATCCCAGGCAACTCCTCGAAAAAGACATCCATGAAATCAGCTATCAATAGATGCGGCAATGCCTGCCCCGCCAGCAAAGCTCCACAGAACCCATCTCCCGGCTCAGCTGCTCCCCTGGCAAACACAAACTCTGGCTCTCCCGGCGGCCTAAACAGAACCCTACCTCCTCTACAGTCTATACTAGCATGGTGCATGCTCAACCAATCCATTCCGAGTGCCATGTCGGACCTCGGAATGGACATTACAAGCAAGCATGCGCTCAAATCCCGGCCTCCTAATGTAACTCTCCGCCCCTTGCAGATATTATTAACCAGGATAATGCCTCCCCCGGCCAATATCTTGTAAGTCCTACCCATATACTCAGCAATAATGTTGTGTCTTAGAGCAAAGGAAACAGACAACAAACTATGTGTGGCACCAGAATCAAATAAGGTAAAAGCAGAAAAAGAATCAAGGAGAACGTGACCTGCCACAACATCACCTACTGGCTCTACCTCCTTTGCTGTCAAGGCAAACACCCTGCCCACAGGTGCTCCTTTCTGGTGCTGTACGAAGCGCTGCTGCTGGGTCTGAAGTAGAGGACCTCTCTGCTGAGCTGCTAGTCCTCTAGCTTGCTGTACTCTGTCCTGGCCTCCTCGAATTTACGAACGTGGCAATCCTTCAGCCGATGGTCGGGCGCCCCACAGTATAGACATATGCCCAACCTCTTCCTACAGGCCTCTCGACTGTGCTCTGGCTTCCCGCAGAAGTCGCACGGAGTAGTCTGTCTCTGGCCCTGTCCCTGGTGCTGGTGGGCACGTGCTGGTGCCTGCTGAATCTGTAACTGAGGCTGCGGCTGAATCTTCCTCTGCTAGAAGTAAGGGCGCTTCGCCGGTCCCGTACTAGAGCTTGTACCTAGAACATCGTTGCCCTTCTTCGACTTGAGGCCGAAATCCTCCTCTGCTATCTACGCCTCCATCAGTATCTGTTCGAAGGTCGCATTGCGTCGCCCGGAAGTACGAGTGCGAACCGCATGAATAAGACCCCTCCGAAACTTATGGGCCTTATACCCCTCATTCTGGATCAGATCTGGTACAAACCTACTCAGACGGAAGAACTCCGCTGCATACTCGTCCACCGACGAGTTTTCCTGTACCAATCCAACGAACTGGCCCTCCAGAGCTGTCAAAGCCACATCGGGGTAGAACTTCTCCTTAAAGAGCCGCCTGAAGTTCTTCCATGTCAAACCCCTCACCGATGCACGAGCATCCGTGTGAAACCAAGTCAAGGCGATATCGAAAAATTGACTCGCCATAGACGTCACCCAAAGCCCTTTTGGGACCTCTAATAACTCCAGGCTCCGCTGGACATCCTCCAACCAGTCATTTGCATACAGGATACCCTCGGTACCCTTGAAGTCCCTCGGGTTCATCTTCCTAAAATCTAGACATGTGCCAGGCCTCCCCTGACCCTGTTGTTGCTGAACTGGGGCACCCTGAACTGTATCCGATATAACCCTCTCAACTGCTGCTATCACCAGCAGGTGGGAGTTCTCTATGCTCTGCCATAGCACCTCTGTCTAGCGGTGAGATGCGTCAGCACGATGCTGCTGTGCCTCGGCCTGGGCCCTTTGGGTCTGCAACATCTGCTGTAGAAGGGCCATCATCTGCTGTGCATCAGTCGGTAACGGAGGCAGCGGTGGAAGAGTCTCAGGAATGACTATTGATGGTCCGCAGCTGGAGGTGGAAGACCTCCTGTGTGAGACTCGTCTCACAGTATCAGTATTTATATACGGATACATATTTTGTAGTGTATTTTGTATTTTCTTAGTTTTCAGAATGCTTTAAAAATTTTCCAACTTATAGATTTTCTCCTTGGCCGGCATACCGCCATTATACCGGTGTATACCGACGGTATACCGTCCAGATAGATTTTCCACATTTTAGATATTTTCGATTTCAGATATTTTATGAATAGTGTTTCCGATATTTTCGTGAATAGTGTTTTAGATATTTTGATGAATAGTGTTTAGATATTTTCGTGAATAGTGTAGATACACCCAATTACCCATTGGATATTTGGTTTTGTTTGGATGGCCACGATTGACTTAGATTTTGACATGGATCATGATCCAACGGCTAAGATTAATTCCCCCTTCTATATATCATTTCACTTTCTCTCTCCTCTCTCTTTTCATTCTCTTCACTCTCTCTTCATTTCTTCTTTCCTTCTCTCCCCCTTAGAGCTTGCCAAGAGCTTGGCCTTGAGGCCTTGGGTGTGGTGTCTAACCCCCCCTAGGAGGAGGAGTAGAAGATTAGGCTTGGAGCTTAACCTAGGCAAGTACATCTTGCCAAATCTTGAACAAAAATATTTTTGTTGTCATTTTATTTTCCTTGGTGATAAATACTTAGAATTTTCCTAAACTCATTTTGTTAAATATGTTTTCCTTATGATTCTCTTATATGCATGTTTCCAAAATTTGTTTAAGCAAGATTTTGATTTTCTGTTAAAACCCAATATTGGCTTAGTAGAAAACTTGGTATCAAGAGTGATACTAGTGTTACCGTCATAGATTTTGGTCACATATACATATATGAGGTCCTTACCTAGTTTGTATACCATGGATTTTGAGTTTGGTGGAAATCGGAATCCGTTTCGGTATCCCGAGAACATATTTTTAGAGTATTTTGAGGTATTGATCTATCAAATCTTCGAATTTGTGAAATCTAATAGTTCCACATAGTAGGGAATTCAATTCTATGCAATTTTGACTTTTGAAAATCCGAATTTTGATTTAAAATGAAGTTTTTATGGCCGAAACAAGTTTTGGCAAATATCTGAATTTTGTTGATGTTTGGAAAATCGGTATACCAACAGTATGCCGTAGTATACCGACGGTATATCGATTTTGCACCAGAAACTTTCTGTCTTTAGGCCGGAATACCGCCGGTATGCCGCCGGTATGCCGTTTTATGTCGTTTTAGGCTGTTTTTGTCCATTTCTGCCCATTTTTTTTTTTTTTCCGTATTTGATGTTATCTTCGACCATAATGATTTTTTAACATGATTAGATGATCTTGCATAGTTAGAGAATGATAGTACACCCTATATACACTTGATACTAGCGTATGTTCAATCATTTTTCTATGAAATGTACTTAGCTTTAATTATTCTTTCCCACATGTCATGATATGTCTTTTTGATAGATTCTTTCTTACAAGCTATGATAATTATTACCATGTCTACTTTGCTTACATGATAGTGGCCCGTCGTGGCGGACTCTTCTTACACGTCTCCTTTACTTACATGATAGTGGCCCGTCATGGCGTACTCTTCTTACATGTCTTCTTTGCTTACTAGATAGTGGTCCATCGTGGCGCACTCATGATACATGTCCTTCTTTACTTACATGATAGTGGCCTGTCGTGGCGCACTCCCTATAGTGGCTTGTCGTAGCGCACTCCTAGCTTCCAGTTTATGATATTTTTTGTTGTGGCTTGTTATGGTGCACAATCTCGCTTTTTGTCCAGTTTTGCATGTATCATGTCTAGGATGGATTCTGCGGAATGCCACACCCATAATCCAACAAGAAAATGTTAAGGACTAAACAACTAGCTTGATTACTTAGATTATTGAGGATTTCCCAGTTACCTGTTGCCCCTTTGGTCTTGGTCTTATATGTATATTCATGGGATTTAGAGCTATCTGTCATGATGAGCACACTTCCAACGCACCGTCGAGTGTTGCACCGGGTACATTTGTCTCCTGGGCGATGTACCCATTATTATATGTCTTAGGGTACATTTGTCTCCCGGGCGATGTACCCACTATTATAGGATACATTTGTCTCCCGGGCGATGTATCCACTATATACCATTGTACCCTTGGCTTGGATCATTCAGGTAGAAGCAGGCAGGTAACTGAACTTGGATTTCTCAAACTTGCATTTGTTAGTAATTAGGATTGTGATAACCCTAGTTAGCTAATGTATAAAGTCGTACTCATTGCTTGGCCGTGTTGGTTGTATGGAGTCCAGTCTAGTCTAGTTTTGTCTAGGCAGTGTCCGAATTTATTTATTTTTAGTACATCTTTGTTTATGCTTTACTTTTGCCGGTAAATGATTAGATACTAAAGTTCTGTTCAGGAGAAGGGTTACAACCCCGGTCCTTGTTTGGTTTACGGGTTGTAACTTGGGTTCCTGATTAGTTCCTAAGTCATCTTATCATTTGTCGTTCTATATAGACCTAACATGCTCACATGTTCCAGTTACTTAACATGCACACATGTTCCAGTTATCTAATATGCTCACATGCTCCATTTACTTAACATGCTCACATGTCCCAGTTATCTTGCATGCTCACATGTTCAGTTTAATTCACATGTCCATAGTTTACATTATGTCACATGTCCATTACTTTATGCTACATGTTGCTTTACTTATTGTCTTTTCTATTCTCGGGATAAGTGTATTGGTAGCGCACGAGTCTCGATTTTCTTTTACTTATTTCTGTCTCTATCCGTTACTATGATTTGCATGCTGGTTTTAGTTCATAGTTTGGCTTCTTTTGTGGTACTTGCTATTGGGGGTCTGACCCCACTGGTTTTGTTTGGCCAGATCTGATAGAGGAGCCCGTAGGATCTTCCGTACCATCTACTCGACGGTGACTACCCGGAGCACCAGAGTACCTTAGTAGGTTTTCTATTTCATTCTCCCACTAGTTATGTACATTATTCTTTTATGGCGTTTAGCCTCCGAGCACGTGTTTAGCTCTTGTTTTGGACTTGACATTTAGCCTACGCGCCAGAACATGATTTGCATTATTCTAGACTATAGCTAGAGCTTATCATGTATGACTATTACTCTTGCTAGTCTTCACTTTGTATTACTAGCTTCATGATCATTGATATATGATAGTTTGGGACGCTTTACTATTTTATATTTCAGTTGATCATACTTCTTGTACTTTATATATTTGCCTGTGATTGAGATACCTAGGATTCTTGACCTAGGATTGCCTGTTGGATTGTAGTAGTAACCCCCATGTCTATACAGCTTATACATTATTTTGGAGTACTGGAGTACTTTGGTATACGTAGCTGGTCTGGTCTGTCCCTACTTGCCAGTATTCTGGTTCTGGACGTGACATAGGTTTTAGTGGTGGCCCATGTAGGTCTGATTTATCAAATATGTGGGGGTTACTGATATTTAGATATCTCAGTCACAATTCTTCTTTATTGATATCCTTCGTGTTATTCTATATCTCTGATCGTTTGACCTGATATCTGCCTTGATCGTTGATCCTTCCTGTTCTCTCGATTTAATCCTTGTGTCCTTTAACTTTCAAGGGTACTGTTCTTAATCCTTCCGATCATCTTGTATGGGTTTTGCCGAAGGCAGGTCAGCAATCTTCTGTCAGGGCAGTTATGGATGATCAGTCTCAGCATTCAGGGGCAGAGTTCAGAGTTGACCCAAGGGCGGAGGGTGTCAGTTCAGCCTGATCAGCCAACAGGGTCAGTCCTACCATAGTCCAGCTTTACCGGCTACCCCGACAGTCCAGCAGTATATGGCTCAGGTACCGGTTCAGCAGCAGTAGGTCAAAGTAGCAGTTCCGAGATATGGGCAGGCAGAGTTTGGTATGTTAGAGCAGGTTTTAGCTGAGGGCGGTCATGTTGTAGGTATTGTCCTATTCTTCTTCCACTCTTATTTATCTCTTGGGTTACGCATATTTGGCAAGTTTCTCATCCCACTCTTCTATCTTCATATCTTGAGATACATGATATTTATCACATGTCTAGACTACGAAGATACGTCCTGGGTAGAGTCATGTCTTGGACTAAGTCATTGGTAACGACTGTCACGACCCGTACCCACTGTGAGGGTACGAGAGCGTAACAACGCCCAGCCTACGCCGCAGTGTCGGCGGTAGAACGCTGTCCTAGGTCACAACATCTAACAATATAAGCTAAGCAGTTTATACTCTCCGAGTGGGGGTGACATAGCAGAAAAAAAACTCAATCACAACTAAGGAAGAAGGAAGCACGATATGATATAGAAATCAAGGAAAATATAGATGATCAGAAAGTCTAAGATAACATCTCAGCAATATCCAGGAATACATGGTCTTAGCTACTGAAAATGAAAGAATATACACAACCCCAAATCTCAAAGACAGAAATAAAGTCTAACTACTAGTCTCAAGACAACATAAGTAAGATAAAGCCTAACTAAGCTAGTCTAGGCAGTAGGGTAAAGTCGTCAGCTAGAGCCGTCCGTAGAAGGTATCCTCACAGGCCTCCTCCTCGTCCTCTGTAATATTTTCAACAGGTCCAGTCAGGACAGGAGCGAGCACAATACATCTCAACAAGTCATAGCAGGAAAAGGAAATATAATCATGCTAGAGAATAAAGTACAGGAACTGAAGAATAGCATAATGTAAGAGAGAGAATGTAAGTAAATATCTATGATATATATAAAGAGAGACAGTGCTAGTGATTCAGAGTACTGCATAAACATGTGAATGGCTAAGGACTGATTCATGATTATACTACTTGGAATTGATTCATGATTACACTACTTAGATTTATTCACATGTTCATTTATACTCTCCCATCCCCAATCAATACACAAGGATCCATTCAAGTTACGTTAAGATTCATGATTATACTACGTTGCCCAAAAGGGTGATTCATGAATTGATTCGTGAAGGCTCGGTGATCATGAGGGTATATGAGTCACTAGCTGATTCCCGAAGATTCATGATGATAGAAGCATATGATACGTGATGTAAGTGAAACACACATGACAAAAGTATCTGATGCTCCCGAGAGGGATAACATCTCATGAAGGGATCCATATAGTACCAATCCGTGTTACCAACGTGTCAGCATCAAGTAAGATAGTCTAAAGCAGGAAATATAATCCTAAACATGATATAAAATGATCAGAGAATGTACTCGCCTGCTATCTAAATGTCCAAGATGAATATACTGTCCGAGGAGTGGTGTCTGGCTCTTAATCAGAACAGTACAAGTCACAACAAGTCTAAAATAATAAAATGAAACTCTACAATGCATTCTACATGAGTCTAGGTCAAACTAGATCAAAGTCAACACTTGGTCAACCCTGGTCAACCAAGAAGTCAAACCTAGGTCTAGCAAGTCTAACTAGGCTTAACTAGTCTAACTGACACACCATAGGCTATATCATGCCTATTAGCCAAACATAATTCATGACAACCTGACATTACCTATATCTAATACATGACACATGTATATATAGTACACAACCATAATATATATATATATATATATATATATATATATATATATATATATATATATATATATATATACACATTACATATATGTATATATCTATATACACATTTTATATGATACTAGTATATATTCTAATATAACCTATACACCCATTGTGTATATCTATACTAGATACCTATATATAATACATAACTTATATCATATATATATAGATACATATATTAAGTATACAATACATATATACCTACATTACATATATACATATATTACATAGGAAATAGGATATATAGAGAGGGATAGAAATAGAGAGTGAGTGAGAGAGGGCTGTCCATGTGAGTGTGACAGGATATGAGTGTGTGTGTCTAGTGTATAGAAACATATGACATGAACTCATGAAGGGACTAAACTTGCATGTGGGCATGTGTGTGTGTGTGTGGTGGGTCATGAGTTCTGGTCTTTGTGTGTCATTAGTTTACAGGAATGACAGGAAAATGTGTGTGGTTCTAGAGTTCAGTTGTGTGTGCTTGTGATCACTGGTGACAGTGTTAAAAAGGAATAGAAACCAATTCTTAGAAATGTGACAGGTAATGCAATCTTAGGATTAACATCAATCAGTAAAATACTAATGAAGTTCTCAGATTTCAGGTTCAAAACAATGATATCCTCAGAACAGGTGACAGGCAATTAGATTCATGAACCCATTTTCAGACCAATTCAATTTGAATTTCCACATACAATCTCAGATTTCACATAACAGTCCAATATTCTCATAAAACAGTAATTCTCAGATTCTATATGTGTAGGACATGTATGCAGTGTGTATTAAGGAATGTAGGCAGTGTATGTGTGCAGGAATGTGACTGAACATGTGTTCTCAGAATTCTCATGCAACACAGTTTCAGTCTCATCCAATCCATCTCAGGTTTTGTATAAACATAGGAATAGATAGGTGACATGTAATTGAGTGTGTGGGTGTGTAAAAACAGTGCGACAGTACAAAATGGAATGGAAACTAATTCTCAGAAATGCACAGTGAAGAATTTACATGTAATTAAGGAAAGGAAGTCAGCTCATGATTCTCAGGATATGCAACAGTGAAGGGTTACATGTAATTAAGTTCCCAGATTATAAACCTAACAATCAGTCCATAAAACAAAAGGGACAGGAAATCAAGACAGGAATTGAGTGTTAGTATTCTCAGGAATGTGTCACAGTGAATTGTTCTCAGGTTTTATACATCCTAACAGTCCTAAACATGATGTTAAATGTGTAGTAGATCAAAATATCACCTAATACATGATATTAACCCATTAATCTGTAATCAAACAGGGAACAACAGTAATCCTATCACTGATACTCAACGTATCAGAAATAGGAACGCAAATCAATACAGTTCAATCATGTAAACCTTCTAAAATTGGAAATTTAATCTAAACCATGTTGTCAAATATTCAGGTAATCAAAACATAACTAACACTTAACATTTAATCAAGAAAATTAGTGAAGGATATTATAAGAACAGTGATTTATCTCACTGATATCTCAGTGTATCAGAAAATAGGGGAAATTCCCATTCGACTATGAAATCTCATCTAATAATCCATGAAAAGGGTTGGTAAATGATATCAATTATGTGCACGTGTCATACCCTCAGTTTCGTGTCCACAAACACTAGACACAAGTGTCCAGACCATTGCACACACGCATACGAGACTGCACGAGCTCGGTTCGCCTGTGCACGTGTCCGCACGCACACGACACGCCACCAAGTGACACGAGACTTGGGGAGTGTTGTGTCAGACACTGCCCCAAGCTCCACGTCCAATGGCACGCGCCCAAGTGTCATGTATGAGTCGTATGACCCTGCGGGTAGCAGGACAGTGCGCCCAGTCGCGCGCGACCGTGTCCGCGAGTCCAATGTGACTCGGACACGACTCAAAACCACCTCAGTCCCGTACAGTCGTGTAAGCGACGTCAAAATAAGAATTTCTATTCAAACACAATTTGAAAACTCGAAAGGGCATTTCGTCGAACACCTGCGCCTGTCACTGATACGTGTCCGATACGGACACGTACAGGACACGAAGCTTAGAAAATCCTATACCTACAGAACCAGGACACCTAGGGCTAGATGAATATGCAATTTAAATCTAGTTTTAATGGGTGGAATAGAATGTACCTATGGGTGTTCTTCAACACAAAAAGTCTCTTCTAAGGAGTTCTTCAAAGTCACCCAAAATCCCCAAATTGATGCAAATCTCAGATTTGACTCTACCATCAGCAATAAAACATTGATTAGATCATAATAGAAGAAATCCCAATCAAAAAGGAGTCCTATTGATTAAACTAGGAAGAAATTTAATGGAGGCTTACCTATTCCTTAAGAAAATGAAGAACTAATAAAGAAAGAGGCACAAATCCCCATAGAGACATTATATAGGCAAGGGGGGGTCTTGGCTGGTCATACTAGTTAGGGTTAGGGTTTTTTAGGTTTCATCCTATGGCTATGATTGAATCAAGGCTAATGGGCTTTGGGCTTAGACATAAAACAAATGACTTAAAAATCACAAGTCATGACTTGTGGTCAAAATCTTTCTATTCTAATCTCTAAATTCCTAATTGAGTCTAATAACTAGAGTATGGTTAACTTAACTTAACCTAGGGTCTCAATCTAACCAAGTCTAAACTCAACTAGGGTTAGCTTCTAGGTTAGTCTACTCAGTCAACACTAGTCAAAGTCAACCTAGTCAACCATCATTCAGATAATTCCAGAATAAATCCTAAAAATTCCCATAAATTCAAATAAATTATAATAAATTCAAATAATCCTAAAAATTTTAAAAAATACCCTAATCACATGGCTAGGCTCAAGGGTAGGCAGTCTCTACGGTTTTACTAGCAAAACACCAAAATCACAAGTCATGAATTTAAATAGTTTAAAAATAATTAAAAATCACTAAAAATTATAATATGAAATAAATATCATTAAATAATAATTATAATTACAAAATTTCAAATTTACCCTCTTCTGGAAAACTGGGTGTTACAATTCTACCCACCTTATAAAAATTTCGTCCTCGAAATTTAAGGTGATCGCACCCCTTCTAGGTTAAACCCCCATAATCAAAGTCTCAAAACTTAATCAATCATACAATCTAAAAGGACGGCACACAGGATCATGGCATACGGTGGTAATGAAAGTCTCATCTAGGTATACTAGTCACACTAGACCAAAGCAATCATAGGGTATCAAACATACAAGCAATCAAGGGTGTTAAACTAGAAAAATTACAAAAGCAACAATCATCAAAGCTGTAAGGCAGTCTACCATCCTATATGAAAATTGGTAATTATCAAAATAAAATAAGATAACTTCTAATCATCTATAAAGGGGTACTATTTAAGAAAATTAAAAAAACAAAGTTAGAGAATGAAAGTCATTTGCATTGAAATCCAATCACAATATACTTATATATATAGCATTAGAGAGGGAAAAGCTAACATTATGTAAGGGTTATATGGTTTGTGTGAATTATACATGAAAGTGCATAATAGGATCTGTGTCTCAACTATAGCTATCAAGTTACACTATTTATGGCATATTGGTTAAGCAGTCTACAAGGCACAAGCTATTTACTCATAACACGCATGGCTAACCATATATATATATATATATATATATATATATATATATATATATATATATATATATATATATATATATATATATATATGTATAGAGAGGTAGAGATTTTAATTGCATCTACATACATTATAACATGTATTCAGAACTATATATATATATCTATATAGCTATATGAACATAACATAGAGGTGAGGGGTTTGGTTAACATGGCAGTTGTGAACACTAGTGTAGAGTGTCAAGTGTACATGGGTTAAAACTTGAAATGAAGGGTTCAATCATTCAGTTTAGCTCAACATTACGAATTAGATCTGAAATTGAACTACACATTTGAAAGCAATGTAAAAATGTTAACATGTATTCAGTTTTTCAAAATTTTGGAAAAATTCGAACATCAAAAACTATCTCAATGTTTACCACAACCTAACATGTAAGAGTATGAAACCTAACTTATATACCTATACACAACAATGTATACGGCTCAAACATTACTATTAAAGAAAACTGCATATTGACTAATCACTTAGAATTCAGACTTAAAGGGTTATATGTACACAGTCTCAGGTTTGACAAATTTAACACAACTCAACCAATCTCCTTAAGAAATAAAACCCTGTATATAACATACATGTGTAGTGATGTAAGCAAAATTAATAATATGAAATTTAAATTTAAATTACGAATTTAATATGGAGAAACAGAGAACTAGTCACTGATACTGTACTATATTAGAATACTAGGATTTTGAGAACTTAACATCAATCATATTAACATGCATTTAGATAGGTTGGTGATCAAGTGTAGCATGCATACGTGTCAGACAAGCACCTGTGTCCACTATATTATATATTCTAAGGTAATACAAGAAATAATGGCAAGAAGAAAATAATGATAAAATTCGTTCTGCTTATCTGTTTAAAAGAAGGAACCATTTGAAACCAGAGTTATAATATCAAATCTAAGTCAAGGTCTAGCAAAATCATAGATTCATTGTATTAAAAAGAAATTCATAGTAAGAAGTTACACAAGGTTTATAATACAACTAAAGCTACTCCTAAGTTAAATAATGAGAAGCAAAACAAACAAAACAAACAATAATTCCCCTTTTTTTTGAAGGACTGAAACAAAAGTAGAGAAACACATGTTCAAAAATATTTAAGGTATAATCTGATAATCATATGCGTCTTCCTGAAATTATGTTGTCAGAATTCTGCCATGCCAATAAGCATAGCTGCAATAAACGATAGAGTCCATAATAAGGCATACACCCTATAATCATGTTATCTAAAATTCTTATAATAAAGTAGACTTTTACCTTTCTCACTGTCCTCATCAAGTATGTTATCAGGTTATACGTTAAGTCCAAAAAAAATGTACATATACATATAAATACAAACTCAACAACAACTAACATCAAGATTCCAAATTCAACAATAATCCATCAAAAATCATAAAAATACAGACTCAAATTCAACCACTAACATCAAATTCAAAATTCAACGATCTTCCATCAAAATCAATAAATACAAACTCAAATTCAACAATAATCCATCAAAATCAAATTCAACAACAGAAAGTAAAGATAAATCAAATCAAGGGAAGAGAGTTTTCAAATCGAAGTTAAAATAAGATTCTCAAGGGTCGTCCCAGGAATCTCTCAAGGAATCATAACTGTGATTGAGTACCTTCAAAAATATCCTAATCCTACTGCAGGCTGTAGTGATACTCTAGTTCGAATACCACTACATAATCTCGACCTGCATGGGCCACCACTGAAAACGTGTCACGACCCGCACCCACTGTGAGGGTACGAGAGCGTAACAATGCCCAGCCTACGCCGCAGTGTCGACGGTAGAACGCTTTCCTAGGTCACAACATCTAACAATATAAGCTAAGCAGTTTATACTCCCCGAGTGGGGGTGACATAGCAGAAAAAAAACTCAATCACAACTAAGGAAGAAGAAAGCACGATATGATATAGAACTCAAGGAAAATATAGATGATCAGAAAGTCTAAGATAACATCTCAGCAATATCTAGGAATACATGGTCTCAGCTACTGAAAATGAAAGAATATACATAACCCCAAATCTCAAAGACAGAAATAAAGTCTAACTACTAGTCTCAAGACAACATAAGTAAGATAAAGCCTAACTAAGCTAGTCTAGGCAGTAGGGTAAAGTCGTCAGCTAGAGCTGTCCGTAGAAGGTATCCTCACAGGCCTCCTCCTCGTCCTCTATAATATTTTCAACAGGTCCAGTTAGGACAGGAGCGAGCACAATACAACTCAACAAGTCATAGCAGGAAAAGGAAATATAATCATGCTAGAGAATAAAGTACAGGAACTGAAGAATAACATAATGTAAGAGAGAGACTGTAAATAAATATCTATGATATATATAAAGAGAGACAGTGCTAGTGATTCAGAGTACTGTATAAACATGTGAATGGCTAAGGACTGATTCATGATTATACTACTTGGAATTGATTCATGATTACACTACTTGGATTTATTCACATGTTCATTTATACTCCCCCATCCCTAATCAATACACAAGGATCCATTCAAGTTACGTTAAGATTCATGATTATACTATGTTGCCCAAAAGGGTGATTCATGAATTGATTCGTGAAGGCTCGGTGATCATGAGGGTACATGAGTCACTAGCTGATTCCCGAAGATTCATGATGATAGAAGCATATGATACGTGATGTAAGTGAAACACACATGACAAAAGTATCTGATGCTCCCGAGAGGGATAACATCTCATGAAGGGATCCATATAGTACCAATCTGTGTTACCAACGTGTCAGCATCAAGTAAGATAGTCTAAAGCAGGAAATATAATCCTAAACATGATATAAAATGATCAGAGAATGTACTCGCCTGCTATCTGAATGTCCAAGATGAATATGCTGTCCGAGGAGTGGTGTCTGGCTCCTAATCAGAACAGTACAAGTCACAACAAGTCTAAAATGATAAAATGAAGCTCTACAATGCATTCTACATGAGTCTAGGTCAAACTAGGTCAAAGTCAACTCTTGGTCAACCCTGGTCAACTAAGAAGTCAAACCTAGGTCTAGCAAGTCTAACTAGGCTTAACTAGTCTAACTGACATACCATAGGCTATATCATGCCTATTAGCCAAACATAATTCATGACAACCTGAATATCTAATACATGACACATGTATATATAGTACACAACCATAATATATATATATATATATATACACATTACATATATGTATATATCTATATACACATTTTATATGATACTAGTATATATTCTAATATAACCTATACACCCATTGTGTATATCTATACTAGATACCTATATATAATACATAACTTATATCATATATATATAGATACATATATTAAGTATACAATACATATATACCTACATTACATATATACATATATTACATAGGAAATAGGATATATAGAGAGGGATAGAAATAGAGAGTGAGTGAGAGAGGGCTGTCCATGTGAGTGTGACAGGATATGAGTGTGTGTCTAGTGTATAGAAACATATGACAGGAACTCATGAAGGGACTGAACTTGCATGTGGGCATGTGTGTATGTGTGTGGTGGGTTATGAGTTCTGGTCTTTGTGTGTCATTAGTTTGCAGGAATGACAGGAAAATGTGTGTGGTTCTAGAGTTCAGTTGTGTGTGCTTGTGATCACTGGTGACAGTGTTAAAAAGGAATAGAAACCAATTCTCAGAAATATGACAGGTAATGAAATCTCAGGATTAACATCAATCAGTAAAATACTAATGAAGTTCTCAGATTTCAGGTTCAAAACAGTGATATCCTCAGAACAGGTGACAGGAAATTAGATTCATGAACCCATTTTCAGACTAATTCAATTTGAATTTCCACATACAATCTCAGATTTCACATAACAGTCCAATATTCTCATAAAACATTAATTCTCATATTCTATATGTGTAGGACATGTATGCAGTGTGTATTAAGGAATGTAGGCAGTGTATAACAGTGTGCAGGAATGTGACTGAACATGTGTTCTCAGAATTCTCATGCAACACAGTTTCTGTCTCATCCAATCCATCTCAGGTTTTGTATAAACATAGGAATAGATAGGTGACAGGTAATTGAGTGTGTGGGTGTGTAAAAACAGTGTGGCAGTGCAAAATGGAATGGAAACTAATTCTCAGAAATGCACAGTGAAGAATTTACATGTAATTAAGGAAAGGAAGTCAGCTCATGATTCTCAGGATATGCAACAGTGAAGGGTTACATGTAATTAAGTTCCCAGATTATAAACCTAACAATCAGTCCATAAAACAAAAGGGACAGGAAATCAAGACAGGAATTGAGTATTAATATTCTCAGGAATGTGTCACAGTGAATTGTTCTCAGGTTTTATACATCATAACAGTCCTAAACATGATGTTAAATGTGTAGTAGATCAAAACATCACCTAATACATGATATTAACCCATTAATCTGTAATCAAACAGGGAACAATAGTAATCCTATCACTAATACTCAACGTATCAGAAATAGGAACCCAAATTAATACAGTTCAATCATGTAAACCTTCTAAAACTGGGAATTTATTCTAAACCATGTTGTCAAATATTCAGGTAATCAAAACATATCTAATACTTAACATTTAATCAAGAAAATTACTGAAGGATATTATAAGAACAATGATTTATCTCATTGATATCTCAGTGTATCAGAAAATAGAGGAAATTCCCATTCGACTATGAAATCTCATCTAATAATCCATGAAAAGGGTTGGTAAATGATATCAATTATGTGCACGTGTCATACCCTCAGTTTTGTGTCCACAAACACTAGACACAAGTGTCCAGACCATTGCACACGCGTACACGAGACTGCACGAACTGGGTTGGCCTGTGCACGTGTCCGTACGCACACGACACGCCACCAAGTGACACAAGACTTGGGGAGTGTCGTCTCAGACACTGCCCCAAGCTCTACGTCCAATGGCACGCGCCCACGTGTCCTGTATGAGTCGTACGACCCTGCGGGTAGCAGGATAGTGCGCCTAGTCGTACGCGACCGTGTCCGCGAGTCGAATGTGAATCGGACACGACTCAAAACCACCTCAGTCCCGCACAGTCGTGTAAGCGACATCAAAATAAGAATTTCCATTCAAACACAATTTAAAAACTCGAACGGGGCATTTCGTCGAACACCTGCGCCTGTCACTGATACGTGTCCGATACGGACACGTACAGGACACGAAGCTTAGAAAATCCTATACCTACAGAACCAGGACACCTAAGGCTAGATGAATATGCAATTTAAATCTAGTTTTAATGGGTGGAATAGAATGTACCTATGGTTGTTCTTCAACACAAAAAGTCTCTTCTAAGGTGTTCTTCAAACTCACCCAAAATCCCCAAATTGATACAAATCTGAGATTTGACTCCACCATCAGCAATAAAACATTGATTAGATCATAATGGAAGAAATCCCAATAAAAAAGGAGTCCTATTGATTAAACTAGGAAGAAATTTAATGGACGCTTACCTATTCCTTAAGAAAATGAAGAACTAATAAAGAAAGAGGCACAAATCCCCATAGAGACCTTATATAGGCAAGGGGAGGGGGGGTCTTGGCTGGTCATACTAGTTAGGGTTAGGGTTTTTTAGGTTTCATCCTATGGCTAGGATTGAATCAAGGCTAATGGGCTTTGGGTTTAAACATAAAACAAATGACTTAAAAATCACAAGTCATGACTTGTGGTCAAAATCTTTCTATTCTAATCTCTAAATTCCTAATTGATTCTAATAACTAGAGTATGGTTAACTTAACTTAACCTAGGGTCTCAATCTAACCAAGTCTAAACTCAACTAGGGTTAGCTTCTAGGTTAGTCTACTCAGTCAACACTAGTCAAAGTCAACCTAGTCAACCATCATTCAGATAATTCTAGAATAAATCCTAAAAATTCCCATAAATTCAAATAAATCATAATTAATTCAAATAACCCTAAAAATGTCAAAAAATACCCTAATCACATGGCTAGGATCTAGGGTGGGCAGTCTCTACGGTTTCACTAGCAAAACACCAAAATCACAAGTCATAAATTTAAATAGTTTAAAAATAATTAAAAATCACTAAAAATCATAATATGAAATAAATATCATTAAATAATAATTATAATTACAAAATTTCAAATTTACCCTCTTCTGGAAAACTGGATGTTACAATGACTTACTTTGAGACTTGACCCTTATCCATTTTTGGGAGTCAGCGTAGGCCTGCTCCTACTCAACTGACTCAGGAGACATATTTATTCATATGTCTCCATCCCTTATTGATTGTGGTTGTGTTATTGCTTACGCATTTACTTATATTACTGTTGTCCTTATCTTACCAACATGTCATGCTTTGTTTTGATTGACATAATTTTTCAGCTCTTTGGTTTGGTTTTTATGCTTGACTAAATTTAGGAAATTTCGAGGATGGAATTTATTTTTAAGTTGTGGAGAGTTGTGAGACTCGTCTCACAGTATCAGTATTTATATAAGGATACGTATTTTGTAGTGTATTTCGTATTTTCTTGGTTTTCAGAATGCTTTAAATTTTTTCCAACTTATAGATTTTCTCTTTGGCCGACATACAGCCAGTATACCGGTGTATACCGACGGCATACCGTCCAGACAGATTTTCCACATTTTAGATATTTTTGATTTTAGATATTTTTATGAATAATGTTTCCGATATTTTCGTAAATAGTGTTTTGGATATTTTGATGAATAGTATTTAGATATTTTCGTGAATAGTGTAGATGCACCCTATTACCCATTGGATATTTGGTTTTGTTTGGATGGCCACGATTGACTTAGATTTTGACATAGATCATGATCCAACGGCTAAGATTAATTTCCCCTTCTATATATACCATTTCACTTTCTCTCTCCTCTCTCTTTTCATTTTCTTCACTCTCTCTTCATTTCTTCTTCCCTTCTCTCCCCCTTAGAGTTTGCCAAAAGCTTGGCCTTGAGGCCTTGGGTGTGGTGTCTAACCCCCCTAGGAGGAGGAGTAGAAGATTAGGCTTGGAGCTAAACCTAGGCAAGTATATCTTGCCAAATCTTGAACAAAAATGTTTTTGTTGTCATTTTATTTTCCTTGGTGATAAATACTTAGAATTTTCCTAAACTCATTTTGTTAAATATGTTTTCTTTATGATTCTCGTATATATGCATGTTTCCAAAATTTGTTTAAGCAAGGTTTTGATTTTCTGTTAAAACCCAATATTGATTTAGTAGAAAACTTGGTATCAAGAGTGATACTAGTTTTACCATCATGGATTTTGGTCACATATACATATATGACGTCCTTACCTAGTTTGTATACCATAGATTTTGAGTTTGGTGAAAATCGAAACCCGTTTCGTATCCCGAGGACCTATTTTAAGAGTATTTTGAGGTATTGATCTATCAAATCTTTGAATTTGTGAAATCTAATAGTTCCATGTTGTAGAGAATTCAATTCTATGCAATTTTGACTTTTAAAAATCCGAATTTTGATTTAAAATAAAGTTCTTATGGCCGAAACAAGTTTTGGCAAAAATTTGAATTTTGTTGCTGTTTGGAAAATTGGTATACCGACGCGTATGCCGTAGTATACCGATGGTATGCCAATTTTTGCACCAGAAACTTTCTGTCTTTAGGCCGGAATACCGTCGGTATGCCGCTGTATACCGCCGGTATGCCGTTTTAGGCTGTTTTTGTCCGTTTCTGTCCATTTTTGTCCGTTTTTGATACTTTCTTCGACTATAATGATTTTAACATGATTAGATGATCTTGCATAGTTAGATAATGATTGTACACCCTATATACACTTGATACTAGCATATGGTCAATCATTTTTCTATGAAATGTACTTAGCTTTAATTATTCTTTTCCACATGCCATGATATGTCTTTTTGATAGATTCTTTCTTACAAGCTATGATAATTATTGCCATGTCTTCTTTGCTTACATGATAGTGGCCCTTCGTGGCACACTCTTCTTACATGTCTCCTTTGCTTACATGATATTGGCCCGTCTTGGCGCACTCTTCTTACATGTCTTCTTTGCTTACTAGATAGTGGTCCGTCGTGGCGCACTCATGATACATGTCCTTCTTTGCTTACATGATAGTGGCCTGTCATGGCGCACTCCCTATAGTGGCTCGTCGTAGCGCACTCCTAGCTTCCAGTTTATGATATTTTCTTGTTGTGGCTTGTTATGGTGCACATTCTTACTTTTTGTCCAGTTTCGTATGTCTCATGTCTAGGATAGATTCTGCGGAATGCCACACCCAGAATCCAACAAGAAAATGTTAAGGACTAGATAACTAGCTTGATTACTTAGATCATTGAGGATTTCCCAGTTACCTGTTGCCCCTTTGGTCTTGGTCTTATATATATATATTCATGGGATTTGGAGCTATCTATCATGATGAGCACACTTCCAGCGCACCGTCGAGTGTTGCACCGGGTACATTTGTCTCCTGGGCAATGTATCCATTATTATATGTCTTAGGGTACATTTGTCTCCCGGGTGATGTATCCACTATTATAGGATACATTTGTCTTCCGGGCGATGTATCCACTATATACCATTGCACCCTTGGCTTGGATCATTCAGGTAGCAGCAGACAGGTAACTGGACTTGGATTTCTCAAACTTGCATTTGTTAGTAATTAGGATTGTGATAACCCTAGTTAGCTAATGTATAAAGCCGTACTCATTGCTTGGCCGTGTTGGTTGTATGGAGTCCAGTCTAGTCTAGTTTTGTCTAGGCAGTGTCCGAATTTATTTATTTTCAGTACATCTTTGTTTATGCTTTACTTTTGTCGGTAAATGATTAGATACTAAAGTTCTGTTCAGGAGAAGGGTTACAACCCCGGTCCTTGTTTGGTTTACGGGTTATAACATGGGTTCCTGATTAGTTCCTAAGTCATCTTACCATTTGTCGTTCTATATAGACCTAACATGCTCACATGTTCCAGTTACTTAACATGCTCACATGTTCCAGTTATCTAACATGCTCACATGCTCCAGTTACTTAACATGCTCACATGTCCCAGTTATCTTGCATGCTCACATGTTCAGTTTAATTCACATGTCCACAGTTTATATTATGTCACATGTCCATTACTTTATGCTACATGTTGCTTTACTTATTGTTTTTTGTCTTTTCTATTCTCGGGATAAGTGCATTGGTAGCACACGAGTCTCGATTTTCTTTTACTTATTTCTGTCTCTATCCGTTACTATGATTTGCATGCTAGTTTTAGTTCATAGTTTGGCTTCCTTTGTGGTACTTGCTATTGGGGGTCTGACCCCACTGGTTTTGTTTGGCCAGATCTGATAGAGGAGCCCGGAGGATCTTCCGTACCATCTACTCAACGGTGACTACCCGGAGCACCAGAATACCTTAGTGGATTTTCTATTTCATTCTCCCACTAGTTATGTACATTATTCTTTTGTGGCGTTTAGCCTCCGAGCACGTATTTAGCTCGTATTTTGGACTTGACATTTAGCCTACGGGCCAGAACATGATTTACATTATTCTAGACTATAGCTAGAGCTTATCATGTATGACTATTACTCTTGCTAGTTTTCAATCTGTTTTACTAGCTTCATGATCATTGATATATGATAGTTTGGGACACTTTACTATTTTTTATTCCAGTTGATTGTACTTTACATATTTGCCTGTGATTGAGATACCCAGGATTCTTGACCTAGGATTGCCTGTTGGATTGTAGTAGTAACTCCTATGTCTATACAGCTTATACGTTATTTCGGAGTACTGGAGTACTTTGGTATACGTAGCTGGCCCGGTCTGTCTCTACTTGTCAGTATTTTGGTTCTGGGGTGTGACATCCTGGAACCGTCGCTGCTACTCCCGCCTTGTAGGAACGAAATAGTAAAGCGTAATACTCTAGAGGGGGGGTGAATAGAGTTGGCAGCGGAATAATGCTAATTAAAAAAATGTTAGCAGCACAATCACAGAATATTAATCACAACTAAAATAATGTAAAGGCAAAGTTAAGAGAACAAACGCAAAGACATCGATGTATACTGGTATCCCTCTGTTGAGGACTAATCCAGTCGGTAGAACTCTTGCTACCAGTTGAATCCACTATTGGAAAAATCGCAAGTTTTCTTACGAAGTCCTTGCAACTTCTACAACGCGAGCTTTGATACGAAGAACTCGTCCAACTTCAAATGTGAAGAGGTATTCTTCAATCAAGCCTTCTGATTACAATCTCTCAGAAACTTCTAGACCGCACCGCACTGGCAAATCGACTAGAGGATTGTAACTGGCTTGGGATCTGAAATTGAAAGCTCTAGAAAACTCTTTGGAAGACTGAAAGCTTTAGATAAAGAGAAGATTGAAAATGAATGAGTGAGTTGAAATGATCGAAATCCTTCTATATTTATAGGTGTTCCAAAGACAGACTTCTGACAGAATTCGGACAGAATTGGGACAGAACTCTATGAGCAAATCTCGGTCAAATCCGCAACTGCAGGAGGACCAAGTAACAAGGATTCAAAATCACAACGGCCACCAACCGAACTCTGGCCGAACTCGGCCCGAGTTCTGTCAGGGTTTAGTTAGGGTTTTGAAAAAGCTTTTTGGTGATTTTTGAAAACCTTTTTGAAAACCTTTTTGTAAACCTTTTTGAGAGGTCATTTTAAAAACATTTTGAACTCATTTAAGGGTAGCCTATTTGCCAGTACGACTCGGTGTACAACATATTTTTAGACTCAAATAAAATAAAAAATACATTGTATAAGGAATTACAGACTCGAGTAGGCAAACAGATCTTCGGTCTTGAATTCAGTGGATAGCCATTCTTGATCATGTCCAAGAATCCGAGATGTTCCAATTAGCTTCGTATATCCAGATAGAGTTTGATCAATTATTAAAATTAGGTTGACCATATGACCAATGGGCCAACAATCTCCCCCATTTTGATAATTGACAAACTATGAATGATATAACATTATGCTTGTTCAAAATATCAAAAAGTAGAATTGTTCATATCCTGTATTATCTCAAAAAAAATGTTAGATCTTTAATTTTCTCCCCCTTTGTCACTTAGCAAAATAATTGCAAAAGGGAAGGCTCCCCCGCAATCAATGCATAAGTAACAAATAGTGAGAAAGCACATAAAAGAAATAAGGCGTAAAACTAGAGAAATATCACAGGCATGTATTGTCTCAGAACAAAAAAGCATAGTATCATAGGCAAGTTATTTCACAGGCAGTTTTAATGAAAGAAGCAATATAAAGAGATAGTGCTATCATAAACTGAAACTGAAACATAGTGCTAAAAATAAACTGGAATGCCATAAACTACGCATAATCATGTCCATGAAAAATAGAGTACTGAAGCAAACTAAAAAGTGCTGATAATAATCAAGAAGTACTGATAATAACTTGGAATGTCGGAGCATTTTCAAGTGCACAATAAAATATCACTCAAAATCATATAGTCACTTCTCCTCATCATCATCCTCATCATCATCATCAGCTCGACCAGCATGTCCTGAAGGACCAACTCCAGAGGTACCAGCGCCAGAAGGATGAGGAGGGGCGCCAGCATAGAACTCACCAACAAAGTCACGAGTGGAGCACGGTCAGGACGGTACCAATCATAGGCGTTACCGGGCTGGAAGTAGGCATGAACAACCTCATCCTCACAGCGGTAACCAGAGAAAGCTGGATCTCTAGGGATGGAACCGGCTGAATGACCAGTCTGGGCGAAACGAAGATCAGCTAAAGAGTTTGCCATCGCCTGATAACGGGTGACGTCGCGGAACTCACGCTCGCGAGCCATGTCCGTCATCGAGACGTGCAAAGCAGATAAATGCTGATGTATGCCCTCAAATGTCATGGCATACTGATGAGGTGGTGGAGGAGGTACAGTAGAAGGAGCAGGAGATGGAGCTGAAGCAGTCATGCTACGACGAGATAACTGAAGAAACTTGGGCTCAGGGTCCTGAGTACAAGTCGACAGATCGATATCGAAGCGCTGAAAGATGCGTGGGAGAATCATCGCGTAATAGAGATTTCTATCTCTTGCACGACAACGACCCATCATCTGAATCATGGTCTTAGGGGCAGAAAATGGAATCCCTTAAAGAATATGGTACATGGCGGACAGCTCAAGAGAAGTCACATCATCCTTTGAAGTGGATTTAGGAAGGATAGTGGAATAGATGATGCGATACAATTTATAGTTAAACAAGTTCAGGTTGTTAGCCTTGAACTTTCCAGAGCGTACTCTATCAGGTGCACAGTGTTCTGCTTTGAAACTGGCGAGTGTCGTGCCTTCGGGAAAATCAAATTCAGTGATGTCAACTAACGGTTCACCTTCGTTAGGGATACCAAGGATCTCCGCTAAGAGGTCATCATCGAAATTGATATCAATACCTCCAACACGAGTGCTCATATCAAAAGTGTTTAATATGAGATTGCAATAAAATAATCTAATGGCATTAGTTGCTATAGGGAAGCAGATTTTAACAAAAAGATGTAACCCTAATGCCTCAAAGAAATGACGATGATCAGGAAATACAGTCCATTTGACTGGAGCGCCTGTGCATATGGATCTCATGGAGAAGTCTCCATACCACAGTAGGGCTTGGTCTAGGGTTTGGAAGAAAAACCCGTCGAATGCGCCGTCGCTCGTTTGGACCGGCGAGAAGAGGGAATCCGTATGCGGATACGAAGATGACCCTTCCTCACTGGGGGTCGTCTTCTTCCTCTTTGAAGGATTGAATTTGGGTGCCATTTGTGCAAATTGAAGTAAAAAATGCACTAATTGAAAAGTGGAGAAGGATGTGGTTATACCTCCCGAAATCAAAGTATGTCGAAGAGAACGACGAACACCGCACGAATCCAAATTTTGGAATGATTTCACCACTTGGATTGGAAGATAGAAGATGGTGAAGAACTAGGGTTCGGGGCTCCTTCGCGGCTGCTGCTGCTTTTTAGATGTAGTTTGGAAGCAATGAAGAAGAAAGGCTCTCGGGCTCTGGCTATATAACCTGAAACCCTCAACCGAACTCGGGCCGAATTCGGTCAGAGCTCTGGCCGAATTTGCCTAGGGTTCTTTATAGTTGATTTTTGCCATTCTTTTTCATTGTCTCATTTCAAATATTTAATTCAAAGATTAGTTATTTTAGCCTTCAATTAACATAATTAATATATTTTATGAATTAAATGTCGTTACACAGCGACTGTCTCAGATTAGCTGTAGGAGTACTGTCCCAGCTGGCGGAGGTTCACCGGAGAACTCTTAAGTACCACTTCGCTTCAACCGTAGTTGTGGTGACAGACAGACTCTTTATTGGCTTGTCTCTAACACAGTTTTTGCGTATTGAGATATAATCATAAAACAAAATTAATTAATATTACTGACGTCCAAAATTCCTAATTCTCGACGTAAATAATTGAAATGATCTTCCGCTAGAGGTTTAGTAAAGATGTCAGCTAGTTGATTTTCAGTATCTATGTACACAAGGTTTATATCTCCATTTTGATGATGATCTCTAAGAAAATGATGTCGAATCTCGATATGTTTAGTACAAGAGTGACATACTGGATTCTTAGTCAAATTAATAGTGCTCGTGTTATCACAGAAAATGGGAATATGTGTGTAAAATAAATCATAGTCTTCTAGGATTTGTTTCATCCACAAAATCTGAGCACAACAACGTCCTGCGGCGATGTATTCAGCCTCTGTTGTTGATAGGGCTACAAAATTTTACTTTTTACTAAACCATGAGACTAAAGCCTTGCCTAAGAAATGACAAGTGCCGCTGGTACTTTTTCTATCAACTTTGGATCCAGCAAAATCTGTATCCGAATAACCAATAAGGTCAAAGGACTTAGTTTTGGGATACCACAAGCCAACAGAAGAAGTGCCCTTAAGGTATCGAAAGATACGCTTAACTGCGCACAAATGTGATTCCTTTGGGTTAGCTTGAAAACGTGCACATAGGCAAACACTAAACATTATATCTAGACGACTAGCAGTTAAATAAAGTAAACTACCAATCATACCTCGATACTTATGTGTGTCGACTGGCTTGCCTTGTTCATCTGAATCAAGCTTTGTTGAAGTTGCCATTGGAGTGCCAATAGGTTTGACATTGTCCAGATCGAACTTCTTTAGCAAATCTTTTGTGTACTTGGCTTGATTTATGAATGTCCCATTGTTAGTTTGTTTGATTTGCAATCCGAGAAAGAATTTCAGCTCTCCCATCATGCTCATCTCAAACTCATTCTGCATACACTTAGAAAATTCTTGACAGAGAGATTCATCAGTGGATCCAAATATAATATCATCAACATAGATTTGAATTAAAAGAAGTTTGCCATTAAAAGACTTAATAAACAGTGTAGTGTCAATCTTGCCTTTTGAAAAGCCGTTGTCAAGTAGAAAAGAGCTTAGACAATCATACCAAGCACGAGGGGCTTGTTTTAAACCGTATAAGGCTTTCTTCAACTTGAAAACATGATCAGGGTTTTTGAAATCCGTAAAACCTGGAGGTTGTGCTACAAAAACTTCTTCTTTTATAAAACCATTTAAAAAATGCACTCTTGACATCCATTTGAAATAATTTGAAATTATGAAAACATGCAAATGTACATAACATGCGAATGGATTCTAATCTCGCAACTGGGGCATAAGTCTCATCGTAGTCGATACCTTCTTCTTGATTGTATCCTTAAGTTACGAGTCGAGCCTTATTACGAGTCACTAAACCATTCTCATTTAGTTTATTTCGGAATACCCAACAGGTGCCAAAGACCGGATGATCAATAAGCCTGGGAACAAGTTCCCAAACTTGATTCTGTTCAAATTGGTTTAATTCCTCTTGCATAACATCTATCCAAAAACTATCACTACATGCTTCATCAATAGTTTTGGGTTCGAGTTGTGAAATAAAAGCAACACTAGAAACAATATCTCTACTGGATGTACGAGTACTTACACCTTTGATAATATCACCAATTACTAAATCCTTTGGATGATCGGCTGTAAATTTTAATCTTTTTGGCAGACTCTGAAGGTAGCTGGTTCCTGGATCTTCTCTAGGAGGATCAGCTAGTGCCGAGCTTAGTTGAGAATCAGCTATTGTTGAGCTTGGTACAGTTGGATCTTCATCATTGTCATCGATAGTCATTTGATTCAGTTCATCAAAAGTGACGTTGATTGACTCTTCGATGATCATAGTTCATTTGTTGAAAACTCTGTATCCTTTGCTCTTGGTCGCATAACCTAAAAATATACCTTCATCGGCCTTTTCGTCAAACTTTCCCAAATTGTCTTTTGTATTAAGAATAAAACATTTACAACCAAATATTCTAAAATATGAAACTGAGGGAGTTCTATCAAACCAAAACTCAAATGGAGTCTTTTTCGATTTGGGTCGAATTAGAACTCTATTGAGAACAAAGCAAGCTGTATTGACAGCTTCAGCCCAGAAATATTTGGGTAGACAAAACTGGTTTAACATCACTCTGGCCATTTCGGATAGAGTTCTGTTCTTACGTTCCACAACTCCATTTTGTTGTGGAGTCCTAAGACAGGAGAACTCGTGTATGAAATCGTGTGTGTCACAAAATTACTCAAAATCAGCATTCTCGAATTCGCCACCATGATCGCTTCTAATACGAGTGATCATGTAACCTTTTTTATTTTGTACTTTCTTACAAAAGGCGACAAATTCAGATAATGCATCATTCTTGCGTGTCAAGAAATATACCCACGTGTATCTAGAGAAATCATCTACAATAACAAAAGCATACAATTTACCTCCGAGGCTAGCAACTCTGCTAGGACCGAATAAGTCCATGTGTAGCAATTGTAGAGGTCTAGTAGTACATACTGCGTTTACAGATTTGAATGTGGATCTGGTAGCTTTGTTCTTTTCACATTGGCTGCATACCGAATCCTTCTTGAATGTAATGTCCGGTAAACCGCGTACTAGCTTCTTTGTGGATAATCTTGAGATCGTATCCATATTAGCGTGACCGAGTCTCATATGCCACAGATGACTCTCATCACTCTTGGCCATTAAGCATCTACCAACATCACCGATACCAATGATATACCCTTTCAAGTTATTATCGAAGGAGACATAGCCTTCCTTCTTTTTCTTCGACAGTGTTGCAAATAGTGTAGCATTACCGATCATATGCCGTGAGCAACCGCTGTCGAGGATCCATTTGCTTCTAGCATGTGAAGGGTGTTCCACCTACAAAACAGTTTGCAGATGAAACTTTTGGTACCCATTTCTTGTAGGGTCCTGAAATGTTAGCCTTTGGTATCCAAGCATAAACATTTAAATCAACAAGCTTTCTGATTCTACATGCAGATGTGTCACTCCCCGTTCCCAGAATGCATATTTTTATACGTATACCGCTTGCCCGAATTTATTTAGTATCTGTCATGCATTTATTTTGTATTTAATTCTTTTAATTTCATACTAATTATTTTTTGGTATTTTATTTTCTGCTTTTTCTTGGCTCTTGATTTATTTCGGTTCATGGTGAGCCAACTTGGTTTGGCTTTACATGGAAAGGAATGGGTGGCTAGGATTTGATGGAGTAGGATGGATGGTGGAGATGCACTTGACCATGATATAAAACTTCTTCTTTCATTCTCTCTCTTCATTCATTCACATTTACTCCTCCACCAAACCCTAACCCACCTGTGAGAGGCAAGTACATCTTGCACACTATGAGGGATTTCATGCATCCCTATTTATTTTTAGTCTATGTTGTTCATCTTCTCTTCCTCTACAAGTTTAGGTCTTGAAGTTCTTGATTTCCATGGATGGTTGGGTGTAGATCTAAGTTTTAAGTTTTGGTTTTCATATGGATTTTATGGTTTTAATCTATCAAACTTTGTTGTTTTCAAAAATAAGTGGTTCCACGTTGTAGAGAATTTAATTCTGCTAAACTTTGGCTTTTGAAAAGTTAGATTCCGATTTATTTTGAGAAAGTTACGGCCAAAACAATTTTGGTCAAACTTCTATGTTCATCTGCAGCATGAACCGCATGTCGCAGTTGAGCCGCATAGATGTCGCGGTTGAGCCGCATGAGGCACATGTCGCAGTAGAGCCGCATAGATGTCGCAATTGAGCCGCATGAGGCACATGTCGCAGTTGAGCCGCATGGTGTCGCGGTTGGGCCGCATAAGGCACATGTCGCAGTAGAGCCGCATAGATGTCGCAATTGCGCCGCATGAGGCACATGTCGCAGTAGAGCCGCATAGATGTCACGGTTGGGCCGCATGAGGCCGCATGTCGCAGTAGAGCCGTATAGATGTCGCGGTTGGGCCGCATGAGGCCGCATGTCGCAGTTGAGCCGCATAGATGTCGCGGTTGGGCCGCATAAGGCCGCATGTCGCAGTTGAGCCGCATAGATGTCGCAGTTGGGCCGCATAGGCCGCATGTCGCAGTTGAGCCGCAAATGGTGTCGCGATTGGGCCGCATAGGCCGCATGTCGCAGTTGGTCCGCATGCATGTCGCTGAATAGGCCGCATATGCCTATTTTGGTTGTTTCTGACTGTTAAGTCCCATTTTGACTGAATTATGGCTAGAATTTCTTCTAACCCCCAACATAAAAGTTGTAGATCTTTTCCTTGGCTTCAAGAATGTTACCAACTATTTTATGCTAGTTATATACTCGATCATGCTTAATACTAGTTTGACTTTCATGCCTTGTCACGAATTGACCCCGACTATTACTTCGACTAATAATTGATCATGCATTCCTAGTTGGAACTAAGGGACTGGCTAGTCGTCTTATTAAAATGAATGAATGAGACACGTTCATATTAATTATGAACTATTGTAATCGACTGGCTGATCCCGAATATTGACATACAGGCACATGCAGGCTTCAATTTATTTATTTATTTATTTATTTTACAAAAGCAGCATGTGTACTTTATGGTCAAGGCATGATTACTCCGTGGTTAGTTTTGATTGTTGCATTACGCTATATAAGACCTGCAACCTAACCGTACTGGTATCGTTGTAGAGTTGTGCATATCGTACCCCGTACGAAAGTACTCATTTGAATGATCATGACCCACGACATGGAATTTCACTTAACGTAGAGACTATTAAGTTAAATAAAATAATAATTGCATGGAGAGAATGGATTCCCGAGTTCTTACATGGCAGCCCTCTTGGGACTAGTAGTGCCCGACAGGCCGGCTGGTCCCCACAGATATTGTAAATCTGCCACACGGGCAGGGAACGGTATCTGGTTATATTACCTATTGTATATTGTATATTGATGACGGGCGTCCTGCTGGGACTCGTCTAATTCATGATTGGCGCAATTGATTGACTGGGTAAACTAGCCTTGCTTGCACATAGTAAGAACTGAGGAATCCTTTATTGCATAATTCCAGGATAACTTGGAACTCACAGTAGCAAACCGTAGTCGTTGAATGACCGTTTAAATTAATTTGTTTGTGTACTTATCTCCTCTGTTACCTAGCTGAGATGATCAGAATGTCAGGATATGACGGGCCAACTTCTGCCCTTGTTTGGTTGAGAGGTTGGTTCGAAGTGTCGTGATGTTATGTGAATCCTAGTAGCAAGCAGTGGTATATATATAATATTCTCTTATTATTGGTTTTAATCCCTCATATCGTGCTTCCTTGCGGTACTTGCTGTTAGAGGTCTAACCTCTCTGGTTTTGCATGGCCAAATTTAGAGCCGGTTCCCGAGGATCCAGCTTACTTCTACCTCCACGATGGTCAATACTAGAGGGATGATCACAGGAAGGCTCGAGTGGGTTTTCTTACTTCCTCGCTCGTTTTGTTAAATACTTTATACTTTGCCGTTTGGCACCGACATGTTAGTCGGATTGTCTTGTACCTACTTTTGTATAATTATAACTAAGTCAGGCTGCAGCTGATAACAATTGTGTACACTTACTACATCATCTGGCTGTGTTTTGTAAAGCCAGATATCAAGAACATTTTGACTGAGCGTTTGGGACGCCTTACTGCTTTATCTCACATGTTCTCTATTTCTGTTTCTTGTTTGAATGATTGAGACAATAGATGGGAAGTGACCATAGTGAGACTTTTATGTAGTATGCACCCCCTCGTCATATTACACAGCATTGATCGTATTATACGGTATTCATCTACCCGTAATACGTAGCTGGCTGAGTCATTCCTCCGCTCTCCAGTATTCTGGTTCTGGGGCGTGACAAGGTTTTAGTGGTGGCCCATGCAGGTCTGGTTTCAGACTTGTGGGGTGTTTTAATTTATAGGATGTCTCAATCACACATGTTCCCCCTTGATCTCATGATTCGTTACTCTCGACTCTAGCTTGACATTCTGGTATCCTTTGACTTTATTGATCTTTCCTGTCCGATCATTTGATTGTTCTCTTGTCCCTTTTCTTAGGGGCACCTCGTCCGCATCTGTCAGGACTGGGCAACAACAACAAGGGCAACACAGACAACCTGACCATGTTGGTCAGCAACAAGGGCCGGTACTAACTCAAGAGACCATCGAAGAAGAAGTAATAGTGGAAGCAGCAGCTGGACCGCAGTATCCGGATGTTCTACCACCACAACAGTTCCACCTACCCCTGTGGAAGTAGACACACCAGCCCTTCTGGAGATCATGAGAGGGATGATAGCTACTCAGCAACATCAGATGTTAGCCCAGCAGCACATGCACGCTCAGTTGCAGGAGCAGAACGTACTACTCAACCAAGGGTTGCAGACGGCATTAGAAAGAGGGGCGAGGCAAGATTCAGGAGCATCAGCCAAGTTTTGCAAGTACAACCCCCGTCATTTCGAGGGCACGGAAGATGCCATCTCAGCAGATGCATGGCTTAAGGATATTGAGGCTATTCTGACAGCCGCTAAGGTGCCGACAGAAGAACATATGGATCAGGTGAAGTTGTTACTTCAGGATCTCGCACATGATTGGTGGGAATCAGAGGAAGTAGGTATCAGACGTCCCGTTGCTTGGGACGATTTCACAGCAAGGTTCAAGACGAAGTACTATGGAGTTGTGGCGCAGTTTGAGCTACAACAGAAGTTTATCAACCTCAAGCAGGCCGCCAAGACTGTAGATGCTTATGCAGCGGAGTTCTGCAGATTGAGTAGGTTCGCCCCAGAGATGGTAGCAACAGAGAGCCAGAGGGCTATGAGGTTCCCGCAAGGGTTTCATCTTGAGCTCTTGCAATCGATAGAAGGGCACAATTATCAGACTTTTAACGAAGTATTGACGGCAACCCGAAGGCATGAGATCGCCGTTCAGAGGATCACGGCAAGGACTGGGGGTCAGAAGAGATCCCACAGTCAGATTGAAGGAGAAGGGGGAGCAGCTTCCCGAACAACAACACCATCTCTTGGCATTCGTATTCACGATGTGGCAATACGCGGGCCCGCACCACCACCCAGGCAACAACAACAGCAACAGAGGAAGAACCAGCAATCCCCGGCAGGCTGTACTTAATGTGGGAAGGTAGGACATACTAGAGATGTGTGTCAAACTTTGAACGGGCTGTGTTTGATATGTAGAAATCCAGATCATCGGGTTACCACATGTCCTATGAATTCGAGGTCAGGAGGACCAGTGCAGCAGGTTCCTGCTCTGCCAGCACCAGGGGCAGGACAGTATCGAGGACAAGCAGTGGCAGTGAGACCATTGGCCCAGCGTCCGTTAATGCCGCAAGCTCAGATGTTTCGGCAGCAGGGACCGCCGATGCAGCAACACCAGCATAGACCACCCCAGCATCATCAAGGAAGGGGCCAGCAGCAACACCAGGCCAGGCCGCAGCATGGAAACCAACAAGGAGGTCGAGGGCAGGAATTCACTTTGTCCTTGGAAGAGGCATTAGCATCGGGAGATGTTGTGGCAGGTAACATTCTCGTCGCCTCATATCCCGTAGTAGCATTGTTTGATTCGGGAGCATCACACTCATTTATATCTGCACAATTTACGACACGGCTAGGAATGGAGTTCGAGGCATTGCCAGGGAGGTTGAATATACTCACTGGTAATGGGCGCGTAGGAGTTAGTAGAGTTATTCTAGCGTGTAGTGTTGTAGTTTGCGGGCATTCCTTACCCGCCCAGTTGATAGAATTTCCTGTTAGAAATTTTGACGTTATCTTAGGCATAGACTGGCTGAAAGATAGTTATGCGACAATAGATTGTCATAGTGGGAGTATATCTTTTGATATTCCAGGCATGAAGAGATTTACCTTAGTCAGATCAGAGGCAACTCAGCAAGAGTAGGAAGTAATAACGGCAATAGAAGAAGTTCAAGTTCCAAAGGTAGTTGAAGAGTTTCTGGATGTATTTCCTGAAGAACTTCCAGGTCTACCACCGGTTAGGGATATTGAGTTCAGTATAGAATTGGCACCTGGAACTAAACCGATATCAGATCGAGTTTACAGAATGGCGGATTCAGAACAGGCCAAGGTATACTAGCACATAGAGGAACTGATGGAGAAGAAGTTCATCCAAGCTAGCGTATCACCGTGGGCAACACCAGTGGTACTTGTAGAAAAGAAGAATGGATCATCCAGATTGTGCATTGATTACAGAAAGCTTAACGCGGCAACAGTAAAGAACAAGTATCCACTACCCAGGATCGACGACTTATTTGATCAATTGAGCAGGGCTAGAGTTTTCTCCAAGATAGATCTTCGTTCAGGGTACCATCAGGCGAGGGTTCGGAAGGAGGATATTCCCAAGACAGCATTCAGGTCGAAGTATGGGCATTATGAATTCTTGGTAATGCCGTTTGGTTTGACCAATGCTCCAGCAATATTTATGGACTTGATGAACCGCATCTTTATGCCATACCTAGATCAGTTTGTCGTAGTATTTCTCGACGACATTCTTGTGTACTCTGCCAGTGAAGAGGAGCATGAAGACCACCTCAGGACAGTGTTGCAGGTTCTGAAGGAGAACCAGTTGTATGCCAAGCTCAGCAAGTATGAGTTCTGGACGGATCATATTTCATTTTTGGGTCATATCATATCAGGAGCTGGAGAAGCAGTAGATCCCAAGAAGGTAGAAGCAATAGAGAGCTGGCCAGTACCCAAGACCGTAGCTGATGTACGGAGTTTCTTGGGATTGGCAGGATATTACAGGAGATTCGTATCGGATTTTGTAAGACTTTCAGCACCCATGACCCGCTTGACTCGAAAGGATGTGCCATTCGTCTGGTCGACAGAGTGCCTGGCATCATTTGAGACCTTGAAGCAGAAGTTGATATCAGCGCCTATTCTTACATTGTCAGTTAGACCCGGAAGTTTTACAGTATATTATGATGCGTCAGGTAAAGGACTTGGATGTGTCCTCATGCAGCATGGGAAGGTGATAGCGTATGCATCTAGGCAGCTTCGGGACCATGAGAAGAATTACCCAACTCATGACTTGGAGTTGGCGACAGTAGTATTATATGGTGATCGAGTGGATATGTATACAGACCATAAAAGTCTGAAGTACATCTTTACTCAGAAGGAGCTGAACATGAGGCAGAGAAGATGGTTAGAGCTGATCAAGGATTATGACGTGGAGCTTCAGTATCATCCAGACAAGGCTAATGTGGTAGCAGACGCTCTCAGCAGACGAGGCGACGCATTTATGTTGACAACACATAAGCACATTTTAGAAGACCTTCAGGAGATGGGCATAGAAGTTATACTTCCTAGTGATGTAGGAATTCTGGCAAGTCTACGAGTTCAATCTGACTTGGTAGATAGGATCAAGGCAGCTCAGGCACAGGACCCAAGGATTCAGAAGCTTAGAGCAGAATGTGAGTCAGGACTCAGGAAGGAGATAAGAATTCACGAAGATGGTACGCTTAGGTTTGGATTACGCCTATGTGTGCCTAGTGGAGATGTCAGACAGGAGGTTATGACAGAAGCTCACAGTTCCCAGTATTCTGTACACCCTGGAGGGATCAAGATGTACCAAGATATCAAGCAGCACTTCTGGTGGAACGGGATGAAGAGGGAGATAGCTAGATTTGTTTCCCGTTGCTTGGTATGTCAGCAAGTGAAGGCAGAACAGCAGAGGCCAGCTAGGTTATTGCAACCACTTCCTATCCCGAAATAGAAGTGGGAACACATCACAATGGACTTTGTGACCGGTTTATCGAGATCACCAAGTGGTAAGGATGCTATTTGGGTGATAGTGGACCGGCTTACAAAGGTAGCACACTTTCTCCCTTTCAGAGTAGGGCAATCTACAGAAAAGTTGGCAGAGTTGTATATGCAACAGATAGTCAGACAGCATGGAGTCCCTGTCAGCATTGTGTCAGACCGAGATACCCGCTTTATATCACATTTCTGGAAGAGCTTACATCATAGTCTGGGCACCAAGTTAAGATTTAGCACGGCTTACCATCCACAGACGGACGGGCAATCAGAAAGAACAATTCAGACTTTAGAAGATATGTTGCGAGCTTGCACCCTAGATTTTGGAGGGTCTTGGGAGAGCCACCTGCACTTAGTTGAGTTTTTATACAACAACAGTTATCAAGCCAGTATCCAGATGGCGCCATTCGAAGCTCTATATGGTAAGAAGTATAGATCGCCACTAGCATGGGATGATATCGGGGAGAGGAAGATGTTAGGCCCGGAAATGATTGTTCAGACAGTTGAATTGGTCAAGGGAATTAGAGAGCGACTTCGAGTTGCACAGGACTGGCATCGTCATTGGGCGGACCAGCATCGTAGACCGCTAGAGTTTTCTGTTGGGGACCACGTGTTCTTGCGGATCTCACCTACCCGTAGGGTCATTAGATTTAGCGTTCGCGGGAAGTTGAGTCCGCGATACGTAGGGCCATTCGTTATCCTTGATAGGATAGGCGATGTTGCTTATCGTTTATCCCTTCCACCTTCGTTACGAGAGGTGCATGACGTATTTTATGTATCTCAGTTGCGAAGGTATGTATCGGACCCCAGCCATATCCTTGATCATTCTGAGTTGGTTGTTGGTACCAACTTGTCTTACGAGGAGCAGCCGGTGTCTATTTTGGACCGGAGAGAGAAGATACTCAAGAACCGAACAATTAGCCTTGTCCGGGTTGCTTGGGGTCATCACTCATTAGGAGAGTCAATGCGGGAACGTGAGAATGATATCCGATCACGGTATCCATATCTGTTTGACTCACAAGGTATATTTCTTCCCGTGTACCTTGATCGCCTTAACCCCTCATGCTTGTCACCTCATAGATAGAACTACTTGATATCGTAGATTGTTAATATAGATATGTTATCTGCTAGTTAAACATTGAAGAATGATTGCTTGCTCAAGTTTCTTGTACTTAGATCAGCTCGGTTTTTTCTATCCTGCTTGGATTTGAAATTCCGAGGACGGAATTTATCTAAGGTGGGTAGAGATGTCACTCCCCGTTCCCAGAATGCATATTTTTATACGTATACCGCTTGCCCAAATTTATTTAGTATCTGTCATGCATTTATTTTGTATTTAATTCTTTTAATTTCATGCTAATTATTTTTTTGTATTTTATTTTCTGCTTTTTCTTGGCTCTTTATTCATTTCGGTTCATGGTGAGCCAACTTGGTTTGGCTTTACATGGAAAGGAATGGGTGGCTAGGATTTGATGGAGTAGGATGGATGGTAGAGATGCACTTGACCTTGATATAAAACTTCTTCTTTCATTCTCTCTCTTCATTCATTCACATTTACTCCTCCACCAAACCCTAACCCACCTGTGAGAGGCAAGTACATCTTGCACACCATAAGGGATTTCTTGCATCCCTATTTATTTTTAGTCTATGTTGTTCATCTTCTCTTCCTCTACAAGTTTAGGTCTTGAAGTTCTTGATTTCCATGGATGGTTGGGTGTAGATCTAAGTTTCAAGTTTTGGTTTTCATATGGATTTTATGGTTTTGATCTATCAAACTTTGTTTTTTTCAAAAATAAGTAGTTCCATGTTGTAGAGAATTTAATTCTGCCAAACTTTGGCTTTTGAAAAGTTAGATTCCGATTTATTTTGAGAAAGTTATGGCCAAAACAAATTTGGTCAAACTTCTATGTTCATCTGCAGCATGAACCGCATGTCGCAGTTGAGCCGCATAGATGTCGCGGTTGAGCCGCATGAGGCACATGTCGCAGTAGAGCCACATAGATGTCGCGGTTGAGCCGCATGAGGCACATGTCGCAGTTGAGCCGCATGGTGTCGCGGTTGGGCCGCATAAGGCACATGTCGCAGTAGAGCCGTATAGATGTCGCGGTTGAGCCGCATGAGGCACATGTCGCAGTAGAGCCGCATAGATGTCGCGGTTGGGCCGCATGAGGCCGCATGTCACAGTAGAGCCGCATAGATGTCGCGGTTGGGCCGCATGAGGCCGCATATCGCAGTTGAGCCGCATAGATGTCGCGGTTGGGCCGCATAAGACCGCATATCGCAGTTGAGCCGCATAGATGTCACAGTTGGGCCGCATAGGCCGTATGTCGCAGTTGAGCCGCATATAGTATCGCGGTTGGGCCGCATAGGCCGTATGTCGCAGTTGGTCCGCATGCATGTCGCAGAATAGGCCGTATATGCCTATTTTGGTTGTTTCTGACTGTTATATGTCCTATTTTGACTGAATTATGGCTAGAATTTCTTCTAACTCCCAACATGAAAGTTGTAGATCTTTTTCTTGGCTTCAAGAATATGTTACCAACTATTTTATGCTAGTTATAGACTCGATCATGCTTAATACTAGTTTGACTTTCATGCCTTGTCACGAATTGACCTCGACTGTTACTTCGACTAATAATTGATCATGCGTTCCTAGTTGGAACTAAGAGACTGGCTAGTCATCTTATTAAACTGAATGAATGAGACATGTTCATATTAATTATGAACTATTGTAATCGACTGGCTGATTCCGAATATTGACATACAGGCACATGCAGGCTTCAATTTATTTATTTATTTATTTATTTTACAAAAGCAGCATGTGTACTTTATGGTCAAGGCATAATTACTTCGTGGTTAGTTTTGATTGTTGCATTACGCTATGTAAGACCTACAACCTAACCGCACTGGTATCGTTGTAGAGTTGTGCATATCGTACCCCATACGAAATTACTCATTTGAATGACCATGACCCACGGCATGGGATTTCACTTAACATAGAGACTATTAAGTTAAATAAAATAATGATTGCATGGAGAGAATGGATTCCCGAGTTCTTATATGGCAGCCCTCTTGGGACTAGTAGTGCCCGACAGGCCGGCTGGTCCCCACAGATATTGCAAATCTGCCACACGGGCAGGGAGCGGTATCTGGTTATATTATTTATTGTATATTGCATATTGATGACGGGCGTCCTGCTGGGACTCGTCTAATTCATGATTGGCGCATTGATTGACTGGGTAAACTAGCCTTGCTTGCACATAGTAAGAACTGAGGAATCCTTTATTGCATAATTCCAGGATAACTTGAAACTCACAGTAGCAAGCCATAGTAGTTGAATGGCCGTTTAAATTAATTTGTTTGTGTACTGTATCTCCTCTGTTACCTAGCTGAGATGATCAGAATGTCAGGATATGACGGGCCAACTTATGTCCTTGTTTGGTTGGAAGGTTGGTTCGAAGTGTCGTGATGTTACGTGAATCCTAGTAGCAAGCAGTGGTATATATATAATATTCTCTTATTACTGGTTTTAATCCCTCATATCGTGCTTCCTTGCGGTACTTGCTGTTAGAGGTCTAACCTCTCTGGTTTTGCATGGCCAGATTTAGAGCCGGTCCCCGAGGATCCAGCTTACTTCTACCTCCACGATGGTCAACACTAGAGGGATGATCGCAGGAGGGCTCGAGTGGGTTTTCTTACTTCCCCGCTCGTTTTGTTAAATACTTTATACTTTGCTGTTTGGCACCGACATATTAGTCGGATTGTCTTGTACCTACTTTTGCATAATTGTAACTAAGTCAGGCTGCAGCTGATAACAATTGTGTACACTTACTACATCATCTGGCTGTGTTTTGTAAAGCCAGATATCAAGAACATTTTGACTGAGCGTTTGGGACGTCTTACTGCTTTATCTCACATGTTCTCTATTTCTGTTTCTTGTTTGAATGATTGAGACAATAGATGGGAAGTGACCATAGTGAGACTTTATGTAGTATGCACCCCCTCGTCTTATTAGACAACATTGATCGTATTATACGGTATTCATCTACCCGTAATACGTAGCTGGCTGAGTCATTCCCCCGCTCTCCAGTATTCTGGTCTGGGGCATGACAAGATAAAATATGACCAATGAGGCCACAATAATGACATTGTGCATGTTGAGTGTTGAAAGCTGAGTGGTGTGCATGGTTGGTAGGTTTGGGTTTTCTAGTATAGAAGAATGCATGTCTATAATCCTGTTTGGGCTTAACCTTTTGGGGTAAAGGTTTGATAGGGTTAGGTCTGACAGTGTTTGGCTTAGGAATGTTCCGATTTTTTGGTAAGTGACACGTGTTAGGATAGGAAGCAGCTAGCTCAGGCTGTTTTCCTAACCTAATTTCCAATCTTTTGGAAGTGTCATACAGCTTAGTATAATCAGAAGTAAGTGTTTCCATTCTGATTTGTGCACATCGAAGACTTTTCTTCTCTATAGAAAGTTCTTCTTTGAGTTGATCAATAATTTTGTCTTTCTCTTCAGATGACTTGGTAGTCTCGTGTAATAAGAGCTTTATAGAAAAAAGCTCACCAGACTCATTAACATTATTTCTAACCTCAGCTAGTAGGTCGGTAAGTCTACCTATTTCACCTTTGTACTCTTTGAGTACCTTCTTAGAGGTCTGATACTTGCTACGCAGTTTCCTGTAATCAGTCATCAGGTCACTGAAGGCATCTCCTAATTGCTCAAAGGTGAAGTCATCATAAGTATCAACTACAGGTTCAGTAGGTACCTGATCAGATGCCATAAAGCATACGTTTGCAGCGTCTTCTGATTGTTCGTCTTCTGAGTCGCTGGCTTCACTTTCATGCCATATACTGGTGTTGGCATACTTCCGTGATGTTGATCTTTTCAGGTTCCCTTTTTCATACCTGTTGCTCTTCTTGCTTGATGATGAGTTTGTAGGACAATCCTTCTTCATGTGTCCCTTCTTCTTGTAGCCGTAGCAGACAGCGTCATCTTGATACCAGTTGTTGCTGCTGTTGTTTTCTTTGGCTCTCTTCTCATATCTCATGAATCTTTTGAATTTCCTTACTAGGAGTGCTTGATCTTCAGTATCAGATTCACTGCTGTCTGAGTCACCTTCAGCAGCTTTTCTGTGCTGAGCCTTGAAAGCGATCGTCTTCTCCTTTGGTGCAGGCTCTTCAAAATCTTGTAGCTCCAGTTTATGAGTGAGTAGCTTACCCATGAGTACTTCGAGGGACATAGTTGTGAGATCGTTCTCTTCAATGATTGCAGTAGCCTTTGGAATCCAGTTCTTGGTGAGAGCTCGCAGGAGTTTGCGAATCTTTTCATGGTTACTGTACTCTTTGCCTAGGGAGGACATAGGATTTACAATATCCAAGAATCTTTCGAACATTTGAGTAACTGTTTCGTTGGGCTTCATCTTGAACACCTCATACTCTTGAGTAAGTCTGCTGACTTTAGATTCTTTGACTTGAGTCGTGCCTTCATGTGTGACTTCAAGTAGCTTCCACACTTCATTAGCCGTTGTGCAGATAGACACCCTGTTAAATTCAGTTCTGTCTAAAGCACAAAAAAGAGCATTAATGGCACGTGCGTCAAGACTGGCCCTTTTCTTTTCTTCCTCTGTATATCTGCTATGGGGTTTTTTTAACTAAAACTCCATCAACATTTATACGAGGTGGCTTTTGATAGCCATCAAGAACAATGGACCATAAATCAAAGTCAAGTGATTTCAAGAAGAAACTCATCCGTGTTTTCCAATAGGTATAGTTCGTACCATCAAACAGTGGGGGTCTGTTTGTGGCCTGGCCTTCACTTGTGAATTTCACAGTTGCCATGTGTTGTATTGTGATCTATATAACAGTTAATTAAAAATAAATAAATAATTGTACTGTTACCTTGCTTTACCTGTAACACCTGCTTTGATACCAATTGTAAGAACGAAATAGTAAAGCTAATACTCTAGAGGGGGGGTGAATAGAGTTGGCAGCGGAATAATGCTAATTAAAAAATGTTAGCAGCACAATCACAGAATATTAATCACAACTAAAATAATGTAAAAGCAAAGTTAAGAGAGCAAACGCAAAGACAGCGATGTATACTGGTATCCCTCTGTTGAGGACTAATCCAGTCGGTAGAACTCTTGCTACCAGTTGAATCCTCTATTGGTAAAACCGCAAGTTTTCTTACGAAGTCCTTGCAACTTCTACAACGCGAGCTTTGATACGAAGAACTCGTCCAACTTCAAATGTGAAGAGGTATTCTTCAATCAAGCCTTCTGATTACAATCTCTCAGAAACTTCTAGACCGTACCGTACTGGCAAATCGACTAGAGGATTGTAACTGGCTTGGGATCTGAAATTGAAAGCTCTAGAAAACTCTTTGGAAGACTGAAAGCTTTAGATAGAGAGAAGATTGAAAGTGAATGAGTGATTTGAAATAATCGAAATCCTTCTCTATTTATAGGTGTTCCAAAGACAGACTTCTGACAGAATTCGGACAGAATTCGGGAAGAACTCTATGAGAAAATCTCGATCAAATCTGCAACTGCAGGAGGACCAAGTAACAAGGATTCAAAATCACAACGGCCACCAACCGAACTCTGGCTGAACTCGGCCCGAGTTCTGTCAGGGTTTAGTTAGGGTTTTGAAAAAGCTTTTTGGTGATTTTTGAAAACCTTTTTGAAAACCTTTTTGTAAACCTTTTTGAGAGGTCATTTTAAAAATATTTTGAACTCATTTAAGGGTAGCCTATTTGCCAGTACGACTCGGTGTACAACATATTCCTAGACTCAAATAAAATAAAAAATACATTGCATAAGGAATTACAGACTCGAGTAGGCAAATAGATCTTCGGTCTTGAATTCAGTGGATAGCCATTCTTGATCATGTCCAAGAATCTGAGATGTCCCGACTAGCTTCATATATCCAGACAGAGTGATCAATTATTAAAATCAGGTTGACCATATGACCAATGGGCCAACAGCCTGAAGGGCAGGAACTGAGGTAGCAACTCCCTCAACTGCAGCTCCCTCAACCGGAGGTGGAGGTCCTACCGGATCAGGCCTCTCTGGAACAGCACTAGATCCTGCTGCCTGAGAGTGAGTATTGTCATCCTGAGGATAGATTGAAACAAGGAATCAATATGGCATATGATAGGAAATATCAAAGAAGGACAATTAAATTCAAATGCAAAAGAGTTGTCATGGTAATCAAAAGATCAAAAATTTCCTAAAATGTGATTGAGTAACTCCTATCATATCCTAGATCTTATGTCCTAATTGTAGGCTCGTAATTAGTACTCTAAGTCGAGAACCATTACGAGATAGCACTAACTGTGATACTGACCGCATGGGCCAGCACAAAAACGTGTCACGACCCGCACCCTGATTAGGGGCACGAGCACATGGGTATGTCCAGCCTACGCCGCAGAATTGGCGGTAGAATATTGTATAGGTCGTTAGTAAATACTATAACTAAACAGTATAAAAGTACCTGTCATCTCTACACGGAGGAATATAGTATGGCATAACTCAATTACAAGATAAAACTAGGATAGATAGCACGAAATGGAAATATGATAGAAGTAAAAATTAGAAATGAGTTCAGGATCCAACACAGCACAGAGATATAAACAACATCACAGAGTCACAAAATATAATATAGAATACTACAGTCTGAAACCACTAGCTGGATCGCAGTCCAGGCAAACCTAACTAAGCTATACTACTCTGGGTG